>QXEO01000037.1:120169-852411 GCA_007115705.1 Dactylis glomerata | reverse complement strand
ACCGTTGTAACCCTGGCCACCACTATATAAGGTGGCATAGGGAGCCCTGGTAAAGGGTGGAAGGTTGGTTGAAAGGTAGAAGGTTGATAGCTGGAAGAAGGTTAGAAGGTTGAAGGTTTCTACACTTAGCAGTTCATCTTCCTTCTCTAGCACAGAGCTTGGAAGCACCATTGTGGTGTACTACATCGATCCATATATACAATCAGTAGAGCAGGAGTAGGGGTGTTATCTCCTTACGAGAGCCCCGAACCTGGGTAGATCAGTGTCTCTTTTCTGTCGTGCTCTTTAGCTCGTTCCCCTCTCCCGAATCCTCCAGCATCTAGTCGGCCCCCATTTAAGCCATCCTATGGCATATGTTGTTTCACCACGACGACACTTACCGAAACCAAGTACCTTAGAGGATGATTTATCACCATATGAGACCGTGACATTTGAAGTATTTGGCTTTAGATCTTCCACAATATTTTTGCTTCCGGTCATGTGGCTTGTGGCACCACTATCAATAATCCATTTTCCTCCGGAAGCAATGTCCTACAAGAGATCAATTCTTGGTTTTAGGTCCCCATTTTTGGATGGGTCCTCTTTTGTTAGTCACAAGAATCTTAGGTACCCAAATAGCATATTCAAAGTAGCCATCAGGGGGACCAACATATTTAGCATAGACATCACCATAGTAATCCCTAAGAAGAACATAATGAGGGTTATATTTTCCTGCAAAATCATTGTGAGTAGGGCCGAAGACTCTGGCCATTGGGAGCGGAGACTCCGGGCTAGATGAACTAGCCGGAGACTCCGGACCCTTTGACCCGGAGACTCCGGACACTTCGACCTTCTCCACTTTCTCCTTTCCCTTGAGCTCCTTCCACTCCTCCTCAGTGTAACAAATATCAAAAGGGACATGAGGAGTAGGAGCAGCAGCAGGCTTTGACTTCTTCTTGTTCTTCTTCTTATTCTTCTTCTTCTTTGAGGGCTTGGCCACCAAACCAAGATCCCCTTTCTTTGAGGACTCGGCAACAAATCCGAGGCCCTCCTTACCCTTGAACACCCTTTGATTGTTCAAGAGATCATTGAGATTCTTCTCTCCTTGAATGCAAGTAGCAAGGCCCTTAGCAAGATCGGCCTTCAACCTATTGTTCTCCTCAATGATATCATTATGATCACAAATAGAGTTAGAAGAACAAGGAACTTCAATAACTTGCATTGGTGGGACTTTAGATTGTTCAATAGTTAGTTGAATTTGAAGTTGTTCACGAATCTTGGTGAGATGAGAGAATTTGCCTTCCAAAGCCTTGTGGGCTTCTTCAAGCTTCTCAAACTTCTCACGAAGATCATTATGACCAACGTCAAATTCAACATTCTCCTTTTTAAGCAATTTGACCATAGCAAGAGCATGGTCACGTTCTTTAGTGAGTTTTGACAAGATTTGATTATGAGACTCTTCTAGTCCCAACAATTTCTCCTCTAAAGAGACTCTCAAGTTTTGCTCTTCTTCGAGCTCAATTGATAGAGAGCCAATATCATCGGCGGCTAATCTTTCTAACTCCTCCTTCTCCTTGATAGTGTCATGGGCATCACCAATTTCACACATTAGTGTCTCAAAGTATATCTTGGTTGGCCCCTTCATGTTAGCGAGAAAATCATCACAAGAAACTAGTTCTTTCTTAATCTTAAGACTACTCACATCATCCATAGAAATAGAATTGGAATGAGATGATGAAGGAGTAGGTGATGATGTTACCTCCGAGGCCTTGGCCATAAGACACTTGTGGGTGGTGATGATGGCGTTCTCATTTTGTGAGTTGAAGAGGGATGTAGGTGGTGTGGAGACAATGGCAATGGCGGCCACTTCTCCATTCTCTTCATCAACGGAGTCATCATCATCGGACCCGGAGTCATACTCCTCATGAACCACCAATACCCTTTCTCCTTTCTTCTTGTTGTCCTTGTTCCCATGCTTCTTGGATGGGTAGAACTTTGATGACCGGCGCTTGGGGATGAGCCGGCCTTCATTGTCCTCCTTGTTCTCATAAGGACATTCGGCGATGAAGTGCTTGATTCCTCCACAATTGTAGCAATGCCTCACTTTAGAGTCACCACCCTTCCTTGGAAAGGATTTGAACTTGGATCCCTTCGTCTTGTGCTTGTTGGCATCCCAAAAAGCATTTGCATTGAGAGCCAAGTGTTCATGGAGTGCAAACTTGAGATCTTCCGGAGACCAACACTCTTCTTCATATATTTCTTCTTCTCCTTCTCCTTGCTTGGACACCACCTTGGCCTTGAGAGCAAGATTGTGAACTCCTTGTCCGGCAAGAACACGGGCTCTAGTCTCTTCCGCGTTCTTCTTCAAGATAGACAAGGCGGTGAACTCACAAAGAACTTCATTTGAGGTCATACTCCCAAAATCCGGTCTTGAACGGATTACCTCAGACCGCATGGGTTCTCTTGGGTTGATGGAGGTAATGAACATACGCTTGATATAGTCATCACCATTGTCTTTGCACCCAAACCCGGTCAAGGCCGTTGTAAGAGCCAAGATCCTTTGGTACATCTCATCGGGAGTCTCATTGTCACGCATAATGAAATCCCTTTCTTCACTCTTGAGCTCATCAAACTTGGAGGACCGAATACTCTCATTCCCAATGAAGAGCATAGTGAGATAGTCCCATACTTCCTTGGCGGTGCTCAAGTTGTTGATGTGTACCGCATGAGTATTTGGTACGGCTTGTTGAAGGAGATGCTTGGCGGTGGCATTGAGTTGCTCATCAACTTCTTCCCTTCCGGTCAAGTTGAGAGGATCATGAGGTGCAAAGCCATTTTGTATGACCCTCCACAAATGAGTAGAAGAACTAGAAATATGAGATTTCATTAGTCCTTGCCATTTAATAAAATTGCGAGAGTCAAGCTTAGGAGGAGATCCCATGTTGTTAATGTGTGGCATAGGATAATGGACCGGCGGAGGGGAGTAAGTGTTAGGGGGTGGAATGTTAGCACCCTTTGCCGGACCATCATTTTCCTTAGGAGGGACACCTTTATTCTCGGCGGAGGTGGAGCCATTGTTAGGTGGCTTCACCTTAGCCAAGGAGAGTTCCACACTAGGTGTGGTGTTTGGGTCAGTGGGCCCGGAAGGTTTTCTTCCAAAATATTCCTCAAACATAGCCTTCATCTCCAATCTCATGGTGGTTTGCATTGTGTCCAAGGACGCCAAATGCTCCTCACGTGAGATTGAAGAGGAAGATATAGATGGAGGAGTATCTTCGGGAGGAGTTTCTTTACTCTTGTCCCCTTCCATAGTCGCTCAAACTCTTAGGCGGTTAAGCCCGAATAAGAGACCACGCTCTGATACCAATTGAAAGGATCGTATGAGCGACTAGAGGGGGGTGAATAGGAGCTACCCAAATTTTACTTCCTTTCAAGTTAAGGCTAGACAAGAAGGTAAATTCTCTAGATGTGCTACTAAGTGAATTTACCTAGAGTGACAAGCAAGCTAGCAATAACAATATAAGTAAAGGTACGAGTAAAGGATAGAGGTAACCGCAATGGAGACACAAAGACACAAGGATGTATTCCTGTAGTTCCTTCCTTGTTACGGGAAGTACGTCTACGTTGGAGAGGTGTGGTGCCACAAAGGCCACCAACGCCACAAAGGCTCACCCTATTCTCCGGTGAACAAGCCACAAAGGCGAGTTCACGCTCCACTAAGTGATACCCTTGAAGGCGGCACGACACCTTTACACAAAGTATTGGGGCAAGCTCCACAACTCAATTGGAGGCTCCCAATAGGCCCACCAAGCTCTTACACACAAAGTTAAGCTTGGAGGACGGCTTCTTCCGGCTAGGAATCCGATGAACACACAAGTTACAATCCCCTCAACAAAGAGAGGGGGGAAATCAAATCGTCTTGGTGGTAGTGTAGATCTAGGTCTTCTCCCTCAAATCCCAAAAGGGCTTTGAGTTCTATTGGCTAGGGAGAGAGATCTAGTGCTTTGAAGCTTAGCAACAATGGAGGAGAGAGAGTGGAAGCCGCAGCCTCTTCTTGAGGTAGAAGAAGGCTTTATATAGTCCTCCACAAAATGTAGCCGTTGCTGGACGACTAGGGCCGGAGTCTCCGGCCTGGAGGGCCGGAGTCTCCGCCCTATGTGACTCCAGGGCCGGAGTCTCCGGCCAGAGACAAAAGTCTCCGGCCCAACTCCGGCCTGGTCACTGAACCGTCCGAGCCTTTAGCCAACCCCAGCCCAGCCAGACCGACCAGAGTCTCCGGCCCCTGGGGACCGTTGTCTCCGGCCTCAGCATGCCAACCCGGAGTCTCCGGCCAGAGACAGAAAGTCTCCGGCCCAACTCCGGACGGGCATCTGAAGCGTCCGACTCCGGACGGGCAACAGCAGCAGCTCGTGGATCCCCTCTCCACCATTTCCACCTTCGCGAAGCACCTTACAAGACAACTAAGCCCTAACTCCACTACAGGACTACGAGCTCCGATCTTTTCTACCTTTTTGGGGTGCACCTCCGCGAGATCCTGAAATAACCTAGAAAATCTGCAGAACTTTAATAGCATGGTTAAATCACCAAATGTTGTTAACAAACACCAAAATACATTTATTAGGGAAATGCTCTTTCAATCTCCCCCTTTTTGGTGTTTGATGACAACATACGGATTTGCAAGATATAAGCACAATAAAATAAAATATATAGCCAAAGCTCCCCCTACTTGTGTGCACAACACAATTTGCATTTGAACATGAGCCACACAAGTAAGGATCATCACTCCCCCTATATATTTCACAATTATACCAAGAGCAAGTAATAATACATGAGACTAACCATAAGCATATAAGTAAGACTAACAAGATAGCACACATTAATAATAGTCTTACTTAGCAATAGAGGAACTTAAGTCTCGCAAACATAATGTACCACACACACGATAGTTCAACATTAAGATAGATGAGACACAACATGAAAGTCCATGAAGTTGTGTCTCGACCAAAGCAAAGCAAAGGCAAATCCAAATCCAAATGAACCAACCCATGGCAAATCCCAACGAAGACATCCTAATAGAGCTACTTCTCCCCCTTTGGCATCGAGACACCAAAAAGGGAAAAGAGCGATGCTACACGCCCATGAGATCACTCATCATCTTCATCCTCGGGCTCGTCCTCGGAACCGGCATCGAAGTCCTCATCCCCTTTTTCAATATCATCAGAAGCCATGGGCTTCTTGCCATGACGCATATTGGAGGTGCCAGAGGTGACCTCCTCAAAGGCTTGCCAGTCAGTCAGACCCTTGCTCCACTTGCCATAGGAGTGAGTGCCGGATGAAGAGGAGGAAGGTGGAGATTCCACATAGCCCGGTTGAGACTTCCGAAAAGCCTTGTGAAGAACTTGTTGATTGTCATTTATGTGCTTTTGAGCAATGTAGCTCTCATATTGCTTGTGACGGATGTCCACATTCATGCAAAGCACATTCTTTTGGAACCAATTGAGCTTCTTATATTCTTGACCAAACTCATTGTTGGAGCTAGAGCCGGCATTGCTAGCATTCTTCATCCTTGGGCTCCTCCTAGTTGAAACTCCTTCGGCAAAGGCATCATCATCTTCACCTCTCACCGGAGCAAATGGTTCCTTGGAGTGACCGGTGGGTTCTTTGCGTTGAAGCTTCACAACCTTGTGATTCACAAGGTTTGCATCGAGAAGAGGAAGGTTGAGACCTTGAGCACGGATGAGCCTCATGACAAACGGGGCAAAAAGAGGAGTCTTCTTGTTGAGAATGCAATCATTGATCTCCTTGTGAATGAAATCCATCACATCAAGTGGCTCAACGGGTGCGGTCTCCCCTTTGCAATAGACTTCATGAGAGTAGGCCAAGAGATTCACTAAGGCCCCACGAATAGCATCAAAGTTACCGGCTTGAGGGGCAATGGAGGCCCGGAATATGCGGAGTAAGATGTTGGACCATTTGGATAGCCCAAGGGTGCCCCCAATGACAATCTTCTTGTCATCCCCGGTGTAGAGAGGAGCAAGCTTCTTCTTCTCATAGTACTCACCATCCACATGAATCCTCATGCCACTAGGAGTAGTAGCACCACGAAACTCATACCCAAGGAGAGCAGCAAAGTCCATGAAGTTGGAGTGACAAACCTCTTCTCCGGTCATCCAAGTCATGGGGATCTCCTCACCATCCCCAAGTACCAAGGTAGCAAAGAACTGATGGATCAAAGTGATGTTATAGGGCTCTTGAATCTTCATGAGTGGATGGAGCCCAAGCTTGCGAGTGATCCACACGGCCTCTCCAAAATATGCACCGTACTTGGCAAAATGAGAGAAGTCCATGACCGTCTGAGGGCAAACCGGAGACTTCTTGAGAGAAGCATAGAATTCCTTCATGATCAGCTCTTGCTCTTTGCGGACAAAGCAACGGTCACGAGAGTTCCGCGGGAGAGTGTACATGTCCCTCTTCCTCATTTCAACAAATTCAGATGACGACAGCCCTTCCAAGGTCACAAGGCTATCGAACTTGACCTTCTTAGCTGCCTCAGCTCGTTCCTCCTCAGCCATCCTTGTCTTGAGCTTCTTAGCATCCCTTGCTTGCTGAGCAATGACTGACCTCTGAGCAAGAGCCCCTGTGGCGGGATTGACAACCAACTTGTCCTTGCTATGAGCGGCCGGTTTCCGAGAACCACCTGCACCTGTGAATGAGTGAGGAAGATAGCAAGGTTGAGGTGACATGTCCTAGAATCAAAAAGTAAGCAACTATGCTGTGACTTAGTGCACTCAGGCCTGATCTAGCCGGAGTCTCCGGGGACTCGGGCCGGAGTCTCCGGCCAAAACCGGAGACTTTGCGTCCAGGCCGGAGTCTCCGGCCACAAGGGCCGGAGTCTCCGGTTGGACCCAGCAGCCCGAGCCTAGGAGACCACATTGAACAAATTGAGTGCAAAATCCACAATAGAGTTGCTAAGAAGATGATTGATAGCCACTAGAAGGTAGTACACCATATCAAACTAAGGGAAACAAGCACATCTCATAGATCTAGAGAGAACTAGATGGAGAAGATGAAAGGCAAGTTTACCGGAGTCCATGGCACAAAATCGATCGGTGGGAATAATCCCACACCTCCACGGAGTTGATTTGCCGGTGGCACGGCGGATCCTGAAGCTTGGAGAGGCTCCGGGGGTCGATCTGTGGGCAAGAGGGCGGCAGTGGTGGAGTAGAGGCACGGGGGTGGATGGGGAAGAATGAACCGTTCTTCCCCACCCCGTGCCCTAAGTATGATTTTCGAAACTGCCCCGGCCGGAGTCTCCGGTACTTACCCCGGAGTCTCCGGCCCACCGGAGTCTCTGGGCTGTAAACCCCGGAGTCTCTGGCCCCTCTTGACCAGATCAACATTTATGGTGTATAAAGGACATG
The DNA here is from genome assembly GCA_007115705.1 of Dactylis glomerata. NCBI lineage: Eukaryota > Viridiplantae > Streptophyta > Magnoliopsida > Poales > Poaceae > Dactylis > Dactylis glomerata. The sequence goes on along the minus strand of QXEO01000037.1, from coordinate 845,011 downwards.
TCATTTAAAGATTAAGTATGTTTGAGGATGAGATAGGCTTGGGATGGACACATTGTCACTGTGTGGTACAAAATGCTCATGTTTGCAAACATGCAAATAAAATCAAATAAGACCAAACATGAGCATGTTCCCATAAAAAAAATACAATAAAGTCAAATGGGAAACACCTCCACTAGGGAGGTAGGTGACCAAAAGGCCACCATGTATGAGTATATAGGTATGGCACCACGAAGATATATCTTGGGCCCAAAACCTAGACTCATCGATTAAGCTCAAAAATGTCACAAATGACAAGATAGAACAATACGCTTACTATTGGCATTGTGGGGGGAGGGATAGTCCAATCAATTAGGACCGCACTCCCCCTATTTCCATGCCCACATCTAGAACAACACACAAGTTAGAGTATGGGAGTAAATGCACCTAGCTCAAGCCACATTGCTTGAATCAATGATATTTAGTTCATGCCTCAATTCCCAGAATCTTGCTTCATCAAGAGGCTTTGTGAATATATTGGCAAGTTGCTCATGAGTGCCAACATAAGATAGATCAATATCTCCACGGTTGACATGATCCCGAATGAAATGATGACGAATCTCAATATGCTTCGTCTTGTTGTGTTGCACCGGGTTGTGAGCGATCTTGATTGCACTTTTATTATCACATAAAAGAGGCACTTTGTCAAAAATGACACCGTAATCCTTCAAAGTTTGCCTCATCCATAAGAGTTGTGCACAACAACTAGCCGCGGCTACATATTCGGCTTCGGTGGTAGAGAGAGACACACAATTTTGTTTCTTAGATGACCAACACACCAAAGACCTACGAAGAAATTGGCAAGCCCCGGAGGTTGATTTCCGTTCCACTTTGTCTCCCGCCCAATCCGAATCCGAGTAACCTACAAGATCAAAACTTGCTCCTTTTGGATACCAAAGACCAAAGTTAGGGGTATTCACTAAATATCGAAAGATTCTTTTGACCGCCACTAAGTGGCTTTCTTTTGGTGCGGCTTGAAAACGTGCACAAACTCCCATACTTAACATAATGTCCGGTCTAGATGCACAAAGGTAAAGCAAGGAACCAATCATAGATCTATAAAGTTTTTGATCCACTTCTTTACCATTAGGATCGAGATCAAGATTAACCTTTGTTGGCATGGGAGTCTTTGCACCTTTGACTCCTATCATCTCGAACCTCTTGAGCATGTCTTGGGTATATTTGGCTTGGTTCACAAACGTCCCTCCCTTCAATTGTTTGACTTCAAATCCAAGGAAGAACTCTAACTCCCCCATCATAGACATCTCAAACTTGTCGGTCATGAGCTTGGCAAACTCATTATTGAAAGCTTTGTTAGTAGAACCAAATATAATATCATCAACATATAATTGGCAAATGAAAAGCTCCCCATTGACCTTCTTAGTAAAAAGAGTGGGATCGATCACCCCAATTTCAAAACCACGATCAACCAATAATTCTTTAAGGTGCTCATACCACGCACGTGGGGCTTGTTTGAGGCCATAGAGCGCCTTATCAAGTTTGTAAACGTGGTTAGGAAACTTAGGGTTTTCGAAGCCCGGGGGTTGCTTCACAAAAACCAATTCATTTAAGGGACCGTTGAGAAATGCACTTTTAACATCCATTTGTTGAAGTTTAAAGTTATGATGTGATGCATATGCAAGTAAGATGCGAATGGATTCAAGACGGGCAACGGGAGCGAAAGTTTCACCAAAGTCAATACCCTCAACTTGGGAGAAACCTTGAGCCACCAATCTTGCCTTGTTACGAATGACTATGCCATTTGCATCTTGCTTGTTCTTGAAGATCCACTTGGTCCCAATGACATTACAACAATCTTTAGGCCTTTCTACTAGAGTCCAAACTTTGTTACGCTCGAAGTTGTTGAGTTCATCATGCATGGCATCAAGCCAATCCGGATCCTCAAGCGCCTCATAAACTTTCTTGGGTTCTACACAAGAGACAAAAGCATGATGAGAGCTAAAGTTAGAAAGTTGCCTCCTAGTGGAGACACCTTTATGAACACTCCCAACCACATTTTCCAAGGATATGCTTCTTCGTCGAAGAATGGACTCAAGCTTCTTCTCACGGCGAGTGCGAGCCTCAAGAGGATATTCTTGAGAGACTACTTGATCATTTTCATGATCACTGTTCTGGTCCTCGCCTTGACCAGTTGGATTGCCTTGATCATCAAGTGGCCCATAGCCACGGAATTCCGAAGGATCTTCATCAAGGCCTTGATCACCCCCGGAGACTTCGGTATCCATACCCGGAGACTCCGGTATAGGCCGGAGAGTCCGGACCATAGGGGCCGGAGACTCCGGGCAAGATTGCTCGGTGGGATGATCTTGAGGTTGAGGGTGCGCAGCTTGTCTTTGGTCAATGTCCTGTGGGTGTTCAGCAGGTGAAGGCTCCACATGTGTAGAGCATTGTCCTTCTCCTTCGGCCAAAAGGTGTCCCTCAATGGGCCGAAAGAATCCGACACCCATTCTTCTTATGGCTTGGGGAGGAATTTCGTCACCTACATCACGAACACCACTTTGTCCCACAAAGGAACCATTATCTTCATCGAACCTCACATTACAAGTCTCTATAACGTGCCCGTTGGACTTGCTATAGATCCTATAAGAATGTGAGTCCGTGGAGTAACCAACAAAGATACCCTCTATAGCTTTAGAATCGAATTTTGACAAACGAACACCTTTCTTGAGATAGAAACACTTACAACCAAATACCCGGAAGTACTTGATGTTGGGCTTTTGCCCGGTAAGAATTTCATATGGAGTCTTGTTCAAGTTCTTGCGGAGATAAAGCCGGTTGGTGGCATGGCATGCGGTATTAATAGCTTCGGCCCAAAAGTTGTATGGAGACTTGAACTCCGCCAACATAGTTCTTTCCGCATCCATAAGAGTCCGATTCTTCCTCTCGGCAACTCCATTTTGTTGTGGGGTATATGCAGCGGAATATTGATGTTTGATACCCGCATCACTAAGAAACTCATTTAGGGAGTAGTTCTTGAACTCGGTGCCATTGTCACTTCTTATAGTCAATATGGTGGTATTGAATTGACGCTCAACTTCGGTGGCAAAGTCTTTGACGGTTTGTTGGGTCTCACTCTTGAACTCAAAGAAATAAACCCAAGTATATCTTGAATAGTCATCGACAATCACCAAGCAATACTTCTTGCCACCAAGACTTGCATAAGTGGGAGGTCCAAAGAGGTCCATGTGAAGGAGCTCCAAGCACCTCTTGGAAGAGATAATAGTCTTGCTCGGATGGCTTGTTTCATGCATCTTTCCTTCAATACATGCCCTACAAACACGATCTTTGGCAAAATAAACATCCTTTAGTCCGAGTATGTGGCCGCCGGTGTAGAGATTTTGCAAAGCTCTCATATTGACGTGGGCTAACCGGCGATGCCAAAGCCATCCCACGTCGGCCTTAGCAATTAGGCATATCGCGGCCGTAGTGGGTTTCTCCGAGAAGTCCACCACATACAAGCCATTTTCGACATACCCAACAAAGGCAACCTTGAGAGACTTACTCCACATGACGACCACAATATCAACATCAAAATATGTGGCATGGCCCATAGTAGCAAGTTGATGAACAGAAAGTAAATTATAACCAATGGTTTCGACAAGCATGACATTCACTAGGGACACGTCCGGAGTGATCACCACCTTACCGAAACCAAGTACCTTAGAGGATGATTTATCACCATATGAGACCGTGACATTTGAAGTATTTGGCTTTAGATCTTCCACAATATTTTTGCTTCCGGTCATGTGGCTTGTGGCACCACTATCAATAATCCATTTTCCTCCTCCGGAAGCAATGTCCTACAAGAGATCAATTCTTGGTTTTAGGTCCCCATTTTTGGATGGGTCCTCTTTTGTTAGTCACAAGAATCTTAGGTACCCAAATAGCATATTCAAAGTAGCCATCAGGGGGACCAACATATTTAGCATAGACATCACCATAGTAATCCCTAAGAAGAACATAATGAGGGTTATATTTTACTGCAAAATCATTGTGAGTAGGGCCGGAGACTCCGGCCATTGGGGGCGGAGACTCCGGGCTAGATGAACTAGCCGGAGACTCCGGACCCTTTGACCCGGAGACTCCGGACACTTCGACCTTCTCCACTTTCTCCTTTCCCTTGAGCTCCTCCCACTCCTCCTCAGTGTAACAAATATCAAAAGGGACATGAGGAGTAGGAGCAGCAGCAGGCTTTGACTTTTTCTTGTTCTTCTTCTTATTCTTCTTCTTCTTTGAGGGCTTGGCCACCAAACCAAGATCCCCTTTCTTTGAGGACTCGGCAACAAATCCGAGGCCCTCCTTACCCTTGAACACCCTTTGATTGTTCAAGAGATCATTAAGATTCTTCTCTCCTTGAATGCAAGTAGCAATGCCCTTAGCAAGATCGGCCTTCAACCTATTGTTCTCCTCAATGATATCATTATGATCACAAATAGAGTTAGAAGAACAAGGAACTTCAATAACTTGCATTGGTGGGACTTTAGATTGTTCAATAGTTAGTTGAATTTGAAGTTGTTCATGAATCTTGGTGAGATGAGAGAATTTGCCTTCCAAAGCCTTGTGGGCTTCTTCAAGATTCTCAAACTTCTCACGAAGATCATTATGACCAACGTCAAATTCAACATTCTCCTTTTTAAGCAATTTGACCATAGCAAGAGCATGGTCACGTTATTTAGTGAGTTTTGACAAGATTAGATTATGAGACTCTTCTAGTCCCAACAATTTCTCCTCTAAAGAGACTCTCAAGTTTTGCTCTTCTTCGAGCTCAATTGATAGAGAGCCAATATCATCGGCGGCTAATCTTTCTAACTCCTCCTTCTCCTTGATAGTGTCATGGGCATCACCAATTTCACACATTAGTGTCTCAAAGTATATCTTGGTTGGCCCCTTCATGTTAGCGAGAAAATCATCACAAGAAACTAGTTCTTTCTTAATCTTAAGACTACTCACATCATCCATAGAAATAGAATTGGAATGAGATGATGAAGGAGTAGGTGATGATGTTACCTCCGAGGCCTTGGCCATAAGACACTTGTGGGTGGTGATGATGGCGTTCTCATTTTGTGAGTTGAAGAGGGATGTAGGTGGTGTGGAGACAATGGCAATGGCGACCACTTCTCCATTCTCTTCATCAACGGAGTCATCATCATCGGACCCGGAGTCATACTCCTCATGAACCACCAATACCCTTTCTCCTTTCTTCTTGTTGTCCTTGTTCCCATGCTTCTTGGATGGGTAGAACTTTGATGACCGGCGCTTGGGGATGAGCCGGCCTTCATTGTCCTCCTTGTTCTCATAAGGACATTCGGCGATGAAGTGCTTGATTCCTCCACAATTGTAGCAATGCCTCACTTTAGAGTCACCACCCTTCCTTGGAAAGTATTTGAACTTGGATCCCTTCGTCTTGTGCTTGTTGGCATCCCAAAAAGCATTTGCATTGAGAGCCAAGTGTTCATGGAGTGCAAACTTGAGATCTTCCGGAGACCAACACTCTTCTTCATATATTTCCTCTTCTCCTTCTCCTTGCTTGGACACCACCTTGGCCTTGAGAGCAAGATTGTGAACTCCTTGTCCGGCAAGAACACGGGCTCTAGTCTCTTCCGCGTTCTTCTTCAAGATAGACAAGGCGGTGAACTCACAAAGAACTTCATTTGAGGTCATACTCCCAAAATCCGGTCTTGAACGGATTATCTCGGACCGCATGGGTTCTCTTGGGTTGATGGAGGTAATGAACATACGCTTGATATAGTCATCACCATTGTCTTTGCACCCAAACCCGGTCAAGGCCGTTGCAAGAGCCAAGATCCTTTGGTACACCTCATCGGGAGTCTCATTGTCACGCATAATGAAATCCCTTTCTTCACTCTTGAGCTCATCAAACTCGGAGGACCGAATACTCTCATTCCCAATGAAGAGCATAGTGAGATAGTCCCATACTACCTTGGGGGTGCTCAAGTTGTTGATGTGTACCGCATGAGTATCCGGTACGGCTTGTTGAAGGAGATGCTTGGCGGTGGCATTGAGTTGCTCATCAACTTCTTCCCTTCCGGTCAAGTTGAGAGGATCATGAGGTGCAAAGCCATTTTGTATGACCCTCCACAAATGAGTAGAAGAACTAGAAATATGAGATTTCATTAGTCCTTGCCATTTAATAAAATTGCGAGAGTCAAGCTTAGGAGGAGATCCCATGTTCTTAATGTGTGGCATAGGATAATGGACCGGCGGAGGGGAGTAAGTGTTAGGGGGTGGAATGTTAGCACCCTTTGTCGGACCATCATTTTCCTTAGGAGGGACACCTTTATTCTCAGCGGAGGTGGAGCCATTGTTAGGTGGCTTCACCTTAGCCAAGGAGAGTTCCACACTAGGTGTGGTGTTTGGGTCGGTGGGCCCGGAAGGTTTTCTTCCAAAATATTCCTCAAACATAGCCTTCATCTCCAATCTCATGGTGGTTTGCATTGTGTCCAAGGACGCCAAATGCTCCTCACGTGAGATTGAAGAGGAAGAGATAGATGGAGGAGTATCTTCGGGAGGAGTTTCTTTACTCTTGTCCCCTTCCATAGTCGCTCAAACTCTTAGGCGGTTAAGCCCGAATAAGAGACCACGCTCTGATACCAATTGAAAGGATCGTATGAGCGACTAGAGGGGGGGCTGAATAGGAGCTACCCAAATTTTACTTCCTTTCAAGTTAAGGCTAGACAAGAAGGTAAATTCTCTAGATGTGCTACTAAGTGAATTTACCTAGAGTGACAAGCAAGCTAGCAATAACAATATAAGTAAAGGTACGAGTAAAGGATAGAGGTAACCGCAATGGAGACACGAAGACACAAGGATGTATTCCCGTAGTTCCTTCCTTGTTACGGGAAGTACATCTACGTTGGAGAGGTGTGGTGCCACAAAGGCCACCAACGCCACAAAGGCTCACCCTATTCTCCGGTGAACAAGCCACAAAGGCGAGTTCACGCTCCACTAAGCGATGCCCTTGAAGGAGGCACGACACCTTTACACAAAGTATTGGGGCAAGCTCCACAACTCAATTGGAGGCTCCCAATAGGCCCACCAAGCTCTTACACACAAAGTTAAGCTTGGAGGACAGCTTCTTCCGGCTAGGAATCCGATGAACACACAAGTTACAAGCCCCTCAACAAAGAGAGGGGGGAAATCAAATCGCCTTGGTGGAAGTGTAGATCTAGGTCTTCTCCCTCAAATCCCAAAAGGGCTTTGAGTTCTATTGGCTAGGGAGAGAGATCTAGTGCTTTGAAGCTTAGCAACAATGGAGGAGAGAGAGTGGAAGCCGCAGCCTCTTCTTGAGGTAGAAGAAGGCTTTATATAGTCCTCCACGAAATGTAGCCGTTGCTAGACGACTAGGGCCAGAGTCTCCGGCCTGGAGGGCCGGAGTCTCCGCCCTAAGTGACTCCAGGGCCGGAGTCTCCGGCTAGAGACAAAAGTCTCCGGCCCAACTCCGGCCTGGTCACTGAACCGTCTGAGCCTTTAGCCAACCCCAACCCAGCCAGACCGACCGGAGTCTCCGGCCCCTGGGGACCGGAGTCTCCGGCCTCAGCATGCCAACCCGGAGTCTCCGGCCAGAGACAGAAAGTCTCCGGCCCAACTCCGGACGGGCATCTGAAGCGTCCGACTTTGGGGATTGCCTGGGCGAGTCCCCTAGGCCGGAGTCTCGGGCCACCAGGGCCGGAGTCTCCGCCCTAGAAGAAGCAACAGCAGCAGCTCGTGGATCCCCTCTCCACCATTTCCACCTTCGCGAAGCACCTTACAAGACAACTAAGCCCTAACTCCACTACAGGACTACGGGCTCCGATCTTTTCTACCTTTTTGGGGTGCACCTCCGCGAGATCCTGAAATAACCTAGAAAATCTGCATAACTTTAATAGCATGGTTAAATCACCAAATGTTGTTAACAAATACCAAAATACATTTATTAGGGAAATGCTCTTTCACACCGGATGTCATCCAAGAAACAGTTGGGTATTAAGTTGTAAGCAACAAATTATCACCTTAAGCAACGTGTGTAATGTAAACAATACAAATGTCCTTGAATACAAGATTGTTGTTTTTTCCCTAGTAGCAACAACACATCTACAAGCTTAGAAGTTATTGTCACTCTCCCAGATTACTAGAGGCATGAACCCACTATCGAGCATAAATACTCCCTCTTGGCGTTACTAGCATCTACTCGGCCAAGATATCTACTAACAGTGGAGAGCATGCAAGATCATAAACAACATAGAGAAGGTAAATCAATAAATCAACTTGACAAAGTACTCAATATTCATCGGATACCAACAAACACAACAAGTAGAATTACATAATGATGATCTTGATCATGATAGGCAACTCACAAGATCTAAATATGAAGCACATGGAGGAGAAGACATCCATCTAGCTACTGCTATGGACCCATAGTCCAAGGTAGACTACTCACGCATCACTCTGGAGGCAGGCATGGTGATGAAGAAGGCCTCCGGTGGTGATTCCCCTCTCCGGTATGGTGCCGGGAAGAGCTTCTGGACCCTCCCAATCTCACGTCGAGGACGGCGGCGGCTTGTAGTATGTTTTCTGGAAAAGAGTTCAGGCCTTTAGGGTTTTCCCGTCGAGGGGAATAAATAGGCGGAAGGGCGATGCCAGGAGGTGGACCAAGTGGTCACACCACCTGGTGGCACGGCCTAGGGGTGGCCCGCGGCACCACCTGGTGTGGCTGCCCCTTGGTCCACCTCCGGCTCTCCTTTGGACTCCATCTTCGTGTCGGTAATTAGGAACTTCAGCTTTTGTTTCATCCAATTCCGAGAATATTTCCTGTGTAACTTTTCTGAAACACAAAAACAGGAGAAAACAGGAACTGGTACTGTGGCATCTTGTTAATAGGTTAGTTCTGGAAAATGCATAAAAATGCCACGAAGTTTAAACAAAACACAAAGCAAATGGTGTATAAACAAGCACGGAGCATCAAAAATTATAGATACGTTTGAGACGTATCAAGCATCCCCAAGCTTAACTCCTGCTCGTCCTCGAGTAGGTAAGTGATAACAAAACAATAATTTTTGAGGTGACATGCACCAACACGATCTTGATCAAAATGATGTAAAGCATTGAGTGCTGAGATCAAAGTACTCTAAACATGGGCATAAAAGATATAATCTTGACAATATAACTTAGCAACCATGTTATAACATGAAAAGTAACACAAACAAAACATCATGAGTAATAATGCATTGAAAGTCAATTGTTTGTTTCGAGCATATAGAAAAACATAGAAAAGTGGTATTCAGCTTGTCCCTCATGGAGTAGCAAAACATAAATGCATAGGACACCTTCAAGTTTAAGAGGGCGACTAGATACAAATAATTTGAGAACAAGCAATACCATAATCATGAATCAATCAATAATAAATTTTGGGACTATTGACATTATACTCAGAATGACAACTATGCTCTCTTAGACGGTGCATAAAGGTAGAAGGTGGAGACTCAACATAAAAGTAAAAGAAAGGCCCTTCACAGAGGGAAGCAGGGATTTAACATGTGCTAGAGCTTTTCATTTGTAAAACAGTGATAAAAATTGTTTTAAGAGGTGGTTGTTCTTGTCAACGATTGGCAATGGGGTTCTTGCTATCTTCCATACTAAACAAGTTGAGAGTGGTTCCGAGTTCTTTGAAAAATTGGCACATACGTGCTCTTTTATAAAGCTTGGCACTCCTCCCAACTTTTCTTTTCACAAACCATGGCTAACCGAATCCTTCGGGTGCCCACCAACTTTCACATACCATAGAGGAGTGCCTTTTTTAAGGTTACGATGGTCTGACCAGCCCCCTTGCAAAATTAGTGATGAGCAGATGAAGCATGCAAGTCAAGGGGTACTTAATTCAATATGGAAGAGAGCAAACCCGACCACTACGTCCTCATGAGCTAAAAACAGTGTCACAAAATGAGAAGTATTTTGAAGGTTTTTTTTTAAAGGTAGCACATGAAAATTTACTTGGAATGGCTTGAAAATGCCATGCATAGGAATTTATAGTGGACTCTTTGAAATAACTTGGTTTTGGTAGTTGGATGCACGAGAAGTATTCCCTCTCAGTACAGATGAAGGCTAGCAAAAGACTGGGAGCGACCAACTAAGAGAGCAATAACGGCCATAATCATGCATAGCGACAAAACATTATTAACCAAAGCATAAAGTGGTATCACAAGTCAAAAACCAAATGATCATAGAGGCTTGAGGCGACTGGTTTATAGTCAAACGTGGTGTGAGCATGCGCCAAGTCAACCCAAATAAAGCATCAAAGGAGAATACCACAATATTATGCTCCTATATAATAAAAACAACGCATGATTCTTTCAAAGGCACATTAAGAAATCTCAGTCATTTGAGACAAGTCATGCTACAACAATAACTACTAAGTATATAATCAAAATAACATCAAGCATGACATGCAAAAGTCTAAGCCACAGTCGAAATAAGCTCCCATTTGTACCACTATAAGTATGAAACTTTTTACTCTTTTCCAACACCAATCAACCTTTTTGAAACAACTCTTAAAGATGAAAAGAAACATAGACCAGAGGTCTAAGCACACCTAGATACAAAGAACTAACAAGTTCTGAACAAAAATCAAGGCGAAAAATGAAAGATAAATGCAGTACTAGAAAAAGAGAACACTCGTTGAACGATAAGAGTGAAAACTAGAGTGTTCTTGGCAATGAAAACAGAGTGTGTCTTCTCCAAAAGAAACATGTTGGGGTCCAACCATTTATTGCAGCAAACAAAACAAAAAGAAAACTGAAAGCGAGAATAAAGATGCTCCAAGAAAAACACATATAGCATATGAAGCAATAAAAATATAGTGTCTTGAAAGATGACCTGATATTTAGTTGATGAAGAAGGGGTGCCTCGGGGCATCACCACGCTTTGACGCTTGTACTTCTTGGATATTTCTTGGGGTGACATGGGCATCCCCAAGGCTGAGCTTTTGTCCATACTTCATCTCATCTCATCATTCTCCTTTCCCTACACTTGAAAACTTCCTTCATACAAAACTTCACACAATTTTTTTTTAGCAACATTAGTGTATGCAAGATAGTAAATCCACTGTTTGGTTCAGTTTCAACTCAAGTATAACACCCATTATAATATTAGATACCGTAGCAACTTCTCTCAAAAGTTCCATGATCAAAAGAACTAAAAAAGAAAGAGATCAAGAGGCAAACGCAAATAGTGGCAGAAATCTATCAAAATAGAACAGCTAGTAAAGATCGATTTTTTTTGAAAATCTTTTTGTTGCTCAAATAGAAACGTCCAAAACTAATTAAAGTTAGACAATAACCTGGGGCATGTGCACAAGAAATCGCAGACCAAAATGACGTTCTGGGAATTTTCACAATTTTTTACGGTGCAGCGCAGAAATCTGTTTCAAGACAACAACTTTCCCAAATCTTACCTTCCTCCAATTAGAGGTTCTTCTTGGCAAAAAAATGAAATAAAAATGATAAGGAGAGGTCATTACAGTAGTAATAACTTCCAAGACTCAACAAAAAGAAAAAGTACTGAAAAGAAAACATTGGGTTATCTCCCAAGAGTGCTTTTCTTTAACGCCTTTGAGCTAGGCGCAAAAAGTAGAAATCAAGTATTTTCGAGTGATGAAGCATCAAGTTCATAATTTGCTCTAAGGATAGAGTCAAAAATTAGCTTCTTTCTCTTTCTAGGGAAGTGTTCCAAACCTTTCTTGAGTGAGAATTGATATTTAATGGTGCCTTCTTTCATATCAATAATAGCACCAACAGTTCTAAGAAAAGGTCTTTCCAAAACAATAGGACAAGAAGCATTGCATTCAATATCCAAAACAAGGAAATCAATGGGAACAAGGTTATTTTAAACCATAATAAGAACATCATTAATCCTTCCCAAAGGTTTCTTCTTAGCAACAGCAGCAAGAGGAACATCAAAATAACAATTTTCAAGTGGTGGTAAACCAAGCATATCATAAATTTTTCTAGGCATAATAGAAATACTTGCGCCAAGATCACATAAAGCATTACAATCAAAATCATTCACATTCATCTCAATGATGGGCTCCCAACCATCTTCTAACTTTTTAGGAATAGAAACTTTTTGTTTCAACTTATCCTCTCTAATTTGCATGAGAGCATTCGTAATATGTTTTGTAAAAGCCACATTCATAGAACTAGCATTAGGTCTTCTAGCAAGTTTTTGCAAAAACAAAAATAATTCAGAAATATTGCAACCATCAACATCAAAATCATTAAAGGTAGTAGAACTATTGTCTCCCATACTCCAAAAAATTTCAGCACTTTTATTAGAAAAAGTTTTTGTAGTTTTAGGCAATTTCGCACAAGGAGTAGGAATTTTCTCTACAACAATCACTCTACCATTAAAAGAAGGAGGGTTGCTAGCATTTGAAACAACATCACTAGTGGTGGTAATAGTACAAACCTTCATATTTCTAGCCATCTCATCTTCTCTTTCCCACCTAGCATGCAATTCTGCTAACATCCTAACATTATCATCAATTCTAACCTGAATGGCATTCAAAGTCTTGCTTTCTTTCACATCATGAGGCAAAACCTTTAGTTTCAGAAGTTCAACATCAAGAGCAAGGCTAAAGTAAAAGCTACTAAGCAGCAAGCCTAGAGTCATTCTAGGTTCAGTTCTACCATGAGAATCAGAAATTCTAGATCAAGCTTCTTCAAAACTCTCTTCACTCCTTTGTTTGAAAGTGAAGATCATCTCCTCCAGTGACATAGTAATAGGAACTAGACTAGACATAAAAGCAACTTGAAATATGAACTTTTTTTTTTGAATTTTTGATAAAAAGATGCAAACAAAAATAAAGTAAAGAAAGTAAGCAAAACAATAACAAAGTAAAAGATTGGAAGCGAGAGACTCCCCTTGCAGAAATCCTCTTTCTCCCCGGCAACGGCGCCAGAAAAATGCTTGTTAGCGGTGCTAGCCGCCCAGTTGGGAACCCCAAGAGGAAGTATGATGAGCACAGCGGCAAGTTTCCCTCGATTGTGAAACCAAGGTTTAATCGATCAGTAGGAGAAAGAAACCACTTCTGAAGGTTGATGCTAGCTAGCTTTGGCGACGGCTCCAGAGAATTTGTTTTGGCGCCTGTCTGGGGCGTAGCTTTGGTGCCAGCAACAACGTGGAACCTGCACACAATACAACCAAAGTACTTTGCCCCAACTTGTAGTGAGGTTGTCAGTCTCACTGGTTTGCTGTAAACAAATGATTAAACATATCGTGTGGTAATAGATGTTTGTTTGCAAGAAAGTAAATAATGCTTGTAGAAATTAAACAGTAATATATATATGTAAAAGAATGGACCGGGGTCCATAGTTCACTAGAGGTGTCTCTCCATAAAGATAAATAACATGTAGGGTAAACAAATTACAGTTGGGCAATTGACAGAATAAAGAATGCAAAGCAATGCATGTACATGTCATGAGGATCAGTATGAGATTCACTTGGGCATTACAACATAATACATAGACCGTAATCCAACTGCATCTATGACTAATAATCCACCCGCCGGATGTCATCCAAGCAACCGTTGGGTATTAAGTTGTAAGCAATAGATTATCGCCTTAAGCAAAGTGTGTAATGTAAACAATACAAATGTCCTTGAACAAAAGATTGTTGTTTTATCCCTAGTAGCAACATTACATCTACAACCTTAGAATTTATTGTCACTCTCCCAGATTACTAGAGGCATGAACCCACTATCGAGCATAAATACTCCCTCTTGGAGTTACTAGCATCTACTCGGCCAAGATATCTACTAGCAACGGAGAGCATGCAAGATCATAAACAACATAGAGATGATAAATCAATCAATCAACTTGACAAAGTACTCATTATTCATCGGATCCCAACAAACACAACATGTAGAATTTCATAACGATGATCTTGATCATGATAGGCAGCTCACAAGATCTAAACATGAAGCACATGGAGGAGAAGACATCCATCTAGCTACTGCTATGGACCCGTAGTCCAAGGTAGACTACTCACGCATCACTCCGAAGGCAGGCATGGTGATGAAGAAGGCCTCCGGTGGTGATTTCCCTCTCTGGCAGGGTGCCGGGAAGAGCTTCTGGACCCTCCCGATCTCGTGTCGACGACGGCAGCGGCTTGCAGTATGTTTTCTGGAAAAGAGTTCGGGCCTCTAGGGTTTTCCTGTCGAGGGGAATAAATAGACGGAAGGGTGATGTCAGGAGGTGGACCAGGTGGTCACACCACCTGGTGGCGCGACCTAGGGGTGGCCCGCGGCACCACCTGGTGTGGCTGCCCCTTGGTCCACCTCGGGCTCTCCTTTGGACTCCGTCTTCATGTTAGGTAATTAGGAACTTCATCTTTTGTTTTGTACAATTCCGAGAATATTTCCTATGTGAATTTTCTGAAACACAAAAACATCAGATATCAGGAACTGGCACTGTGGCATCTTATTAATAGGTTAGTTTCGGAAAATGCATAAAAATGCCAGGAAGTGTAAACAAAACACAGTGCAAATGGTGTATAAACAAGCATGGAGCATCAAAAATTATAGATACGTTTGAGACGTATCACCACCGGAGAAGAAGAAGAGGGGGGGGGGGAATGGGCGGCGCGAGGGAAGATTCTAAAAAAAATCATCAGATGGCAAATAAATGGGACCCATCTGAATAAGGAAAATAAATGGGACCCATCTGAATAAGGAATGTCCTAATCTAACCTCAAACCTACTTTAAATATGGCACACCGAAGCGTTAAGAGATTAAACCACCCGTATCATGTTGAGGCTATTCGAAACATGCAAAATATTGCTCCAGAACCATTATAGCCAACAACGGTGTGTTCCAGACAATACCAATAAAATGTGTCGCATAGGAGCTATCGGCCTGTGTAAATCTGGCTTTGTTTGCCATATATCTGGCTGGATAATTATTGCTTTCTTTGCAAGCTTGGGAATTTTTTATTTGCCAAGTAAACTGAGTTAAAATTCAAATGTGATCCATCTTATTCAAACCTTGGCCATAGTTCCGAGAGAAAAAGAAGAAGACAATTCCTCATTAGCACAAAAATAATTGCTTTGAAACGATTGTTTTAATTGTTTTTTGTGTTTTGGAGGTGGGATGGGGAATGGTAAAAAGTAACCACTTATATATACTCAAAACAGGTTTGTATGAAAAACAAAATTGAGGTTACTAAACAATAATGTGGCCTTACAACAAATTTTGCAGTAAAAAACCTCAAATATTGGCTTGAGGTAATTTTCAAGAAGTGTTTGTCCAACCGCCCGCTGCATCTCAATCATTAGTCTCTGCCGCAGTGAGACTCCACCATGTACGAGTGCCATTCCCATAGCTTGATATGACTCATATATAGCTCCTTGGTGCCCACTCGAGCTACCGCCATGACAACGGTTTGAGCTCGACGCGTGGGGTGGGGGATGTTGTCCTCCAAATGGTGGTCACACATTCTTGAGCATCGTAGCTGTCGGGCACAGCCCCGCCTCACATCAGGATGGTCTCGTTGTCAAGGTGACCTTGTTGTTTTTTGGTGCAAGCTCCCCCTCTTCGATTTGTCCAATTTTGGCAGCCGGCAGCCGATTTGGCCAGTCAGGTCATGTATGACCGTTGGGTGTTCGGTGAAAGTCTTCCAAGGTATCTTTTTATTTGGTTATTATTTTTAGTCCAATTACAAATGACACAACAATGATGTTGGCAATGAATAATGCCAATGGATGAGTATGCTTGGGCGAGTCAAATGAATGCACTTCAGATGGAACTTTACCTTCAACATGACATAGGTAGTGCATTGGACATTTTGTGATCCAACTATCATATTTGAAGCAATTGCCTCCAAAGACTTGCAATTTTGATATTGCTTTTTTGGATTTTAGCTCTCGCAATGATATCAATTCTCAGCAGAGATCTTAAATATAGTTCCCGGTCAATTTTTACACACAATATACAATTGTCATCTCTCAAATAAAACTAAAGATGATGACCGTCGGATTTCTAGATACCCATGCTAGTTATATATAAAGTCTTGGGATCTTTTTGTGAATTTATGGTGTGTTGTGGTTTGATATGATGCCATGCCCATCTATTCTAAAATTATATAATTGGATCACATTGTTCTACAAACGATTGTCATTTGCATCCCAAACGCTCTAGACTTCTCCCATATATGTAATGACAAATCCTATTGTTTTTTGTTTATCTCTTTCCGCAAAGCATGTATCTCTAGTAAATTGCTGCAAACTTTAGTACATAAGCAAGTTACCTAGAGCTCCAGTGATTGTGGATATTTTATTAACTAATGAATAGAGGACGTGGAGAACAAACATATTATGGTATTCTTATTAATGTGTCTGTGCATTAGTAACCATTTAAAACCCTAACTCACAAGGATATAATAATTCAAAAGACTAGGTAAGGGTAATGGAAGTTGCGAAGGACGATGTTAAGTTTAGTTACATCTTTTGGCATGAATGCACATGTATCTAACAAATTGGTTCAAAATAAAGATATTATTACTCCTTCCATTCCAAAATAATCAATGTTCTAGTTTTTTCATAAATCAAACTTCTCTAAGTCTAACTGAATGTAAAGAAAAATAGTCAATATTTACAACATCCAATCTGTACGGTATTGTATGGTGAATCTAATAGGACTAAATCCTTGTCCTAAATGTTGATATATTTTCTCATAAACTTGGTCAAACTTAAAGTAGCTTGACTTAGTACAAAACTAGAACTTCAATTATCTTGGAACGGAGGAAGCATTAAACACATGATCAAAAGAGCAACTTGACTGGTATTTTTAATGTGATTGTGACTTATTAACTATAAAAAACCCTGAATCATTAAAATAGGATAGTTTGGTATGAGGAACACATGGCATAGCCGAAGGTCACAAGGAGGCCAACTTAAGTACAAACTACATAATGTGGCTGCAAACAAGAGGCGCTCTGGCTCCGATATCTACCACCACCGATGAGTCTGCTAGGTGATGCGCCTAGTTATAGGTTGGGTGAACTATTGACATAATGATAATGGAAGAGAATTGGTGATAGAGATGCTGGGATAGAATGTAACAAGGGAGCACACTCGCTTCATATGTCAAATTTTAAGATTTCCATGCCCCATCGAGTGTGAGCTCCTTGCATGTGTTGATCCACTAATGTGGGCACATGATCGAGTAAGTTTTTCACTCTCTACACAATAATCACTTTTGTACAATAATTGTATACTATTTAACTAGGAAGGAACAACGTGCTCTATAAAGTATATGAAATCCAAAATTAAAGGGATTGCATCTTCAAGGGCTTAGGACATGATGCATGTTGTGCCATGGAGATGATCGGGGAAGGAGAAGATCAAAGGAAGGATATTAAAGGTGGGAGGAATAGTAAGGGTGCCAAATGATGGTGAGGTGTCTCACTGGCTGATTGCATTTGGTGATGACATATGTGACACTTTAGTGGCCAATCGACAAGGACTCTCGAACGTACTTAGACGCCTATCTCGGCGTGGTGGTGCACAACTTGAAGCCAGTGTTGGTGATGATGGTCTTTTGAAGGGGGGAGAGAGACAGAGAGAGAGAGAGAGTGAGAGAGAGGGAGGAAGAGGGAGACCAGAATAAGAAAATAGGCTGCACTAAGCCTAGGGTGTATGTTTATTAATTTGGACATGGCAAAATTAAAATTGGGAATAAATTGTAAAGGGGTTTACAATGGATCGGAATCTGAAAAACATGTTGTGACCTAGATATGAAATAAAAAAATAGGTATTGCATGTAAGGTTCAAGGGCTCAGGGCATAATGCATGTTGTGCCAAGGAGATGATCATCAAAGGAGAAAGAGGAAGAAAGGACACCAAGGAGCTAACCAACTCCTAGGCGATGAGCCCTCTCAATTTCCTTCCGTAATGATATGTGTGACACATTAGTGGTCCATGGACAGAGGATCCCCATACATGCTTACTTGTCTTATCAGGGTGTGATGGTGCTTGACTTGAATCCAGGCTTGGCGGTGAGGGTATATTGCAGGTCTAGGGCGAGAGGAGATAGCCACGTGAATTGGGACACGATGGGGGAGGGGGGAGGCAGCGACCACAATAAGAAAAGATGTCATGCTCATATGTGTGGATTTGTTATTGAAGGGGTTTACAGTAGAATGTGAAAACAAATCTAACAAAATGTGAAAGCATGGTGTGGTCTATATATGTATATGAAATTAAAAAATATATAGGGGGAATGCAGGTTCAGAGCAAGGGCATGATGTGCAGTGTTGTGGGGATGAATGGTGGAGAAGGAAAAATGAAGGAGATGAGCAACCGAGAAGGGAGAAGGTATGGGGCCGTAAGTGGAGGACGGTTGGAGTGAGTGAGTCCTAATCCTAGGATATGTTTGCATGGTACATGTGAACACCAATGAGTTATCCATGCTAGGAACGATATTAGTTGGTACCAAGAAAAGATAAACCACATAGTTTTAAGGCAATAGATTAGCACCACGTATATTTAGTAGCACAATAATTTTTGGCATGAAATTAAAGGAGGATATACAATGTAGTAGTAGTCTTTTGTATGAGTCCATATCCACTAGTTTATAAAGTTTTAGTTTTGTTATGGAATGGTTACATTGCCTATAAAATAGGATGTAAAAATAATAATGTTTGAAACTATCTCTCCCTTTCCGCCATGGGGTTTCCTTCCTTTTTGGCACCTAATAAACCATCAGAAAGAGGGACGAGATGATGGAGGTGGAGAAGAGGGTAGCCGCCATTGTTGTCGTCTACATGATCCTCATGCTGTCTGGGCATGAGAAAATACAGACAACAAATTACAACGGGTTACATAGTATATCAACGGGGTTTGTGGAATACTATAGTTTTCTCAAACAATGTTGCTCTCGTGTATTATTGTCAACCTCGTAACACTTCACTTATGCTCATAGTCAAGAAAACAAGACTATATAGGAACTAGTGTTAGAGGCAGGACTACAGGGACTTTGTTATGTTTACTATTTTACACATGTAATTAGGTTTTCCTTCAAATCACATATTCAGAACCAATATAGTGATAACATGAAATATAACATTAATTATGAACTAAGAACTATGAATAATACAACTTCATGCCTTTAGGGCGTATTTTCATCATTTATCTCACTTACTATATGTACAATGAGATAGACCATGATATTAAAGAAATACGACGAGAAATACATCTCAAGCTGGCATATAGTCTTCACCATCTGTTCTGGTGGATTATATCAATGGGGATATGTCCAAACCTTAGTTTTCCAAACAATATTGCTCTAGTGTACTATTGGCAATCTCGTAACACTTTACTTATGTAAAGTACTAAAAAGTATACCATGGAAAAGCTAAATTATTCTCACAAGTTTTTTTCAAAATCGTGTGAGATGTTGACTTCAAAAAGTAGGACCGTATGATCGCTGGACTTATGGTGGACATGTATACACCGCTCGCAAGAAAATCTTCCAAAATTTTCAAACTACTGACAAAGGGCGAGACATAGAATAATGGCTCCACAGATTAATGCACAATTTATTCTATACGAGAACATCAAGACTAAGGTGATGCCAATATGGTATTATTCTAGACGATATCATCTCAACCCTTGGGATACAATCAGGAAGAAAACAGATTACTAACATTGTTAAGAAACACTTGTGTGTGTGGGAGAGAGAGAGGGAAAGGGAGAGAGAGAGAAAGGAAGAGAGAGCGAGAGAGAGGACATACGTGAGGTATGTTGGGGGAGGGGAGATAGCGTCAACAACAAGAAAATATACCACACTAAGACTAGGGTGTATGTTTACTAGTTCGGACATGGCAAGTTTAGAATCGGGAATTCGTTATAAAGGGGTTCACAATGGAATCTGAAAATCATGTTGTGACCTGGATATGAAATAAAAAAATAGGCATCCATGTAAGGGTCAAGGGGTTAGGGCATAATGCATGTTGTGCCAAGGAGATGATCATCGAACGAGAAGGAGGAAGAAAGGACGCCGAAGGGGGAAAGGAGCTAACCGAGTCCTAGGAGATGAGCCCTCTCAATGGCCTTCTGTGATGACATGTGTGACGCATTTGTGGTCCATGAGAAGAGGTGCCCCATACGGACTTAGTTGTCTTATCAGGGTGCGACGGTGCTTGACTTGAATCTAGGGTTGACGGCGATGGAGTATTTTAGGTCTAGGGCGAGAGAGATAGCCAGGTGGATTGGGAGACTGTGGGGGAGGGGGATGCAATGACCACAACAAGAAAAGATGTCGTGCTCCTATGTATGGATTCGTTTGTGAAGGGCTTTACAATAGAATGCTAAAAAAAAATTTGAACAAAATGGGACAGCATGGTGTGGTCTATATGTGTATATGAATCAAAAAAATATAGGGGGCATGCACAGAGCTGGCGTGCAGTGTCATGGAGATAAACGGTGGAGAAGGAAAGAGGAAAGAGATGAGAGGCCGAGGAGGGAGAAGGTACCAGGGCAGAAGTGGGTGACAGTCGGACAAGGGAGTCCCAAACCTAGGATATGTTTGCATGGTACATGTGAACGTACCAATGAGGTATCCATGCCATGCCCGGTATTAATTAGTACCAAATTAAAGATAAGATACATCATATAGAGGCACAAAGAAATGGATTAGCACCACGTATATTTAGTAGCACAATATATTTTGGCATGAAATTAAAGGAGGGCATACAATATGTACTGCAGTAGTATTGTGTATGAGTCCATATCCACCCGTATATATACAGTTTTAATTTTGTTATGGAGCCGTTACATGCATGTACCTACTAATTTGGATGTAAAAAAGGAAAACAAAATATGGTTTGAAACCATGCACGTCTCCCTTCCCGCCATGGGGTTTCCTTCTTTTTTTGGCACCTAATTAACCACCGGCGAGCTACAAATACCACCGTTGTCTCCGGCCACAGCCACAACCCATCCACCGAGCTCTTCTTGTTCTGGCCATCGATCGCCTATCTAGCTAGCTCTTCCGCTGCAAGCGAAGAAACAATGGCGGGGGGCATGACGGTGCGCGAGGTGCTGTACATGTACAGCGTGGCTCGGCAGGCGTACGAGAGGTTCGTGTCCATCTGCGGCAACCCGGAGCAGGCCCGGAACGCGGTGGCGCTGCTGGTGTGGCTGGACCAGGGCACCGTCTCCGCCATCCACCACGTGCCGAGCATCAGCCCCGTGGCGGTGGCCACCGTGGCCGCCGAGGCCAACGGCATCCTGGAGTGCCTCCGGCACCAGGAGGCCATGCTGCCGGCCATCCCGCTCATCTCCGCGCTGTGCCAGGACGGCAACGTCGACCCGCGCTTCTTCGCCTTCCACCAGGACCTGGTCGTCCGCGGCGTCGCTGAGATCCTCGACGGCGTCGGCAAGCTCATCTTCGACGACCGCCTGCATGTGCTGCTGAGGAGGTACCAGACCGGGCTGGTGGGGAACCCGCCGGATCTGATGGCGCCCTACAGCAGTGAGCCGGTGGCCGTGCCGGAGGACTGCCGCTCTATGTTCATCACCTTCTCCAAGGGCATGCCCATCGACCGCGAAGAGATCTTTGAGTACTTCAGGCAGTAAGTACATCATTCTACACATATAGGAAAAATTGCGATCTATATTCGTGTTGTTACACTCATAATCTCATATACTAGTGTCGTGGTCATGCTAATATTTCTAATTGGCATGCAGGAAGTGGGGTGACTGTGTCGTGAGGGTTTTGATGGAGAAGACGTCGGGTGGCAACGCGCCCATGTATGGCCGGATCATCTTCAAAAGTGAGGCGTTTATTAGGCTGGTACTCAATGGGGAGAGGCTCGTCAAGATCACCATCGGGCACCGTCAGATCTGGCTCCGCAAGTATGTTCCAAGGCCAACCAGTGACTGAGATCCACAGCTCTCAGCTTTGCCTGTCGTGGAGTTCATCTCAAATGGATCTACCTTGTTTACGGCTTACCTATGAATATGCATATGTATCTAGCTTGTCACTATAGAAGGCTAGCTTACTGGATCTTGAGATCTATATATATCTATCTAATGTTACAAAAATTTGTTACAAAAGTTGTTAAATTATGCTTAACCAAAGAAAAAAAAAAGAACAAAGAATCCACATCCACATATGAATGTTATGCAGTAGTCGTCCATGTTTTTTTCTTGAAAGGGCATGCCAACAATTTTAAAATGAGAACCTTCCCGCTCATTGTCCCAACTCCGCTCACTTTCACATTCCAATACTTGCTTTCGTCCTCCTTGTATCCTTTGCCTCCCCTTCTATTCTATGTGTGACACCTCATTGGAAGGATTGAGGGCACATGCCTAATCAAGCTTGTTGCTGCTTGCCGGCATAGAAAAACCACATATTGATCCCTCATTATCCTTCGAATATCCCTTCCTCTACCAAAACCTGGGAAAATGTGTTTGAGGTTCTAGGTTGAAACTACACTTTTTGGGACACCTTTAACTTCCCTTTCTTGCATACACAGCTTAAAATAATAAAAGGAGCTTTAGACCGTTGGATCAAGACACGTACAAACATGCCACAGATGTGCATTTTATTCTTTATATGTGTGCTTTGTTCGTTATTTTGCACTTGCACTTGTGCATGGTCTTGTATGTGTTCTGCGAATTTCAGCTTCCTCGCTGCTTCAATTCTTTTGCCCTACTCTACTTTCTACAATTATTACCAGGTGAATTTGTGCTTTAGAGAAATAAAGTGGTTGTACAAGACTGAACAAAATGCTTGACCATTATAAATAAGTTCCCGTGAAATAACGACCTATGCTGAGAGATAGATCCCCGAAGAATTGGTTCTATTATTAATTTGGACATTGGCCACCTAGTACACCCTCCTCACGCATGGCACTCGGCCGGCGCTGAAAGGAGGATGACATACCTAATTAAACTTGCTACTCCCTTGTCGGAAAGGAAGAAATCACGTGTTGTTACTTAGGTACACTTGCTCCTAACCCTGCAAAATTTCTAGGTTTTGATTTCAAATTGTACATTCGCAAGCACACTTAGCTTCCAATTCTTGCATACACCACTCAAATAGTAACGGATTAGCTTTGACAATTTGATTAAGCCATATATGGACATCCCGACAAGTAACGTATGTTTCCTATACTTGCAGTGTTCCACTCATTTACCTTCCCACCTTTGGAAACAGCTTTGGACCGTCGGATCAAGCCACATACGTGTTAGCACATGCATTATCTATTTTTATATTTCTCTGCATCGACAGTTTGGTTATGCCTATATGTGCATTTACATGTTAGTCCCTCCAATCAACATCCAAACTTCAGCATACACACTTCATACCTAAGTATAATCTACGGACTAGTAATCCAGTTACATGCTGTGACAACTGCACTCTGTCAATACAGATTTATAGAAACTCCAAACAACTGAGAATTATCTAGCAGAACTAGGAATTGGTACTGATAAAAATTCATGAACATAATAACTCTATCATACATGCATGGAGTTGCCACAAATAAAATAAGGACAAATACAATTCTACAGCATAAATCAATGGGTATGACTTCATAACTGGGCAGAATTTATATGATCCGTTCATAGATTTGCTCAATTACACATATAATAATGTGGTTGAGTGACCAATATTCCCTTTTAGGCCTTGTCCACTAAATCCTCTCCCCAAGTGAAATGGAATGGACTGAAGTGGATTTGGGGTGATTTCGACTTCTAAGGGATTTGATCCCATCAATCCCTCTTAATCCACTTCAAAGCCAGTCAAACTGAACAAGTGCTCATATGTATTTAGGGCAGGAATTCTGAGGAGTCATGTGTAGTTCTGGATAATCCCGGAGATGGATGAGTATGTCCCCACGCAAGCACAGGTAACCCCTACGACAATGATGAATGAGCAGAGCACAACCTGTGAAATAGTTTTTGTTATGCCCAGCTGTCTCAATATAATCTCATCATGTATATTCCCTTCATGTCCATATATATGGTGAATATTAGTTTTTCCCTAGAACACTTTTAGAAAACAAATTGAGCAAGTTTGGAGGAAAATATCAATATCTAAAAAACAAAATTAATAAATCAAATAAATGGGTCAAAGTTTGCAAAGCTTGACTTAGGAAAAAACTAATGGGTACTATATTTTCACATGGAGTACATATCTGCTAGATTTACGTTAATTTAATTGACAAGGTTTGTAGGAAAGCATATCAACATCTATAAAATCAAATAATTACAATATGAAAAAAATCATGATGTATCTGATACTGATTTGGTACCATGGATGTTGATATTTTCTTATAAACATGGTCAGAGTTTACAGAACTTGAATTAAGCAGAAACTAATATGCACTATATTTCCATCTGGAGAGACTACATATCTGCAAAATTTTACGTTTCTTTCAAAACAAATATTATGTTAATTTAACGGATAATGTCATTAACAACCTTCTGTATTCTGCCAGCATATAAAATAATTTTATACAAATGTAGCACTGGATTTGCGTACCTGATGCCAAGCCACTTTTGTCTTAAGGATGGCCAAAAAGCAGGCACAGGGTAGAATGTAGGTCTGAAACAAAACCACAATTCGCCCTATCACCAATCACTGACAAAATACTCAAAAGCTGATGCGATAATCAGGAAAAACTTACCACAAGCATGGCGAGTAAAGAACCAACCAGAGCCATCACAAGTGCTATGAAACATATACACAAGGAAAAGAGGTCAGTGGATGAATGAATCTTGTGCTACTACTGTCCAATAAGTCAATGACGTATTCTGACCAGAGAAAACAAACTAACCGAAGAAAGGAACCGACAGAGCAACGATGAGGGTTGATATCACCAGGGCTGATCTAAGAATGATCATGTTCGAGTACTTCTGCTGACTTCGTGGCAGCAACTCTTCCAAACTCATAGCCAGAGGGGTTATGGTTAAAGCATATTTTGTTATTGGATTTGCCACCTGCCACAGATGTCAAGAGCCAAGTTATCATGATTGAGAATGACAGCCACTGCTATCTAATGTTCATAGTACATAAAATAGGCTCTGAAGCAGTTTAGAAAAGAGCAATTACCGTAGCCCAAATGGCAATCTTAGAAACCACCAGATTCTGTGGTAAGTTAAGTGTGAACTGAGACTCCGTGGATTCACCAAACATTTTATATCCCATCACTGCAGCGGCAGCATACAAAATAGTAGACAACCCAATGCTGAAAATAAACACAAACCAAATCGGATTGGTGAATTTCTATATATAAAAAGTGGACAAGGAAAAAGCGAAACGCTCCCATGACCCGAGTAGCAATAACTCCTTTTTCTAATGGTGGTTGTATCGGTCTATTCTTAGGCTTGAAAAAATAATTCCTTTTTCTATCAATGAATCGAAACGCAACGCTTTTTGCGTTCACGCGAAAAAACTTATATAAAAAGGAACATGAAATAGGTTGGATTGTGGACCCAAGTTAGAAAATTACCAGGTGAACATAATGGAGGGAAACTGGTTGCGATTTTTCAGAGATGAATAGATGTTGGGGAACACCCCATGCCCCGAGTAGCAATAACCGTACAATCCAATTGCAATGGGAATTCCTTGGAGGTTTAACGTAGACCCTTGGTTCTCAAAGCCGACATCATCAACAACCCCGATCCAGAATAGGCAGATGACTAAAAGGATTGTTGCAACCACACCTCCAGCTGAAAAGTACAACAAAACATCAATGTGAGAAATGATGTGTGTGACACATATACATGGCCAGGGTATAGCAGAGCATAGACACAAAGAGTGAATAAGCTTTTCAATTATATTTTAATTCTCTGACTAAACTTAGCCCAAGAAGGATCAATATAGAAGAAGCAAGTGAATATATAGAGACCTGAAATGTAGCTCAGGCAGGTCAGGTCACGGAGCCAAGTGGTCGGCATGACAATCAGGGTGGTCAAGATTGCGAAGAATACATGGGAATTCAGCGTCAAGCCCCCAATGGAAATGTGTGCATTGGGGAATAACTTTGACAGATTGTCGCTTTCCAATATCAAATACTCAATGCAACAGGCCTGCAAGATCAGATTACTTGTCAGTTGATGTGCTGCAAATCTTTCAAATGTCGTTATTCTTCAGGAGTCAAAAACAATATTCAGAATTTCGGATTGAAATGGCTGGTTGGTAATGAGTACATACATACAGTTCCACATATAGGATTATCTGTAGAGAGTGAAGCCACAAACAAGAACAGACACAAGTTAGCGTAACAGCATTCCCTGATCGAAATGTTCACAAACAGGTTAATATGTGATGGAGGAGATTTTACCGAGATGGCTATACGACCGTAGGTGCCAAAGGCGGCATGACCAATATCCGGGTACGTCTGGAGACTCCGTGCTATCTAGGCAACGGCGCAGGAGTACACCAGTGTACCATGCGAGCACAGCAAACACACCTAGTATCACCAGTCCGAGCCAGCCTCCTTGCTTAATGGCATATGGTGTCGATAGGATTCCGACACCACATAGAACATTTATTCCTGCATATTGAAGAGAAAATGTTGTCGCTGAACTAAGTAATATGAGCAGTTTATTATCAAGAGTTCGAAGACTTATCCATGACGAAAAGGTATCCTCCAGGTTCAGTAAAAATTATTACATGTATTTCAAAGCAGACCTTCAAAATAAAGTACTACTGTTCATTTTCTTGCAACATATTATGGATCAGCTCAAATAGATTCCGGAAGGTAAACAGTCGGTAATTCCTTCAGTGAATAAGAAGATTAAAACTACAGTGCCAGATCTTTACTTTCCACAATTTTGGGAGATATTTCTGCATAACATGGTTTGTCTTGAAGCAATAGTACAACCTTCAGATCTATTTTCGATGTGACAACTGTCACATGGGTGTGCTGGCTCATCAATCATGTGATGTCCCTATTAGTACGGGGAACAGGAAGAAAAATTGAAATGGGGGACCTGTGATGCGGCGTATCAACAAAGTGAATAGACTGTTCTCCATAATACATAATTGACCATTTGGTGTATACTTGATGGCTGATTATTTGTGCTAAAACTACCGAACACTTGGCTAAGAAGAACTGATCAAAAAAATTGCTGAAGTAATTAATGGTTCGTGCCGAGCTTCAGCTCTATACCAAACAATAAGATGGTCACAACATGCAGAGCAACTGTAGCTACTTCGAAATATTGACAAACCAAACCAGAGTCATCTGAACAAAAACAGTGTATAATCTGTCTGCAGATCCTTCAACATGTAATGATCTATTTTTTTTTGGAGTTTTGGACTTTGTGTAAACTACGAATTGTAGCTTTCAGCATAACACCATAGCACGTAAAATTTTCTAACTGGAGCATCACTAAAATGAACTTAGCCATTGGCATGTCGGACCAGAAATGCGTCTAGGTTCAGAGAAGCTGATATTCAGCAGTGATACATCACGAGAATATTCCACCGTGCCAATTATTGAGGAACACTATTTCTCATGCTCTTCTCTCCAGGACAGCCGTACAGTTGGCCCTACTGATATATTTACTTTCATCGATCAATGAAATCTAGTACTCCCTCCGACCCATAATACTCTTCACTAATGTAGATGTATCTAGACACATTTTAGTGATAGATATATCCATATTAGCGAAGAGTAATATGGGTCGGAGGGAGTACCACATTTATCTCTTTGATATTTATTCATAGACTTGTTCTAGGAGCTTACCATTCATCACTCCTTGGGCGTAAGAGCATTGTTGATAGGGAGAAGGCCCATGACCAATAGCCGGTGCTTTTTGATCCTCTGGTATCTGTTGCAGAGATGATCTCTTCGACGGCAGAAGGTACTGAGAACTCTTGCGGACATCTTCATGCTGCTGCTGCTCATCGCTTGTAGTCGGGCGTAGGAGCGGCTTGACGAGATTCGAGATGATCTCGGGGGTTTTTCCTCGGAACGAGGAGTTGAGGAAAGAGTTGGAGAGTCTGCTTAGGGTCGGACTCCCCAGGAAACTCAGGCTAGGCGATTGCACGCTACTAAGAATGTCGATTGATTGCCTGTTGAAATATAAGAGAAGAAATTGTTATGTAGTTGAGATAGGCAGAACTAAAATGTCAAAAATGATTAACCAGACCATTTTCTGCATAGCAATGCAATATGAATGAATAGTTAAATGTGTTGTTTAAATTCAACTTATACTTATCCTGGAGTCTGGAGAAGAATGTCTGATTGAACATTGGCAATATTAAGATTTTTTTCATAAGAAAGTTTATACTCTGAAGTTGTGATCATCGAATAAAAACTAGAGATTATCAGATAATAGGGCATGCCACTTTATCATTGTGCTTGTTACTAACAAAAAGTTGTTGCTGCATTCTGTTGATTGTCGCCATTGTATAACACAAGAGATAAATCTAGCAGGGGCAAAGGAGGTAAGAGATCTATATGTGAGGTGGTAGTTGAGGTTTTCTGTTTTATGCAACAGAATATTTGTAAGAATCTCCGTTTCGCGTAAAAGCACACAACATAAGAAAAAATTGAGAACATTTTCACTCTTCACAGATCATTATTTGACAGAATACCATAAATTCAGGCACATTTCTGTAAACAATTTCATTCAGGCACATCCTAGTCTGAGAGAAGAAAAAGTGAAAATAGTGTTCAACTTTTAGAAAAAAATATTACTGCAATTTTCTATTCATAGGAAAATATCATTTGAGAAGAGAACACAAGGAGAAATACCCAAAGTAACTGTATATATAAGTTTATGACAGCTAAGTGTCTGAGCTGGAACACCCCCACCACCTAGCTGGGTGACCTGGTGATATCTACAAGTATTGTTTTGGCATGGAATCCCATCAAAATGGTAATTACTGGACAGCATTAATAATATAAATAATAACGATTGTTGTCTGGAGACAGGTACACGTATTTGGGATGATTATCGAAGGCAATAGTGTGCCGAACACAAATCTAACTTCTCCAACCTGATGAGGATCCAATGCCACATCATGTCGAAAAAGATTCATTGCCACGTCAGCGCCACACAGATCCGCAGAAAAGGGGATGAACAGGGGGTGAGTTTGTTGTCTGTCGGAAGGCAGAGTTTACTCTGCTCTGCTGAAAGGAAAAAACAAGAAAACAGGGCTGTACTCCGCTCTGCTGAAGCCTGAAGGAACAAAAAACAGAGGTGGTCTGGATTGGGTTGTTCCAGTGTTAATTAGAATATCCCTGTTTGACCTTAATGAGTCTCTTCTTGGCGTCCAGATAGTGTCAGCAGGTTGTTTGTACACAACAATTTTGCGCTGGAATGATTTCAATTGCTAATAAGACATGGAATGGCAGACACTAGGAATAGGATCTGGGCATGAAAACCATCTGACAAAGAATACAGTAAAAATGCAGACTGGGAGTTGCATGGAGTTTGATGGTTCTACTGCATGGAACAAACGGGGAGGGATCGAGATGGACTTTACCTGTAACTCTGGGGCCATTGGTTGGTGTATGAGCTGGGGTGGCTTCCGTCCCCGCGACCTGCGCGCGGCGTGGCGCAGGATGAGGAGTCTGAGGATGACCCGTCGTCCTCGTCAGCGGCACCGGCGTCCTTGTGGACGGGGTCTTCCTCGTCGTCGTCATAGTCGCTCTCGATGATGAAGCTGGGCTCCTCCCCCAGTAGGCTCTTCATCCTGCCCTGACTGCTCTATTCTACTACAGTCTACAGAGGAGGAGGAGGAGGAGGAGGAGGAGAAGTAGGCGCGGACTCATTGGTCGCCTCTCGCCTGGCTTATATAGGGGGCATGTTTTGTAATCGGATGAGATAGCCAGACAAGGCCAAATGGTTATCCATCCAGGGGGTTACACTATTACGGCAAGTTGGAAACCTGTGTGGCAGTCCGCGGTGTACGGAAATGAAGGTTGCTTTCAGCACCAAAAATCCAAGGGAACATCATGATTTAGAAGTATACTATAATTACCCCACCACTACCACTCCTGTTAATGATGTCTTAGCTATTGTTGATCTTGTATATAAGCACACACATAGTAGGAGTAGCAGTGCTGTCCTCAGATGAGATGACAGAAGTAGCTTAGCAGCTGCCCTCGCCATCGATCCATGCCAGTGATTTTCATTTCACTTGAAGGATCGGATCTAACAGCATCAGCGTGGAAAGAAACTCGGACGGACGGGCGGAGTATCAAAATATCTATGATTGAGTTGATCTTGCCTTCGTTTCTGAGCGGACGATCTGATCCCATGGTTTCTTTATTCCCCAGATCAACTAAATTGAACTCCAATGGACCATGCCATGATGCTAACAAACATGCTAGTATCTCAACTAGTGATCGACCACTATTTTGGAAGGACTCCTTTAAATTATGGATCTTCAACTTCTCCATGCCGGTGTCGTTATTTATTTATCACTCTGAATTATTGGAGTTCACTGTTCAAATCTAGACCGTGGTAAGACCACGTCTCTCTAACCTCATCGCCTGTGGCTCGTGCTCACAAGGTCACCTGGATCACATGGATTATAATCAAACGCACCCACACACACTAAAATGCAAGCAAGATCAACTGATAGGTGAGATTGCACAACATGATTGAAAAGCAGTAAGCAAGTTCGAAGAGCCAAAATGTAAGTTCTAATTAATCGAGTATAGTCACTGTGCCTTCATCCTTCATGCCAGTTGAGGAATGTCTACATAAATCAGATAATAGACGGGAGTGTGCAAATTAAGCAACTATTTCCCACAAGTCCACTTCACGGCTGACTCGTGCAGTAGAGGGTCCTCCTCGTCGAGGATACAAACTTGAAGAACCTACACCGAGTGACTTATTTTGTGCAACTGAAGCCACCGAAATATGACTCTAGATACCTGTGGAGCAAACAATACAATCAGTCAAAAAAAATTGTATTAATCCTTCAACCCTTCAGGAAAAACCATCAGAGTATTTCTCATAATTTTTCCATGGCTCAAACAGTGAACATGAGATTCACTATTGGGCAAATTATGTATAAGTTTTGGAACATGTTCCCGATATGAAAGTATTAGCCATCCATGACGCGACAGAATTGACGATATAACGTACACTACACACAAAGAATAGCTACATATAGTTTTGGGCCAGCTGAATTGTATCAGTGGCCAATGGTCGATTACACACACATATAAATTTGGAGGTTTGGTGAACAATGGATAACATGGTAAATAAATGTTCAAACAAACAGCCTAAACAGATTAAACGTCAATAAAACTGTATCAGCTGCAAGAAGACAGAAAGGAGCATATGATTTAATGAAATGCACATGACAAAGTGACATCCCAAAGAAAAGCCAAACAGAAACGAGGAGACACAGCAAGATATTTTCATAAACGCAATAGCTATAATCTGAGACACACAACAGTATTCAAACAATGATAGGAATATATATACAAAACACACCTACTGTTAATTACTGAATATTCCCAAAACAGCTTATACTCAGTAATATCATGAAAAGATGAACATGCACAGTCGGACTATTAGCTGGTCAGTTAAAGCTTGTTTCACACCATATTGAAAAAAATAATAGTAATATATCCTCGCAACATAAGTGATCATGAATCTGAATAAACCTGCATGCAAGGCTCTCCTACAAATGATAAAATGAAAAATTACTACTAACTTTCAAACCAAGTGTTTACTGTGGGTTTAAGATTATTAGCAATATCAGCAGAGATAACAACACTGGATGAGAGAAATATGACTAGCCTTAAGCTTCCCAATGCATCTACTGAGCTGCGTATTTGATCTTGGTTTGTTCAAGTTAGTTATTCATGTTATCAGCTTCCAAATGTTTTGTATATCATCTTGAGAAAAAAATTCACTGCCGCTAAGCACTACACAAATCATCACCACACAATGTTGTCAAAAAAAAAATGATCGCACAAGTACCAGAATAAAACACTGCAGAACAACATCGGTGTATGTTGCAGCTTCCGTCAAGCAGCACAGGAAACAAGTGGTGTGTGACACTAATTACAATAGTTAGCTTAGCATGAAAGGATACAAACACTTATACCCAGTGTAACAGAGTGCTATCTTTGGTAAAGGCATGTTATTACCTGCAGCATAGACACTTTCAAATGGATGATACTCACAGAACTTCGATTCGCAAAGTTTCTTGAAATGCAATGAGTCAAGATGGACCATGAATACGCCAAAAGATGTCCACAAGAACATCACATTGTTGTCCTCGGCAAAACCTAGAATAAAAACATGTCTTTCTAGATTCCGTGGATTCAGGGAAAGTAGGTTGTCCAGTTCAATAGTTTTCACGGGCGCCCATGTATCAATACCATCACAATGGGTCACCCTCTTCCATAATTTAGCGCAAAAGTCTGACACGATGAGGAAACAAGGCCCACCACCCTCTGTAGTAACTGCGAAGCCGCAAATGGCCATGGCATACAAATCCGTTGGCATGAGTACCACAGCTAGGCTCTGCCTCTCCAAATCAAACTCGAGAACTCCAAGCGAAACCCCATTAAGCTGCCAGTACAGGAACTTCCCATTCAGCACAGCAGGCATGATCATAGAAACCCATACATCAGCTGTATGTGGTGTTGAGATGAGATCACCCCATTTGCCGGACTCCGACGAGTAAACACAGACGAGCGCCCGTCTGTGTGGGGGGTCCTTGCCGTGTGTCACTACCAAGACCACATGAAAGTGCCGGCCGTCTCCCGCAGCATGAAGCACCGCCCCATTGGTAGTCAGGTTCTTCTCTGAATGGAATCCCAAAGGAAGGGCAAAGCGGTGCTGATCGCCGGTGAAGGGGTCCCACACCATGACTTGTTTTGGTTTCTGGTCCAACTCCAACGTTAGTACGAGGCCATGGCGGCATCCAAGGAGCAGGAAGCGACCACCGATCTGCAAGGAGAAGCGCGCGGATGGCACACGATTGGGGGACTCCATGGTGGGTACAAACGAGAGGCTGCCATCTTCCTTGACGAAGAACCTGAGGAGGGGAGCGTTGCAGCGGTGGCGGAGGCGAAAGCGGCAGATGAATCCGGTATCGGAGACGAGGCTGCGCCATTGCTTGCAGACGAGGGAGGCGTGTGGAAGGGAGGAAGGCTTCGGGGGAAGGCGGAGGACGATCTCGGAAAGCAGGTCGTCGTCTTCCAGCGGCGCCGCCGTTGGGCAATAGAGGCTCCTCATCTCGCCCTCTCGTCCAGATTGAATTTCGGAAGTAGCTAGGTCGGCCCAAGATATCACGGATCACGCGCAGTTTATTCTGTTGGCCTTCTATAAAAACCACCATAGTTTGGAATAATTTCGAGGGGTCGCCCTCGCTGATCTAGGCGATCGACTAGGCTCCTTCAGCTAGAATAAAACTATTTCGTAGCTGTGCTTACGATTTCAATCTCGACAACAACTTCAACTACTGACTGGTTGATTTCGCAACAAAAAAAAAACTACTGATTGGTTGGTGACGTGAAGTTGTGTGCCTCATGGACCTGCATGATGCGGAGTCGTGTGCAGATACTTACCTTTCCTGGTACTTGCAGTGCTTCGGCCATTGTTTTGCAGGAGGTCATTCAGTTCGTCTCCTAGTAACAAACTAATCTTGCACGTGTTTTGCAATATATACATCTCAACCAAGTATCAACAAAAAATGTTCTAAGCATTCATAAGCAATGATAATCTCCATCCATTAGCTTTGTCATATCAATATGTTGGTGACAAATATATAAGGCAGCATGAACTCATCGAAATCACCGAGAAACCAAGCCAAATTGCACATAGTTGTTTCATGGGTTTTGTTCTTTCTTCCTTTACATGACCATCACTAACAAAAGACTTTTTATTTTTTTGAAATGGGAGCAAAACTCCCCAGCCTCTGCATCAAAATGATGCACACGGCCTTATTTATTAAAATAGTATTCATAGTATTATTACATCATAATCACGGATCGATCAAAGTGGCTGCATAAATCAGCCAACGAAAGAATGAACAAGCTATATAAAGTCTATGCGATATCTCCAATGCCCCTATAGTGCAACCAGCCACCCTGGTTGAATATAGCCCGAACAACCGCCATCTAGCGATTGTATCCAATATCCAAAGGTCCCTGCTGATCCACAGGAAGAAGGTACGACCATAGATGAATCAAAGAAGCCGTCCTATGAATAACCTGCGGAAAATTTGGATTAACACACCTATTAAACACTACCTCATTTGGATAATTCCAAATTAAGAAGTTGTTTCCAACAAGTCCACTTCACGGCTGACTGCTGCATGCTGTGTAGAGGTTCCTCCTCGTCGAAGGAACAATGGAAGAGCTTACACCCATGCATTAACTTATTTTATGCAACTGAAGCCACCGGAATATGAATCTAGATACCTATGGAGCAAAATATACAATCAGTCAAACAAATTGTACTATTCCTTTAATCCTTTAGGCAAAACAAACTGATTATTTCTCATACTTTTTCTGTGGCTCAAACAGTGAACATGAGATTCACTATTGTGCAAAATTGTGTCAAAAGTATTGGAACATGTTTCTGATATGAAGTATTAGCCATCCATGCTGCGACAGAATTGACGATATAACACTACACACAAAAGAATAGCTACCTATAGTTTTGGACCAGCCAAATTGTATTAGTGGCCAATGGTTGATTACACATATCTTTACTATTAAATGGGAGTTTGTGATGGTACGTCGTTCTCAAATTTTTTGACATCAAACATTTAACGCATCCAAGCCGTTCGATCTACATCTGATGGCATATATATTTCACAGCCAAAAAAGGCAAGACTTAAAATCCCAATATGTAAACATAAAATCAGGAATGAGATGCCCCAGTTATAGGAACACATTTATAAAGTTTCCTAAGTATCCTCTGCATAGATGTATGGGATTGGGCGTTAAATCCTCCTATCTCCTATTTTTTCTCCAATCAGTGCATATCTTTCACAATTAACAACGTTAATCAACCTTCCATTTTACTGGGGCACACTACAATATAGATTGCTTTCTCGATGCCAGCACAACCAATCGGATGAAACACAAAGAGTAATTAGAGGAGGATAAAGAGATCCACATATCCATTAAACAAGAGTATTTGTCTATTTAAAAGCTATGTCGGAACAAACTGATTTTGGATTTAGGTACACCAGAACAAAGAGAGTACCCACACTTTATTTATACATCCGGATGACAGTATCGACTGGTGCAAAGGTGTGACATTATGGTATTTATGACTCACTTATAAAAATCAAATAATCAAATGTTCCGATTAGCTGAGAATTAAGGTTTGTGTTGCAAACTAGCGTGGTATCAATTCATAAATGTTTCCTTATCTTATTTATTTTACTACTCGGTTTGTATGCGGTCAACAAATCGTGTGAAACTGGTCCCTTCTCTGGCTATGCATGCACGAAATAGTCGGAATGATTGAGCAGTTTTGCACATCTTTCTTGCGGCCTTACCCATGCAAAATCAGAAAAGAATTCATATGAGCCTCTACGTTAATAATTCGGCTAAATAAAAATGTTGTTACTACTGGTCGTTGATGAGAGGAATACATCGGAGAAGTGAGTCGCTCCTACTCAGTTATTGGTTGCCTATGTCGTAGTGATTCTCCAAGTGAGCAACAAAAAAAATAGAATCGGGGGAGTATGTGAACCGTTCCTCTCTCTTCTTCCTACTCTCTAGGACAGTGAAGGATCAACAAGAAATGCATGCATCGGCTAGGTTATTGGATGGCGTAATTATAGGGACAGAAAATGTGGGACGATACATTTAGAGAATTAAGCCTCCTGGATCTATGAACATGGAATATTTGAAAAATTCAGGGACCTTCACTCTTTTAGAGAATGTCCCATGGTTTGACATTCTCCTCCATAGTTTTTTGTGCTTTCAAGTAGCAAGGGTGCTGTGGCAAAAATTCAGCGAGCTTCACTCTTAAAGTCTCTCCCACTCCGCCTCAGCATATCAGCAATCAAATACGGCCACTTTTAATCTAAAGTAACACCCATTAAAGCAAAGAGGTGGGGTAAGATTGGAGGAGGTGATGGGCGTGCCGAGTTCATTGATGACGAGGGTGCCAAAAGAGGAGGAACACGACTTGGACTCACAACCATAACTATATTTTGTTCTCCCTGTGTGACCGCCGCTCGGACGTGGTAGTGGCCTGGCTGACTGTGTATGAGTCATCATTAGCCTCAAGCCATCCTCGACCTTTAGCAAGGGTTTCAAGACAAGAAAATTTTAATACACTTGCTAAAAGTACCAAGCAAATTAAACTAAAGACAACATCCATTACATCATGCCCAATGACGCCAAACAATACAATTTAGGGAAATACAGTCAAGCAAGGTGCAATCTTAATAATTTGACAATGCGTATCATGTGCTATCTTTTTTATACGCATGAATATTTATATGCATTATATATGTTGCGTGTAAAAAACGACCGTAGCAACGCACGGGCATTTAACTAGTACATAGTAATATGGAGGTTTGGTGGATAATGGGTGACATGGTGAGTAAATGTTCAAACAAACAGCCTTAACAGATTAATCATCCATAAAACTGCAACAGCTGCAAGAAGATAGAAAGGAGCATATGATTTAATGAAATGCACAAAAGAAAGTGACATTCCCAAAGAAAAGCCAAACAGAAACGAGGAGACACAGCAAGATATTTCCATAAACGCATAGCTATAATCTGAGACACACATCAGTATTCAAACAATGATAGGAATAGATATACAAAACACACATACTGTTATATTACTGAATATTCCCAAAACAGCTTATACTCATTAATATCATAAGAAGATGAACATGCACAGTCAGACTATTAGCTGGTCAGTTAAAGCTTGTTTCACACCATATTGATAAAAAATTAGTAATATATCCTCGCAAGTCGCAACATAAGTGATCATGAATCTGAATAAACCTGCATACAAGGCTCTCCTACAAATAATAAAATGAAAAATTACTAGTAACTTTCAAACCAAGTGTTTATTGTGGGTTTAAGATTATTAGCAATATCAGCAGAGATAACAACACTAGATGAAAGAAATATAACGAAGCTTCCCATTGCATCTACTGAGCTGTGTATTTGACCTTGGTTTGATCAAGTTAGTTTTTCATGTTATTAGCTTGCAAATGCATCTACTGAGCCGCTAAGCACAACACAAATCGTCACCACACAATGCTGTCAAAAAAATGATCACAGAACACTACCAGAAAATTGTTCTCTGCCGTGTGCCGTTGACACACGGCAAACCCTCCCAGACGCACGGTAAAGACTTCGCCGTGCGCTTGCGCATAGCAAATACCACACGGCACATAAGGCCACGGAAAAGAACCTTTGCCGTGCACATTGGCGCAAGGGCACGGCAAAGTCTCTGCCGTGTGCTGCATACGGCCACACGGCAGAGTAAAGTAGCTCATCGCCAGGACGGCGACAGAGCCAAGTGGTGGGCCCAAAGTGTAGTGTGGCGTGAGCCGCCTCTTTGCCGTGCGCCAGTCCTTTGCTATCGGCCCTACCCTTTGCCCCACATGCCAGTCTGTCGTGCGCCTGTTTTTTGCCGTGCGTCTCTGTGGTCTGCCCCACATGGAATTTTGCTCGTGCGCCAGCTCTTTGATGTACGGCTACCCTTTGCCGTGGGTTGTTCTTTGCAGACGTAGGGTAGGCGCACGACAAAGTGCTGCCGCACGACAGCGACAGATTTTCCGGTAGTTCAAGTACCGGAATAAACACTAACAACATCGTTGTATGTTGCAGCACAAGAAACAAGTGGTGTGTGACATTAATTATATTAGAGTAAACTTGGTTTGTTATATACACTCATACCCAGTCTAACGGAGTGCTATCTTTGGTAAAGGCATGTTATTACCTATAGCATAGACACTTTCAAATGGATGATACTCACAGAACTTCGATTCACAATGTTTCTTGAAATGCAGTGAGTCAAGATGGACCATGAATACACCAAAAGATGTCCACAGGAACACCACATTGTTGTCCTCGGCAAACACTAGTATAAAAATATCTCTTTCTAGATCCCCTGGATTCAGGGAAAGTA
This sequence comes from Dactylis glomerata, assembly GCA_007115705.1. Taxonomy (NCBI): domain Eukaryota; kingdom Viridiplantae; phylum Streptophyta; class Magnoliopsida; order Poales; family Poaceae; genus Dactylis; species Dactylis glomerata. Next base: position 806,839 of record QXEO01000037.1, on the reverse strand, counting down.
GGTTGTCCAATTCAATAGTTTTCACCAGCGCCCATGTAGTAATACCATCACAATAGGTCACCCTCTTCCATAATTTGGCGCAGAAGTCTCACACGATGAGGAAACAAGCCCCACCACCCTCTGCCTGTGTAGTAACTGCGAAGCCGCAAATAGCCGTGGCATACAAATCTGTTGGCATAAGTACCACAGCTAGGCTCTGCCTCTCCAAATCAAACTCGAGAACTCCAAACGAAGCCCCATTAAGCTGCCAGTACAGGAACTTCCCATTCAGCACAGCAGGCATGATCATAGAAACCCATACATCAGCTGTATGTGGTGTTGAGATGAGATCACCCCATTTGCCGGACTCCGACGAGTAAACACAGACGAGCGCCCGTCTGTGTGGGGGGTCCTTGCCGTGTGTCACTACCAAGACCACATGAAAGTGCCGGCCGTCTCCCGCGGCACGAAGCACGGCCCCATTGGTGGTCAGGTTCTTCTCTGAATGGAATCCCAAAGGAAGGTCAAAGCGGTGCTGATCGCCGGTGCAGGGGTCCCACACCAAATCTTGTTTTGCTTTCTGATTCAACTCCAATGTTAGTACGAGGCCATGGCGGCATCCAAGGAGCAGGAAGCGACCACCGATCTGCAAGGAGAAGCGCGCAGATGGCACACGATTGGGGGACTCCGTGGTAGGTACGAACGAGAGGCTGCCATCTTCTTTGACGAAGAAACCGAGGAGGGGGAGTTGCAGCGGTGTCGGAGTCGAAAGCGGCAGATGAATCCGGGGTCGGAGACGAGGCTGCGCCATTGCTTGCAGACGAGGGAGGCGTGCGGGAGGGAGGAAGGTTTCGGGGGAAGGCGGAGGAGGATCTCGGAAAGCAGGTTGTCGTCTTCCAGCGGCGCCGACGGCGGGCAATGGAGGCTGCGGAGGCTGCTCATCTCGCCCTCTCGTCCAGATTGAATTTCCAAAGTAGATCGGCCCAAGATATCACGCTCAGATTTTTCTGTTGGCCTTCTATAAAAATCACAATAGTAAGAAATAATTTCGATGACGCAGATCTAGGCACTACCAATACAGTCTAACAAGTACCTAAACATTGCTATGCATTCGCTGTCCCAGGCGCCCCGCTCGTCTCGACCCAATCCGGCTCGATAGCAAGGTCGCATGTACGCGTACCTCCACCGCCCATCCCGCCCTCCTTTGGCCCCGCCCTACTCCCTCCCTCCTCAAGCCCCGCCCGACTTCCTCCCGCCGTGCTTCCCCTCTTCCAATCTCTTCCTTCTCTCATCTCTGACCTCTATAGGAGGTACATGATACCTCCACCGAGAAGGGACGAGGGGCAGAAGGGCATGAAGGGGAGAAGGACGGTGGTGGTGGCCATGACCATTGCCGTCGACCATAGTCGAGGCTCAGGAGCTGAGCTACATGGTAGGCAGGTAGCGCTGCCGGGCGCGTGCGCAGCATACTATGCGCCGCCACGCCAGGGATGAGTGCCCGCCGCGGCAGGAGCTCCGTATACGTACCCAATGGCCAGCGTACATGCTGTTACAACCTGCAGCCATAGTCGTGGGCTTGTTAATCTGCAGGCTGAAGCTGCACGTGGCTCTCCTCAAAGGCATCCGAATGCAATATTGTTGTTAATATGTATATACTGTTCAACATATTATTTGCTTGTTTTTACGAGTAAGCAATGTTGTGGCTGTTTCGTACATTTTTTACATGTATATAACGGTATAGTGAATTAGTGATCAAAGCCCTATAAAACTGCAATTGCTCACTTTGACCATCCAAACAACATTTGACATTCAATCACAATATCAAGTTTGATTTTTAAATATCTAAACATCCAAACAGAAATATTGACATTCGACCTCAATATCAATGTCCTGGGTATTGAACATTTAATCCAATGCAATGCCAAGCCTCTCAATGCAAACATTCAAACGGAGCTAGATCATTTTGTTTTAGATACGTGGAAGCAATTTCTCTTTTCCACAATCCTTCATGTTAATCACTAAAAACAAGGTGGGTCACATTTCTCCTCGGTAACCTCCACCGCCGTATTGATCTCTTCTGGAGGCAGCGATGGCTAGAGTCTGGCGCTCCAGCTTTGGACAGTCAGCAACACGATGCCCAAGGCCACCACAGGATATACATCCCTTCACGCCACTCTCCTTGGCGATAGCTTCAGCATCCTCCAGTGGGTCGACAAGCTCAGCAAGCACCGGTGGTATTCTCTGCTTCGCTTCCTTGAGCAAGTGCTTAAGGTCAAGAAGCGTGGTCTCTGTTTGGTTCCTGTTGATGAATGTCGTCGCTACCCCGGTTTTTCCACATCGACCGGTTCGACCAATCCTGTGGACGTAGTTCTCGATCTCAGCAGGCATGTCATAGTTAATCACATGCTGGATATCGGGAAAATCAAGACCCTTCGAGGCAACATCAGTAGCTACCAATACATCCTTCTTTCCATTCTTGAAGAACTCAATAGCATTCTGTCTTTCCTCCTGATCCTTTCCTCCATGGATCGATACAGCATCCACACCCTTCAGAAGAAGATACTCATGGATGTAGTCGACATCAGCTTTGTTTTCGCAAAATATAAGAACAGGAGGTGGAGTCTTCTGAAGGCATTCAAGGAGGTATATAATTCTGGCTTCTTCCTTGACGTACTCAACTTCTTGGATAACATCGAGATTTGCTGCTCCAGCTCTTCCAACATTGACGGTAACTGGCTTCACGAGAGCGCTCTTTGCAAATTTCTGAATCTTCTCGGGCATAGTGGCAGAGAAAAGAAGGGTCTGCCTTTGGGACTTCAAATGGTCAATAACCTCCCGAATGTCATCCTCAAATCCCAGATCAACAAGCCTGTCAGCTTCATCTAATGTTAAATACCTGTGCATATCAAGAAAGCTATTAAGGAACTTGAAAACAGTCTGCACTGCTTCTCGGAGAGGTTTTACTAGTTTGAATTGTCCAATATACGACAGCATAATACACACCAAAGCATTTGCATCAAAAAACAAGCTGTTATCTCCTAAGCAATGGGGATTTTTTTTTGCAGTATTTGTACAGTGAAACTTCAAAATATGAGCTCATAAATGAACCATGGAGAATTTGACAGCCCTAGTCACCAACATTTGGTTCAGAGCTGCTCAACTTTGAACATTCTTTTTACATAACTAAACATATATGTTCCTGAGAATTTATGAGGAAGTAAGGGATTAGGGACGGTTCAAAATTAACAAGTATGTGTATCTGCACCTTATAGAACATTTTTAGTAAATACATAAAAGATAGCCTGGCTGCAAATTGCAGGTGAATATGTGATGGGTGCAGGACATATTAAATTCAATATTCTATGCAGACAATTTATTTTCACGAATTGTGCAACTTCCACCAGAGTTGTGTTCTTTCTTAACATTTAGTAGTTATTATAGATTGCAAATTGCAGTCTACACCGTAAGGATTGAGCTATAAAAATATAGATGACTGAACTAAATTGTGCATACTTCATTGACTGAACTGATACCACACATATAGACCTACATTCACATGATATACACAAGTCGTCATTAACACATAGAACTATACTCATTTCCAATGTATCATTCTTGCTTAAAAGTCATATATTCAGCTTTGTTCTTTGTAATCAAACCCATTCCTTCCTACTTAAAGGTACTAATCTATGAAACAGAACGCTTATTACTACTTCCAAACAATAGCATGAGAATGGTATATTTGCTTACTATGTGCATCCTTTGCACTGTTATACAACTAGTCAACCAGTGATTTTGGTGATGAGGTACACCATGAATGAGAAAAAGACATATGTCACATATTTGTGCATGCAGAAATTACCGTTCGTATGTGCATACAAAAAAATACGCATTGTTCATGAGCGTAATTTATATCACTTGGTACTGTAGTGATGGGTCCGCATATGGTATCAAGATGGTTCTACCCAGCTAATTTGCTATTTCCCTAAATAGTTTAATTAATTTCCAATGGTAACGATTATTTGTTTGATCTATGAATTAGGCAAGTTTATATTTAGATTGATCTGGCATATGTTTTTTAGGAGGGCACTCTGTACAATAATATGTTCTAGTAATATAGTTAGCATTACACAGGAAGAATGGAAAAATGAATCTATCTAATCTGAAGTCTTCTCTACCCAGCCTTTGGTCTAATCCCAAATCCCTCCTAATCAGAATGCTACACTGCAAATCACCGGCTCAGTGCTCACTGCTACTAAGTTAGTCAAGTTTACATGGATTGATCAGGGACCTCTGCAGTTTTTGTTCTGACTCTGATGTACAACTGTATATCACATTCTCTGAAGAATTATAGGCACTGGCCAGCAGCCATTTACACTAATGTATCACAAGTTTTAGCTAATATGACAATGAAGACAGTATGTGTATTTTTCTTGAGTGTATCGATTCTTTTTTGGAAAAACATATCATGTTGTACTTTCATATTAACAATTTAGCCACAGCTAAGAAATAGTTCAAACTATTTATATGGCTCTCCACACTGAGAAGAATATATGGACCTATGATCTGTTGTGTTATCATTCAAAATGTATCATAAAAACACCACATCATTTATTAATCGCAAAGACAAAATACTACATACCTGCAATTGTCAAGGTTCATCTTCTTTTTGGCGAGAAGATCCTTGAGGCGTCCAGGCGTGGCAACCAAAATATGCACGCCCTTCTTGAGCACATCTAGCTGCGTCCTCATGTCTACGCCCCCAATGCAAAGCATCGGCCGTATCTCCGGGAACCCAGCCTGCCTGAGGGGAGCGAGGAACATCTGGATGACATCGTAGGTCTGCTTGGCCAGCTCCCGCGACGGGCAGACGATGATCCCGAAGGGCCCCTCCCCGGGCACGACAGGCATCAGCGCCTCCTCCTGCAGCGCCACCATGACGAGCGGCAGCACGAAGACGAGCGTCTTCCCGGAGCCGGTGAAGGCGATGCCGATCATGTCGCGGCCGGAGAGCGCCACGGGGAGGCCCTGCAGCTGGATGGGCGTGGGCTGGAGGATTCCCTTCTCGCGGAGCACGCGGAGGACGGTGTCGGGGAGCCTGAGATCGCGGAAGTCGCGGACGGGTGGCGGCACCTCGTCGCCGTCGACGAGGATGTGGTGTCTGCGGCGGAGCTCGTCGGCCTTGGAGCGGGGCATGCGGCGGAGGCGCAGGGGTGGCTTCCAGCCCGTGCGGAGCGGTGAGGTGTAGGCGATGCCCTTGGCGGCCTGCCCCACGGGCACGAGCGGCTTGAGGGCGGAGAGGTCGGAGAGGATGTCGTTCTCGTGCAGGAGGAGGCGCTCGGTGGCGGTGAGCTCCGGGGCGGCGCGCTTGAGCTGATTGTTCGTGAAGACCAGGCTGCGCTTGCCGTCGGTCGGTGGGGGTTGGGGTGGAGGCGTCGGGAGGGAGGAGGGGGCGGCGGGATTGGAGAGGCGGAAGCGAACGGCCTCCGTGGCCCTGCGCTTGGATACGGGGATGTACTCCTCGTAGTCGTCCTCTTCGTCGGCGGCAGCGGCGGGGGCCATGGCTGGGGTTAGGGTTCGGAGGTGGGGAATTCGTCGGGGACGCGGCGGGAACGGTCCGAGCCTGTGAAGAAGAAGACGTACGAGTTCAGTTTTTATTTTTTGAGAAACGAACGAGGGCGAGTTCAGTTACCGACACGAATTCAGTCGGTTGTTGTCCCGACGCAGGATGGTTCATCTATATCTATATCTATATACTACTTATAAAAGCATCAACATCTTCTTTTCTAAAGCCACACCACCAACATACACAGGAAAATTAGCACCCCAGATCCATCCCACCAAATCAAATCTAACAGTCCAGATTAATGCAATCCCACCAAATCATATCTATTTGGTGCACTTAGCAATTTGCAACGTCGGACTCGTACTCATCCCGCTGAGGGGCCGCCCGCTAATTCCTCGCCGCTAATTACATTGCGTCCGTAATTAGGCGCTGCCGCGGTTCGTCCCCTCTCCGCCCGCTAATTCCTCGCCACACGTGCTTGCGCTCGACAGCAGGCTCCCCACCGGCGCCCGACAAACGGCCTCCCCGCGACGCATCCTTCCCGCGCTGTCGCTTGGAGAGATCTCTCCTAGGAGGAGATCGGAAAATGGAGGAACTCAGAAAGGAGTAGATCAATGGAGGTGGGATTGAATATTTCCGCGAGCAGTATTGTGTACTCTAGGAGCAGGTGCTCACGCCCAGGCCGGCCATGCCGGGGCCCGACCGCACCGCGTCCTTCCTCCGGCTGGAGTCGCCTCCCGCGACCAAGCTTAGGCCGGCGCCCGCCACTGCTCGAGGCGCACAATCGGCTGACCGGCCCAGGTTTAAGTCTTGACCTTTGTTGCCAGGTTCATCACATACTAATGAGCATACGTATTTCTGGTATCTCTGGGAATGTCTAGCATTTTTCCTGAACTAAATTTGGATTGCTGGCTGGAGTCGGTCTTGTGGGATGTTATTTGATCGCAAGTGAGATACACGGACTTTTGGAGAATTAGATTGGTTACTTTACGGGTTGAGCTCCTCTGCAGTTGAGGTATAACTGTACACGTGCTGTAGCTTTTAAATCAGCCGACTGGTTTTATAGATTGGGAATACGAAACTCTCAATCTCTATTGACAGCAGTCTAATCTATCCATACTTACATGGCAGATGAATACATTATGGCTTAATTGCAGATTTTTTTTCTCATATCGTCCCTCTGCTTGGCTTCTCTGTGGTATGACATCATCATCTGCTTTTTTTATTGTAACTTTGGTGGGCCACAGCCAGCCTGAACCTTTATATCATCAACAATTTACAGAGTTGGAGCATTACAATAATTAGAGGATAGCGGAAGGGGGAAGGAAGAGTTCAGGGTGGCTCGAAAGAGTCACACCAAGCTACAAAGGAATTTTTTTACATCAGAGGAATTACAGCGGTGTGCCCACAATCTCACATCATCATCTGCTGTTTTGCATGGGGAAATCCGCAATTAAACACATCACATACAATAAATACGTTTTATGCATTAGTGTTGTTGGGGCAAGGGATAAATAAGCTTACAATATGGCAGATGTTATCATTCGTCTGGTTAACAAGATTTTAGTGCTGTTGCTTCTTCTGTAGTGAACTGGACATGGATATGGTAAATGACTAAGAGTGGATGGTATAGAAGGTTTATTGCTCTTTTTACATTTTCACTGTTTATTTTAATTACATGAAAATGATATTGTTTATTTCTTGAGACTGTTGGGTGTTATCATTAGTGATGGCATGTTGCTTGATAGATTCTTGGCATGGAGTAGGCTAAGACACTCACCTATAAGTCTTGTGTGATTGTGTTGGTTCACATTTGTATGGCTCATCTGCATGACTACAAAGGGACTCGGGAAGGGGCTCGCATAGAAACTTTGTGGTGGTTGTTGTGATGTGCCTATGAAGATACAAGAAATTTTATATGCCTGACCATAGGATTTGGCGGAGGTAATTGGTGTTGATGCTTGCGCCTCTGTGAGAGGTGGGAGGAATGGCATCTATACTACTTATAAAAGCATCAACTTTTTCTTTTCTAAAGCCACACCACCAACATACACAGGAAAATTAGCACCCCAGATCCATCCCACCAAATCAAATCTAACAGTCCAGATTAATGCAATCCCACCAAATCATATCTATTTGGTGCACTTAGCAATTTGCAACGTCGGACTCGTACTCATCCCGCTGAGGAAATTGTGAAACCACGGCCGCCCGCTAATTCCTCGCCGCTAATTACATTGCGTCCGTAATTAGGCGCCGCCGCGGTTCGTCCCCTCTCCGCCCGCTAATTCCTCGCCACACGTGCTTGCGCTCGACAGCAGGCTCCCCACCGGCGCCCGACGACGGCCTCCCCGCGACGCATCCTTCCCGCGCCGTCGCTTGGAGAGATCTTGTTGGAAAAATCAGCAATTTACCAAAGGATTTAATCCATGAAAACAGTGAACAAAATATGGCAGAAAGCATGGAAATCAGACAAATCATGTTTACAAGAAATCGATAGGAACAGAACATGTCTAGCATATCTAAATCGATTGCTAGTCCGAGAAACTGAAACACACAAGCGAAGAGCAGGAAGACATACGGTGTTGGAGCCGGTGCGGAAGCAGAACCGCCGTTGGTGTTGTCGTCAGTGAGAGACATGTCGCTGAAGAGGTTGTCGATGTCGGGGAAGAAGTCCTCGTTGGGGAAGACGTCGTCCTCGTAGGCGTCCGTGATGAAGAACTTGCCAGTAGTCGCGCAATGCGCTCCCCAAAAACCTTATCGCCTCTCTCCCGTACAGGATCGCAAGAGGCGGGGTTCCGGAGGCCTACTGTCCCGGTTCGCGGTGCACGCCGCAAGACGGGATGGAGAGGAGCGAGAGGCAGCGCGAAGCTCTGGATGCAGTAGGCAGTGGTGGCTATTTGCTATATCTTCGCAGAGAGGAGCGACCTCTCTTTTATAGCCACAGAGGGAGGCGAACAGGCAGCGCGGGAGGCGAAACGAATAGCCAGAAGACGAACCGAACAGTCTCGTATTCATTTTCCACTCAGGCAAATCGTTTCAGCTTCCACGTGACCGTTTAGTTCCATAGTCCAGTCATACGTGACAAAAAGAAAGGCTCGGCACCGAGGCACATTCCGCAAACCGCGGCGCGCGCGCGCGCGCGTCGTGACGAGGCGAGGCGTGGCGAGGCGGGCGGCGGAGGAGGAGGAGCGCGCGTGAGAGAGCCTTCTCCTCACACACTCTTACCACAAGGGGAAGAGCTCACCTTATATGTTGGTCCAACTCCTTCTAAACTAGCAAGGTGGGACTAAACATTTGTCCCACCCCTTGTCATGCATGAATGGGCCACATGGGCCTCTAGGATTTAGGAATTATTGGACTTGGCAATTATAGGCTGTGCCAAAAGGGCCAAAAATCCAACAATCCCCCACCAGATCCTAGAGGCACATAAAGTTGCCTTAGGTTCCAAAACATTGTTTATATACCAGTGCTGCAGTGGAGACTGTTAAGTTGAACTTCCACCTAGATCTCTATGTTACACTAGACTGCTACTTGAACAGTGGACTAGGCCTTGAACTGCAAGTTTTCTGCGAATCTAGTTTCACACAAAGCCTTGACTGATACTAGGCTGCCGTGGGACTTCCCCGCGGTTTGGAGCTTATACGTCATACTCCGAGGCCTTTCATGAGTTTGTTAAAGAGCACCCAACTCTCATAGACTGCGACGTTTAACAGTCAGACTCACATAGGTGTGTTCTTCAAAAGATGTTCTGCAGGACAACATCTCTGCTTAAGTAAGTCACTTAGAACACATTAAGATAAAATCAGCCTGCCTTGCAGATTAGGAGAGTACTGCATCTTCACGGAGTGGTATTATACAAAGTAGGGATACTCTCCTCTCAATTGTCCAACAGCTTGTCTCCCAATTCTAATTCACGGGATCTCCGATCACATAGAGTGGGTTACCACTGTGGACAATCTCATATTGTGGGTCTCATACCCATCTCCTTCGATGCATAATCTATCACGTTTCGTGATAGACCCTTTGTGAAGGGATCTGCCAAATTCTTAGATGTGTGGATGTAATCCAACGCAATAACTCCGGAGTTTCTCATTTTTCTGACAGATTTTAATCTCCTCTTCACATGCCTTGATGACTTCATGTTATCCTTAGAACTGTTTACTTTGATAATCACAGTTTGATTATCACAGTTCATAGGAATTGCGGGTATTGGTTTTTCAACCACAGGCAAGTCCATCAAGAGCTCACGAAGCCACTCTGCTTCAACAGTGGCTGTGTCTAATGCTGTGAGTTCTGCTTCCATAGTTGACCTCGTTAAGATGGTCTGCTTGCAAGACTTCCAAGAAACAGTGCCACCACCAAGTGTAAACACATAACCACTCGTGGCCTTTGTCTCATCAGCATCAGAAATCCAATTTGAGTCACTATACCCTTCAAGTACCCTTGGGTACCCAGAGTAGTGAATTCCATAGCTCGCAGTGCCTTTCAAATAGCGCAAAACCCTTTCAAGGGCGTGCCAATGAACATCTCCAGGATTTGACACAAATCGACTCAACTTGCTTACAGCAAAGGAGATATCAGGCCTCGTGGCGCTGGCTAAATACATAAGCGAGCCAATAATCTGAGAGTATCTCAGCTGATCCTTAGCATCCTTAGGATCTCCCTGATTCTTTCGAACCAACGTGCTAGGATCATATGGTGTAGGAGAAGATTTGCAGTCGCTATACCCAAAACGACTCAAGATCTTTTCCACATAGTGAGATTGAAGCAGTGTTATCCCACCATCATCATCTTTCAGTAACTTGATGTTCAAGATCACATCAGCCACTCCTAGATCTTTCATCTCAAAGCAATGAGATAGAAAGTTTTTGACCTCCTTGATGACTTCAAGATTGGTCCCAAATATCAGGATATCATCAACATACAGACATAGGATGACTCCCTCGCCCCCACCATGGCGATAGTACACACATTTATCGGCCTCGTTTACAACAAAGCCTACAGCAGTTAAAGTTCTCTCAAACTTTTCATGCCACTGCTTAGGTGCTTGCTTAAGACCATACAAAGACTTCAGCAACTTGCACACCTTTCCTTCTTGACCATCTACCACAAATCCATCCGGCTGATCCATATAGATTTCCTCATCTAACTCTCCATTTAGGAAAGCTGTCTTAACGTCCATTTGATGAACGAGAAGACCATGTGAGGCAGCCAAGGAAAGTAGTACTCGAATGGTGGTCAATCTGGCCACAGGTGAGTAAGTATCGAAGAAGTCTTCGCCTTCTTTCTGGGTATAACCCTTAGCAACAAGGCGTGCCTTGTACTTTTCAATGGTGCCATCAGGTCTAAGCTTCTTCTTGAACACCCATTTACACCCTACAGGTTTACACCCATAAGGACGATCGACAATCTCCCAAGTTCCATTAGCCAAGATGGAATCCATCTCACTGCGGACAGCTTCCTTCCAGTAGTCAGCATCTGAAGATGCATAGGCCTCTGAAATGGAACTAGGAGTGTCATCCACAAGATACACGATAAAATCATTACCAAAGGACTTTGCAGTCCTCTGTCTTTTGCTCCTTTTAGGAGTTTCATCGTCATTCTCCACAGGATTTTCAAAGTGTTCTATCGGAATGGTGGGTTCAGGAATTTTATCTAATTCCCGTCTAGATGAAGTAGGCATCTCCTGATTCGATGAGTTAGGCATATCTTTCATAGGAAAGATATCCTCAAAGAAAGTCGCATCATTCGACTCCATGATCGTACCAACAAGCATATCAGGTACCTCAGATTTTACTATCAAGAATCTGTACCCAATGCTATGGAAAGCATAACCTAGGAAAACACAATCAACAGTCTTTGGTCCAAGCTTGCGCTTCTTGGGAATTGGCACATTGACTTTGGCCAAACAACCCCAAGTCCGTAAGTAAGAGAGTTTTAACCTTTTCTTCTCCCATTCCTCGAATGGAGTAATTTCTTTGTTCTTTGTGGGAACTCGGTTTAGGACATGACAAGCTGTCAATATAGCTTCCCCCCACCATGCCTGAGAAAGACCCGACATATCTAACATGGCGTTCACCAAATCAGTTAGAGTGCGGTTCTTTCTTTCGGCCACCCCATTTGACTGAGGTGAATAGGGAAGCGTCCTCTCATGGATTATACCATGTTCCGCACAAAAAGAATCAAACTCGTTGGAAAAATACTCTCCACCACGATCAGACCTAAGATGTTTGATCTTTCGATCAAGTTGGTTTTCTGCTTCAGCTTTATAGATTTTAAAGAAGTTCAGAGCCTCATCTTTCGATTTTAGAAGATACACATAGCAGTATCTAGTGGAGTCATCAATCAGAGTCATGAAGTATCTCTTTCCACCTTTTGTCAAAACACCATTCATCTCACAAAGATCTGAATGTATAAGCTCTAGCGGTGCCAAATCTCTCGCCTCAGCAGTCGTATGAGACTTGCGAGGTTGCTTAGCTTGCACACACACTTGGCACTTGGAGCCTTTCACAACAGGGAATTCCGGGATTAAATTCATTTTAGCTAGCCGCGTCATACAACCAAAATTAACATGACAAAGTCGTGAATGCCAAACATTTGATAAACTGTCGTTGCAAACATGATTAACAACTTTATTACAAACGTCTGACAAGGATAGGCGGAACAAGCCCCCGCACTCATAGCCTTTACCAACAAAGTTTCCAAACTTGGACACTACAAATTTATTGGACTCAAAAACTATCTTGTAGCCATCCCGACATAGAAGAGATCCGCTAACAAGATTTTTATTGATTGAGGGAACATGATGCACGTTCTTCAGCCGCACGGTCTTTCCCGAAGTGAACTTCAGATCGACCGTACCAACACCACGAACAGTAGCATGAGAGCCGTTTCCCATCAACACGGAGGAAGTCCCTGTGACCTGATAAGAGGAAAACATGGAAATATCAGAACAAACGTGTACATTAGCGCCGGTGTCAATCCACCAATTAGGAGACTGACAAACTGAAAGGATAGTAGGGAGTATACCATACCCAGAGTCCTTCATCTCAGCATCACCAATGACAACATTTGCGGTCTTGCCGCTCTTCCCATGACGCTTGTCAAAGCGGTTTGGGCAACTAGGTGCCCAATGTCCAGGTTCGCCACATACATGGCATGCTCCTTTCCTCTTATCGGTCTTCTTCTTGAAGTTGGTAGACTGTGATGGTTTGTTCTTCCCATCAAACTTTCCTTTGCCATCAGATTTGTTCTTGTTCTTGAACTTGTGAGATTGGAAGTTTTTGTTCTGTACCACATTGGCACTAGAACCTCCCTCGGCACCTCGAGGACGTGTGTCTTTTGCTCTCGCCTTCTCTTCCACATCAAGAGACCCAATAAGATCAATGACAGAAAACTCCTGTCTCTTGTGCTTCAAAGAAGTAGCAAAATTCCTCCACGAGGGAGGAAGCTTGGCAATAATGCCTCCGGCAATAAACTTATCCGGTAACACACACGTGAACTGCTCAAGTTCTTTAGCAATGGACTGTATCTCATGAGCCTGCTCGACAATGCCGCGCTCATCAGTCATCTTGTAGTCAAAGAATTGCTCCATGACATACAATTCACTGCCTGCATCCGAGACCCCAAACTTGGCCTCGAGTGCATCCCACATGTCCTTGCCCGTAGTGAGGGACAGGTACGAGTCAACAATGTTCTCGCCAAGAACGCTGATAACAGCACCTCTCATGAGGTTGTCGGCTTCCTCAAAAGCTTTCTCCTCAATAGGAGTAAGCTCTCTCTGAGGCTTGCCCTTAGATGCATCAAAGCATCTCATGGTTGTGAGCCATATGACGGTTCTTGCACGCCATCTCTTGTAGTTGACGCCCTCGAAAACCGGGGGCTTCAGAGACGCGGCATAGCCAACAGGGGAAAATTGCCTATGAAAAGAATAAGGTTTTTGGATTGTTGGAAAAATCAGCAATTTACCAAAGGATTTAATCCATGAAAACAGTGAACAAAATATGGCAGAAAGCATGGAAATCAGACAAATCATGTTTACAAGAAATCGATAGGAACAGAACATGTCTAGCATATCTAAATCGATTGCTAGTCCGAGAAACTGAAACACACAAGCGAAGAGCAGGAAGACATACGGTGTTGGAGCCGGTGCGGAAGCAGAACCGCCGTTGGTGTTGTCGTCAGTGAGAGACATGTCGCTGAAGAGGTTGTCGATGTCGGGGAAGAAGTCCTCGTTGGGGAAGACGTCGTCCTCGTAGGCGTCCGTGATGAAGAACTTGCCAGTAGTCGCGCAATGCGCTCCCCAAAAACCTTATCGCCTCTCTCCCGTACAGGATCGCAAGAGGCGGGGTTCCAGAGGCCTACTGTCCCGGTTCGCGGTGCACGCCGCAAGACGGGATGGAGAGGAGCGAGAGGCAGCGCGAAGCTCTGGATGCAGTAGGCAGTGGTGGCTATTTGCTATATCTTCGCAGAGAGGAGCGACCTCTCTTTTATAGCCACAGAGGGAGGCGAACAGGCAGCGCGGGAGGCGAAACGAATAGCCAGAAGACGAACCGAACAGTCTCGTATTCATTTTCCACTCAGGCAAATCGTTTCAGCTTCCACGTGACCGTTTAGTTCCATAGTCCAGTCATACGTGACAAAAAGAAAGGCTCGGCACCGAGGCACATTCCGCAAACCGCGGCGCGCGCGCGCGCGCGTCGTGACGAGGCGAGGCGTGGCGAGGCGGGCGGCGGAGGAGGAGGAGCGCGCGTGAGAGAGCCTTCTCCTCACACACTCTTACCACAAGGGGAAGAGCTCACCTTATATGTTGGTCCAACTCCTTCTAAACTAGCAAGGTGGGACTAAACATTTGTCCCACCCCTTGTCATGCATGAATGGGCCACATGGGCCTCTAGGATTTAGGAATTATTGGACTTGGCAATTATAGGCTGTGCCAAAAGGGCCAAAAATCCAACAATCCCCCACCAGATCCTAGAGGCACATAAAGTTGCCTTAGGTTCCAAAACATTGTTTATATACCAGTGCTGCAGTGGAGACTGTTAAGTTGAACTTCCACCTAGATCTCTATGTTACACTAGACTGCTACTTGAACAGTGGACTAGGCCTTGAACTGCAAGTTTTCTGCGAATCTAGTTTCACACAAAGCCTTGACTGATACTAGGCTGCCGTGGGACTTCCCCGCGGTTTGGAGCTTATACGTCATACTCCGAGGCCTTTCATGAGTTTGTTAAAGAACACCCAACTCTCATAGACTGCGACGTTTAACAGTCAGACTCACATAGGTGTGTTCTTCAAAAGATGTTCTGCAGGACAACATCTCTGCTTAAGTAAGTCACTTAGAACACATTAAGATAAAATCAGCCTGCCTTGCAGATTAGGAGAGTACTGCATCTTCACGGAGTGGTATTATACAAAGTAGGGATACTCTCCTCTCAATTGTCCAACAGCTTGTCTCCCAATTCTAATTCACGGGATCTCCGATCACATAGAGTGGGTTACCACTGTGGACAATCTCATATTGTGGGTCTCATACCCATCTCCTTCGATGCATAATCTATCACGTTTCGTGATAGACCCTTTGTGAAGGGATCTGCCAAATTCTTAGATGTGTGGATGTAATCCAACGCAATAACTCCGGAGTTTCTCATTTTTCTGACAGATTTTAATCTCCTCTTCACATGCCTTGATGACTTCATGTTATCCTTAGAACTGTTTACTTTGATAATCACAGTTTGATTATCACAGTTCATAGGAATTGCGGGTATTGGTTTTTCAACCACAGGCAAGTCCATCAAGAGCTCACGAAGCCACTCTGCTTCAACAGTGGCTGTGTCTAATGCTGTGAGTTCTGCTTCCATAGTTGACCTCGTTAAGATGGTCTGCTTGCAAGACTTCCAAGAAACAGTGCCACCACCAAGTGTAAACACATAACCACTCGTGGCCTTTGTCTCATCAGCATCAGAAATCCAATTTGAGTCACTATACCCTTCAAGTACCCTTGGGTACCCAGAGTAGTGAATTCCATAGCTCGCAGTGCCTTTCAAATAGCGCAAAACCCTTTCAAGGGCGTGCCAATGAACATCTCCAGGATTTGACACAAATCGACTCAACTTGCTTACAGCAAAGGAGATATCAGGCCTCGTGGCGCTGGCTAAATACATAAGCGAGCCAATAATCTGAGAGTATCTCAGCTGATCCTTAGCATCCTTAGGATCTCCCTGATTCTTTCGAACCAACGTGCTAGGATCATATGGTGTAGGAGAAGATTTGCAGTCGCTATACCCAAAACGACTCAAGATCTTTTCCACATAGTGAGATTGAAGCAGTGTTATCCCACCATCATCATCTTTCAGTAACTTGATGTTCAAGATCACATCAGCCACTCCTAGATCTTTCATCTCAAAGCAATGAGATAGAAAGTTTTTGACCTCCTTGATGACTTCAAGATTGGTCCCAAATATCAGGATATCATCAACATACAGACATAGGATGACTCCCTCGCCCCCACCATGGCGATAGTACACACATTTATCGGCCTCGTTTACAACAAAGCCTACAGCAGTTAAAGTTCTCTCAAACTTTTCATGCCACTGCTTAGGTGCTTGCTTAAGACCATACAAAGACTTCAGCAACTTGCACACCTTTCCTTCTTGACCATCTACCACAAATCCATCCGGCTGATCCATATAGATTTCCTCATCTAACTCTCCATTTAGGAAAGCTGTCTTAACGTCCATTTGATGAACGAGAAGACCATGTGAGGCAGCCAAGGAAAGTAGTACTCGAATGGTGGTCAATCTGGCCACAGGTGAGTAAGTATCGAAGAAGTCTTCGCCTTCTTTCTGGGTATAACCCTTAGCAACAAGGCGTGCCTTGTACTTTTCAATGGTGCCATCAGGTCTAAGCTTCTTCTTGAACACCCATTTACACCCTACAGGTTTACACCCATAAGGACGATCGACAATCTCCCAAGTTCCATTAGCCAAGATGGAATCCATCTCACTGCGGACAGCTTCCTTCCAGTAGTCAGCATCTGAAGATGCATAGGCCTCTGAAATAGAACTAGGAGTGTCATCCACAAGATACACGATAAAATCATTACCAAAGGACTTTGCAGTCCTCTGTCTTTTGCTCCTTTTAGGAGTTTCATCGTCATTCTCCACAGGATTTTCAAAGTGTTCTATCGGAATGGTGGGTTCAGGAATTTTATCTAATTCCCGTCTAGATGAAGTAGGCATCTCCTGATTCGATGAGTTAGGCATATCTTTCATAGGAAAGATATCCTCAAAGAAAGTCGCATCATTCGACTCCATGATCGTACCAACAAGCATATCAGGTACCTCAGATTTTACTATCAAGAATCTGTACCCAATGCTATGGAAAGCATAACCTAGGAAAACACAATCAACAGTCTTTGGTCCAAGCTTGCGCTTCTTGGGAATTGGCACATTGACTTTGGCCAAACAACCCCAAGTCCGTAAGTAAGAGAGTTTTAACCTTTTCTTCTCCCATTCCTCGAATGGAGTAATTTCTTTGTTCTTTGTGGGAACTCGGTTTAGGACATGACAAGCTGTCAATATAGCTTCCCCCCACCATGCCTGAGAAAGACCCGACATATCTAACATGGCGTTCACCAAATCAGTTAGAGTGCGGTTCTTTCTTTCGGCCACCCCATTTGACTGAGGTGAATAGGGAAGCGTCCTCTCATGGATTATACCATGTTCCGCACAAAAAGAATCAAACTCGTTGGAAAAATACTCTCCACCACGATCAGACCTAAGATGTTTGATCTTTCGATCAAGTTGGTTTTCTGCTTCAGCTTTATAGATTTTAAAGAAGTTCAGAGCCTCATCTTTCGATTTTAGAAGATACACATAGCAGTATCTAGTGGAGTCATCAATCAGAGTCATGAAGTATCTCTTTCCACCTTTTGTCAAAACACCATTCATCTCACAAAGATCTGAATGTATAAGCTCTAGCGGTGCCAAATCTCTCGCCTCAGCAGTCGTATGAGACTTGCGAGGTTGCTTAGCTTGCACACACACTTGGCACTTGGAGCCTTTCACAACAGGGAATTCCGGGATTAAATTCATTTTAGCTAGCCGCGTCATACAACCAAAATTAACATGACAAAGTCGTGAATGCCAAACATTTGATAAACTGTCGTTGCAAACATGATTAACAACTTTATTACAAACGTCTGACAAGGATAGGCGGAACAAGCCCCCGCACTCATAGCCTTTACCAACAAAGTTTCCAAACTTGGACACTACAAATTTATTGGACTCAAAAACTATCTTGTAGCCATCCCGACATAGAAGAGATCCGCTAACAAGATTTTTATTGATTGAGGGAACATGATGCACGTTCTTCAGCCGCACGGTCTTTCCCGAAGTGAACTTCAGATCGACCGTACCAACACCACGAACAGTAGCATGAGAGCCGTTTCCCATCAACACGGAGGAAGTCCCTGTGACCTGATAAGAGGAAAACATGGAAATATCAGAACAAACGTGTACATTAGCGCCGGTGTCAATCCACCAATTAGGAGACTGACAAACTGAAAGGATAGTAGGGAGTATACCATACCCAGAGTCCTTCATCTCAGCATCACCAATGACAACATTTGCGGTCTTGCCGCTCTTCCCATGACGCTTGTCAAAGCGGTTTGGGCAACTAGGTGCCCAATGTCCAGGTTCGCCACATACATGGCATGCTCCTTTCCTCTTATCGGTCTTCTTCTTGAAGTTGGTAGACTGTGATGGTTTGTTCTTCCCATCAAACTTTCCTTTGCCATCAGATTTGTTCTTGTTCTTGAACTTGTGAGATTGGAAGTTTTTGTTCTGTACCACATTGGCACTAGAACCTCCCTCGGCACCTCGAGGACGTGTGTCTTTTGCTCTCGCCTTCTCTTCCACATCAAGAGACCCAATAAGATCAATGACAGAAAACTCCTGTCTCTTGTGCTTCAAAGAAGTAGCAAAATTCCTCCACGAGGGAGGAAGCTTGGCAATAATGCCTCCGGCAATAAACTTATCCGGTAACACACACGTGAACTGCTCAAGTTCTTTAGCAATGGACTGTATCTCATGAGCCTGCTCGACAATGCCGCGCTCATCAGTCATCTTGTAGTCAAAGAATTGCTCCATGACATACAATTCACTGCCTGCATCCGAGACCCCAAACTTGGCCTCGAGTGCATCCCACATGTCCTTGCCCGTAGTGAGGGACAGGTACGAGTCAACAATGTTCTCGCCAAGAACGCTGATAACAGCACCTCTCATGAGGTTGTCGGCTTCCTCAAAAGCTTTCTCCTCAATAGGAGTAAGCTCTCTCTGAGGCTTGCCCTTAGATGCATCAAAGCATCTCATGGTTGTGAGCCATATGACGGTTCTTGCACGCCATCTCTTGTAGTTGACGCCCTCGAAAACCGGGGGCTTCAGAGACGCGGCATAGCCAACAGGGGAAAATTGCCTATGAAAAGAATAAGGTTTTTGGATTGTTGGAAAAATCAGCAATTTACCAAAGGATTTAATCCATGAAAACAGTGAACAAAATATGGCAGAAAGCATGGAAATCAGACAAATCATGTTTACAAGAAATCGATAGGAACAGAACATGTCTAGCATATCTAAATCGATTGCTAGTCCGAGAAACTGAAACACACAAGCGAAGAGCAGGAAGACATACGGTGTTGGAGCCGGTGCGGAAGCAGAACCGCCGTTGGTGTTGTCGTCAGTGAGAGACATGTCGCTGAAGAGGTTGTCGATGTCGGGGAAGAAGTCCTCGTTGGGGAAGACGTCGTCCTCGTAGGCGTCCGTGATGAAGAACTTGCCAGTAGTCGCGCAATGCGCTCCCCAAAAACCTTATCGCCTCTCTCCCGTACAGGATCGCAAGAGGCGGGGTTCCGGAGGCCTACTGTCCCGGTTCGCGGTGCACGCCGCAAGACGGGATGGAGAGGAGCGAGAGGCAGCGCGAAGCTCTGGATGCAGTAGGCAGTGGTGGCTATTTGCTATATCTTCGCAGAGAGGAGCGACCTCTCTTTTATAGCCACAGAGGGAGGCGAACAGGCAGCGCGGGAGGCGAAACGAATAGCCAGAAGACGAACCGAACAGTCTCGTATTCATTTTCCACTCAGGCAAATCGTTTCAGCTTCCACGTGACCGTTTAGTTCCATAGTCCAGTCATACGTGACAAAAAGAAAGGCTCGGCACCGAGGCACATTCCGCAAACCGCGGCGCGCGCGCGCGCGCGTCGTGACGAGGCGAGGCGTGGCGAGGCGGGCGGCGGAGGAGGAGGAGCGCGCGTGAGAGAGCCTTCTCCTCACACACTCTTACCACAAGGGGAAGAGCTCACCTTATATGTTGGTCCAACTCCTTCTAAACTAGCAAGGTGGGACTAAACATTTGTCCCACCCCTTGTCATGCATGAATGGGCCACATGGGCCTCTAGGATTTAGGAATTATTGGACTTGGCAATTATAGGCTGTGCCAAAAGGGCCAAAAATCCAACAATCCCCCACCAGATCCTAGAGGCACATAAAGTTGCCTTAGGTTCCAAAACATTGTTTATATACCAGTGCTGCAGTGGAGACTGTTAAGTTGAACTTCCACCTAGATCTCTATGTTACACTAGACTGCTACTTGAACAGTGGACTAGGCCTTGAACTGCAAGTTTTCTGCGAATCTAGTTTCTCACAAAGCCTTGACTGATACTAGGCTGCCGTGGGACTTCCCCGCGGTTTGGAGCTTATACGTCATACTCCGAGGCCTTTCATGAGTTTGTTAAAGAGCACCCAACTCTCATAGACTGCGACGTTTAACAGTCAGACTCACATAGGTGTGTTCTTCAAAAGATGTTCTGCAGGACAACATCTCTGCTTAAGTAAGTCACTTAGAACACATTAAGATAAAATCAGCCTGCCTTGTAGATTAGGAGAGTACTGCATCTTCACGGAGTGGTATTATACAAAGTAGGGATACTCTCCTCTCAATTGTCCAACAGCTTGTCTCCCAATTCTAATTCACGGGATCTCCGATCACATAGAGTGGGTTACCACTGTGGACAATCTCATATTGTGGGTCTCATACCCATCTCCTTCGATGCATAATCTATCACGTTTCGTGATAGACCCTTTGTGAAGGGATCTGCCAAATTCTTAGATGTGTGGATGTAATCCAACGCAATAACTCCGGAGTTTCTCATTTTTCTGACAGATTTTAATCTCCTCTTCACATGCCTTGATGACTTCATGTTATCCTTAGAACTGTTTACTTTGATAATCACAGTTTGATTATCACAGTTCATAGGAATTGCGGGTATTGGTTTTTCAACCACAGGCAAGTCCATCAAGAGCTCACGAAGCCACTCTGCTTCAACAGTGGCTGTGTCTAATGCTGTGAGTTCTGCTTCCATAGTTGACCTCGTTAAGATGGTCTGCTTGCAAGACTTCCAAGAAACAGTGCCACCACCAAGTGTAAACACATAACCACTCGTGGCCTTTGTCTCATCAGCATCAGAAATCCAATTTGAGTCACTATACCCTTCAAGTACCCTTGGGTACCCAGAGTAGTGAATTCCATAGCTCGCAGTGCCTTTCAAATAGCGCAAAACCCTTTCAAGGGCGTGCCAATGAACATCTCCAGGATTTGACACAAATCGACTCAACTTGCTTACAGCAAAGGAGATATCAGGCCTCGTGGCGCTGGCTAAATACATAAGCGAGCCAATAATCTGAGAGTATCTCAGCTGATCCTTAGCATCCTTAGGATCTCCCTGATTCTTTCGAACCAACGTGCTAGGATCATATGGTGTAGGAGAAGATTTGCAGTCGCTATACCCAAAACGACTCAAGATCTTTTCCACATAGTGAGATTGAAGCAGTGTTATCCCACCATCATCATCTTTCAGTAACTTGATGTTCAAGATCACATCAGCCACTCCTAGATCTTTCATCTCAAAGCAATGAGATAGAAAGTTTTTGACCTCCTTGATGACTTCAAGATTGGTCCCAAATATCAGGATATCATCAACATACAGACATAGGATGACTCCCTCGCCCCCACCATGGCGATAGTACACACATTTATCGGCCTCGTTTACAACAAAGCCTACAGCAGTTAAAGTTCTCTCAAACTTTTCATGCCACTGCTTAGGTGCTTGCTTAAGACCATACAAAGACTTCAGCAACTTGCACACCTTTCCTTCTTGACCATCTACCACAAATCCATCCGGCTGATCCATATAGATTTCCTCATCTAACTCTCCATTTAGGAAAGCTGTCTTAACGTCCATTTGATGAACGAGAAGACCATGTGAGGCAGCCAAGGAAAGTAGTACTCGAATGGTGGTCAATCTGGCCACAGGTGAGTAAGTATCGAAGAAGTCTTCGCCTTCTTTCTGGGTATAACCCTTAGCAACAAGGCGTGCCTTGTACTTTTCAATGGTGCCATCAGGTCTAAGCTTCTTCTTGAACACCCATTTACACCCTACAGGTTTACACCCATAAGGACGATCGACAATCTCCCAAGTTCCATTAGCCAAGATGGAATCCATCTCACTGCGGACAGCTTCCTTCCAGTAGTCAGCATCTGAAGATGCATAGGCCTCTGAAATGGAACTAGGAGTGTCATCCACAAGATACACGATAAAATCATTACCAAAGGACTTTGCAGTCCTCTGTCTTTTGCTCCTTTTAGGAGTTTCATCGTCATTCTCCACAGGATTTTCAAAGTGTTCTATCGGAATGGTGGGTTCAGGAATTTTATCTAATTCCCGTCTAGATGAAGTAGGCATCTCCTGATTCGATGAGTTAGGCATATCTTTCATAGGAAAGATATCCTCAAAGAAAGTCGCATCATTCGACTCCATGATCGTACCAACAAGCATATCAGGTACCTCAGATTTTACTATCAAGAATCTGTACCCAATGCTATGGAAAGCATAACCTAGGAAAACACAACCAACAGTCTTTGGTCCAAGCTTGCGCTTCTTGGGAATTGGCACATTGACTTTGGCCAAACAACCCCAAGTCCGTAAGTAAGAGAGTTTTAACCTTTTCTTCTCCCATTCCTCGAATGGAGTAATTTCTTTGTTCTTTGTGGGAACTCGGTTTAGGACATGACAAGCTGTCAATATAGCTTCCCCCCACCATGCCTGAGAAAGACCCGACATATCTAACATGGCGTTCACCAAATCAGTTAGAGTGCGGTTCTTTCTTTCGGCCACCCCGTTTGACTGAGGTGAATAGGGAAGCGTCCTCTCATGGATTATACCATGTTCCGCACAAAAAGAATCAAACTCGTTGGAAAAATACTCTCCACCACGATCAGACCTAAGATGTTTGATCTTTCGATCAAGTTGGTTTTCTGCTTCAGCTTTATAGATTTTAAAGAAGTTCAGAGCCTCATCTTTCGATTTTAGAAGATACACATAGCAGTATCTAGTGGAGTCATCAATCAGAGTCATGAAGTATCTCTTTCCACCTTTTGTCAAAACACCATTCATCTCACAAAGATCTGAATGTATAAGCTCTAGCGGTGCCAAATCTCTCGCCTCAGCAGTCGTATGAGACTTGCGAGGTTGCTTAGCTTGCACACACACTTGGCACTTGGAGCCTTTCACAACAGGGAATTCCGGGATTAAATTCATTTTAGCTAGCCGCGTCATACAACCAAAATTAACATGACAAAGTCGTGAATGCCAAACATTTGATAAACTGTCGTTGCAAACATGATTAACAACTTTATTACAAACGTCTGACAAGGATAGGCGGAACAAGCCCCCGCACTCATAGCCTTTACCAACAAAGTTTCCAAACTTGGACACTACAAATTTATTGGACTCAAAAACTATCTTGTAGCCATCCCGACATAGAAGAGATCCGCTAACAAGATTTTTATTGATTGAGGGAACATGATGCACGTTCTTCAGCCGCACGGTCTTTCCCGAAGTGAACTTCAGATCGACCGTACCAACACCACGAACAGTAGCATGAGAGCCGTTTCCCATCAACACGGAGGAAGTCCCTGTGACCTGATAAGAGGAAAACATGGAAATATCAGAACAAACGTGTACATTAGCGCCGGTGTCAATCCACCAATTAGGAGACTGACAAACTGAAAGGATAGTAGGGAGTATACCATACCCAGAGTCCTTCATCTCAGCATCACCAATGACAACATTTGCGGTCTTGCCGCTCTTCCCATGACGCTTGTCAAAGCGGTTTGGGCAACTAGGTGCCCAATGTCCAGGTTCGCCACATACATGGCATGCTCCTTTCCTCTTATCGGTCTTCTTCTTGAAGTTGGTAGACTGTGATGGTTTGTTCTTCCCATCAAACTTTCCTTTGCCATCAGATTTGTTCTTGTTCTTGAACTTGTGAGATTGGAAGTTTTTGTTCTGTACCACATTGGCACTAGAACCTCCCTCGGCACCTCGAGGACGTGTGTCTTTTGCTCTCGCCTTCTCTTCCACATCAAGAGACCCAATAAGATCAATGACAGAAAACTCCTGTCTCTTGTGCTTCAAAGAAGTAGCAAAATTCCTCCACGAGGGAGGAAGCTTGGCAATAATGCCTCCGGCAATAAACTTATCCGGTAACACACACGTGAACTGCTCAAGTTCTTTAGCAATGGACTGTATCTCATGAGCCTGCTCGACAATGCCGCGCTCATCAGTCATCTTGTAGTCAAAGAATTGCTCCATGACATACAATTCACTGCCTGCATCCGAGACCCCAAACTTGGCCTCGAGTGCATCCCACATGTCCTTGCCCGTAGTGAGGGACAGGTACGAGTCAACAATGTTCTCGCCAAGAACGCTGATAACAGCACCTCTCATGAGGTTGTCGGCTTCCTCAAAAGCTTTCTCCTCAATAGGAGTAAGCTCTCTCTGAGGCTTGCCCTTAGATGCATCAAAGCATCTCATGGTTGTGAGCCATATGACGGTTCTTGCACGCCATCTCTTGTAGTTGACGCCCTCGAAAACCGGGGGCTTCAGAGACGCGGCATAGCCAACAGGGGAAAATTGCCTATGAAAAGAATAAGGTTTTTGGATTGTTGGAAAAATCAGCAATTTACCAAAGGATTTAATCCATGAAAACAGTGAACAAAATATGGCAGAAAGCATGGAAATCAGACAAATCATGTTTACAAGAAATCGATAGGAACAGAACATGTCTAGCATATCTAAATCGATTGCTAGTCCGAGAAACTGAAACACACAAGCGAAGAGCAGGAAGACATACGGTGTTGGAGCCGGTGCGGAAGCAGAACCGCCGTTGGTGTTGTCGTCAGTGAGAGACATGTCGCTGAAGAGGTTGTCGATGTCGGGGAAGAAGTCCTCGTTGGGGAAGACGTCGTCCTCGTAGGCGTCCGTGATGAAGAACTTGCCAGTAGTCGCGCAATGCGCTCCCCAAAAACCTTATCGCCTCTCTCCCGTACAGGATCGCAAGAGGCGGGGTTCCGGAGGCCTACTGTCCCGGTTCACGGTGCACGCCGCAAGACGGGATGGAGAAGACCGAGAGGCAGCGCGAAGCTCTGGATGCAGTAGGCAGTGGTGGCTTTTATAGCCACAGAGGGAGGCGAACAGGCAGCGCGGGAGGCGAAATCGTTTCAGCTTCCACGTGACCGTTTAGTTCCATAGTCCAGTCATACGTGACAAAAAGAAAGGCTCGGCACCGAGGCACATTCCGCAAACCGCAAGGGGAAGAGCTCACCTTATATGTTGGTCCAACTCCTTCTAAACTAGCAAGGTGGGACTAAACATTTGTCCCACCCCTTGTCATGCATGAATGGGCCACATGGGCCTCTAGGATTTAGGAATTATTGGACTTGGCAATTATAGGCTGTGCCAAAAGGGCCAAAAATCCAACAAATCTCTCCTAGGGGGAGATCGGAAAATGGAGGAACTCAGAAAGGAGTAGATCAATGGAGGTGGGATTGAATATTTCCGCGAGCAGTATTGTGTACTCTAGGAGCAGGTGCTCACGCCCAGGCCGGCCACGCCGGGGCCCGACCGCACCGCGTCCTACCTCCGGCTGGAGTCGCCTCCCGCGGCCAAGCTTAGGCCGGCGCCCGCCACTGCTCGAGGCGCACAATCGGCTGACCGGCCCAGGTTTAAGTCTTGACCTTTGTTGCCAGGTTTATCACATACTAATGAGCATACGTATTTCTGGTATCTCTGGGAATGTCTAGCATTTTTCCTGAACTAAATTTGGATTGCTGGCTGGAGTCGGTCTTGTGGGATGTTATTTGATCGCAAGTGAGATACACGGACTTTTGGAGAATTAGATTGGTTACTTTACGGGCTGAGCTCCTCTGCATGTTGAGGTATAACTGTACACGTGTTGTAGCTTTTAAATCAGCCGACTGGTTTTATAGATTGGGAATACGAAACTCTCAATCTCTATTGACAGCAGTCTAATCTATCCATACTTACATGGCAGATGAATGCATTATGGCTTAATTGCAGATTTTTTTTCTCATATCGTCCCTCTGCTTGGCTTCTCTGTGGTAAGACATCATCATCTGCTTTTTTTTATTGTAACTTTGGCGGGCCACAGCCAGCCTGAACCTTTATATCATCAACAATTTACAGAGTTGGAGCATTACAATAATTAGAGGACAGCGGAAGGGGGAAGGAAGAGTTCAGGGTGGCTCGAAAGAGTCACACCAAGCTACAAAGGAATTTTTTTACATCAGAGGAGTTACAGCGGTGTGCCCACAATCTCACATCATCATCTGCTGTTTTGCATGGGGAAATCCGCAATTAAACACATCACATACAATAAATACGTTTTATGCATTAGTGTTGTTGGGGCAAGGGATAAATAAGCTTACAATATGGTAGATGTTATCATTCGTCTGGTTAACAAGATTTTAGTGCTGTTGCTTCTTCTGTAGTGAACTGGACATGGATATGGTAAATGACTAAGAGTGGATGGTATAGAAGGTTTATTGCTCTTTTTACATTTTCACTGTTTATTTTATATTAATGAAAATGATATTGTTTATTTCTTGAGGCTGTTGGGTGTTATCATTAATGATTGCATGTTGCTTGATAGATTCTTTGCATGGAGTAGGCTAAGACACTCACCTATAAGTCTTGTGTGATTGTGTTGGTTCACATTTGTATGGCTCATCTGCATGACTACAAAGGGACTCGGGAAGGGGCTCGCATAGAAACTTTGTGGTGGTTGTTGTGATGTGCCTATGAAGATACAAGAAATTTTATATGCCTGACCATAGGATTTGGCGGAGGTAATTGGTGTTGATGCTTGCGCCTCTGTGAGAGGTGGGAGGAATGGCATGAGAGATTGCAAAACTTATTTTAGCTACGAGCATCATCAATCGAATGACTTGGGATTCATGAAATCGGAAGTAGATATGTGTTGGCATGCAGTGTTATTGAGCGATTGCGTGCGTTGCACGTGCATGCTTACTAGTCTCACAAGTTCACCATCCTCTCCTCACAAAGCTATACCATTTACTACAATGGAAATTTTGAACTAGAGAAAGCAGCCAACAAACTAGATGAAAATTCCATCCTCAACATTGGGGCAATAGTCAAATGAGAACGTTCAAGCGGAAAATAAAGGAAAAAAGATATATTAAAATGTAAAGTTGGAGAGTGCATATCATGTTCATAGTAAAATGAGAACAAAAGATAAATTTAGGATTCCGCTATAAACTGCAGCGATTGGCTATTTGAGAACATACTGAGTGTGCAGATTAAGGTTTTCGTCACTCGACTATAAATTCGGTTACCGTGACGTAACTGTATTCCCCCCACCACCCTCGGTAAATCCTATTACCGAATAAATTTGCCAATTTTTTCAAACATTTTGAGTTTAAGCGCTTAAAAGTTAAAATAGATAAAATAGGGCGATGTGTTCAGCAACTAGGCATTCTCCGAGTGGATGGTCTTACTTGCGATTATTTTTAGGATTATTCTTTACCAGACACCACTGTTTTACGATCGTTTTGGTTGGAAGTCGTTTTAAAAGATTTACTTATCTAGCTAGGAAATTTTGAATTCAAAATTTATTTGAAAAAATTTGGTCGGTAACCGCTCCGGATTTTCCGGTGACGTGAAATTCAGACCACCTCGGGGTTTTTCTCATTCGGGCTCCGTTCCATAAAACATGTCGCTAATATGTATATATATCTAGCACTAAGATGTTTGTAGATACATCTCTATTAACGACATGTTTTATGAAACGGAGGGAGCAAAGCATTTGGATTGACTCTCTTAGTTCTGCCTAGCTAGTGTGTCTCAATATGGCATGAGAAGGACAAGTTGGGGGTGCTGCTTGTCCTTCTCATGCCATATTGAGACACACTAGCTAGGCATGAGAAGGACAAGTTCATACCAATTCTCTCTTATGATTTCTACCGTGATGGTAGTTTAAAATTGAACTAAAACCATAGACAACGCAGGGAGGAAGTTGCAGCTTGAAACCTTGGAAAAACCCATTTAGTTACTCCAGAAATAGCAATCAATAATGTTCTTTATTGGATACTAACACAATCCCAGGCACGACGACAGGGAGCCAAGCTAGCGATTAGCTTGGAGAATTTCAGCCATAACCTTCCTAAGGAAATGCCGTTGGATAACAATGTCGGAGTGCGTAGCGTTAGCAATGGCGACGGACTTGAAGTGGACGTTATTCCGCTCTTGCTGCCTACGCAGCTCCTCCCCGAACGCTACTATGCTGGCCAGATTGACGGTGCCGTCTCCGTCGCTGTACAAGTTCTCGGGCGCCACGTCGAAGTCGCCTTCCCAGAACACCAGCTGCTCCGGCGTGTCGACGCCCCTGCCGGTGATGTACGTGGTGGGAACCAGAGGCGCCTCCACGGCGGGCTGCATCCGCGGAAGCCTGACGGCTTGGTCGGCGCTGAAGCCCAGAGCTAGAAGAAGGTCTTCCATGTGGTAGGCCGAGTAGTTCCTGTGCTTGGTAATCACGATGGGCTTGTGGCCGAAGGCTACGGTGGAGGGCATGCCCAGAAGGGAGCTGGCGAAGGTCCTCCAGAGCGCGCGCAGGTCCATGGGCGGAACGGTGGCGATCGAGAAAACGTAGGGCCCGGCGGCGAGGTTGGTGACGGCGAGGGCGAAGCCCGTGGGAGCCACGGGCGAGATGAGGAAGAGATGCTTGATGAACTTTTTCCTCCAGGGCAAGGGGGTGGAGTTGAGAAAGCCGAGGACGGCCGTGGCGCCGAAGCTGTGGGCGACGAGGATGACCGGCCTGTCCCCGTTCTTGCTGCTGGCGTGCTCCACTAGCTCCTGGACACGCGCGGAGTAGCCCTTGGATGGCGGGGCGTAGCGCATGTCGTAGGGAGCTCCGAAGAGGGTGTCGCCGTCCCGGTAGCCCACCGCTTCGAGCGCCTTGCGGACGCTTACCAGGCAGAGGTTCTCACGGTCGCTGGAGACGAAGACACATATGAGCTGAAGCAATGCAATAGAAAAGCCAAATTAAGCTAAGCAATGGAGCTTACGGGACGTTCTTCTTGGGGCTGAATCCGTAGACGGAGCCGAAGTTGGACATGCGCGTCTCGACGCCGGGGAAGTTCCGGTAGTCGTTGAGGACGGGGTCGTAGACGAGGGCCATCTGCTCCTGGAAGCACGGCACATAGTCGTGTTGGACTAGGTCCAAGGTGTTGTACCTGTATATGGGGAACCAGCCCTTCCCCTTGAGCGCGCCGCAGCGGGGCAGCGATGGCGTGTAGGCCTCCGTGAGGCGAGCCTCCAGGTCCGGGCAGCTGAAGCCGGCGAACAAGATTAACGGATGGTACACGTCCAGGCCGGCATCACTCGGCCGGCGTTGGAAGTGATCGCGCAGGGGAGCGGGGAGGAGTAGCAGGAGGAGATGCAGCAACTGTAGAAGAAGCGGCGTGCTGCTCATGGCTGCAATCGGGACTGCTACCGTCTCATCTTCACTCTCGAATCTCGATCGATATATTGCTACTACAAAACCAATTCCTCCTGAGGAGCAATTGCACTCTGCATATCCAGTACTGGTACTATGTTTAAAACATGAATGAATGATTTGGTTGGTGGCCTGCAGCTCTCATCTCGATCTCGATGGCGCCTGCACGTCTAAAGTTGTGTGAGCAAGATGCCAGCGGTCGACCTCAAAGACTGTGCTCTTTTTGAGGTTTGATCCACAGCCACAGACGCGTGATCCGCATACTCAGCCGCAAGACATCAAAACCGTTCGACATCAAACCATCTTTCAGAAGAAGAAATCACAGTTTGATCATGTATCCATCTTCACTTAGGATTGTAAGCGCCTGCAGGAACATTGATGTTACCTACTGTGTAAAGAATATCTGTGTCTAGCCTTGTATCTAGAAACATTGTAGAGCAGATTGTCATATTGCCAATTCAGTAAGCAAAATACTACTAGTTCAGAATGGACCCCAAGTACTTTGCACAATTTCGTGATGTAACACCACTGAAACAAAGTGAAATTGTTGATATCAGTCGCCATTCAGAATTTCAGATAGCACTCTCCAAAGAATACATTGGATATAATTTAGCAAATAAAGAGGCTACTATATCTAAGTAGAACCCTGTCCAACGGAAATCAGCAAACACATTGAACATCTCAAACCAGCAACAATACGGATACTGTGACACAGCACTTGCAAGTTGCAACACAGCATCAGCACCTAGGCTTCGCGGAAGGCTTCAAACGGATCATCAAGCGATAAATCTGATCCCGATCGGAGGCTCCACATAGTATCTCCTACAGGATAGCTACTGATCTTGAATTGCACTTTGCAGTTCCTGCTAGCCCAATTAGCAGAATGTAGAGCTCCCACTCCAGCAACTATCACTTGCCTCTCGGCGAAAGTTAGATCCTTCTTGATCACGATGATCATCCTCTCCAGCCTCCGCGCGTTCTCAGCGACATATGTGAGGAAATCAAACTCATTGTGATATCCTTGTAGCTCATGGAAAGCCAGAGTTTTGATGTGCGACTGGACACACTCAATAAGACTTGTCCCCTGCCACATCTTCAGACTACGGTTGCTAAGGGTTTCACAATGTAGCCGAGACTGCAATTGAAATCAGCAAACAGTTCAGATGCACATAGTGGTAAGCTGCGATCTTTTGCAGCATAGTGATGATCATCTAAATACCCATGGAAGGGCGATGCGAGGGAGTGTTACCTCGACAACCAACGTCTCAACGCTAGGAAAGCATCTGAGGAAGCTAGGAAGCATCTCGACTTCACTACGGAATGCAAACTGCAGTTGCACAGCCAACATTTGGACGCTTGGCACAGTAGTCTGCGTGCTCGCCTTTGTTCCAGCCTGAAATGCACAAAAATAGCATAAACTGATCACACACAATTAGAATCATATGTTCTAGAATTTGGCAAATTATTTGCTCAGTCATCTTACTAGCCTACATGTGGTGATTGCACAGTGATCAAGCGGGTACTTGCCTACTGGGAGTCTGGGACTTTTACTTGATACGTCTATTTTGAATAGTGGATTAATATATATAGTTTTTTAGGTGCACGTGATTTATTTTGGAACATCCATTTTGAATGATCCACTGGTTATTACCATGTAAAGTAAGAGTTCTCAACTTACCAATCAGGTGTAAACAAGCACTAGGAGTTCAACGCTACGATTAAGTATGAAAGTTGTATATATTATTGATCTCTGAAAGATACATTACTAGCATTGCCATATCAAATACAAACATACAAAATGATTAAAATTAAGCAAAAATTTATAGAATTTGGATTCTTAAAATATAGACACCAAAAACTTTAAAAAATGTTCAAGAAAACAAACATGTGGAGTTACAAATATTTCCAGATAAATTGAATAAGTATTCAGAGCAATGTATATTCAAAAGAAAAGAAAGAATTTGTAATGTTAGGATGTTGTTATGATAACATGCTTTTTCGACACCCTCACTATGTATTCCAATTCAGTGGTATGAAAGAAACTACCAATACGAATAATAAAATAAACTACTTATTAGGAACGTATATGCAGATAATGTATGTCATGTAGAAGCACAAGCAGACTGGATTTCATTATTTTTACTTTTGACACTCCATGAGAATAGATAAAGAGATACTATAAAAACCCTAGATTACCTCTGAGGAACTAGCAACTTGTCATTGATATAGAAGAAATAAACATCGAAATATTAAAGAGATATATGTTCTATTGTTGTGTACACGTTAGCAACTATATTGTTACTCACACCTGGTCTTTAGAGAGAATCCTTAGCATAAGAAATCTGTATATTTCTAAAAGGTGACGTAAAATTATATAAATAGAACGGCCATATGATAAACTTACCCTTGATCAATTAAGGGTTAAGATTCTATAATCATCACCTCTTCAGACACAAGTAGAGTAACTTGAATGGCTCTTATATATGCAGATTCTAACAGAATCAAGACGATTATACTGTTTGGATGTATACCAGAGGTTTAAAAGTTAAAACAAATTAGTTTGGTGACTTTGGTCCTAGTAGCATGAAATGTGAGGTCACCTCATGAATGAAATGGGTAACTGTATATCAATGATGCAAATTATCAAATAGAAGGAAGGAGTGAAGAAGGATGAAAACTTGAGAAAAAATATTATAACAAATCATGTTATGGTAAGTCCGGATGGGGAAGCTCTGACATACAACTGCAAATCAGCAACAAATGCATGGTAAATAGCAGACATTAAGTTTCAACCAGCAATCCATATGATCCGAAGGCAGAAGCACGATTAGCAATGTTCTACATCCTAAACAGGCAGCCATGTACTCACCTTATACCCGATGGCTAACAGATTTTCCCGAGTAACTACCCAGAATTTCAGATTACCATGTTAATTACTCGCTTTTTGCTAATCTTTACTAGTGCCGCACCTACTACGACTAGTTGACAGAGTAAAATGAGTTTTAAGAACAATCTTGCCTGTAAGCATTTGATTGACTATAACTTGTTCTGTCCATACATATCATGAAAAGAAATAAAATCTGATACTATATGAGCAGACATGGCTATGCAGCACGTACCTTGATGATGGTGTTACCGATGTGCAGCAAGTGCAGTCCTGGCTCCAGGTATCCGAGCACACGCAGCTTAGAGGCATGGCCAATCTTGACTGTCGTCCTAGCATTGCTGCGCTCGGTCCAATTTTTCCAGAGAAAGAGACGCTCTAGGCTCGGGGCGTCCACCACGGCGACCTCCTCCATGATGGATAAGCAGAACTGCACGCACCGTAGGCTGTGGCTGGTGAGACGAGCACGCAGCGGGGTCCGGCATCCGGCGACCGTGAGGATCTCCAGGACAGGGCTGACGGCGAGCACGAACTCCAGGTCTCTGCGATCCATGACGACGCAGCTGAGGACGAGCTGACGAAGATTCGGAAACGCGACTCGGCGCGGGAGGGCGGCGGTGTCCGGGAGCACGCAGGCGCCGATGCAGAGCCGGCAGAGGGAGGCGCAGCTGAAGAGCGAGGAAGGGAGGCGCATGCCGGGGGGCCAGGGGCGGTTGACGAAGACGAGCTCGTCGACGCCCTTGGCGGCAAGGAGCTGGAACCAGCGCGCGAGCAGGCCGCTGTCGGCGTCGCCCAGGAAGCTGCACGTGAGGCTGGCGAAGGGGAAGGGCCCAGGGTGTGAGTCGAGGACGGCGGAGACGGCGCGGGTGACGGCGCGCGATGCGGCCCCGGGGCGCGCGGGCCGGCCCCTGGTGTGGCCCGCGGGGAGGAGGTGGGTGTCGACGAGGACGGTCGGGGCGGAGCGCCAGAGGCCGCGCCAGCGCGAGGAGAGCACGGTGGTGCGCGCGCCGTCCTTGGCGGGGAGGAGGGAGACCACGCGGAGGAGGAGCTTATCGGGGAGGCGGCTGACGCGGTCGATCTTGTCGGCGGCGGCGGCGGCGCAGCAGAGGGAGGAGGATTTGGAGACGGGCGGCGAGGGGAGGTAGCCGTAGAGGAAACTGAGCATCACTTCTTCGAGGGGGCTGAGCATGTCCGTTGGCAACCCGTGCACCACCGCCGCAGCCACCATCTCGTCCTCCCCGACGGAGTCGGTGGTGGGGCAAGACATGGTGATGGTGGCCGCCGCACAGTAGAAAGAGGAGAGGACATTTTGTTCAAAAAAAGAAAGAGGAGAGGACAGAGGAGGAAGAGTAGGTTTTGGGCGAGGGCCAACCCACAAGTTTCTGCACAGTCCACACTCCACAAGAGCATCACACTGGCTCAGGCCCATCGTCGAACTCTCAGTATGTGATTAGATTCAGTTGTTCCAAGCAGCTTGAAAATTTGAGATTCAAATTTGTAAAGAACTGATAAAAAATCACTATTGAAAAATAAAAGTTGCGTTTTTTTGGAAAACGTAAAGAGCATTGTGTTTTGATGCATTGATAGAAAAAAAATTATACAAGCCCAAGAGAGGGCGAACACCCAACCATACGACTCGACCTAAGGAAACCGTTAGCAAACACCCGACCACTCAAAACGAGAACATAGACAACAATTAGGACGCATGTTACAACCGACATCACTAAACAAACCTCGGCCTAGATGCTAGCCACACCTACACAAAGGGCAGTGAACCCTCCTAAGGCCCTCGAAAGGCAAAGAAAAACTCTAATCCTGCAAAGAAGGTCAGAATTTGAACACTCCCGCTTTGGGAGAAGTAATGTTGCTACGGATCACCGGACACGCCTCAGATCCGCCAACCGTCAATGGTATGGTGCCCTTGATGTTGCACCACCACATGTCGCCACACCTCCATCTGTAACAACACTCGTCCACTATCGTCACCCAAATCTGTCAAGCGCTTCCGTGCATCCAAGACGCCGCGTTAATGGATCCTCCGCAGTCCGCCGCCCATGCCACCAAGGAAACCATGCAGGTAAAGCGCTATCGCGCATGGGGTTCGCCAGGAAGCCAAGGCGTGTGCCGCCAAGTCGCGCTCCACCCGAGGGTAATACCTCCAAGAACAACGCCTGCAAGGAGGTAATGACATCAGGGATACCACCGTTGTCTGATCTGGCCCAACACCGAAAGCCGGATCTGGGTTTTCACCCGGAATACTAGGCCACAAGGGATGAAGGTAACTCGAGACTCCCCAACAATGCCACCAAGGAGGAAATGACGCCAGGGGGCACCGTCATCACATGTACCGACAATGTCTGCAAGGGGCTTCGCTCGGAGCACCATGACCACCAATCACACCACGGCAGCAACCCCGCGAAGACAAGCAGCAAAACCTAGCAGCACCTGCACTTGCACCTACTCGAGAACCAGGATGGTTCACCAGCCCACCAACAGACCACCACACGTAGCACCAAGAACTTGCACGGGCCTACCGCGATGCCAACCCCAGGAGGAGCTAGCCTGCGGCCAAGCAGACATGTGCACCAACGAACCCCAACCTGCGGTAAAGATGCCCAGGTTTGCGGTAATGCCGCCGGCGCACATAGCATCAACCCTAGGCGAGAGCAAGACTGAGATGACTGATGGCGTGTAGATGACCGCCCAGTTGGGAACCCCAAGAGGAAGGTATGATGAGCACAGCAGCAAGTCTTCCCTCAGTATGAAACCAAGGTTTATCGAACCAGTAGGAGAAAGAACCAACTTCCAAAGGTTGATGCTCGCTAGCTTCGCGACAGCTCCAGGCAATTTATATATGGCGCCTTATCTGGGGCGTAGCTTTACACCAGCAGCAACGTGGAACCTGCACACAACACAACCAAGTACTTTGCCACAACTTACAGTGAGGTTGTCAATCTCACCAGTTTGCTGTAAACAAAGGATTAAACGTATCGTGTGGTAAAAGATAGTAGTTTGCGAGAATGTAAATCAAGCGAGTAAATAGTAAACGACAATAAGAATGTAAAAGAATGGACCGGGGTCCACAGTTCACTAGTTGTGTCTCTCCATAAGATAAATAACATGCTGGGTAAACAAATTACAGTTGGGCAATTGATAGAATAAAGCAAGCATACAAATATCATGAGGATCACTATGAGATTCACTTGGGCATTACAACATAATACATAGACCGTAATCCAACTGCATCTATAACTAATAATCCACCCGCCGGATGTCTTCCGACCAACCATTGGGTATTAAGTTGCAAGCAACAGATTATCGCCTTAAGCAAAGTGTGTAATATAAACAATACAAATATCCTTGAACACAAGATTGTTGTTTTCTCCCTAGTAGCAACAGCACATCTACAACCTTAGAGGTTTCTGTCACTCCCCCAGATTACTAGAGACATGAACCCACTATCGAGCATAAATACTGCCTCTTGGAGTCACTAGCATCTACTCGGCCAAGATATCTACTAGCAATGGAGAGCATGCAAGATCATAAATAACATAGAGATGATAAATCAATAAATCAACTTGACAAAGTATCAATATTCATCGGATCCCAACAAACACAACATGTAGAATTACATAACGATGATCTTGATCATGATAGGCAGCTCACAAGATCTAAACATGAAGCACATGGAGGAGATGAAAACCATTTAGCTACTGCTATGGACCCGTAGTCCAAGGTAGACTACTCACAGATCACTCTAAAGGCAGGCATGGTGATGAAGAAGGCATCCGGTGGTGATTCCCCTCTCCGGTAGGGTGCCGGGAAGAGCTTCTGGACCCTCCCAATCTCGCGTCGACGACGGCGGCGGCTTACAGTATGTTTCGTGGAAAATTGATCGGATCCCTAGGGTTTTCCCGTCGAGGAGAATATATAGGCGGAAGGGCGGTGTCAGGAGGTGGGCCAGGTAGCCCCACCACCTGGTGGCGCGGGCCAAGGGCTGGCCGCGCCATCCTATGGTGTGGCTGGCCCCTGGCTCCCCCCTGTCTCTGCTTTGGACTCTGTCTCGTGTCAGGAAAAATAGGAATTTCGGCTTTTGTTTCGTCCAATTCAAAGAATATTTCCTGTGTAGCTTTTCTGAAACACAAAAATAGCAGAAAATAGGGAACTTGCACTGTGGCATCTCATTAATAGGTTAGTTCCAGAAAATGCATAAAAACGCCACGAAATATAACAAAACACAAAGCAAATGGTGCATAAATAAGCATGGAGCATAAAAAATTATAGATACATTTGAGACGTATCAAGCGTCCCCAAGCTTAACTCCTGCTCGTCCTCGAGTAGGTAAGTGATAACAAAACAATAATTTTTAAGGTGACATGCACCAACACAATCTTGATCAAACGATGTAAAACATTGAGTGCTGAGATCAAAATACTCTAAACGTGGACATAAAAGACATAATCTTGACAATAAAACTTAGCAACCATGTTATAACATGAAAAGTAACACAAACAAAAGATCATGAGTAATAATGCATTAAAAGTCAAGTGTGTGTTTCAACCATATAGAAAAACATAGCAAAGTGGTTTTCAGCTTGTCCTTCAAAACATAAATGCATAGGACACCAGTTTAAGAGGGCGACTAGATACAAATAATTTAAGAACAAGCAAAACCATAATCATGAATCAATCAAT
This sequence comes from Dactylis glomerata, assembly GCA_007115705.1. Classification (NCBI taxonomy): domain Eukaryota; kingdom Viridiplantae; phylum Streptophyta; class Magnoliopsida; order Poales; family Poaceae; genus Dactylis; species Dactylis glomerata. The sequence continues at coordinate 769,787 of QXEO01000037.1, read as the reverse complement.
AATAAATTTTGGGACTATGCACATTATACTCAAAATGACAACTATGCTCTCTTAGACGGGGCATAAAGGTAGAAGGTGGAGACTCAACATAAAAGTAAAAGAAAGGCCCTTCACAAAGGGAAGCAGTGATTGCAAGTTTTATAAACCTCCAAAAATTGTGATACTTACTAGCTTTGAGCTCTCATTGCCCCCATCATAGGCATCTTGAATGGTTAAGCTTAATGCGAGTACAATTATGAAGCATATGCTTAACAAATCATATGTTGAAAGTCTCATGTCCCTTGAAGTACGAATACCCAAACCTCATGCTACTCGACTTAGATCCCAAGCAAGTTCTTGTCATTGTAAGTATACATGTATTATCGAGAACGCCAATGGGGTACCTCTTGACCGATGACATAGAACAAGCCTACATTAAAATGACAAGACAAACAGACAATGAACACCTCGACATCTCTTTTATTTACCATGGGTATAGCTTTTTATTTTGAGATGTGTCGTTGAATGTCCATTATGGGCATGCTGTAAATTTCCACCATGAATGATGCATGGCTTAGATTAGCGGCCCAGGCGTTTCTCTAACACATATACAAACTCCATGAGCTCACAAGTTCCCAACTTATTTCACATCGCAGGTATCCATAAACAAAAGATCATGATATCAACTAAATGAGAGTAAGTGCAATGTTGAAAGCGTGCCCCATGACGGCATGGCTGAGCTAACTTCCAACTTACAACTTGCAAGCATAACGTCAACATAAGAGATCCACGATGGTCAAATTTATTAAAAGCAAGAAAAGTAAATGTGCCGTTAGGTTCGTGAGAGCTTTACTGACTAATTTTCACATAACACAAAAAGTTTAATTTGAAGGATAGATAAAAGCAAGACGAATGTGCTTGGAATAGCAAATTGCTAATATGTAGATATGGTGGACACAACGGAAAACTTTGGTTTTTGGGAGTTGGATACACGAGAAGTATCCCTCTCAGTATAAAATGAAGGCTAGCAAAAGACTGAGAGAGACCAACTAAGAGAGCAGTAACAGCCATAATCATGCATAGCGACAAAACATCATTAACCAAAGCATAAAGTGGTATCACAAGTCAAAAACCAAATGATCATAGAGCCTTATAGCGACTTGTTAAAGTCAAACATATTCTAAGCATGCGCCAAGTCAACCCAAATAAAGCATCAAAGGAGAAAACCACAATAATATGCTCCCATATAATAAAAACAACTCATGATTCTTTCAAAGACACATTAAGCAATCTCAGTCATTTGAGGCAAGTCATGCTACAGCAAAAACTACTAAGCATACTATCAAAATAATATCAAGCATGACATGCAAAAGTCTAAGCCACAGTCTAAACAAGCTCCCATTTGTACCACTATAGGCATGAAACTTTTTTCTCTTTTCCAACACCATTCAACCTTTTTGTAACCACTATTTAAGATGAAAACCAACATAGACCAGTGGTATAAATACACCTTGATAAAAATATATAACAAGATCTGAACAAAAATCAAGGCGAAAAATGAAAGCTAAATGCAGTACAAGAAAAAAGAGAACACTCGTTGAACGATAAAAGTGAAAACTAGAGTGTTCTTGGCAACGAAAAATGGAATGTGTCTTCTTCAAAAGAAATATGTTGGGGTCCAACCGTTTATTGCAGCAAACAAAACAAAAGAAAACTGAAAGCGAAAGTAAAGACGCTCCAAGAAAAAATGCATAGAATACAAAGCAATAAAAATATAGTGTCTTGAAAGGTGACCTAATTTTTGTCGGTGAAGAAGGGGTGGCTCAAGGCATCCCCAAGCTTTGACGCTTGTACCTCTTAGATATTTCTTGGGGTGACATGGGCATCCCCAAGCTTGAGCCTTTGTCCATACTTCATCTCATCTCATCATTCTCCTTTCCCTACACTTGAAAACTTCCTTCATACAAAACTTCATACAATTCTATTAGCAACATTAGTGTAAGCATAATAGTAAATCTACACTTTTGGTTCAGTTTCAACTCAAGTATAACACCCATTAAAGCATAAGCTGCTGTAGCAACTTCCTCAAAAGTTCTGTGATCAAAAGAACTCAAAAAAGAAAGTGATCGAGAGGCAAACACAAATAGTGGCAGAAATCTGTCAAAACAGAACAGCTGACAAAGATCGATTTTTCTGAGGATCTTCTGTTGCTCAAATCGAAAAGTGCAAATCTAATGAAAGTTTGGAAATAACCTGGGTCATGTGCACAAGAAATCACAGATCAAAAATATGTTCTGAGAATTTTCACAAATTTTTACGGTGCAGCACAGAAATCTGTTTTAGGACAGCAACTTCCCTAAATCTTACCTTCCTCCAATTAGAGGTTCTTCTTGGCACAAAAACGAAATAAAAATAATAAGGAGAGGTCATTACAGTAGTAATAACTTCCAAGACTCAACAAAAAGAAAAATTACTAAAAATAAAACATTGGGTTATCTCCCAAGAGTGCTTTTCTTTAACGCCTTTGAGCTAGGCGCAGAAAGTGGAAATCAAGTAATATCAAGCGATGAAGCATCAAGTTCATAATTTGCTCTAAGAATAGAGTCAAAAAGTAATTTATTTCTCTTTCTAGGGAAGTTTTCCATACCTTTCTTGAGTGGAAATTGATATTTAATGGTGCCTTCTTTCATATCAATGATGGCACCAACTGTTCTAAGAAAAGGTCTTCCCAAAATAATAGGACATGAAGCATTGCATTCAACATCCAAAATAAGGAAATAAACAGGAACAAGGTTATTGTTAACCATAATAAGAACATCATTAATACTCCCCAAAGATTTCTTCTTAGCAATATCAGCAAGAGGAACATCAAAATAACAATTTTCAAGCGTTGGTAAACCAAGCATATTATAAATCTTTCTAGGCATAATAGAAATGCTTGCACCAAGATCACATAAAGCATGACAATCAAAATCATTCACATTCATATCAATGATGGGCTCCCAACCATCTTCTAACTTCTTGGGAATAGAAACCTTTTATTTCAACTTTTCCTCTCTAATTTGCATGAGAGCATTCGTAATATGCTTCGTAAAAGCAACATGCATAGAACTAGCATTAGGACTTAAAGCAAGCTTTTGCAAGAAAAAAATAACTTTAGAGATATTGCAACCATCAACATCAAAATCATTAAAAGAAGTAGAGCTATTGTCTCCCATACTTCAAAAAAATTCAGCACTAAGAAGTGAGCCTTGTCGGGGTGATGACCCCCGGTAGGGTCAAGAGACTAGAAAGACTCAAGGTCTATGATTGACTTATGCCGGGTTATCACGGAAAGGGCCTGGCCGGAATATAAGAGCATCGGCCAGGCCGGCATATAATGTGTATCCCGGCTGGTGTCTGGATATGCCGGCATAGCCGGAATACTGATATATGTGTGCCGGCATATACTTAGATATGCCGGCCTAACCATCTTGGGTGTTGTGCAGGAGCAGGGGAGGCCAGATTACCCGACCCTCGTAGGTCGTTGGTCCGGCATATATGTCCTGGGTATGGCCAACGGTCATATCCGGGATACTTAAGTCAACCAAGGTGTCACGTCCCTACAATCAAGGAAGAAAACATCCAAGCATGATAGAAGAGTAAGATGGCAGGGTGCACAGTGGAGGTTACCTACCCTCACTGTGCACAAGTACAAGCTTACCTCAGAGAGGTAAGGCCACAGTTCAAGAGGTACAAGGTACAGGGATATGGCGTCCCATCGAGAGCAATCAGGGGCGAAGTCAAGGGTCTCTGCCATCGCCACCAGCTCCTGTTTGGAGTGTAGCCCTTGTCTTGTGGTCTTGTATGACCGTTGTAACCCTGGCCACCACTATATAAGGTGGCACAGGGAGTCCTAGCAAAGGGTAGAGGAGGAGAAGGTTGGTCATTGGCTGATAGTTGAGCATTAGAAGGTTGATCGGTAGAGGAGGAGAAGGTTGGTCATTGGCTGATAGTTGAGCATTAGAAGGTTGATCGGTAGAAGGTTGCTTGGCTGATAGTTGAAGGTTTCGACACTTAGCTGTTCATCTTCCTTCTCTAGCAGAGAGCTTGGAAGCACCATTGTTGTGTACTACATCGATCCATATATACAATCAGTAGAGCAGGAGTAGGGGTGTTATCTCCTTACGAGAGCCCCGAACCTGGGTAGATCAGTGTCTCTTTCTGTCGTGCTTTTTAGTGCGTTCCCCTCTCCCGAATCCTCCAGCATCTAGTTCGGCCCCCATTTAAGCCATCCTATGGCATATGTTGTTTCACCACGACGACATTTGGCACCCACCGTGGGGCAGATCGATATGCTGGGCGGAGTGTTCATTCGGACGGGGTCTGTGATAGCAGCTTCGGGAGTGCGCGTGGTCTCTGGCCTCGTCCAGAGGCTAGGCTCGCTCAGTTTCGTCAGTGACAACGCTGGTTGTCTCGGTGGCCGGCCGTTCCCCAGGGATGGCCGGATTATGTCTTTCGGTTCCCACGAGGTGTACGTGGGGACTGAGAGAGTTTGCAGGAAGGAGGTGCTGGTGGCGTCGGATCCTCCGTCACATCGGCTGGCTCACGCTGGGCGTAGCGCTCGCTCAGTAGAGTCGGCTGAGGTGATGATGGCCGGCACATCCGTGCCGCCGGCGGAAGATGCCGGCAAAGCAGCAGCAGCGGCCGGAGCTTCTCCTCCGGAGCCGCCGAAGGTCAAGAGGTCGGCGCGTCCTCCATTGGAGCGTGTGGAGAACCTGGCCGGCACTTCTGGTGTGCCGGCTAGGGGCGATATTCTTCTTCCCATCATCGACCGGCTTCTCGAGCCGGTGCGATCCGGAGCAGATCCGGAGCAGACAAGGGAGGTCCTGGAGGGATCTCGTCAGGCCCTCGTCGACGAGGCCCTGGCCATGAACCAGGAGCGCGAACGGTTTAACCGGCAACTCCGTGAGTATGAAGCAGCCCATGGTTTTACTCCTGTAGTAACCCGGCCTAGCCGGATAGAAGAGGTTAAAACTAGAGGCAGAAATCTTAATGCTGAGATAGGAAAAGGTGCTAGAGATAAGAGTCATACGGCAACTAGTACTGTGCCTAAGGTAGTCTATAGTTCGCCAGTAAAGAACCTTAGAGCAGCGGCCGAGGTAGCTAAGGATTTATCTTGTTTATCCGGCGAAGCACTGCGTGAGCAGCAAGCCCGGCTTAACCAACTTTTGTCTGAAGCTACTAAGCAGCAGGAGGCCTTTAAGAGGGCAAACCCAGGTGCCGGGGCATCCCAGTACATTGTGTCGGCGGGAGGTGCCGGTGCGAGGTCGAGGGGCCAAGCCTCGTCCCCGCATCCCAGCGCCCGGCGTGCCGGAAGTGTGACCTCTGGCCGCCGGGACAAGCAGATTCAGGTGTACGATCCGGCTGCCGCCGGAAAGCAGGCGGTGGTGCAGAAGAGTGTCGGCCAGGCTGACAAGTATGTCGGCCAGGCTGACAAATATGTCGGCAGCAAGAAGCCCGGCCAGAGTATGCCGGCCGGGCATGAAGCAGCAGCGGCCGTTGGTGGCCGGAGTAACAGTGCAGTCCGGCGTCAGCAACAGGGCGCCGGAGGTGCAGCGCAGCAGCAGGGTGCAGGCCATCCGGGACACCGAGAGGATGACGGCAATTCCGCCCTTGCCAGGGCGGGATATCAGCAGCAGAATCAGCAAGGCCGGCATAGTGAGCAATATCAGCCGGAGCAGCAGCAGCAGATGATCGCAGGCCCAATAGCATCCCGGCTTGGACCTCGGTCCTTGGAAGCCAATGATGCACGTTTCAAGCTGGACAAGCTCCACCAATCAGAGTTGGTGGAGAGACAAGGAGCTCCGGGCCCTATGTGTTTCGGACCCCGGATTATGGGGGAGCCGGTGCCTTACTACTTCCAGCTCGCGCGTGGCGCGAGGACATATAATGGAAGTACGAAGCCGGAAGATTGGTTGGAGGATTACTCCACAGCGGTGAACATCGCCGGAGGAAACCTCAGATGGGCGGTACGATATGTGCCGCAGATGCTGGAAGGTCCAGCCAGGATATGGCTGAATAATCTGCCGGCCGGGAGTATCAACGGCTGGATTGATTTCGAAGAGCAGTTTGTGTCAAACTTCACCAGTACATACAAGAGGCCCAACCGTCCGCAGCAGCTGGCTAACTGCCGGCAAGGAGTGAATGAGACTGACCGTGACTACCTGACCAGGTGGTGCACGTTGCGCAATTCCTGCGAAGGAATCAATGAGCAGCAGGCCATCATGTGGTTCGCTCATGGTTGCCAACATGGCACCATGCTGTGGCAAAAGCTTCAGAGGCAAATGCCGGCCACGCTGGCCGAAACAATCAAGATCGCTGATAGTTATGCTCTGGGAGATCCCAAGCAGCCCAGTCTCGATTCACAAGGACAGGGGCAAACCCAGGGGAACACCAGCAATGCCGGGAGATCAGGGCAGTTCTATCGCCCGGATAACCGGAATAAGAGGAGAGATGAGCGGCCGGATTACCGGTATGGGGCAGCACAAGTTGCAGCTGTGGAGGAAGAGCAAGGGGGCGCCGGCAGTAGCCAGCGTCCGAGATACGAGAACTATCGGCAGCCTCAGCAGCAGCCGCAGCAGCAAGCACAGACGTTCCAGAAGAAGAATGTCTGGACCAACAAGAATGCCGGCGGAGCCGCCGGCCAGAAGAAGCAGTGGCCGAAGTATACTGTGGGTCTTGCCATGGACAAGCCTTGTGTGTTCCACACATTCCAGCCGGGAAAGCCGGCAAACCATTTGACAAGGAACTGTTCGTGGCTGGACGACATATTGGCAGGTCGTGCAGGTCCCTGGGGACCGGCTAGACCCTCTGTCCCGGCAGCTCCATCGCCGTTGACAGGGGCCAATACAATTGCAGTCCCACCTAGGCCGGATAATCCTGGGAATCAGAGCAACGCCGGAAATGCCGGTGTAAATCAAGTTGACCAGGGCTATAATCCGGAGTATAACGCCGGAGGCCCAGGAGCGGGCCGGAATGAGTACAAGGAGTATGATCAGAGCTATATGGTCTTTGAGACCGAGAGAACAGACAAGCAGAGCTTGTACCGCCGGAGTCTGGAGGTGAATGCCGTTATGTCGGCGGTGCCAAAGCTGATGTACTGGTCTGACCAAGCTGTTGGTTGGGACAGGACAGATCATCCCCGGATCATGCCAAATCCCGGCGGATATGCTTTGGTGATGGATCCGACATTCGTCGGGCCGGCTAATAACGTGAGATTCAGCAAGGTCCTCATTGATAATGGAAGCAGCATCAACATCATGTATCGAGATACGATGGAGAAGCTGGGAATCAAGGAAAACATGCTGGAACCAAGCAAGACCACGTTCCACGGCATTGTGCCGGGACTTTCGTGTGCGCCGATGGGCAAGATCCGGATGGATGTCATGTTTGGCAGCCGGGATAACTGCAGGGTGGAGAACCTCATGTTCGAGGTGGTTGATCTGGAGAGCCCCTACCATGCTTTGCTGGGTAGACCGGCACTGGCGAAATTCATGGCCTCTACGCATGTGGCGTATCTGAAGATGAAGATGCCGGGACCCAAAGGAGTGATCACCATCATTGGTGATTACAAGCGTTCGATGGCATGTGCCACCGCCGGATCCAATCTGGCCGAGACTCTGATCATCGCAGAGGAGAGGAAGAGGCTCAAACGAGCAGTAGAGATTGCTGAGACAGTCGTGGCCGGCAAATATATGCCGGGCATGGCAAATCCCGGTGGCAGTGCTGCTTTTCAAGCAGGCAAGGAGGTAAAAAAGGTGCCTCTGGATGAAGCTTTTCCGGAGCGTCATGCCCTGGTTGGGACAAGTCTGGATCCCAAATAGGAAAGCGAGCTCATCAGCTTCCTCCGTGAGAATCGGGATATCTTTGCATGGTCTACTTCAGACCTGCAAGGTGTGCCGAGGGAGCTGGCTGAGCACGCATTGCATGTGAGACCCGAGGCTAAGCCAGTGAAGCAGCCGCTCCGGCGGAATGCCGGCGATAGAAGGAAAGCCATATGGGAGGAAGTGGCCAGGCTCTTAGCCTCTGGCTTTATCAAGGAAGTACTTCATCCGGATTGGGTGTCTAATCCGGTTTTGGTGGAAAAGAAGAAAGATGAGCCCGTCATAGTGAAAGTATGGCGGATGTGTGTTGATTACACCAACTTGAACAAGGCATGTCCTAAAGATCCATTCCCGCTGCCTCGGATCGATCAAGTGATTGATTCCACAGCCGGATGTGAACTGTTATCATTTGTAGACGCCTATTCTGGTTTCCACCAGATCCCCTTGTTTGAGCCAGATCAAATAAAGACATCCTTTATTACCCCGTACGGGGCTTATTGCTATCTCACTATGCCGTTCGGTTTAAGAAATGCCGGCGCAACTTACCAAAGGTGTATGCAAAAGTGTTTGCACGATCAGATAGATAAAAATGTGCAGGTATATGTCGATGATATCGTCATAAAAACCAAGGAGAGCAAGACTCTCATAGATGATCTCCGGGAAACCTTTGGGAACCTGAGGAGATTCCGGATGAAGTTGAATCCGGCTAAGTGCACCTTTGGTGTGCCGGCGGGCAAGTTGCTCGGCTTCCTTGTTTCCAGCCGGGGTATTGAGGTGAATCCTGGCAAGATTCGTGCCATAGAAAGGATGAAGCCGCCGACAGATTTGAGGGAAGTACAGAAGTTCACTGGGTGCCTCGCATCCCTGAGCCGCTTCATAAGCCGGCTGGGAGAGAAAGCTCTGCCGTTATATCAGTTGATGAAAAAGTCCGACACATTTGTCTGGACAACGCAAGCAGATGCAGCTTTCAAGGAATTGAAACAGTTGTTGTCAACAGCGCCGGTATTAGCGTCTCCGATGCCCCGGGAGCCAATGTTGCTCTATATAGCGGCAACCAACCGAGTTGTCAGTGCTGTGGTGGTAGTAGAGCGAGAGGAAGGAGGCAAAACCGTGCAGCGGCCGGTATATTATCTGAGTGAAGTCCTCTCCACCTCAAAGCAAAACTACCCCCACTATCAGAAGATGACCTATGGTGTCTATATGGCGGCCAAGAAGCTCAAGCATTACTTTCAAGAGCATCCAATCCGGGTAGTGGCCGAGGCCCCTATCTCGGAAATTATAGGCAACAAAGATGCCAGCGGCCGGATAGCAAAATGGGCAATAGAGCTTTCACCATATACACCGCAGTACGATAAGAGGGATACAATCAAGTCCCAGGTCTTGGCTGATTTCTTTATTGACTGGGCCGAGATACAGTATGAGCCACCATTGCCAGATGCCAATTATTGGAGGATGCATTTCGATGGGTCCAAGACAATCCATGGCTTGGGTGCCGGCATAGTTCTCAGTTCACCAAAGAATGACCAGCTGAGATATGTCCTGCAGATTCACTTTGCAGCATCAAACAATGTTGCGGAATATGAGGCACTTGTGCATGGCCTGAAGGTGTCTAAGGACATAGGAATCCGCCGGATTATGTGCTTCGGTGATTCTGACTTGGTAATCCAGCAAAGTTCCGGCATATGGGACGCGCATGATGCTAACATGGCATCATACCGTTTCCTAGTGCAGCACTTAAGTGGCTACTTTGAAGGTTGTGAGTTCCGGCACGTTCTCCGGGCTCAGAACGATGCAGCCGATGCATTATCCAAGCTGGGGTCTTCCCGAGATTCAATCCCGCCCGGCATTTCGTTGGAGCATCTGAGGAAGCCATCAATCATTCCCTCGCCGGAGTCATCCTCCATTTATGTCCCGCCAGGTCCGGAGGAAGCAGTTCCGATGGAGATAGATGCCGGAGCCAAGCCGGATAACCCGGGGACTGTTTCCTCAGTCCCGGGGACTGGGCCGGCATATGCTGTTAGTACAGTATTCCGGAGCAAAGCTAAAGGCAAGGGTAAAATGTGCCAAGAGGTTGTGCCGGTATACCCGGGGACTGCTCCGGCATACCCGGGGACTGATTCTTCAGTCCCGGGGACTTCGCAGCCCATGGAGATCGATTATGTGTCGGTCGAAATAATGGAAATAGATCAGGCAGTGTTCACTGTCAGGGAAGTGCCATCATGGGCACGTCCTATCATGAACTTCATGGTGGATGGTCAAGTGCCGGCGGATGAAACCGAGGCCCGCCGGGTTATAAGGAGATCCAAAGCGTATACCATCATCAACAAAGAAATATACAAGAGAAGTACCACCGGAGTATTGCAGAGATGTGTCGAATCTGCGGAGGGTCTGGAGATGCTCCGGGAAATTCACCAGGGGGAGTGTGGTCACCATGCTTCGTCCAGGGCATTGGTGGCAAAGGTATTCCGGCATGGCTTTTATTGGCCAACGGCACTGCAAGAGGCAGAAGACTTGGTCCGGAAATGTAATGGGTGTCAAAGATATGCCCATCAGATTCATCAGCCGGCATCTGCCCTGAAAACTATCCCAATAACCTGGCCCTTTGCTGTTTGGGGCCTGGATATGGTCGGGGCTTTTAAGCCGGCCAGAGGGAAAATGACCCATATCCTGGTCATGGTGGACAAGTTCACCAAGTGGATTGAAGTGAAGCCCATAAGCAAGTGTGATGGTCACACAGCAGTGAAATTCTTAAAGGATATAATCCTGAGATATGGTGTTCCTCATAGCATCATCACTGACAATGGGTCAAACTTTGCCCAAGGGCCATTTGCCAGATTTTGTGAGGAGGTGGGAATCCGGCTGGACGTTGCGTCGGTCGCCCACCCTTGTGCCAATGGCCAAGTAGAGAGATCGAATGGGCTAGTATTATCCGGCATAAAACCCCGGCTGATAGAGCCCCTGGAGAAAACTCCGGGGTGTTGGCTAGATGAGCTGCCATCAGTGCTGTGGAGTTTAAGAACAACTCCGAATAGATCAACAGGATACACACCATTTTTCCTGGTGTATGGAGCAGAAGCTGTGCTTCCAACAGATGTAATACATGATGCACCAAGAATAGTGCTATATACTGAGGAAGAGGCTAAAGAAGCCAGAGAAAATGATGTTGATCTGCTAGAGGAAGCAAGGGAAATAACTCTGTCAAGAACAGCAGTATATCAGCAGAACCTCAGACGCTATCATGCGCAGAAGGTAAATCCAAGGAGATTTCAAGAGGGAGATCTAGTACTCCGGCTAAAGCAAGGAACAGAAGGCCGGCATAAGTTAACTCCTCCATGGGAGGGGCCATTCATTGTGAGCAGAGCTCTGCACAATGATGCCTATTATCTTATAGATGCGCAGGACCCCAAGAAGAATAAGGTGGACAGATCCGGAGAAGAAACCAAGAGGCCATGGAACATAGCTCTACTGCGACCCTTTTACTCCTGAGCAACACAATGTATGTATTTCCATATTTTACTTTGTATGCCGGCGTGTTGTGTCGGCACAAGACTAATGAAGGAAGTGCCGGCATCCCGAAAAGAGCGGGCACTGCCTCCGAGATATGCTGTTGTTTATCTACAGTTTTTTGTTATATGCCGGCTGGCTTTATTTGAATGTTTCCTATGTCGGCCTAGTAATGTGTCGGCACCAAAGGCCACTCTTCGACTCAGCTGCTGTCCGAAACCCGGCTTCATGGCTAGCAAGAGTAGATGCCGGAGATTGTCTACACATGGAAAACGGCTAAGGAAATATAAAGCAAGCGATCCGACATTTTCGTTAAAGCTAAAGTTAAAATTCGAAGTGTCGGATGATTTGAAGTCTAAGTTTCAAAGTTTAAGTACTGTATGTTTAACAAAGCAACCTTGAGACTCATAAGTCAAAAGCCCAGAGAGGTAGACAAGTAGCCAAGGTTGTGAAGTTGAGGAAACAGGAAAACAAACTCGGTGACTTAGCCAAAAGATGATCCGGCATTAATAACAAGCAAACCGAGATAAAACTTGTTCAGGTAGCAAACCAAAGGAAATTAAAACGTGTATATTACATCTGCACCCGGCATACCGGGGATCTGATAAAACTTAAAGTTTTTATGCTCCAAAGTCAAGGAGCAGTGGCAGGCGCAGGGCCAGCAGGTGGAGCAGTAGCAGTGGAAGTGCCGGCCTCAGGTGTGCCGGACCCAGCAGAGGGAATGGAGCCATCACCTCCGCCCGGGGCAGATGCCTGTTCCGGAGCTTCAGTGTCGGCTTCCTCAGCTTCATCTTCATCTTGGCTAGAGTCGGAACCCTCAGCAGCGGCAGATGTCCCGGCACCGTCATTCTTCTCCGGCTCGCGGATGTCCCGGACGAATTTGTCGGTGTCGGCATAGTCCACATAGCTGTGGGCCAACTCCTTGCGGCGACGGATATGATCCGGATCCGTGGTCCAGATGGATCCTTCGCGCACGGTGCGCAAAGTCTCCAAGTCTGCCTTTTCGTACCAAGACAAGAAGTAGCTGAGGGCTTCGTCAGCTCCAACCCTCGCGCCGGAATCTCGCCACTCCTGGAGGCGAACCTTGGCAAGCTGCAGGTCGTTGCCGAGGTCAACCGGGTCAGTGGGAGTCCTTTGTCCCGGCCAGAGGGCAGAGAATGCCTCCTGGGCGCCGTAGAAGAGCTCTTCAGTGTAAAGGGTCATGGCCTCCTTCCGGGACTGCAGGGCCAGCAGTTGCTCCGACATGTCCCAGCTGGGCGAGTCAACCGGAACACCCCGGTTTTCTCGGTCCAACTGCAGAGCCCTCTCAACGTCAGCGACGGAAGCGGGAAACATGCCTGCAGAATAGAAACAATGTTAGCAGAAGGAAAATATGTCGGCATAGATGCTATGCCGAAAAAGATTACACTATGTCGGAAAGGATAAAAGGGGAAAGGATTTGAAGCTTACGGGCAAGGTCGGCATTAAGCTGTGAAACTGTAACCTCCCATTTGGTGGCCTGCTCCTTCAGGCTATCCAGTTCAGCGTGGGCAGTGGAGGCATCAGTCTCGGATTCAACGAGCAAGTCCTGGGTGTTCTTCAGTTGGCCCTCCCTTTGCTCCTTCTCCTCCAGGAGCTCGGCAATCCGGCCCTTGAGCTGCTCAACCTCGGCCTTGTGACCGGTATCCCGGTCGTCCAGTAGCTTGGCCACATCCACCGAGGACACACAATCCTGGTGGCGTGCCTCCAGTGCAGCCTTCTCATCTGCAAAGATTTCAAGTTAAAAGGATTTGAAGAGAGAAAACAGTGACAAAGAGTACAGGATTTGAAGTACAAAGAAGTCATCCGGGTAACAGCAGGATCCGGCATACCAGTAAGCTCTTTCACCCTCGTAAGAAGCGCGGCGGCTTGTTTTTCAGTGCCAGCTGCAGAATGTCGGCACAAGGTTATGTGTCGGCAAGAAGAAGCATTGCAAAAAAAAGAGATGAAAGATATCCGGCATATAGCAGTATGTCGGCAAAAGGTTACCTTTCTTGGACACCTCCAGCTGAAGCTTGCTGTGTGCGTCGGAAAGCTTCCGATGTTCGCACACCAAGTTATGGAACATGTCCGCCCGGGTGTTGTTCATGAGCTGCAAAAATGCCGGGATTTGAAGTGTTACCAGAGAAATTTGACATGATAAGTAGAGTGAAAATTTTATCAAGTGATCATTCTTTTGAAGACCCGGCATAGGTGCTGCGCACCTATCCCGGCCCTCGGTGACTAGGATTTGAAGCTCGAATCGAGCTTATATTCCGGTCAAGAGGATTTGAAAGATAATAGAAATGTGAAATTGTTGAAGACCCGGCATAGGTGCTGCGCACCTATCCCGGCCCTCGGTGACTAGGATTTGAAGCTCGAATCGAGCTTATATTCCGGTCAAGAGGATTTGAAAGATAATAGAAATGTGAAATTGTTGAAGACCCGGCATAGGTGCTGCGCACCTATCCCGGCCCTCGGTGACTAGGATTTGAAGCTCGGATCGAGCTCATATGTCGGCAGTTAATTCAAAAGAAGATAGCTAAAGGACTATGAGAAAATCCCGGATGTCCATATCCCGGACAGCCGACATTTTCGGGGACTGGGGATATGTGTGTAAATGTAAAGGAATTACGTTGGTGGCATCGGCCAGCTTGTGAAGTCTTTGCTGGATGCTGAGGAGCTCGCTGGCGATCGGTATGGGCTTCGCTGCCAGGAAGTCGCTTGGGTCGCCGCTGGTCTTGGCTTCGGCCAGCTTCTTGCTCCTTGAGTCTGCAGTGTCCATCTGGCTGGCGTCGTTCCACTTGTTGCACTGCTCCTTAAGCGAGCCGAGGCTCTGATCGCTTTTCGTCGCAAGAGGGACGAGGCCCTCAAGTTCTGGGGTGTCGTAGAAGCTTTTCCGGTACCTCGGCCGGGTTGCTGCCCTACCAAGATGCAGGGACAGAGCAGAGCTGGTCCGGGACTTGGCCGGCTCAATCTTCAAGGTGCCGGTCTTGGCCGGGGCAGTGGACTCGGCCGGTGCAGTGGTCTTGGCCAGGGCAGTGGACTTGGCCGGTGCTGGAGTCTCGGGTGCAGGCTGTTCCGGCGCGGCCGGTGCATCTGGGCCAGCGGGAGCAGGATCCGGAGAAGTCCGGACTTCCGGCACTAAAGGGCCTTTGCCCTTGATGTCTGTGCCGGCGCTCTTGTCGCTTGCGCCGGCGTCTTCAGTTGTGCCGGCGTCGCCGGTGGGCGCGCCGGAGTCTGGTGCTTCTTGATGGGCTCCTGTGTCCATGTGGACATCAGGAGCCGAGGTTTCCTGTTGAGCCCCCGAGTCCATGTGGACGTCGGGGGCAGAGGTATCTTGTGCCGGCGAAGGGACGTCCTTCGCCGGGGAGGTGGTCTTCTCGGGCGCAGGCGAAGATGCCGGCGCCGGGGAGGTCGTGTTGCTAGCAGAGGGAATATCCGAGGTAGCAGGGGCAGCGGGCTTGGTAGCCTGCGGGTCGCCGCTCAAGCCAGAAGCTTGTTCCGGCTCAAGAGGAGCACTGAAAGAGAGAAAACACCAAGTCAGTAATACAAACAAGAGATATGTCGGAGGAAATGCAAAGAAAAGGAAATTTACCCCGAGGCAACAGGCCTCTGTTTCTTCTGTTTGGGCACGCCGACCTTCTGTCTTTTCGACCTCTGAGGTATGTCGGACGGGGGCTTCACACCTCGCTTCCGGCCGGCACGTCCGCCGGTGGAAGGAGGTCCCTGGTTCAGAGGGGCTGCGTCGATGACAATATCGTCCGGGATAGCTGAGGACGGCATTGGAAACGCGTGAGCAATAGGTGTTTCGGGAAAGGCGTACGCAAGTGGCATCGGGTCATGGTACATCAGGACTTCCTCGTCAGAATCTATCTCACTCCGGTCTTGAGGATAATGCCGGGAGGAAGAGCCCTTACCCATGGCAGCTGCAGCCCGGGTGTTCCTGGGAAGCTTATCCCAATGATCCGGATCTTCAACATCTGCAACGGTGCGGTCCGCCGCGATCTTGATCCGGGAGTTCTCCATGGTTTGGAAGCTGAACTTCTGTATAAACAGCAAAGTCAAATATTCAGACAAGGAAATATGCCGGTGGAAGAGGTATGTCGGATCAATATGATATGTGTCGGCAGATAGACATATGTCGGCCTAAATATCTATGTCCCGGACATGGACTTTATGTGTCGGAAAAGATGGTTTACCGTTGGGGCCGGCCTATCCCGGCTGTATGGTTCCAGCCCCCAGGCAAAAGTGGCCTGGGAGGTCTTGCAGACATCTTTTATCCGGCGCAGAATGTCGTCCGGAGTCAGCTCATGTGTGGAGTGCCGGGTGGGGTCCATTGGCCCGCTCATCTGGCATATCTTGTGCGACCGGCGCTGCAGAGGGGAGACGCGCCGGCTGATGAAGCATGCCACGAGATCGTTAGGAGTAAGGCCGGCATCCCGGAGCTCGCCCTTAACCCGGTGAAGTGCATTCACCGGCATCACCGAATTCTTCGGGTTGTAGGTCCAGTTAGTCATGGCCAAGGGTGGCTCGTCCACAAATGGCGGCAGGTTGATGAGATCCTCGTCGGTGGTGTTCTTGACGTAGAAGAAGCTCTTCTGCCACTTCTTACAAGACTCCAGGAGCTCCACCTTGGGGAAGTCCGAGCCCTTCCGGGACATGATGGTGGCCGCGCCGCAGAGGGTCATGGGGCGGTCCTTCTTTTCCTGGGCCGTCTCCGGCGGGTCGTCCTTGCTCCGGGGCGGCTCTTGGATGACTTGCTTCCGCATCTGGAAGTACTTCGCCCAGCCTTGAGTAATGGCCTCTATGCCGGCATAGCCCTCGCAAAAGGCAGCGAAGGCGGAGAGGCTCATCACGGCGTTGGCCGGGATATGATGAGGTTGAAGCTCGTAAGTGTTGAGGAGGTCCCGGAAGAAGTCCGACACCGGCAGACCGAAGCCCCGCTCGAAGTGGGCGATGAAGACGACGTGTTCGCCGGGTTCAGGTGCCGGTACAACTTCTCCTACTGGTAGCCGGCATGCTACGCCCTCCGGGACTCTCCTGGTGGAGGTGACCCAGGATATCTCGGCCGGAGTAACCTCCGACCCCTCCCAGCCGGAGCGTCCGTGAGCTCTGGCCGAGGTATCTTCCTCAGAGGCCGAGGTAGTCGTCATGCTTGAAGATGCCATCTTGGTGGCCGGGATAAGGTGTGAGAGCCGGAGTCCCGTGATGTTATTCCTATCAAGGCCGGAGAAAAGAGGGAGGTTAGTCTCTCCGGCATACCGCCCTCACCAATGTTAGCAGGAATAGAAGATCTACCGAGGCAGTTAAAATTAGGAAACAAATAAGGATAAAAACTCCTAAGGATGAACACCTGCGAGCTTTGCCTAGCAATGCTAATCGAATCCGATGAGTAACAAGCAGAGGAACTGAAGCGGATCTATGCAAGCGTGGATACCAATGAGAAGCAATGAAGAAGCGTGAAGGAGGAAGAACAGAGGAAGGTCTCACCGGAGCTTGGCCGGCGACGATGGAGCGGCGGCGAGCGTGCAGGAAGATCCAATCTCCCTGCAAGGCTGCGGGGAGAAGAAGCGGCGGCGGCGGCGTCGTCAAAGGTGATGCCGTGCGTCGTCGGGCGTCGGCGTCGGCGGGGAGCAGGTCGGCTGTGGCGGCGATGCTGCTCTTCGGGCCGGCGGTGAAGCGCAGGAGGCAAAGGAGGAAGGCGAGGAAGACGATGGTGGTGGGGGGTAAAAAGATGAGTTTACCCCCGCCGCCCTACTTATAGGTGTGCAGGCAAGGGTCGTGGGGGTCGTGGGATCGTGGGAGTGTTCCACTCCCCCGACAGTTGCTGCGGCGAGGCGCCACGTGGCGGCACGGAGTGGGGCGGCGGTTCCTGTAACCGTGCCATGACGCCATGATGGTGAGAAGTAACTGCTGCACTGTGAACCGTCACATCGTGGGTGACTGTTCGAGGAGGCAGGGCAGTTACAAGTTTCGATGCAAAGCTGTCGGACATGGCTTCTCGAGGAAGGCTCGTCTGTATGCCGGATTAATTGCCGAAGTATATGTTCCGTCCGGAATACCATCGGGACCGGCCGGAATAAGTTTTGGAACAGGACAGAGGCCGGGATATGTGCAGATGTGCCGGCATGTAATCTGATCGCCGGGGCATAAGGAAGAAAGGTATGTTGAACCTGTCAAGGCTCCACAGTTATGACTGGGGAACCTCGGCAGCTTCGGGGACTAGTGTCGGGGTGATGACCCCCGGTAGGGTCAAGAGACTAGAAAGACTCAAGGTCTATGATTGACTTATGCCGGGTTATCACGGAAAGGGCCTGGCCGGAATATAAGAGCATCGGCCAGGCCGGCATATAATGTGTATCCCGGCTGGTGTCTGGATATGCCGGCATAGCCGGAATACTGATATATGTGTGCCGGCATATACTTAGATATGCCGGCCTAACCATCTTGGGTGTTGTGCAGGAGCAGGGGAGGCCAGATTACCCGACCCTCGTAGGTCGTTGGTCCGGCATATATGTCCTGGGTATGGCCAACGGTCATATCCGGGATACTTAAGTCAACCAAGGTGTCACGTCCCTACAATCAAGGAAGAAAACATCCAAGCATGATAGAAGAGTAAGATGGCAGGGTGCACAGTGGAGGTTACCTACCCTCACTGTGCACAAGTACAAGCTTACCTCAGAGAGGTAAGGCCACAGTTCAAGAGGTACAAGGTACAGGGATATGGCGTCCCATCGAGAGCAATCAGGGGCGAAGTCAAGGGTCTCTGCCATCGCCACCAGCTCCTGTTTGGAGTGTAGCCCTTGTCTTGTGGTCTTGTATGACCGTTGTAACCCTGGCCACCACTATATAAGGTGGCACAGGGAGTCCTAGCAAAGGGTAGAGGAGGAGAAGGTTGGTCATTGGCTGATAGTTGAGCATTAGAAGGTTGATCGGTAGAGGAGGAGAAGGTTGGTCATTGGCTGATAGTTGAGCATTAGAAGGTTGATCGGTAGAAGGTTGCTTGGCTGATAGTTGAAGGTTTCGACACTTAGCTGTTCATCTTCCTTCTCTAGCAGAGAGCTTGGAAGCACCATTGTTGTGTACTACATCGATCCATATATACAATCAGTAGAGCAGGAGTAGGGGTGTTATCTCCTTACGAGAGCCCCGAACCTGGGTAGATCAGTGTCTCTTTCTGTCGTGCTTTTTAGTGCGTTCCCCTCTCCCGAATCCTCCAGCATCTAGTTCGGCCCCCATTTAAGCCATCCTATGGCATATGTTGTTTCACCACGACGACAAGCCTAGCTCAACTGGCTATGGGAGTGGATGTACAACCCAGGCACCCAAGTTCAAATCCCCACGGATGTGAATTTGGGTTCTTATTATTTATTTATTTTAAAACTCGCTGTGGGGGTCTCCCCCACCGCTTTCCTTTCAAAAAAAATTTTTCAGCACTTTTTGTAGAAAAAGTTTTTGCAGTTTTAGGCTTTTTCGCACAAGGAGTAGGAGTTTTCTCTACACCAATCAAAGTAAGAGGATTTCTAGCATTTGAAACAATATCACTAGAGGTGGTAATAGTACAAACCTTCATATTTCTAGCCATCTCGTCTTCTCTTTCCCACCTAGCATGCAATTCTGCTAACATCCTAACATTTTTATCAATTCTAACCTAGATGGCATTCAAAATCTTGCTTTCTTTTACATCATGAGGAAAAACTTTTAATTTTATAAGTTCAATATCAAGAGCAAGGCTATCAACTTTAGAAGCAAGAACATCAATTTTACCCAACTTTTCCTCAACAGACTTATTAAAAGCAGTTTGTTTACTAATGTAGTCCTTGAGCATGACTTCAAGCTCAGAGGGCGCGCCCCTAGTGTTGTTGAAGGAATTACCATAAGAGTTGCCATAACCATTACCATTGGTAGAAGGATACGGCCTATAATCGTTGCTAGCAAAATTGTTCCTATAAGCACTGTTGTTGAAATTATTATTTCTAATGAAGTTCACATCAACATGCTCTTCTTGAGCAACCAAAGAGGCTAAAGGAACATTATTAGGATCAACATGAGCTCTATCATTAACAAGCATAGCCATAATAGTATCAATCTTATCACTCAAGGAAGAGGTTTCTTCAACAGAATTTACCTTCTTATCTTGTGGAGCTCTCTCGGTGTGCCACCCAGAATAATTTACCATCATATTATTAAGAAGCTTTGTTGCGGCGCCCAAGGTGATGGACATAAAAGTACCTCCAGTAGCTGAATCCAAGAGATTTCTTGAAGAAAAATTTAGTCTTGCATAAAAGGTTTGGATAATCATCCAAGTAGTCAGTCCATGAGTGGGACAATTCTTTATCATAGATTTCATTCTTTCCCAAGCTTGAGCAACATGTTCATTACCAAACTGTCTAAACTTCATAATATCACTTCTCAAAGCTATAATCTTAGCAGGAGGATAATATTTTCCAACAAAAGCATCCTTACACTTGACCCAAGAATCAATACTATTTCTAGGCAAAGATAGCAACCAATCCTTAGCTCTTCCTCTTAAAGAGAAAGGAAACAATTTAAGATTAATAATATCATAATCTACATCCTTATACTTTTGCATCTCACATAGCTCAACAAAATTGTTGAGATGAGCTGCAGCATCATCAGTACTAACACCAGAAACTTGCTCTTTCATAACAAGATTCAACAAAGCAGATTTAATCTCATAAAAATTTGCCCCAGGAGCAGGTGGCGCAATAGAAGTGCAGATAAAATCATTGTTATTGGTGCTAGTAAAATCACACAACTTGGTGTTCTCAGGAGTACCCATTCTAGCAAAACTAAAAGCAAACAAGTAAAAATAATAACTATAAAGGAACTATTTTTTGTATTTTTGATAAAAAGATGCAAGCAAAAATAAAATAAAGCAAAACAATAACAAAGTAAAAGATTGGAAGAGAGAGACTCCGCTTGCAGAAATCCTCTTTCTCCCCGGCAACGGTGCCAGAAAAATTGCTTGATGGCGTGTAGATGACCGCCCAGTTGGGAACCCCAAGAGGAATGTATGATGAGCACAGCAGCAAGTCTTCTCTTAGTATGAAACCAAGGTTTATCGAACCAGTAGGAGAAAGAACCAACTTCCGAAGGTTGATGCTCATTAGCTTCACGACAGCTCCAGACAATTTATATATGGCGCCTTATCTGGGGCGTAGCTTTGCACCAGTAGCAACGTGGAACCTGCACACAACACAACACAACACAACCAAGTACTTTGCCCCAACTTACAGTAAGGTTGTCAATCTCACCGGTTTGCTGTAAACAAAGGATTAAACGTATTGTGTGGTAAAAGATGGTAGTTTGCAAAAATGTAAATAAAGCGAGTAAATAGTAAACGACAATAAGAATGTAAAAGAATGGACCGAGGTCCACAGTTCACTAGTGGTGTCTCTCCATAAGATAAATAACATGCTGGGTAAATAAATCACAGTTGGGCAATTGATAGAATAAAGCAAGCATACAAATGTCATGAGGATCACTATGAGATTAATTTGGGCATTATAACATAATACATAGACCGTAATCCAACTGCATCTATGACTAATAATCCACCCGCCGGATGTCGTCCGAGCAACCGTTGGATATTAAGTTGCAAGCAACAGATTATCACCTTAAGCAAAGTGTGTAATGTAAACAATACAAATGTCCTTGAACACAAGGTTGTTGTTTTCTCCCTAGTAGCAACAGCACATCTATAACCTTAGAGGTTTCTGTCACTCCCCAGATTACTAGAGGCATGAACCCACTATCGAGCATAAATACTCTCTCTTGGAGTCACTAGCATCTACTCGGCCAAGATATCTACTAGCAACGGAGAGCATGCAAGATCATAAACAACATAGAGATGATAAATCAATAAATCAACTTGACAAAGTATCAATATTCATCGGATCCCAACAAACACAACATATAGAATTACATAACGATGATCTTGATCATGATAGGCAGCTCACAAGATCTAAACATGAAGCACATGGAGGAGATGACAACCATCTAGCTACTGCTATGGACCCGTAGTCCAAGGTAGACTACTCACACATCACTCCGGAGGCAGGCATAGTGATGAAGAAGGCCTCTGGTGGTGATACCCCTCTCCGACAGGGTGCCGGGAAGAGCTTCTGGACCCTCCCAATCTCGCGTCGACGACGGCGGCGGCTTACAGTATGTTTCGTGGAAAATTGATCGGATCCCTAGGGTTTTCCCGTCGAGGAGAATATATAGGCGGAAGGGCGGTGTCAGGAGGTGGGCCAGGTAGCCCCACCACCTGGTGGCGCGGGCCAAGGGCTGGCCGCGCCATCCTATGGTGTGGCTGGCCGCTGGCTCCCCTCCGTCTCTGCTTTGGACTCCGTCTCGTGTCGGGAAAAAATAGGAACTTCGGCTTTTGTTTCGTCCAATTCCGAGAATATATTTCCTGTGTAACTTTTCTGAAACACAAAAACAGCAGAAAACATGAACTGGCACTGTGGCATCTCGTTAATAGGTTAGTTCCGGAAAATACATTAAAACGCCACAAAGTGTAACAAAACAGAAAGCAAATGGTGCATAAACAAGCATGGAGCATAAAAAATTATAGATACGTTTGAGTCGTATCAATGACCACCGCATAAACCTGGGTGCCGTCGGACGGGTCAAGGCGCACAGTGCAGCACTAGCGACCACATCAGGCCATGCACCAACGCCCATCTCCTGTCGTACATTGGACACCCACGCGCGTCCTCCCGACCGCAAGGAAAGTGCCAACCTTGCAATCCGAGCTGCCGTCGCATTGAGTAGGAGCAGTGCCTTGCAGCTTGGATCTGTCGCACAGCCAGAGGCCCGGCTGCCGCCACGAGGTGTAGCGTGTGCCCTGCCATGGCCACCAGATCGACATCTCCACTGCTCAGGGGAGCTATGCTCTTCTGCTCGCAGCTTGGCCACCAGCGCTGCTTGGAGGAGTAGCACGAGCACTAGTCGGGGGAGTGGTCGGCCACCACCGCGAGGCGCAGCGCGAGCTCCGCCATTGCCTCATCGTAGGGGCCTTCCGCTGCATGCTTCTGGCCGAGGAAGACGAGAGAAAATGGTGGCAGATGGTAGGAAGGAGGAGAGGGGAGCGACAGTGTGGAGAAGCGTCCATGGCCTGGCCAGTCGCCGACACCATCGCGATGCCCAGCAGCCAACACCGCATACGCTACTTGCGATTGCATGCTGCCAAGGTTAGGAGCGCAGCCCGCCCAAGCCCATCTGGGCCCGAGCCGGCCCGGAGCTCAAGGCCGCGCCTGTAGGGGCGCCTCCGTCGCGAGCACCGTCTAGCCCACACCATCCCTGTCGAGATGGCATCTGCCACTGGAAACCTGCAGCACCTCGCCACCGCCTCGCTGCCGGGCCACGCACCACCACTGCTGGTGTTGAACACTTGAACTTGAACTCAACTGCCACTCGCATCGGAGAGGTCCCCGTCGCCGCCTTCGCCGCCCGAGCTTTGCCCGACGGGATCTCCGGCGGCGGCGGAAGTGAGGGGGCGAGGGAGGAGTCCTAGGGCCAGCGGTGCGGTCACCCCGAGCCGCCTAGGGTTGGCGACGCGGGGGTCGGGACTTCTGAAACTTGTCCTCGGACCGGCCTCAAGATTATTTTGTTAAACACCAGCAACTTGGCCTCCAGAAACAAAAGTCGCGTGATGTTGTGATATATAAGAAATTAATTCAGCAACATTCTTAAAATTTTAAAGCAATATTTTATTTCATAGTTTATGGATCCTTGAAGTGCACTATTTGGCGCCGAAGCAATCATCTCCCTCTAGCTCCTGTCAAAGTAAAAAACGCGCTGACGTTCATTAGTAGAACCTAAAGGAATGTGTTGGTCTTCCCAAAGTCCACCCGACACAATGGTATGACCTTTCTATCAAGAATTTGTGGAGTATATTAAGGGATGGATCTATCCTAAACCGCAAGGCCATGGCTTCCCTTGCCTTGCTCTTGTTTTCGAAAATTTGGAGTGTGTGCAATGCACCCCTGATGTTCTAAAATAAATTAGTCTCGCCCTATCTAGTCCTAGATAAGAGTAAGAGAGAGACCCGCTTGTGGGTGCTCGTATATTAATTCGCTCAGGTTGTTTTTGTATAACAACACTCTTCTCTTGAATACTGAACTGCACATGTCTTAGCCTGCTGCTAGTTTGTTTCAAGATTTAGTAGCAATGCTAGTCTACTAGTGGATACGTTTTTCTTCTTTTCTTCTTTTTATTATAAGTTATCTTAGGAGATAAATTATCTCACTTTTCCTGGCAAAAATGCCAATAAATCTTGGTTATTGCGGATAACAACCGAGATAAGATTCACGAACTTCACATAAGCAAAATAACCAATTTTTTCCACGTGAACCCTACAAGGGATCGATTTTCATTACTTTGATATATAACGGGAAACAACCACGGATATCCATTTCGGCTCACGGGAGCAGATGAACCCATTATTAGAAAACATTTTTTAAAATGTTAAAAAAATTGGAACAAAATTTTTGCATGTACATCCGAACATACTATGTTCACACACAAATTTTCGGAAAGAAAGAACATTTTTTGTGTCCTGTATAAGAAAGATAAATTTCTGTATAAACATATGACTATATATGTGACATATTTTTATCTTTTTTACCGATGCCACATATAAAAAAAAATTGTCAAAAACTTGTGTGGGGACATTAAATGTCCTGACCTACATGCAATTTTTTTTTGAATTTTTTGACATTTTGAAATTTATATTTTATGTATTTTCTATAATAGGTTCATATAGACCTGGGAGCCAAAACACCTCCTCCGAAACAACCACGACACGAGTTCAGAAAAGGAAAAGAAAGGCGCCGCGCCTACTGCTACCGTTTAACTCTCAGGCTCAAAAGCAAAAGCAAGTAACCCTTTTTACTATTGATTCTGCTACAATTAATCACGGCCTTTGAACATCGATCATATGGACGATCGACAAGGCTATTCAAGTACACTTCTCTTCTTAAAATAAATGTTGGCGTCAATTCAGGCCACTCAGCTTCTCGTTGCAGTTTTGCATACAGGACGCAGTATCGGCTGAATCTGCAAACACCAATGCAAGAGTAAGATTATCAGAACAAGAGGACAGATTGTTCTTCTTTCTTTAATGTCATATATATGAAAAGGTTGAATAGATTCTATCGTTATTGATCAAGGAGAATTAATAAACGGAGCAGATGCAATGCCATCAGGAATTCAAGATGGTCTGCTGTCTTACCGGGCAGCGCCGTTGACGAACTGCAGATTGAGAAAAGGCTGCAGCCCAACCTGCATGAGGTGGCGCCGCTGTCGCCGTTGCCGGGCTGGTTCGGCCGGCAGTCGACGACGCATAATACCGTACATGCCCACGGCGCGAAGTAGTGCCTGCATCCGGTGTAGCACCCCGTGTAGCACTCGCAGTACTTGGACATGGCAGCCACCTCCTGCTGCTGCCCGGAGAGCACCAGGAGCATGCAGAGGACAGCAATGGCAGCCGCCCTTATCTTCGCCTCCATCTCCTTTCTCTCCGCGACGGTGTTTCTTCAGGATCAACTGAGAAGAAAGAGAAGTGCAAATTATGAGAGTGTGGGGCTGTTTGTGTGGCAGCGTGGGCTCTTATGTAGCAATGCTGAAAAGACATCTTTTGGCAGTAATTTGCATGCAATATTTTTAAGAAATAAATTTGGTAAGTCATAATTTTAATTAATTAATTGATAGATAGATAAGATTGTACAGCCTAGGTTGTTAGATTAGATAAGATAGCTAACAATGTCGTCAGGGATGTCGTCAGTATCTAAACAGTCTGTAAACACATGATGATACACCCAATTGGGTCATCGCCTCACCTCATCTCTCTCTCCATTGTTAGCAGCGGAATTCTATTGATATAACGAACACTTGGTGGCTAGGAAATCTAGGAGGTCAACAGTATCAGATATCTTCTACAATAAGTAGTCGCGAAGCAAATGGCGCGCTCTGGTTGATTCACTGATTTCTCACTTATGGGGCCTACCTGCAGTGACTGAAAGCATAACAAGTTCCACCACCGTGCATGCCCTGTTTGTGCATACAGCTGGGTCAGTGAGATTTACAACTGTTTCTAGATAGGAAACAAGTCAGAGAGGAGGAAGCAGCAGACAGCAGCTGCGCTGACGTTATCTCTATCCCAACCTCCTCTCGATGAGATTTCTGTAGACGCTGATCCCTCTCCTCTAGCGGCCTACAGCGCCCCGGTCGAATCTCTCTTCTCTAAGGGCATGTCCAATGTAAGACGCTTATACAGGCGCTAGCAGAGGAAAAGAAAATATCTTAAAATTAAAAAATCAATGAAGTGTCCGTACCGTACTCCCAACGCTTGATGCTAAAGGGAGACGCCAAACTACTCACCTGCTGGGCGTCCTTTCTCTGCTCGCCTACAGACGGTACATAGGAAAATCAACTAAGCGTCGGCCTCATCTTTTTGCATCGCTGCCGCACAAACGCCAGGATTTTTAAACATAACTGCCGATTGCCTGGGATTAGGACCCTGGTCCCTAACGTCCGGGCTTAGCGCCCCCCCCCCCCCCCCCCCCCCCACTGTAACTGTACATGGCCGTTTTCTCGGTCAAAAGATCACGAGCTACCTCAAGGGACGGGGTCTGGAGGAGGTGCGGCTCTTCTCCTGCTTCGTGCAACCGTGCTTGCTACTCAGTGAAGAAGTTCATTTCCAGCCTCTACAATGTGCCTCCTGCAGCGTCAAACCTGTGACTCGAGTGCTTCTACTAAAAATACACATGGATTATTACCTCAAGAATATACAGGTCCGACCAGATAATGAATAATAATTAGATGAATTGAATTGTATTGGCATGATTACGAGAGACAGAGCTGGAGGGGTTTGTCATATGTAAACTTTCTTTTGATGGCATCTTTTCCTTCCAAGATGATACTACTGGGTTGTCACATCTTTCCACTGTGCAATATTTTTGTTTACTCCTGCTTATTTGGATATAGAGCGTAGGTTGCAGGATGTAATACAATATATCAATTCAAAAGCTGGTGTTGTTGTTCATCTAGATGTGATGCAAAATGATGTCATTTGGATTAGGTGAGCAATACCTTGCAATTTTGTATCTATGAAGTTCCTTTCAGTTATTGAGAAAAAGGACAGACACATCCCAAATTGGCAAAAAGAACATAGAAATATTGTGAGAATCAACGAGGAAAAACAAAGCAAATAAAAATTGTAATAAACCAACATGCCCAGTACTGTCTGACAGCGCGACGCCAAAAGTAAGTTGCCATGGTAAATTACAAGTGGGCCCTGGCACCTTACATTTTTTACTCCATTTTTTTCAAAAAATCATGGCCGTAGCTGCCTGGATGACCGGCCTGTATCTACGTCACGCTGTCGTGCTCAAACTCAAACATGCGCATAGTGCGCGTCCTAGCAAATTGACAACCCATCTAGAGACATGCAACAATTTAGGGAAAAAATATACTATAAAGGAAAAAATGGCGCGGCAAGGCGCGCATAAGGTTCTAGTATAGAGTAAAGACAAGAGGTCGAAGCCTTTCTCCTATTCTCCACCGAGGACAGTCGTCGAGGTCCTCGTATTATCTCCACCCAATTGCCTTGCGCCAGCTCATCAGCAGGCCCAGTCTTTAGCTAGAAAGCGGGAGCTTTCCTTGCATGCCGTTTTCTCTCGTTCTCCCATTGCCTGTGGGCCCATGCTATCAGGGACCACGCTCACATTCTTCCTCCCTTGATGGCCGGCTTGTCCCCAGACCAACGCTCAAGGAAAATGCCGCTTCAGATCATCTTGGTCCTCTCGGATAGCTAGGGCACGCCGCTTCAGATCATCTTGGTCCTCTCGGATAGCTAGGCCGCGATGGGTATCCTGCAGCCTCTTTTTGGTTCCCTGCGCGCTGGCGAGTCTGGGTCGCACCGTACGATGCAAAAGTCAACTTGGGTGTTTTGTTTGGTGGTCAACGTCGCATCTAGAGAGCCAAAAGGCCTAGGTTGATTGGTTGTGTGCAGGCTTCTGTGTACTCTCACCTTTTATCCATATATATGGTGGGCTTACCACATAGCACCATAGACACTGTTTCTCCACTAGTCGGTGCGGGGCAGAGGCTAAAGTAACGTTGTCGCGCCGTCAGTTGCCGCTGGTAGCCGCCGAAGTCGGCGAGTCCATCGTGCCGCGCTGGCGCTCGTCGTCGGTAGGTGCCGAAGCCGGCAAGTCCGAGCGCGGTGAGCATGAGCACCTGAAACGCATTGTAACAAGAACAATGTATGGGCACTGTGAAGATGCCGGGCCGACGCCGCCGTGATGCCGAAGCCGGCAAGTCCGTCCCGTCATGTCGACGCTCGCCGCCGGTAGCCACCAAGACCGACGAGTCTGTCGCGCCGCGCCACGCTATGACGATCTATGCTACAACGACGAGCATGAACACCTTCAGTCCAGAGAGATGAACACCTTCAGTCCAAAGAGGATAAACACGGGTATGTACACCATTGCAATATACAAGAGATGCAGACCAAATTTTCTATGATCATCGAAACAAAAAACTTAGAACACGAAAGTTGTGTGAAACAGTGTGGTGAAGCTACTCGCCAAAGGAAATTTTAAACGACGGATCGTGTGCGATGAATTTGACAAAATTTGGTCAATTCGCTTTCAAACGAAATTGAAGGTTATACCAAACGAAACTCGAAACGGATAGTCAGAATAAATTCATCCCGTCAAGATGCATCTTTTTCATGTCGAACACATAATTAAACGAACCATAGTTATGCTAACTAGAACACCACGACACATAGACATACGTACATCATAGCAGTATACAAGAGAGAGAGTAAATGACACCGTGGGTCACATAACTTGTTATGCATGTGCACTTAAGTCACACATCTTGCAAACTCAATTAATCGGTCACACAACTTGCGAAACGTGTGCATCCGAGGTCACAAACCGGTCTGCTGTCCGGTTTTTGGTAAAAAAATCTGTCACATGCTAAGCACGTGAGGTTATTTAGACTCATTTTTTTTGCAGTTAACCCCTGATAAAAAATTAGAAGGACGGAATTGCACATATCGCAGTCATTTAAGTAGCAGCTGGAATTTTCTCATTCGATTTGACCGCATATAGCAATCTGGGAGAGTACCACGGAGCATATAGCAACCTAGGAGCATATAGCAATTTTCGGTTTTAATATAATATAGCAATTTTTATTTTGAACAGCAACCTGGGAACGATAGCAACCTTTATATATATTGATCTGGATAACGCGCTAGGCAAGAACGATCTGGATTTTCGGCCAGGGGGTTAACTGAAAAAACACCAAGTTCAACTGACCTTACGTATCCAGCGCATGATCTTTTTATAAAAAACCGGACAGCTGACCGGTTTGTGACCTAGAGTGCACATGTTTCACAAGTTGTGTGATCGGTTAGTCGAGTTTGCAAGATGTGTGACTTAAGTGCACATACGGAACAAGTTATGTGACCCGCGATGTCATTTACTCCAAGAGAGATGCAGACCATGTTTTCTGTGATCACCGAGACAAAAAACTTAGAATACAAAAGTTGTGTGAAACGATGTGGTGAAACAACAATAATTTTCTAAGGTACCAGATCACGTGAAATAGCAGCAACTAATCTCACGTATATAGCAGCAACAATAATTTTCTAAGGTACCAGATCGAGCAACAAAACTAGGGTTTAGCAGATGCAAACCTAATCAAAACAACAGGCAAACCCCAACAGCTATGGGTATCACCTGGACGATCCAAGATTGAATCACGCAGCAACTGGAGAAGATCGTCTCCCAATGTTGTAACTTGGGCGAATCTTCGCAGCTTGCTTCTCCAAGACCCAACGTTCAGCACGTTCCGCTTGATGAAGTAACTCATGTATATCATTATACTGCATCAAATCAACACGGTCGCGAATCTTTTCTTCCAGCCCCTCAAAGAACCCAACCATGGTCGCCTCTGGCGACTCATGTACTGCAGTCTGGATCATCAATACCTGCATCTCTTTATAATATTCATCAACTGTATTTGTACCTTGCACAAGACGACGTAGTTTACTATAAAGGTGTCGAGTGTAGAGTAAGCAGGCACAAATACCTCTCTCATGACACGCTTCATATCAACCCATGTTGCGGGCCTCTCTCATGTACGGTTCTTATTATCCCACCACATAAGAGCATATTCAGTAAATTCCATGGATGCAACACAGACTTTCTTTTCTTCGGAATAATTGTGGCCATCAAAAATCTGATTCACGCGCATCTCCCACTCCAAGTACTTCTCCGGATCAGAACGTCCCGAGAATTCGGGTATGGTTAGCTTCATTCGACCAAGACCGTCATCCTCCCGAGCAGCTTCACCACCTTGGTTGCGCCGCTGGCCAACACCATTCCGACGTGGCCTCTGATTGCCTCCACAAGGATCAGACAAATCAGAATCATCAGCAGCAAACTGATCGTGGTGGCGTAACGGTGACTGGGACTGCCGTCGTGCCGCATCCCTTGCCTCCAGACGCTGAACGACCGCGGTAAGACGATTCAGGCTCTCCGTCACAACTTGCAAACTGTCATCCCGGTTGCGATCACTAGTCGTCAAATGCACATTAAGTCTGTCCTCAACACCTGCAATATTTGCAGACAAATCCGCAACCTTGGTACGAAGCTTTTTATTTGCATCTTTGATCGACATGAGGTGAATGCGCACGTGTTCAGTTACCTCTGCATCCAAAGGGATTTCCCCTCCGTCCAGATCAGAATCCTCATGCTGCGACATCTTAACAACACGAGATCAAACCAACAAGTCGAGAGAGAAAAAAACTGCACCGTGAAACCTTGCTCTGATACCAAGATGATGAGGATCAACATGATCCAAAGGGGTTTAGGCCCAATCTTTCACGGTGATCAGTAGGAATAGCGATAAATAGCACGACTTACGATCTAGACGATGCAAACTCGCGTAAACAACAAGCAAACCCTTCTCGGCGAGAGGAATTACTTGAACGGTTCTAGGCGAACCACGAAACAATTAGAAGCACGACGCCTCCAATTCAACACACTAGAACAACCTCGATCGGTCTCGACAGATAAACACAGGGAATTTTATGAGTTAAAATACGTGTGTGTTTCGGCCTTTGCGCCGAGGGTGAAAATCCCTATGCGAGAACTAGAGAAGCTGACCGGTACGTGATTATTTGGGTGGGCTTCACGTACACATGGGCCTTTTTTAAGTCCTAAAAGTTAGAAATTCCAACTGCTAGTAATAGAACTATTACCTGGCCGGGGGCCCAGGCTCGTGGGGGCGCAGTGCGGGCACACCGTTTGCCCGGCCTGTGGGCCGGCCCTGCCTTCGACCACAACTCTCTAAGTCAATGCGGTATGTTTGGCCAATGCAGTACAACTGCTCTTCTATGTGTTAGCACTTCCTATTCACATGTGTCACTGTGGTCTTACTCCCTCTGTTTCATAATTCTTGTCGCTGATTTTGAATGTATCTATGTAAAAAATGTGTCTAGATATATTCAAATCACATACAAGAATTATGGAACATAGGGATTATTAGTTTTCATTTGTTAAATCATCCAATTTGTGGCCTTATGTTCCTGTGGCAACTTCTACAAAGACTAGAGATCTTGATCTGACAGCCATTATGTAGTACGATTATGGGGAAATCTTAATTATACTAGACTTGGAATTGCATGCAGCCATTTCGAAATTTTGGTTGTTTTCTATTGGCAATGTTATGCACGAATTACTTCAAAAACTGTGTGCCATCAGCAAAATCGTGCATGTATTTCTAGAGAGAGTTGGTGATTACTTTTGTTTAAATAAGGCAGTACATAAGTTGAGGTTTTGTCGTTGCTGATCATATCCTATCCTCTATGATAGGAAGCGTGGTTTAATTTTATCCCCTTGACCAATATAAGTATGTTTAGCTTATGTAGTCTTGTCTGGTCCTCTTGTCTTGCAGATTCAAACAATGGTTCCCCCTCTTGCATTTGTACTTTTAGTATACTATTTTTCTTCTCCCGACATTATGTGGTGATGATTGGCTATCGAAAAAAATGATTCAAACAACTCAATAGCCGTTCCACCGAGTGAATCCACCATCCAGGCCTTGTAAAGTGACGCTCAAGGAATTGTGTTGATCTTTTCATGTGAGGTTAAAATTATCAGTGCACTTGCATTTCATTCCATCCTTTTTCCTTGCATTTAGATTGATGTGGGGAAAGAAGTGATCTCAAGTATGCAAGAAATGTTGCTTTATTACCCATTCAATAAGAAATATAAGCATGCCATGTTTCCATCCCACTGGCTGCTATATTTTAGATAATGCTACTAATACTTTTGTGAACATCCTTACCGGTGAAGTTTGGTGTATGTTATCATGAGTGATAAGAGCATCTCCAGCCGTCTCCCCAACGAGGCCCCCGGCAGCCCTTTTTTCATCCGGACGGCGTTATTCGGCCCAGCCGTGCCCCCGGTTCCTCGTTTTCCCCCGGAATAGGGCCTTAATCCATCCGGAGAGCCCAGGCCATTCCCCCCCCCTCCCCCGGGGTGCGCTCGGGGACTTCGGACGAGAGAAAAGCAGGGACGGGCCCGCTCTGTCAGCGAGAGAACACACGAACCCCACTTTCTCGTCGCAAATCCCCCTACCCCTCCCCCTTCCCTCTCATTGCTCTGTCGCCGCCGGCACCACCCCTCGCCAATCCGCCGGCTAGTTGCCTGCACTCCGCCGTTCCTCCTCCCACCAGCCTATATTCCAACATCCATCGTGCCGTCTGCCTATATTCCGCCGTCGGGCAACTCCTCGCGTCGCGCCTCGTCGACACGCCCGGTAGGTGTTCGTCCATTTGCCTGGGCGGACATGGACTGGACGACGAGGAGGAGCAGATGTTCGCCGAGCTTTTTGAAGAAGAGATGGTAGCAGCCGCCCAAGACGAGGAGCACATGTTGATCCTAGCTTGTCTGTCTGGCTTGTACGTGGAGACGGCCATTGGTCGCCGTGGTGGGTCGGCACCAGGTCGCTGGAAGTGCAAGCCGAGGCAGTGAATCGAGGGCTAGTGCATACTCTACGCCGACTACTTTGTCGATAGTCCATTGCACGGTGAGGCTATTTTTAGGCCTCGTTTCAGGATGAGCCCGAAGCTCTTCCTGAAAATTGTGTATGCCCTTCGAGACTATGACTCCTATTTCATATGCAAGTTGGATTGCACCGGCATGGCAGGGTTTTCCGCCCTCCAAGAGTGCACGGTGGCTATGCGGATGCTGGCATATGGAACTCCTGGTGATTCTACCGATGACTATCTTCGGATGGCGGAGTCCACCGCCTTTGATTGTTTCTACCGGTTCTGCAGGGCGGTGATAGCAGTGTTCAGGGATATCTACTTGAGATCACCCTCTGTCCAAGACATTGCTCAGATCCTCGCTTTCAATGAAGCTCGAGGATTTCCGGGGATGCTTGGAAGCATTGACTGCATGCATTGGAAATGGAAGAACTGTCCATTTTCCTGGCAGAAAATGTACAAGGGTCACAAAAAAGGCTGCACTGTGATACTTGAGGCAGTGGCTACCCATGATCTCTGGATTTGGCACTCCTTCTTTGGTATGCCGGGATCCAACAACGACATCAACGTCTTGCAGTGCTCGCCGATCTTCTCCAAGCTTGTTGAGGGTCATGCTCCCCCGGTTGACTTTGTGATCAATGGCCGGCACTACAACAAGGGATACTATCTTGCAGACGGTATTTATCCAAAGTGGGCAACATTTTTGAAGACTATCTCAAGCCCCGTCCTCCCGAAGGAGGTGGAGTTTGTCAAGGCACAAGAAGGTTGCCAAAAGGACGTCGAGCGTGCATTTGGTGTCCTCCAGCAGAGATTTGCTGTAGTCCGGTTCCCCGCTATGAGTTGGTCCAAAGATCAGATGAGGGAGGTGATGAACTGTTGTGTGTGCTTATACAATATGATTATTGAGAATGAGCGAAAGTATTCAGTTTCTCTGAGTGAACAAGCTGCACCATATGAGAGAGAGGGTCCTCTTGCACAGCCTAATCACCAGGTGCCGGCATCGTGGGCTGCGTTCATTGCTATGCGTCAGGAGATTCGAGACTCTACAATGCATCAACAGCTGCAGGATGATCTGGTGGAGCACATATGGAGGCTTCAAGGCAACACCAACTAGTTTCCATTTGATTTGTTTGAAAACTTGTCAAATTATTTGCTTGTTTTGTTGAACTGTAACGTTTATTTGTAAAAATAAGCCAAATATTGGTAAAATTTGTCAAATTCGCCGAACTGTGAATTTATTTGTGACAAAAACGCCGATCTCCGGGCGTCTACCTGGCGAGACGGCTGGAAGTTCGGCGCTTCCCACTCTAAAATTTCGTCCAATCCGGCGCTATTTATCGTCGGATTTAGCCGTAAAGAACGCCAACGGCTGGAGGTGCTCTAAATCATTATCAAAATACCTCCTGCCTTGGTTCCTGCCAGCTTACCAGCTGCTGCGTCTGGGAGCTACTGCACCTGCAGCTCGACCAACTACCACACGCACTAGCCATCAAGAAGCTCAATCCCAATGGCGGCCAGGTATCAATCGCATCACCCTTGTGAACTGTAATGCAGTTGCTCCACATCACTGAAGAATCCACCTCTTTCAAGCAATCTGACTCTGGTTTGTTGTTGTTCAGAGATATTGAATGGATGGCTGAAGTCTGGTTTCTATGCATCGTCAAGCACCTGAACTTATTCGGCTGCTATGCTGCGCAAACCGATCAAGACCCGCAGAGGATTCTAGACTACGAGGTCATGCTGAACAAGATGCTGGATGACCACCTGTTAAAACAAGGGCAACATGTTCTCCCATGGTTCTTAGGGTGCTGTTAGAGGGTTGATCTATCTCCACAAGTGCCTTGAGCTTCAGGTAGGTAGAGGTCCAAGGATGGAAGTCGAATCTCTGAGGTAGTGCCAGCAGCGTAAAGGTTAGAACATTCAAGGTGAGTACGTGGAGGCACATGCCCAAGTATGCTCAAATGTGGGCTAGAAACACATAGCACAGATTTCTAGCTCTTATTTGAGAGGCTTTGGAAGAAAGTAATGCAACATGAGTAATTAAGTATGTCCTATTAGCTATGAGTAACATTTGCATAATATGTTGAAATATTGGGCCTTTTCATATGAGCCCATAATAGATTTCAGAAATTCCTAGAAATCTCAAAGCCCATGTGTGTGAGCCCATTTGGAATGCAGCCCAAGTTTTTGGCTGCACAAAGGCAAGGGGTGGGAGCTAAGTTTAGTTCCACATGGAAAGTTGGGAGAGATGTAGACCAACATATAAGGTGGGGTGTTGCACCACTTGGTAAGTGAGTGAGAAGAGAAGTGCCACACGCGCGCTCCTCCTCGCTCGCTCGTCACGACGCGCGCGCGCCGCGGTTTGCGGAATTGAGCCTCAGAGCCGAGCTTATCTTTTTGCTGATTGCTACAATCCGCCAAAAATTATTGGCTTTGGTAACAACTATAGCGATTTACCAGAGTTGGAGAAAACATCGGCGCATATCGGGCGAGTGACAAATTTTGGAGTGTCGTGACTATGAGTAAAATTTTAATATTTTTAGAGTGAGCAAATTATGATGCACAATATCGGCGTAGTGGTGAAAGAGGTGCAGTGGAGGGGCTGATGGAAATGAAAAGCAATGTAAAATGCCTTGTGTATCATGTTAATTTTCATATGCAGTAAGAAACTTGATGCCCGTGGCAACATCACGGGCAGTTAACTAGTTATACCAAAATTCAGCTAAGGTGAGCCACTGCATCCATTTAGTTGGGCAATCATAAGAAAAATGTCAGAGATAACCCTCTAAACATACGTAGATTACTTCGTTTCGCTAGGCAAAAGCACTTAAGAGTGATATCTTAGAGAAGATCAACTATAATTATATGATTCAAGATTTTATTTCAACAAATACCTAACACATGATGCTTTTTGGTAGATCATGAGGTTCGTTTATTTCGTGCTATATTTACTATTTGAGAATGAATACTTGATTTTTTTTTCAAGCATTGTATGCAATAGCACATTCTAAAATTATATCATAAAGTAAACGTAGGATTTTACTAGTTATTGAGTTCGAAAAAAATAAGACCCCATCTTATAAGTCGCACCGGGGCCCTCAAATCTCGGAGACAGGCCTGCCTTTGAACATATATGGATGATCGCATGATTGGCAAGGCTATTCCAGTGTACTTCTCTTCTCAAAATGTAGGTGTCAATTCAGGCTCAACTTCTCGTTGCAGTTTTGCATACAGGACGCAGTAT
The DNA here is from genome assembly GCA_007115705.1 of Dactylis glomerata. Lineage (NCBI taxonomy): Eukaryota > Viridiplantae > Streptophyta > Magnoliopsida > Poales > Poaceae > Dactylis > Dactylis glomerata. The sequence goes on along the minus strand of QXEO01000037.1, from coordinate 734,092 downwards.
CAGCTGAATCTGCAAAGACCAACACAAAAACAAGACCATGAGAACAAGAGAATAATTTTTTTTTTCTTTTATGTCATATAAGAAAAAAATGAATAGATTCTATCGTTGTTGATTAAGTAGAATAAACGGAGCAGATGCAATGCCATCGGGAAATCAAGATGGTCTATTGGCTTACCGGGCAGCGCTGTTGACGAGCTGCAGATGGAGAAAAGGCTGCAGCCCAAGCTACACGCGGTGGCGCCGCTATTGCCGTTGTCGCCGTTGCCTTTGCCGTTGCCAGGCTTGATGGGTCCACAGTCGGCGATGCATAACACCACACATGCCCACGGCGGCAGGTGGTGCCTGCACCCGGTGTAGCACCCCGTGTAGCACTCGCAATACTTGGACATGGCAGCAGCCGCCTCCTGCTGCTGCCCGGACAACATCAGGAGCATGCAGAGGACAGCAATGGCAGCCGCCCTTATCTTCACGGCCATCTTTTTTCTCTTCACGACGGTGGCTTCTTCAGGATCAATGGAGAAGGAAGAGTACTGCAAATGATGAGAGTGTGGACTGTTTGTGTGGCAGTGTGGGCTCTTATATAGCAATGCTGAAACGACATCTTTTGGCAGTAATCTGCATGTAATCTTTTAAGAAATAAATTTGGTATGTCATAAATTTTAACTAATTATTTGATGGATACATAGGATTGTACAGCCTAGGTTGTTAGATTAGAGAAGGTAGGTAATAATCTTTACTAAAGTGTCGTGCGTTACAATAGGTCCAAATTTAAAAGTTTGTGGTGGCATATCAAATTGATACTTCAAAATATATCAGCTATACCCACGATTTCATCCTCTTACATGTTCCACTATAGAAGAGAATTAAAAGGCTGCCACTTATTTCCCAATCTAGCATACATATCTGGAAGATTGGAAAATAAGTGGCAGCCATTTACTTCTCTTTTATAGTGGAACATGTAAGAGGATGAAATCATGGGTATAGCTGATATATTTTGAAGTATCAATTTGATATGCCACCATAAATTTCTAAATTTGGACTTGTTGCAAAGCACGAACCCTTTACTAGTTTGTAACAAAGCCTCGATCGCCAACCAAAAACATAGCAAAATGGTGCAATCTCTTCCATGTACAAACCAAAAACTTGTTGATGTATACCCAACGTTTCTTCTCTTTTACAACATGACTAAAATGGTGCTTAATCGGACATGTATTTATTTGCGCATGAGAATCCATTCTCTTTAATTGTAAGAAAGTATTATGGTCCTGTTATAGTTTACAAAATACCAAATCTGGTTTACAAAATGGCAAATATATACATTTATCTAAAACATTTTGTTGAGATCTAAATATTATATTAGCATAGGAAGTAGATTGAAACGACTATATATCAGCATGGAACAAAAAGAACCATGACATTTACTGTACAAATATTATTTTGGCTTGGGGATTTTCTGTTTTTATTATACTATCATATGTAATATTCCATCGAATATAGCAACATACCTGTCACCAAATGTTGTTGAATGAATTACTGTTGCAATAGATGTAATACTATGCAAATAGTTGGTCAGGTCGTACCATGGTCATCTCGTACAAGAGCCAATCGATGTAGTTTCAGTTTCGTCCGTCACGACGTCTTTTACAATGGGACATGACCAGTGATGTACCTGATTACATGGTTACGGCCTCAGCATCCGAATTTTTGACGCATCAGACCACCTGTGCGAGTGAAATGCTAGAAAAGACCACCTGCGAAATTTTTTGTCAAAAAGGACCCCCTACGGGTGGCGGCACGTCTGGCCAGGCGACACGTGGCACGTGCCGCCTGGGCCAACGACGGCAAGGGGGTGCCGCCATCCCCAAATCCGGCATGTTGCCTGGCAGGTGACGGCGTCGACGGGCGTTAGAGGAAGTGGGCCATGCCGCCTGGGCCGTTGCCGTCAGGGTGACATGGCGCATGCCGCCACCCCCCAAAACCGGCACCCTGCAGCAGACACCGAATCCCCACCCTAACGGTGCTGATTCCCACGCTGACTGGGGTGTTTTTTAGGCGGGAAAGCTGCCGAAATTGCTGTGATGATTGTTTACATGTGATATGCAATCTGTGCTGTTTTCATCTGTCTATTCGATGCTTTGATACACTATTTCATATAGTAAATAGACTCCAATTATCACGAGACAGGATGCGACGTCCGCTGACCAGCTCTCCTTTTAAAGGCTACAGCATCGCGCATGCAGCACCCTGCTCCTTCACTCATCACTCATTCACTCTGCTCTCTCTCTCTCTCTCGCTCCCTTCACTCATTCAATCAACACTCTCTCGTACTCTACTCCAGCACCACACCAGCTCTCTCCTCTCTAATGAGCTGAGATGTGTTAGTGTTTAACCTAAGTAGATGGTATTTGGTAGCTAAAATTGGAAAGGAAGATTCACAGATGAAGAAATAGAGCAGCTTGTCGTATGAAGGTAACATCTTTCAAATGATTACTTATATTATTGCATGGTAGTTCAAGATTTAGTCATGTATCATATTATTAGCATGCAGAGTGATAATTATGATATTATAGTTGCTTGTTTTCGTACTTGGTAATGAAGCATGGATTATTTTTACATGCATTATAACGAAACCAATGATTTTATGTGGTAGGTGGATTGTAGTATGAATAAGATGTCGCTGTTATTACATGCAAATTGTGTGCCGCATAATTCCAAGTGGAGCAATAGTCAATGAAGAAAAGGTATAAACCTCATGACATATTTTTTTTTGGTCCTGTAGTATAAGTGTGATTTGTGAATAATTTGGTTGCATATATATTTCAGGTGAAATTTGCTACGAACGTGAGTTAATTATTGGTTTTTGGAAATATTCGGTCGCATAAAAAGTTGCGGACCAAATAATTAATTATTGGTTATTGGAAATATTCGGTCGCGTTCTTGAAGTTGAGGTATAAAATTTATCTCTTAAAAAGTGTTAAGTATTTATTTTGTTGTAGTATATCCCATGTAGTTACGTTGGTAGAATAGTAAAGTGAAGTAAGTTTATTCCGTTAGTGATTGCATGCATGAAAGAATAATTAATTATATGCAAAATATTCGGTCGCATACATAAAGTTTAGGTCTAAAATATATCTCTTAAAAAATAAGAAGTATTTATTTTGTTGTAGTATATCACATATAGTTACGTTGGTAGAACAGTAAAGTGAAGTAAGTTTATGACGCAAGTGAATGCATGCATGAAAGAATAATTAATTATATGCGAAATATAAATTATGTCAGCTTATTTAGTAGAATATTTAAATTTGTACATAAATATAAAATTTAGCTTCCGTGTTACTAATGTCCATTTTAAATTTGTGGGGTGGTACGATGGAAAATTTATTAGTGTTTTATGGGGATGTGGTACGCGACGGAATTTCTGGGCTAGATGTGTCTCAGTGCGAGTCTATAAATGTTGTAGTGAGAGACATGGAGAATCTAGATTTTGCGGAAGTGAGGAAATGCATCTGGGTGCAGTTTGGTCCTGAGATACGGGGGAAGAAGATGACTGTTGAGGCCGTCATATGTGTGGGAGGGAATGATGGGACAGCTCCCCGTTGGGGTCTGCGGGAGGTGAAAGGAAATAACTCATGGAGGACTGATACGTCTCAAACGTATCTATAATTTTTGATGCTCCATGCTTGTTTTACACTATTTGCCTATTGTTTCGTTACACTTAGTGGCACTTTTATGCATTTTCCGGAACTAACCTATTAACAAGTGCCACAGTGCCAGTTTCCTGTTTTCTGCTGTTTTTGTGTTTCAGAAGTGATACACAGGAAATATTCTCGGAATTGGACGAAACAAGTTCCTGAAGTCTTATTTTACCCGGAAGCTTCCAGAGATCCGAAGAGAAGTAGGAGGGGGGCCACCAGGGCCCCACACACAGGGGCGGCGCGGCCAGCCCCTGGCCCGCGCCACCCCCGTGTGAGGGTGCCTGGTCCCTCCTCTGACATCGACCCTTCGCCTATAAAGACCCCCCGACGAGAAAAACCTAAGGGCCCGATCAGTTTTCCAGAATACATCGCGATCCGCCGCCGCCGTCGACCCAAAGATCGGGAGGGTCTAGAAGCTCTTCCCGGCACCCTGCCGGAGAGGGGAATCGCCACCGGAGGTCTTCTTCATCGCCATGCTTGCCTCCGGAGTGATGAGTGAGTAGTCTACCTTGGACTATGGGTCCATAGCAGTAGCTAGATGGTTGTCTTCTCCACGATGTGCTTCATGTTTAGATCTCATGAGCTGCCATACATGATTGAGATCACCGTTATGTAATTCTACATGTTTGGTTTGTTGGGATCCGATGAATATTGGTGTTTATGATTAAGTTGCTGTACTGAATATTATCTTTTGTTATCTCTATGTTGTTTATGATCTTGCATGCTCTCCGTTGTTAGTAGCTATCTTGGCCGAGTAGTTAATAGTGACTCCAAGAGGGGGTATTTATGCTCGATAGTGGGTTCATGTCTCTATTTCACCTGGGGGAGTGACAGAAACCTCTAAGGTGGTAGATGTGCTGTTGCTACTAGGGAGAAAACAACATTCATATGCTCAAGGGCATATGCTTTGTTTACATTACACACTTTGCTTAATGCAATTATCTGTTGTTCGCAACTTAATACTTGTGGAGTTCTCGGATTGATTCACCACAAGTGGATTATTAGTCATAGATGCAGTTGGATGGCGGTCTATGTATTTTGTTGTAATGCCCAGAGTAAATCTCATAGTGATCTTCTTGACATATCACGTTATCTTTATTCTATCAATTGCCCAACTGTAATTTGTTTACCCAGCATGTGTTATTTTATCTATGGAGAGACACCACTAGTGAACTGTGGACCCCGGTCCTATTTACATCATATTGCTATCACCTGTTTACTTTACTCGTACTGTTTAGTTTACTCGCATATTATATTGTTTTCCACTCGATACGCTCATAACCTTTGTTTCAAGCAAACCGGTGAGATTGACAACCTCATCGCAAGTTGGGAACAAAGTACTTGGTTGTGTTGTGTGCAGGTTCCGCGTTGCCACTGGCCGAAGACGAGTCAACAAGTATCGTTAAACGGCGCCCTTGTTGGAGTGTCACTAAGCCAGTCCGCATCACCTTCAGTCGTCATTGTCTCTCTTCTCCTGTTCGATAAACCTTGGTTTCTTAAACTGAGGGAAAACTTGCTGCTGCACTCATCATACCTTCCTCTTGGGGTTCCCAACGGGCTGGTTATTCACCACGCACAAGGACAGTCTGGTCGCCATCAGAGGCATCAGCTCCTCGTCAACTTGGCATCATCAGCTATTTTTCTGGCGCCGTTGCCGGGGAAGAGAGAAGACTTCTGCGAGGGGAGTTCTTCGCACACACATTCTTTACTTTGTTATTTGTTTTGCTTTACTTTATTTTATTTTACCTGCATTGCTTTTTATATGAAAAACCCAAAAAAATTAGAATCCTTGGTAGTTGCTATTTCTTTACTTTTAGTTTATTATGTCTAGTTCAGTTGTTACTACTATGTCCCCCGAGGACATGATCTTTACCTTTAAGCAGAAAGATGAGGAAAGCTTTAAAGAAGCTTGGTCTAGAATTTATGATTGGCATGAGAAAACTGAACCTAAAATGACTTTGAGTTTGCTTCTTAGTAGCTTTTACTTTGGACTTTCTCTTCGTTATAGATATGCTTTGGATGCTACTGCTGAAGGAGATTTCCTTCATTGTGATGGAGATCAAGCCTTCAATATTATAAAAAAGTTGATTACAATTTATAGCATGCCAACCTATTTTGATTCCTCTCTTGTGTGCATTTTCAATAGACTTAATACTCTTGAGACTCAAACTGCTAGCTTGAATTCTTGCTACAATACTTTGCGCCAGCATTTTGATTATGTGCCAACAAATACTGAACCTTCGAGTTGGTATCCTACAATAAAAATCACCATTAGTGGTGAAACTTTCCATGCTCGTTGTGATATTATGTCTGAATTTTGTCTCATGCCAAAGGATGTTTATGAATCTTTGAGCCTTTGGAAGCTTTCTGAAGGAGGAGAAGAAATTTTTCTTACTAACAATGCCACCATATTTCCCCTTGGAATAGCTGAAGGAGTCTTTACAAAAATCCTAGGAAGAATGATATCTACTGATTATCTTGTTATTGAATGTGTAGGAAAAGGACAAATCACACTTGGAAGATCCAGTCTGAAGCTCCTAGGCGCTGTTATCGATGTGGGAAAAGGCAATATAACATTTACTTCTCCACCTTGCAATAACCATGTCTTTCCTAGAGTCAAGAGCAAAGGTAAGAAAGGGAGACGTAAGGCACGTGCTGATCCTAGCACTTCATCACTTGATAATACTTGATTCGCACTTTTCTGCGCCTAGCTCAAAGGCATTAAAGAAAAGCACTCTTGGGAGATAACCCAATGTTTTCTTTTCAGTACTTTTTCTTTTATTTGAGTCTTAGAAGTCATTACTACTGTAATGACCGCTCCTTATCTTGTTTATTTCGTTTTTGTGCCAAGAGAAGCCTCTAATTTGAGTGAGGTAAAGATTTGGGGATGTTGCTGTCCTGAAACTGTTTTCGGTGCTGCACCGTAAAAATTCGTGAAAATTCTCTGTTTATCTTTTGGACCTGCGATTTCTTGTGCATATGCCCCAGGTTATATCCAAACTTTTCTTAGTTGAACACTTTTTGATTTGAGCAACAGAAAATCCCTCAAAAATTCGACCTTTGTCAGCTATTCAGTTTTGACAGATTTCTGCCAATATTTGTGTATGCCACTTTATCGCTTTCTTTTGAGTTCTTTTGATCATGGAACTTTTGGGGAGGTTTCTACAGTAGTATATGCTATATATGTGGTGGTTTTGAGTTGAAACCTGAAGCAAATAGAGGATTGATTATATGTTATGCTTGCACTAATGTTGCTAATAGATTTGTGTTTAGTTTTGTATAAAGGAAGTTTTCAAGTGTAGGGATTGGAGAATGATGAGATGAGTTGAAGAATGGACAAAAGCTCAAGCTTGGGGATGCCCATGCATCACCCTAAGAAATATCCAAGAAGTACAAGTGTCAAAGCTTGGGGATGCCCCCGAGGCACCCCTTCTTCATCGGCAAAAATCAGGTCACCTTTCAAAACACTATATTTTTATCGCTTCTTGCACTATGTGTTTTTCTTGGAGCGTCAGTTGTTTTAGTTTTCTTAGTTGGTTTAGTTTGTTTGTTTTCTGCAATAAATGGTTGGACCCCAACAAATTTCCTTTGGAGGAGATGTACTCGTTTTCATTTGCAAAGAACGCTCTAGTTTTCACTCTTATTAAAAATCAAGCGTTCTTCTTTTTTCTGCTACTGCTTTTGGTTTTCGTTTTCGCCTTGATATGCGTTCAGATCTTGTCATATATTTTCATCAAGGTGTATTTTTTCCTCTGATCTTCATTGGTTTTCATCAAAAGAAGTGTTTATAAAAATTTCAAATGGTGTTGGAAAATAGAAAAAGCTTTGTGCAAAATAGTGGTACAAGAAGGAGCTTGTGTAGACTGCGGCTTAGGCTTTTTCATGTCATGCTTGATGTCTTTTTGATAGTATGCTTAGTGGTTTTGCTGTAGCATGACTTGTCTCAAATAACTGAGATTGCTTAATGAGCCTTTGAAAAAAATCATGCGTTGTTTTTATTGTATGGAAGCATTATTTTGGTTTTCTCCTTGATGCTTTATTTGGGTTGACTTGGCGCATGCTCACACATGTTAGAATCTTACAAAGTCGCCAATAGCCTCTATGATCATTTAGTTTTTTACTTTTGATGCCATCTTATGCTTCTTTTAATGTCGCTTTGTCGCTTTGCATGATTATGGCCATTATTGCTCTCTTAGTTGGTCGCTCCCAGTCTTTTGCTAGCCCTCACCTTGTACTGAGTATGAGCTCTACTCGTGCATCCAATTCCTAAAAGCCAAAGTTTTCCAAAGTGTCCACCATACATACCTACTAGCAATTTGCTATTCCAAGTAAATTTGACTTGCTTTTATTTTCTCTTCAAATTAAACTCTTACCAGTGTTATGCGAAACTCGGTTAGTAAAGCTCTCACGAACCGGAAGGCCCACTTTACTTTTTCCTATTCTTAAAAATTTGACATTGTGGACTCTTATGTTGAGTTGTTATGCTTGCAAGTTGTAAGTTGGATTCTAGCCCAGCCATGCTGTCATGGGGCAAGCTTTCAACATTGCACTTCTTATTTGAGTTGATATCGTGATCTTTTGTTTATGGATGCCCGCGGTGTGAAATGAATTGGGAATCTTGTGGGGATCATGGAGTTTGTATATGTGTTAGGGAAACGCCGGGCCGCCAATCTAAGCCATGCATAATTCATGGTGGAAATTTGCAGCATACCCATGGTGAACATTCGACGACGCATCTCACAATAAAAAGCTAAACAATATAGCAAATAAAAGAGATGTCGAGGTGTTCATTGTCTGCTTGTCCTGTCATTTTGGTGTGGGCTTGTTCCATGTCATCGGGCACGGAGGTACCCCATTGGCGGTTCTCAATGATATGCATATACTTACAATGACAAGAGCCTTGCTTGGCACTCTAAGTAAAGTAGCACGAGGTTTGGGTACTCGTATTCACGGGGCACGAAGTTTTCAACTTATGATTTGTCAAGCATATGCATCATAATTGTTCTCGCATTAACTTTAACCATTCAAGATGCTTATGATGGGGGCAATGAGAGCTCAAAGCCGGTAAGTACCATAATTTTTGAAGGTTATAAAACTTGCAATCACTGCTTCCCTCTGCGAAGGGACTTTCTTTTACTTTTATGTTGAGTCACCAACTTCTTTCTTTATGCACCATTAAGAGAGCATAGTTGTCATTCTTAGTGTGATATGCATTGTCCCAAAGTTCATTGATTGACTCATATTGTTGGTTTCAGTTGTTCTTAAATTATTTGTATCTAGTCGCCCTCTTAAACTTGAAGGTGTCCTTTGCATTTATGTTTTGCTCTCATGAAGGACAAGCTGAAAACCTTTTGTATGTTTTTCCTTATGATTTGAACACACGTTTGATTTTCATTGTTTCATTTTCATGATCTTTTGTTTGTGTTCATTTGCATGTTTACAACATGGTTGCTAAGTTCTTATTGTCATGATTATATCTTCATGCCCATGTTTTAAGTTCTATTGATCCCAGCTCACCAATGCTTACATATATGATCAAGATTGTGTAGGTGCATGTCACCTCAAAAATTATTCTTTTGTTATCACTTACCTACTCGAGGACGAGCAGGAGTTAACCTTGGGGATGCTTGATACGTCTCAAACGTATCTATAATTTTTGATGCTCCATGCTTGTTTTACACCATTTGCCTATTGTTTCGTTACACTTAGTGGCACTTTTATGCATTTTCCGGAACTAACCTATTAACAAGTGCCACAGTGCCAGTTTCCTGTTTTCTGCTGTTTTTGTGTTTCAGAAGTGATACACAGGAAATATTCTCGGAATTGGACGAAACAAGTTCCTGAAGTCTTATTTTACCCGGAAGCTTCCAGAGATCCGAAGAGAAGTAGGAGGGGGGGGCCACCAGGGCCCCACACACAGGGGCGGCGCGGCCAGCCCCTGGCCCGCGCCACCCCCGTGTGAGGGTGCCTGGTCCCTCCTCTGACATCGACCCTTCGCCTATAAAGACCCCCTGACGAGAAAAACCTAAGGGCCCGATCAGTTTTCCAGAATACATCGCGATCCGCCGCCGCCGTCGACCCGAAGATCGGGAGGGTCTAGAAGCTCTTCCCGGCACCCTGCCAGAGAGGGGAATCGCCACCGGAGGTCTTCTTCATCGCCATGCTTGCCTCCGGAGCGATGAGTGAGTAGTCTACCTTGGACTATGGGTCCATAGCAGTAGCTAGATGGTTGTCTTCTCCACTATGTGCTTCATGTTTAGATCTCATGAGCTGCCATACATGATTGAGATCACCGTTATGTAATTCTACATGTTTGGTTTGTTGGGATCCGATGAATATTGGTGTTTATGATTAAGTTGCTGTACTGAATATTATCTTTTATTATCTCTATGTTGTTTATGATCTTGCATGCTCTCCGTTGTTAGTAGCTATCTTGGCCGAGTAGTTGCTAGTGACTCCAAGAGGGGGTATTTATGCTCGATAGTGGGTTCATGTCTCTATTTCACCAGGGGGAGTGACAGAAACCTCTAAGGTGGTAGATGTGCTGTTGCTACTAGGGAGAAAACAACATTCATATGCTCAAGGGCATATGCTTTGTTTACATTACACACTTTGCTTAATGCAATTATCTGTTGTTCGCAACTTAATACTTGTGGAGTTCTCGGATTGATTCACCACAAGTGGATTATTAGTCATAGATGCAGTTGGATGGCGGTCTATGTATTTTGTTGTAATGCCCAGAGTAAATCTCATAGTGATCTTCTTGACATATCACGTTATCTTTATTCTATCAATTGCCCAACTGTAATTTGTTTACCCAGCATGTGTTATTTTATCTATGGAGAGACACCACTAGTGAACTGTGGACCCCGGTCCTATTTACATCATATTGCTATCACCTGTTTACTTTACTCGTACTGTTTACTTTACTCGCATATTATATTGTTTTCCACTCGATACGCTCATAACCTTTGTTTCAAGCAAACCGGTGAGATTGACAACCTCATCGCAAGTTGGGAACAAAGTACTTGGTTGTGTTGTGTGCAGGTTCCGCGTTGCCACTGGCCGAAGACGAGTCAACAAGTATCGTTAAACGGCGCCCTTGTTGGAGTGTCACTAAGCCAGTCTGCATCACCTTCAGTCGTCATTGTCTCTCTTCTCCTGTTCGATAAACCTTGGTTTCTTAAACTGATGGAAAACTTGCTGCTGCACTCACCATACCTTCCTCTTGGGGTTCCCAACGGGCTGGTTATTCACCACGCACAAGGACAGTCTGGTCGCCATCAGAGGCATCAGCTCCTCGTCAACTTGGCATCATCAAGGACATATATGAGGTTTGCAACCACACCTGGCGCCGCTATGTTTCAAAGGCCGATGGTGTATGTGCAGTTTGTCTCTCCAAATGATGAGTCTGGATGCAGTAGCGGCACTCCAGATGCGCAGCTAGCCATCACCGGCGGCCCCAGCGGTGGCCGATCGGAGCCGATGGAACTTGAGCTTGTGTTTGACCCAGGCTATTGGTATGCGGTCGTTGACATAAGTGAACGTATGGAGGGATTACCGGAGGCCCTAGATGATGACGATGACGATCATTCTTCTGGGTCATCATCGTCAGAGGAGGAAGGTGTTGGTCCATTTCAGAGGGCGGTTGCGGGACCGATGCCCGAAGACTTCTTGCAGACTATGACCATCCGCAACGAATATCACTCTGTTGCAGGCCTCGGTGAGGCTAGTCTGGAGGTTGGGCATAGTTTCCCAGATAATGACTCCGCTGACCAGGCAATAAAAAGATATGCATTGTCCATATCTCGGCAGCACAGAGTTAAACAGTCTGATAAGACTGAGCTGAAAGTCATCTGCCTTTTCTTGCCCGAGGGTTGCCAGGGTAAAGTGATCGATCGTCGGAGCCTAGGGGTGTAAACGGATCGGATCGGATTTTGCCTTTACCATATCCTTTACCATGTTTTGACATCGGATTCGGAGCGGAGCGAATAATGACCGGATGCGGGTTTGGAAACGGATATATCTGATTGCGGATTCGGAAAGAAAATGGAGCAGATTCGGGGCGGAAACAAAACTAATCGGACCGGTACACACATAAGTAGTTTGAATAAGCATACAACTAAAACTACATAGAATAAATAATAGTAACACGATAAAATGAATAAATATAAAAATGAACACATGAATAATAATGTACATACACGACCTAAGGTATCATCCACATGTTTTGGTACCCTAGTAGCCAAATAAAGTTTAAAGATGGTACAATGACTATGTAAGTGATTGGAATGATTACGGAATGAGTCGGCAAATTACTATCGCTATATCACCTTAGCTTTTTCGGAAAAATATTGGATTATTCGGTTAAAAACCATCGGATAATCCTAATTCATTTTTAGATAATCTATATTTAACGCTATTTTGCATATCATATCCTATACCATATCCGGGTGTTTTCTTCGGAATCGGATATCCTTATTCGTTGGATTCCTATAAATCGGATATGGATTCTTAAATACGGATTCGGTGATGGATCTGGTACGGAAATTATCCTATCCATTTACACCCCTATCGGAGCCGTGGTGTATGTCAGCCATGGGTGATCAGGAAAATTGTACCCCATAGCTGCGAGCAGGTTGGAACTCTTGTAGATCATTGCAATGTGACCGCGAAGTACGTGTCACATATAATGTCAGCGGCAGTGGAAGAAGATATTAATATGGGTATTAAGAAGCTGCAATTGTGGGGAGCTTACGCCCACACTTAAGGATGTGTCACTGATCATAGGTCTACCAATCAACGGTAAGTCTTTGGTCTCTACCGCATTTTCTAGTGATTGGCCAGACGATATTCGAGTGCGTCTAGACACGGAAGTGCCCAATTCAGGTGCTCATGGTGGTAGAAGACCAAGGGGTGTCCCAATGAGTTGGTTAACAGAACTTTACCATGAAATACCAGATTATGTAACAGAGGAGACGTTGAGGAGGCATCTGTTCGCGTATTTGCTGTTTCTTTTTGGTATGATGTTCCCGTCAGCGCACGGGGATGTTTGTCTCCCTAGTCTAATTAAAATTGCCGAGGAGATAGTAGATGCTCCACTACCTACAAGCCCCCCATACAGCTTTGGTTCTGCTTTGCTAGCTCATATTCATAGGGGTTTATGTGATGCAACTAGGAAGAAAGGTGCTGGTGGTTATACACTTGTTGTTCCCTATGAGTTTTTGCAGCTATGGTCATGGGAGTACATACCTGTTGGTCGTCCAGTTATGAAGAATAAAATCCACCCTTATAATAGTGCCACACAATATAAACATGGGCCTCTTACTATGGCTAGTTGCCTGCACTCCGCCGTCCCTCCTCCCACCAGCCTATATTTCACCGTCCATCATGCCGTCTGCCTATATTCCGCCGTCGGGCAACTCCTTGCATCGCGCCTCGTCGACACGCCCGGCAGGTGTTCATCCATTTGCTTGGGCGGATATGGACTGGATGACGAGGAGGAGCAGATGTTCGCCGAGCTTTTTGAAGAAGAGATGGCAGCAGCCGCCCAAGACGAGGAGCACATGTTGATCCTAGTTTGTCTGTCTGGCTTGTACGTGGAGACGGCCATTGGTCGCCGTGGTGGGTCGGCACCAGGTCACTGGAAGTGCAAGCCGAGGCAGTGAATCGAGGGCTAGTGCATACTCTACGCCGACTACTTTGCCGACAGTCCATTGCACGGTGAGGCTATTTTTAGGCCTCGTTTCAGGATGAGCCCGAAGCTCTTCCTGAAAATTGTGTATGCCCTTCGATACTATGACTCCTATTTCATATGCAAGTTGGATTGCACCGGCATGGCAGGGTTTTCCGCCCTCCAAGAGTGCACGGTGGCTATGTGGATGCTGACATATGGAACTCCTGGTGATTCTACCGATGACTATCTTTGGATGGCGGAGTCCACCGCCTTTGATTGTTTCTACCGGTTCTGCAGGGCAGTGATAGCAGTGTTCGGGGATATCTACTTGAGATCACCCACTGTCCAAGACACTGCTCAGTTCCTTGCTTTCAATGAAGCTCGAGGATTTCCGGGGATGCTTGGAAGCATTGACTACATGCATTGGAAATGGAAGAACTATCCATTTTCCTGGCAGAAAATGTACAAGGGTCACAAAAAAGACTGCACTGTGATACTTGAGGCAGTGGCTACCCATGATCTCTGGATTTGGCACTCCTTCTTTGGTATGCCGGGATCCAACAACGACATCAACGTCTTGCAGTGCTCGCCGATCTTCTCCAAGCTTGTTGAGGGTCATGCTCCCCCGGTTGACTTTGTGATCAATGACCGGCACTACAACAAGGGATACTATCTTGCAGACGGTATTTATCCAAAGTGGGCAACATTTTTGAAGACTATCTCAAGCCCCGTCCTCCCGAAGGAGGTGGAGTTTGTCAAGGCACAAGAAGGTTGCCAAAAGGACGTCGAGCGTGCATTTGGTGTCCTCCAGCAGAGATTTGCTGTAGTCCGGTTCCCCGCTATGAGTTGGTCCAAAGATCAGATGTGGGAGGTGATGAACTGTTGTGTGTGCTTATACAATATGATTATTGAGAATGAGCAAAAGTATCCAGTTTCTCTGAGCGAACAAGCTGCACCATATGAGAGAGAGGGTCCTCTTGCACAACCTAATCACCAGGTGCCGGCATCGTGGGCTGCGTTCATCGCTATGCATCAGGAGATTCGAGACTCCACAATGCATCAACAGCTGCAGAATGATCTGGTGGAGCACATATGGAGGCTTCAAGGCAACACCAACTAGTTTCCATTTGATTTGTTTGAAAACTTGTCAAATTATTTGCTTGTTTTGTTGAACTGTAACGTTTATTTGTAAAAATAAGCCAAATATTGGTAAAATTTGTCAAATTCGCCGAACTGTGAATTTATTTGTGACAAAAACGCCGATCTCCGGGCGTCTACGTGGGGAGACGGCTGGAAGTTCGACGCTTCCCACTCTAAAATTTCGTCCAATCCGGCGCTATTTATCGCCGGATTTAGCCGTAAAGAACGCCAATGGCTGGAGGTGCTCTAAATCATTATCAAAATACCTCCTGCCTTGGTTCCTACCAGCTTACCAGCTGCTGCGTCTGGGAGCTACTGCACCTGCAGCTCGACCAACTACCACACGCACTAGCCATCAAGAAGCTCAATCCCAATGGCGGCCAGGTATCAATCGCATCACCCTTGTGAACTGTAATGCAGTTGCTCCACATCACTGAAGTATCCACCTCTTTCAAGCAATCTGACTCTGGTTTGTTGTTGTTCAGAGATATTGAATGGATGGCTGAAGTCTGGTTTCTATGCATCGTCAAGCACCTGAACTTATTCGGCTGCTATGCTGCGCAAACCGATCAAGACCCGCAGAGGATTCTAGACTACGAGGTCATGCTGAACAAGATGCTGGATGACCACCTGTTAAAACAAGGGCAACATGTTCTCCCATGGTTCTTAGGGTGCTGTTAGAGGGTTGATCTATCTCCACAAGTGCCTTGAGCTTCAGGTAGGTAGAGGTCCAAGGATGGAAGTCGAATCTCTGAGGTAGTGCCAGCAGCGTAAAGGTTAGAACATTCAAGGTGAGTACGTGGAGGCACATGCCCAAGTATGCTCAAATGTGGGCTAGAAACACATAGCACAGATTTCTAGCTCTTATTTGAGAGGCTTTGGAAGAAAGTAATGCAACATGAGTAATTAAGTATGTCCTATTAGCTATGAGTAACATTTGCATAATATGGGTCAATAGTCTGATACATCTATTTTTAATAGCTTCACCCGTATGATATTTGAGTCGATGCATACTTGTGCGCTTTCTCAAAATAATAGCGACTCATGACTCTACTGCGACTTATGGCGACTATGCATCCACTTTTATTAACTATATACTGAGTCGCAGCCTTGGTGACTCAATTTTGAGTCGTGACTCAAAAACCATGAATATGCCTCAAAGAACTTATAATGGATGGGGATCATTCTCTGTATACTTTGTCGCATGAAGCATATCGATGGATCCTAAAATGATGCTTTGGCTTGATTATCTGTTTTTCTTTTGTTCATCTTACTGAACTATGTAACCGGTATTTGAGATAAGAAAGTTATTTTCATTAAAACCAATCTAAATTGGTATTTGTCCATCAATATTGGGTTATGACATAGCAAACAAAATAGCAGAATTAACTATGTGTCATATAATTCTTTTTATGGGTTAGTATAATACTGAGTTAGGATTTCCCTTATGATTCGAACTCTTAGCTTCCGGGCTATTCTTAAAGAAATAATGAGAGGAAAATAGAGTCTCCTATGTGGCTTTTGAAGCTTGCAAAACTATACTGGAAAATTGCAAGGTACTCACAACTCTGATACGAAGTAAAAATCCCACAAGGACTATTGTTCCCGAAAGTGGGATTATGATTGCTACAATCCGCCAAAAATTATTGGCTTTGGTAACAACTATAGCGATTCACCAGAGTTGGAGAAAACATCGGCGCATATCGGGCGAGTGACAAATTTTGGAGTGTCGTGACTATGAGTAAAATTTTAATATTTTTAGAGTGAGCAAATTATGATGCACAATATCGGCGTAGTGGTGAAAGAGGTGAAGTGGAGGGGCTGGTGGAAATGAAAAGCAATGTAAAATGCCTTGTGTATCATGTTAATTTACATATGCAGTAAGAAACTTGATGCCCGTGGCAACATCACGGGCAGTTAACTAGTTATACCAAAATTCAGCTAAGGTGAGCCACTGCATCCATTTAGTTGGGCAATCATAAGAAAAATGTCAGAGATAACCCTCTAAACATACGTAGATTACTTCGTTTCGCTAGGCAAAAGCACTTAAGAGTGATATCTTGGAGAAGATCAACTATAATTATATGATTCGAAATTTTATTTCAACAAATACCCGACACATGATGCTTTTTGGTAGATCATGAGGTTCGTTTATTTCGTGCTATATTTACTATTTGAGAATGAATACTTGATTTTTTTTTTCAAGCATTGTATGCAATAGCACATTCTGAAATTATATCATAAAGTAAACGTAGGATTTTACTAGTTATTGAGTTCGAAAAAAATAAGACCCCATCTTATAAGTCGCACCGGGGCCCTCAAATCTCGGAGACAGGCCTGCCTTTGAACATATATGGATGATCGCATGATTGGCAAGGCTATTCCAGTGTACTTCTCTTCTCAAAATGTAGGTGTCAATTCAGGCTCAACTTCTCGTTGCAGTTTTGCATACAGGACGCAGTATCAGCTGAATCTGCAAAGACCAACGCAAAAACAAGACCATGAGAACAAGAGAACAAATTATTCTTTTTTCTTTTATGTCATATAAGAAAAAAATGAATAGATTCTATCGTTGTTGATCAAGTAGAATAAACGGAGCAGATGCAATGCCATCAGGAAATCAAGATGGTCTATTGGCTTACCGGGCAGCGCTGTTGACGAGCTGCAGATGGAGAAAAGGCTGCAGCCCAAGCTGCACGCGGTGGCGCCGCTATTGCCGTTGTCGCCGTTGCCTTTGCCGTTGCCAGGCTTGGTGGGTCCACAGTCGGCGATGCATAATACCACACATGCCCACGGCGGCAGGTGGTGCCTGCACCCGGTGTAGCACCCCGTGTAGCACTCGCAATACTTGGACATGGCAGCAGCCGCCTCCTGCTGCTGCCCGGACAACATCAGGAGCATGCAGAGGACAGCAATGGCAGCCGCCCTTATCTTCACGGCCATCTTTTTTCTCTTCACGACGGTGGCTTCTTCAGGATCAATGGAGAAGGAAGAGTACTGCAAATGATGAGAGTGTGGACTGTTTGTGTGGCAGTGTGGGCTCTTATATAGCAATGCTGAAACGACATCTTTTGGCAGTAATCTGCATGTAATCTTTTAAGAAATAAATTTGGTATGTCATAAATTTTAACTAATTATTTGATGGATACATAGGATTGTACAGCCTAGGTTGTTAGATTAGAGAAGGTAGGTAATAATCTTTACTAAAGTGTCGTGCATTACAATAGGTCCAAATTTAAAAGTTTGTGGTGGCATATCAAATTGATACTTCAAAATATATCAGCTATACCCACGATTTCATCCTCTTACATGTTCCACTATAGAAGAGAATTAAAAGGCTGCCACTTATTTCCCAATCTAGCATACATATCTGGAAGATTCGAAAATAAGTGGCAGCCATTTACTTCTCTTTAATAGTGGAACATGTAAGAGGATGAAATCATGGGTATAGCAGATATATTTTGAAGTATCAATTTGATATGCCACCATAAATTTCTAAATTTGGACTTGTTGCAAAGCACGAACCCTTTACTAGTTTGTAACAAAGCCACTCGATCGCCAACCAAAAACATAGCAAAATGGTGCAATCTCTTCCATGTACAAACCAAAAACTTGTTGATGTATACCCAACGTTTCTTCTCTTTTACAACATGACTAA
Organism: Dactylis glomerata; assembly: GCA_007115705.1. Lineage (NCBI taxonomy): Eukaryota > Viridiplantae > Streptophyta > Magnoliopsida > Poales > Poaceae > Dactylis > Dactylis glomerata. Next base: position 715,923 of record QXEO01000037.1, on the reverse strand, counting down.
AATGGTGCTTAATCGGACATGTATTTATTTGCGCATGAGAATCCATTCTCTTTAATTGTAAGAAAGTATTATGGTCCTGTTATAGTTTACAAAATACCAAATCTGGTTTACAAAATGGCAAATATATACATTTATCTAAAACATTTTGTTGAGATCTAAATATTATATTAGCATAGGAAGTAGATTGAAACGACTATATATCAGCATGGAACAAAAAGAACCATGACATTTACTGTACAAATATTATTTTGGCTTGGGGATTTTCTGTTTTTATTATACTATCATATGTAATATTCCATCGAATATAGCAACATACCTGTCACCAAATGTTGTTGAATGAATTACTGTTGCAATAGATGTAATACTATGCAAATAGTTGGTCAGGTCGTACCATGGTCATCTCGTACAAGAGCCAATCGATGTAGTTTCAGTTTCGTCCGTCACGACGTCTTTTACAATGGGACATGACCAGTGATGTACCTGATTACATGGTTACGGCCTCAGCATCCGAATTTTTGACGCATCAGACCACCTGTGCGAGTGAAATGCTAGAAAAGACCACCTGCGAAATTTTTTGTCAAAAAGGACCCCCTACGGGTGGCGGCACGTCTGGCCAGGCGACACGTGGCACGTGCCGCCTGGGCCAACGACGGCAAGGGGTTGCCGCCATCCCCAAATCCGGCATGTTGCCTGGCAGGTGACGGCGTCGACGGGCGTTAGAGGAAGTGGGCCATGCCGCCTGGGCCGTTGCCGGCAAGGTGACATGGCGCATGCCGCCACCCCCAAAACCGGCACCCTGCAGCAGACACCGAATCCCCACCCTAACGGTGCTGATTCCCACGCGGCGCTGATTCCCACGCTGACTGGGGTGTTTTTTAGGCGGGAAAGCTGCCGAAATTGCTGTGATGATTGTTTACATGTGATATGCAATCTGTGCTGTTTTCATCTGTCTATTCGATGCTTTGATACACTGTTTCATATAGTAAATAGACTCCAATTATCACGAGACAGGATGCGACGTCCGCTGACCAGCTCTCCTTTTAAAGGCTACAGCATCGCGCATGCAGCACCCTGCTCCTTCACTCATCACTCATTCACTCTGCTCTCTCTCTCTCTCTCTCTCTCTCTCTCTCTCTCGCTCCCTTCACTCATTCAATCAACACTCTCTCGTACTCTACTCCAGCACCACACCAGCTCTCTCCTCTCTAATGAGCTGAGATGTGTTAGTGTTTAACCTAAGTAGATGGTATTTGGTAGCTAAAATTGGAAAGGAAGATTCACAGATGAAGAAATAGAGCAGCTTGTCGTATGAAGGTAACATCTTTCAAATGATTACTTATATTATTGCATGGTAGTTCAAGATTTAGTCATGTATCATATTATTAGCATGCAGAGTGATAATTATGATATTATAGTTGCTTGTTTTCATACTTGGTAATGAAGCATGGATTATTTTTACATGCATTATAACGAAACCAATGATTTTATGTGGTAGGTGGATTGTAGTATGAATAAGATGTCGCTGTTATTACATGCAAATTGTGTGCCGCGTAATTCCAAGTGGAGCAATAGTCAATGAAGAAAAGGTATAAACCTCATGACATATTTTTTTTTGGTCCTGTAGTATAAGTGTGATTTGTGAATAATTTGGTTGCATATATATTTCAGGTGAAATTTGCTACGAACGTGAGTTAATTATTGGTTTTTGGAAATATTCGGTCGCATAAAAAGTTGCGGACCAAATAATTAATTATTGGTTATTGGAAATATTCGGTCGCGTTCTTGAAGTTGAGGTATAAAATTTATCTCTTAAAAAGTGTTAAGTATTTATTTTGTTGTAGTATATCCCATGTAGTTACGTTGGTAGAATAGTAAAGTGAAGTAAGTTTATTCCGTTAGTGATTGCATGCATGCAAGAATAATTAATTATATGCAAAATATTCGGTCGCATACATAAAGTTTAGGTCTAAAATATATCTCTTAAAAAATATGAAGTATTTATTTTGTTGTAGTATATCACATATAGTTACGTTGGTAGAACAGTAAAGTGAAGTAAGTTTATGGCGCAAGTGAATGCATGCATGAAAGAATAATTAATTATATGCAAAATATAAATTATGTCAGCTCATTTAGTAGAATATTTAAATTTGTACATAAATATAAAATTTAGCTTCCGTGTTACTAATGTCCATTTTAAATTTGTGGGGTAGGTACGATGGAAAATTTATTAGTGTTTTATGGGGATGTGGTACGCGACGAAATTTCTGGGCTAGATGTGTCTCAGTGCGAGTCTATAAATGTTGTAGTGAGAGACATGGAGAATCTAGATTTTGCGGAAGTGAGGAAATGCATCTGGGTGCAGTTTGGTCCTGAGATACGGGGGAAGAAGATGACTGTTGAGGCCGTCATATGTGTGGGAGGGGATGATGGGACAGCTCCCCGTTGGGGTCTGCGGGAGGTGAAAGGAAATAACTCATGGACGACTGATACGTCTCAAATGTATCTATAATTTTTGATGCTCCATGCTTGTTTTACACCATTTGCCTATTGTTTCGTTACACTTAGTGGCACTTTTATTCATTTTCCGGAACTAACCTATTAACAAGTGCCACAGTGCCAGTTTCCTGTTTTCTGCTGTTTTTGTGTTTCAGAAGTGATACACAGGAAATATTCTCGGAATTGGACGAAACAAGTTCCTGAAGTCTTATTTTACCCGGAAGCTTCCATAGATCCGAAGAGAAGTAGGAGGGGGGCCACCAGGGCCCCACACACAGGGGCGGCGCGGCCAGCCCCTGGCCCGCGCCACCCCCGTGTGAGGGTGCCTGGTCCCTCCTCTGACATCGACCCTTCGCCTATAAAGACCCCCCGACGAGAAAAACCTAAGGGCCCGATCAGTTTTCCAGAATACATCGCGATCCGCCGCCGCCGTCGACCCGAAGATCGGGAGGGTCCAGAAGCTCTTCCCGGCACCCTGCCGGAGAGGGGAATCTCCACCGGAGGTCTTCTTCATCGCCATGCTTGCCTCCAGAGTGATGAGTGAGTAGTCTACCTTGGACTATGGGTCCATAGCAGTAGCTAGATGGTTGTCTTCTCCACTATGTGCTTCATGTTTAGATCTCATGAGCTGCCATACATGATTGAGATCACCGTTATGTAATTCTACATGTTTGGTTTGTTGGGATCCGATGAATATTGGTGTTTATGATTAAGTTGCTGTACTGAATATTATCTTTTGTTATCTCTATGTTGTTTATGATCTTGCATGCTCTCCGTTGTTAGTAGCTATCTTGGCCGAGTAGTTGCTAGTGACTCCAAGAGGGGGTATTTATGCTCGATAGTGGGTTCATGTCTCTATTTCACCTGGGGGAGTGACAGAAACCTCTAAGGTGGTAGATGTGCTGTTGCTACTAGGGAGAAAACAACATTTATATGCTCAAGGGCATATGCTTTGTTTACATTACACACTTTGCTTAATGCAATTATCTGTTGTTCGCAACTTAATACTTGTGGAGTTCTCGGATTGATTCACCACAAGTGGATTATTAGTCATAGATGCAGTTGGATGGCGGTCTATGTATTTTGTTGTAATGCCCAGAGTAAATCTCATAGTGATCTTCTTGACATATCACGTTATCTTTATTCTATCAATTGCCCAACTGTAATTTGTTTACCCAGCATGTGTTATTTTATCTATGGAGAGACACCACTAGTGAACTGTGGACCCCGGTCCTATTTACATCATATTGCTATCACCTGTTTACTTTACTCGTACTGTTTACTTTACTCGCATATTATATTGTTTTCCACTCGATACGCTCATAACCTTTGTTTCAAGCAAACCGGTGAGATTGACAACCTCATCGCAAGTTGGGAACAAAGTACTTGGTTGTGTTGTGTGCAGGTTCCGCGTTGCCACTGGCCGAAGACGAGTCAACAAGTATCGTTAAACGGCGCCCTTGTTGGAGTGTCACTAAGCCAGTCCGCATCACCTTCAGTCGTCATTGTCTCTCTTCTCTTGTTCGATAAACCTTGGTTTCTTAAACTGAGGGAAAACTTGCTGCTGCACTCATCATACCTTCCTCTTGGGGTTCCCAACGGGCTGGTTATTCACCACGCACAAGGACAGTCTGGTCGCCATCAGAGGCATCAGCTCCTCGTCAACTTGGCATCATCAGCTATTTTTCTGGCGCCATTGCCGGGGAAGAGAGAAGACTTCTGCGAGGGGAGTTCTTCGCACACACATTCTTTACTTTGTTATTTGTTTTGCTTTACTTTATTTTATTTTACCTGCATTGCTTTTTATATCAAAAACCCAAAAAAATTAGAATCCTTGGTAGTTGCTATTTCTTTACTTTTAGTTTATTATGTCTAGTTCAGTTGTTACTACTATGTCCCCCGAGGACATGATCTTTACCTTTAAGCAGAAAGATGAGGAAAGCTTTAAAGAAGCTTGGTCTAGAATTTATGATTGGCATGAGAAAACTGAACCTAAAATGACTTTGAGTTTGCTTCTTAGTAGCTTTTACTTTGGACTTTCTCTTCGTTATAGATATGCTTTGGATGCTACTGCTGAAGGAGATTTCCTTCATTGTGATGGAGATCAAGCCTTCAATATTATAAAAAAGTTGATTACAATTTATAGCATGCCAACCTATTTTGATTCCTCTCTTGTGTGCATTTTCAATAGACTTAATACTCTTGAGACTCAAACTGCTAGCTTGAATTCTTGCTACAATACTTTGCGCCAGCATTTTGATTATGTGCCAACAAATACTGAACCTTCGAGTTGGTATCCTACAATAAAAATCACCATTAGTGGTGAAACTTTCCATGCTCGTTGTGATATTATGTCTGAATTTTGTCTCATGCCAAAGGATGTTTATGAATCTTTGAGCCTTTGGAAGCTTTCTGAAGGAGGAGAAGAAATTTTCTTACTAACAATGCCACCATATTTCCCCTTGGAATAGCTGAAGGAGTCTTTACAAAAATCCTAGGAAGAATGATATCTACTGATTATCTTGTTATTGAATGTGTAGGAAAAGGACAAATCACACTTGGAAGATCCATTCTGAAGCTCCTAGGCGCTGTTATCGATGTGGGAAAAGGCAATATAACATTTACTTCTCCACCTTGCAATAACCATGTCTTTCCTAGAGTCAAGAGCAAAGGTAAGAAAGGGAGACGTAAGGCACGTGCTGATCCTAGCACTTCATCACTTGATAATACTTGATTCGCACTTTTCTGCGCCTAGCTCAAAGGCATTAAAGAAAAGCACTCTTGGGAGATAACCCAATGTTTTCTTTTCAGTACTTTTTCTTTTATTTGAGTCTTAGAAGTCATTACTACTGTAATGACCGCTCCTTATCTTGTTTATTTCGTTTTTGTGCCAAGAGAAGCCTCTAACTTGAGTGAGGTAAAGATTTGGGGATGTTGCTGTCCTGAAACTGTTTTCGGTGCTGCACCGTAAAAAATCATGAAAATTCTCTGTTTATCTTTTGGACCTCCGATTTCTTGTGCATATGCCCCAGGTTATATCCAAACTTTTCTTAGTTTAACACTTTTTGATTTGAGCAACAGAAAATCCCTCAAAAATTCGACCTTTGTCAGCTGTTCAGTTTTGACAGATTTCTGCCAATATTTGTGTATGCCACTTTATCGCTTTCTTTTGAGTTCTTTTGATCATACAACTTTTGGGGAGGTTTCTACAGTAGTATATGCTATATATGTGGTGGTTTTGAGTTGAAACCTGAAGGAAATAGAGGATTGATTATATGTTATGCTTGCACTAATGTTGCTAATAGATTTGTGTTTAGTTTTGTATGAAGGAAGTTTTCAAGTGTAGGGATTGGAGAATGATGAGATGAGTTGAAGAATGGACAAAAGCTCAAGCTTGGGGATGCCCATGCATCACCCCAAGAAATATCCAAGAAGTACAAGTGTCAAAGCTTGGGGATGCCCCCGAGGCACCCCTTCTTCATCGGCAAAAATCAGGTCACCTTTCAAAACACTATATTTTTATTGCTTCATGCACCATGTGTTTTTCTTGGAGCGTCAGTTGTTTTAGTTTTCTTAGTTGGTTTAGTTTGTTTTTTTTCTGCAATAAATGGTTGGACCCCAACAAATTTCCTTTGGAGGAGATGTACTCGTTTTCATTTGCAAAGAACGCTCTAGTTTTCACTCTTATTAAAAATCAAGCGTTCTTCTTTTTTCTGCTACTGCTTTTGGTTTTCGTTTTCGCCTTGATATGTGTTCAGATCTTGTCATATCTTTTCATCAAGGTGTATTTTTGCCTCTGATCTTCATTGGTTTTCATCAAAAGAGGTGTTTATAAAAATTTCAAATGGTGTTGGAAAAGAGAAAAAGCTTTGTGCAAAATAGTGGTACAAGAAGGAGCTTGTGTAGACTGCGGCTTAGGCTTTTTCATGTCATGCTTGATGTCTTTTTGATAGTATGCTTAGTGGTTTTGCTGTAGCATGACTTGTCTCAAATAACTGAGATTGCTTAATGAGCCTTTGAAAAAAATCATGCGTTGTTTTTATTGTATGGAAGCATTATTTTGGTTTTCTCCTTGATGCTTTATTTGGGTTGACTTGGCGCATGCTCACACATGTTAGAATCTTACAAAGTCGCCAATAGCCTCTATGATCATTTAGTTTTTTACTTTTGATGCCATCTTATGCTTCTTTTAATGTCGCTTTGTCGCTTTGCATGATTATGGCCATTATTGCTCTCTTAGTTGGTCGCTCCCAGTCTTTTGCTAGCCCTCACCTTGTACTGAGTATGAGCTCTACTCGTGCATCCAATTCCTAAAAGCCAAAGTTTTCCAAAGTGTCCACCATACATACCTACTAGCAATTTGCTATTCCAAGTAAATTTGACTTGCTTTTATTTTCTCTTCAAATTAAACTCTTACCAGTGTTATGCGAAACTCGGTTAGTAAAGCTCTCACGAACCGGAAGGCACACTTTACTTTTTCCTGTTCTTAAAAATTTGACATTGTGGTCTCTTATGTTGAGTTGTTATGCTTGCAAGTTGTAAGTTGGATTCTAGCCCAGCCATGCTGTCATGGGGCAAGCTTTCAACATTGCACTTCTTATTTGAGTTGATATCGTGATCTTTTGTTTATGGATGCCCGCGGTGTGAAATGAATTGGGAATCTTGTGGGGATCATGGAGTTTGTATATGTGTTAGGGAAACGCCGGGCCGCCAATCTAAGCCATGCATAATTCATGGTGGAAATTTGCAGCATACCCATGGTGAACATTCGACGGCGCATCTCACAATAAAAAGCTAAACAATATAGCAAATAAAAGAGATGTCGAGGTGTTCATTGTCTGCTTGTCCTGTCATTTTGGTGTGGGCTTGTTCCATGTCATCGGGCACGGAGGTACCCCATTGGCGGTTCTCAATGATATGCATATACTTACAATGACAAGAGCCTTGCTTGGGACTCTAAGTAAAGTAGCACGAGGTTTGGGTACTCGTATTCACGGGGCACGAGGTTTTCAACTTATGATTTGTTAAGCATATGCATCATAATTGTTCTCGCATTAACTTTAACCATTCAAGATGCTTATGATGGGGGCAATGAGAGCTCAAAGCCGGTAAGTACCATAATTTTTGAAGGTTATAAAACTTGCAATCACTGCTTCCCTCTGCGAAGGGACTTTCTTTTACTTTTATGTTGACTCACCACCTTCTTTCTTTATGCACCATTAAGAGAGCATAGTTGTCATTCTTAGTGTGATATGCATTGTCCCAAAGTTCATTGATTGACTCATATTGTTGGTTTCAGTTGTTCTTAAATTATTTGTATCTAGTCGCCCTCTTAAACTTGAAGGTGTCCTTTGCATTTATGTTTTGCTCTCATGAAGGACAAGCTGAAAACCTTTTGTATGTTTTTCCTTATGATTTGAACACACGTTTGACTTTCATTGTTTCATTTTCATGATCTTTTGTTTGTGTTCATTTGCATGTTTACAACATGGTTGCTAAGTTCTTATTGTCATGATTATATCTTCATGCCCATGTTTTAAGTTCTATTGATCCCAGCTCACCAATGCTTACATATATGATCAAGATTGTGTAGGTGCATGTCACCTCAAAAATTATTCTTTTGTTATCATTTACCTACTCGAGGACGAGCAGGAGTTAAGCTTGGGGATGCTTGATACGTCTCAAACGTATCTATAATTTTTGATGCTCCATGCTTGTTTTACACCATTTGCCTATTGTTTCGTTACACTTAGTGGCACTTTTATGCATTTTCCGGAACTAACCTATTAACAAGTGCCACAGTGCCAGTTTCCTGTTTTCTGCTGTTTTTGTGTTTCAGAAGTGATACACAGGAAATATTCTCGGAATTGGACGAAACAAGTTCCTGAAGTCTTATTTTACCCAGAAGCTTCCAGAGATCCGAAGAGAAGTAGGAGGGGGGGCCACCAGGGCCCCACACACAGGGGCGGCGCGGCCAGCCCCTGGCCCGCGCCACCCCCGTGTGAGGGTGCCTGGTCCCTCCTCTGACATCGACCCTTCGCCTATAAAGACCCCCCGACGAGAAAAACCTAAGGCCCCGATCAGTTTTCCAGAATACATCGCGATCCGCCGCCGCCGTCGACCCGAAGATCGGGAGGGTCCGGAAGCTCTTCCCGGCACCCTGCCGGAGAGGGGAATCGCCACTGGAGGTCTTCTTCATCGCCATGCTTGCCTCTGGAGCGATGAGTGAGTAGTCTACCTTGGACTATGGGTCCATAGCAGTAGCTAGATGGTTGTCTTCTCCACTATGTGCTTCATGTTTAGATCTCATGAGCTGCCATACATGATTGAGATCACCGTTATGTAATTCTACATGTTTGGTTTGTTGGGATCCGATGAATATTGGTGTTTATGATTAAGTTGCTGTAATGAATATTATCTTTTGTTATCTCTATGTTGTTTATGATCTTGCATGCTCTCCGTTGTTAGTAGCTATCTTGGCCGAGTAGTTGCTAGTGACTCCAAGAGGGGGTATTTATGCTCGATAGTGGGTTCATGTCTCTATTTCACCTGGGGGAGTGACAGAAACCTCTAAGGTGGTAGATGTGCTGTTGCTACTAGGGAGAAAACAACATTCATATGCTCAAGGGCATATGCTTTGTTTACATTACACACTTTGCTTAATGCAATTATCTGTTGTTCGCAACTTAATACTTGTGGAGTTCTCGGATTGATTCACCACAAGTGGATTATTAGTCATAGATGCAGTTGGATGGCGGTCTATGTATTTTGTTGTAATGCCCAGAGTAAATCTCATAGTGATCTTCTTGACATATCACGTTATCTTTATTCTATCAATTGCCCAACTGTAATTTGTTTACCCAGCATGTGTTATTTTATCTATGGAGAGACACCACTAGTGAACTGTGGACCCCGGTCCTATTTACATCATATTGCTATCACCTGTTTACTTTACTCGTACTGTTTACTTTACTCGCATATTATATTGTTTTCCACTCGATACGCTCATAACCTTTGTTTCAAGCAAACCGGTGAGATTGACAACCTCATCGCAAGTTGGGAACAAAGTACTTGGTTGTGTTGTGTGCAGGTTCCGCGTTGCCACTGGCCGAAGACGAGTCAACAAGTATCGTTAAACGGCGCCCTTGTTGGAGTGTCACTAAGCCAGTCCGCATCACCTTCAGTCGTCATTGTCTCTCTTCTCCTGTTCGATAAACCTTGGTTTCTTAAACTGAGGGAAAACTTGCTGCTGCACTCATCATACCTTCCTCTTGGGGTTCCCAACGGGCTGGTTATTCACCACGCACAAGGACAGTCTGGTCGCCATCAGAGGCATCCGCTCCTCGTCAACTTGGCATCATCAAGGACATATATGAGGTTTGCAACCACACCTGGCGCCGCTATGTTTCAAAGGCCGATGGTGTATGTGCAGTTTGTCTCTCCGAATGATGAGTCTGGATGCAGTAGCGGCACTCCAGATGCGCAGCTAGCCATCACCGGCGGCCCCAGCGGTGGCCGATCGGAGGCGATGGAACTTGAGCTTGTGTCTGACCCAGGCTATTGGTATGCGGTCGTTGACATAAGTGAACGTATGGAGGGATTACCGGAGGCCCTAGATGATGACGATGACGATCATTCTTCTGGGTCGTCATCGTCAGAGGAGGAAGGTGTTGGTCCATCTCAGAGGGCGGTTGCGGGACCGATGCCCGAAGACTTCTTGCAGACTATGACCATCCGCAACGAATATCACTCTGTTGCAGGCCTCGGTGAGGCTAGTCTGGAGGTTGGGCATAGTTTCCCAGATAAGGACTCCGCTGACCAGACAATAAAAAGATATGCATTGTCCATATCTCGGCAGCACAGAGTTAAACAGTCTGATAAGACTGAGCTGAAAGTCATCTGCCTTTTCTTGCCCGAGGGTTGCCAGGGTAAAGTGATCGATCGTCGGAGCCTAGGGGTGTAAACGGATCGGATCGGATTTTGCCTTTACCATATCCTTTACCATGTTTTGACATCGGATTCGGAGCGGAGCGAATAATGACCGGATGCGGGTTTGGAAACGGATATATCTGATTGCGGATTCGGAAAGAAAATGGACCAGATTCGGGGCGGAAACAAAACTAATCGGACCGGTACACACATAAGTAGTTTGAATAAGCATACAACTAAAACTACATAGAATAAACAATAGTAACACGATAAAATGAATAAATATAAAAATGAACACATGAATAATAATGTACATACACGACCTAAGGTATCATCCACATGTTTTGGTACCCTAGTAGCCAAATAAAGTTTAAAGATGTATGGTACAATGACTATGTAAGTGATTGGAATGATTACGGAATGAGTCGGCAAATTACTATCGCTATATCACCTTAGCTTTTTCGGAAAAAATTTGGATTATTCGGTTAAAAACCATCGGATAATCCTAATTCATTTTTAGATAATCTATATTTAACGCTATTTTGCATATCATATCCTATACCATATCCGGGTGTTTTCTTCGGAATCGGATATCCTTATTCGTTGGATTCCTATAAATCGGATATGGATTCTTAAATACGGATTCGGTGATGGATCTGGTACGGAAATTATCCTATCCATTTACACCCCTATCGGAGCCGTGGTGTATGTCAGCCATGGGTGATCAGGAAAATTGTACCCCATAGCTGCGAGCAGGTTGGAACTCTTGTAGATCATTGCAATGTGACCGCGAAGTACGTGTCACATATAATGTCAGCGGCAGTGGAAGAAGATATTAATATGGGTATTAAGAAGCTGCAATTGTGGGGAGCTTACGCCCACACTTAAGGATGTGTCACTGATCACAAGTCTACCAATCAGCGGTAAGTCTTTGGTCTCTACCGCATTTTCTAGTGATTGGCCAGACGATATTCGAGTGCGTCTAGACACGGAAGTGCCCAATTCAGGTGCTCATGGTGGTAGAAGACCAAGGGGTGTCCCAATGAGTTGGTTAACAGAACTTTACCATGAAATACCAGATTATGTAACAGAGGAGACGTTGAGGAGGCATCTGTTCGCGTATTTGCTGTTTCTTTTTGGTATGATGTTCCCGTCGGCGCACGGGGATGTTTGTCTCCCTAGTCTAATTAAAATTGCCGAGGAGATAGTAGATGCTCCACTACCTACAAGCCCCCCATACAGCTTTGGTTCTGCTTTGCTAGCTCATATTCATAGGGGTTTATGTGATGCAACTAGGAAGAAAGGTGCTGGTGGTTATACACTTGTTGTTCCCTATGAGTTTTTGCAGCTATGGTCATGGGAGTACATACCTGTTGGTCGTCCAGTTATGAAGAATAAAATCCACCCTTATAATAGTGCCACACAATATAAACATGGGCCTCTTACTATGGCTATTTGCCTGCACTCCGCCGTCCCTCCTCCCACCAGCCTATATTTCACCGTCCATCGTGCCGTCTGCCTATATTCCGCCGTCGGGCAACTCCTCGCATCGCGCCTCGTTGACACGCCCGGCAGGTGTTCATCCATTTGCCTGGGCGGACATGGACTGGATGACGAGGAGGAGCAGATGTTCGCCGAGCTTTTTGAAGAAGAGATGGCAGCAGCCGCCCAAGACGAGGAGCACATGTTGATCCTAGTTTGTCTGTCTGGCTTGTACGTGGAGACGGCCATTGGTCGCCGTGGTGGGTCGGCACCAGGTCGCTGGAAGTGCAAGCCGAGGCAGTGAATCGAGGGCTAGTGCATACTCTACGCCGACTACTTTGCCGACAGTCCATTGCACGGTGAGGCTATTTTTAGGCCTCGTTTCAGGATGAGCCCGAAGCTCTTCCTGAAAATTGTTTATGCCCTTCGAGACTATGACTCCTATTTCATATGCAAGTTGGATTGCACCGGCATGGCAGGGTTTTCCGCCCTCCAAGAGTGCACGGTGGCTATGTGGATGCTGACATATGGAACTCCTGGTGATTCTACCGATGACTATCTTTGGATGGCGGAGTCCACCGCCTTTGATTGTTTCTACCGGTTCTGCAGGGCAGTGATAGCAGTGTTCGGGGATATCTACTTGAGATCACCCACTGTCCAAGACACTGCTCAGTTCCTCGCTTTCAATGAAGCTCGAGGATTTCCGGGGATGCTTGGAAGCATTGACTACATGCATTGGAAATGGAAGAACTGTCCATTTTCCTGGCAGAAAATGTACAAGGGTCACAAAAAAGACTGCACTGTGATACTTGAGGCAGTGGCTACCCATGATCTCTGGATTTGGCACTCCTTCTTTGGTATGCCGGGATCCAACAACGACATCAACGTCTTGCAGTGCTCGCCGATCTTCTCCAAGCTTGTTGAGGGTCATGCTCCCCCGGTTGACTTTGTGATCAATGGCCGGCACTACAACAAGGGATACTATCTTGCAGACGGTATTTATCCAAAGTGGGCAACATTTTTGAAGACTATCTCAAGCCCCGTCCTCCCGAAGGAGGTGGAGTTTGTCAAGGCACAAGAAGGTTGCCAAAAGGACGTCGAGCGTGCATTTGGTGTCCTCCAGCAGAGATTTGCTGTAGACCGATTCCCCGCTATGAGTTGGTCCAAAGATCAGATGTGGGAGGTGATGAACTGTTGTGTGTGCTTATACAATATGATTATTGAGAATGAGCAAAAGTATCCAGTTTCTCTGAGCGAACAAGCTGCACCATATGAGAGAGAGGGTCCTCTTGCACAGCCTAATCACCAGGTGCCGGCATCGTGGGCTGCGTTCATCGCTATGCATCAGGAGATTCGAGACTCCACAATGCATCAACAGCTGCAGAATGATCTGGTGGAGCACATATGGAGGCTTCAAGGCAACACCAACTAGTTTCCATTTGATTTGTTTGAAAACTTGTCAAATTATTTGCTTGTTTTGTTGAACTGTAACGTTTATTTGTAAAAATAAGCCAAATATTGGTAAAATTTGTCAAATTCGTCGAACTGTGAATTTATTTGTGACAAAAACGCCGATCTCCGGGCGTCTACGTGGGGAGACGGCTGGAAGTTCGACGCTTCCCACTCTAAAATTTCGTCCAATCCGGCGCTATTTATCGCCGGATTTAGCCGTAAAGAACGCCAACGGTTGGAGGTGCTCTAAATCATTATCAAAATACCTCCTGCCTTGGTTCCCACCAGCTTACCAGCTGCTGCGTCTGGGAGCTACTGCACCTGCAGCTCGACCAACTACCACACACACTAGCTATCAAGAAGCTCAATCCCAATGGCGGCCAGGTATCAATCGCATCACCCTTGTGAACTGTAATGCAGTTGCTCCACATCACTGAAGAATCCACCTCTTTCAAGCAATCTGACTCTGGTTTGTTGTTGTTCAGAGATATTGAATGGATGGCTGAAGTCTGGTTTCTATGCATCGTCAAGCACCTGAACTTATTCGGCTGCTATGCTGCGCAAACCGATCAAGACCCGCAGAGGATTCTAGACTACGAGGTCATGCTGAACAAGATGCTGGATGACCACCTGTTAAAACAAGGGCAACATGTTCTCCCATGGTTCTTAGGGTGCTGTTAGAGGGTTGATCTATCTCCACAAGTGCCTTGAGCTTCAGGTAGGTAGAGGTCCAAGGATGGAAGTCGAATCTCTGAGGTAGTGCCAGCAGCGTAAAGGTTAGAACATTCAAGGTGAGTACGTGGAGGCACATGCCCAAGTATGCTCAAATGTGGGCTAGAAACACATAGCACAGATTTCTAGCTCTTATTTGAGAGGCTTTGGAAGAAAGTAATGCAACATGAGTAATTAAGTATGTCCTATTAGCTATGAGTAACATTTGCATAATATGGGTCAATAGTCTGATACATCTATTTTTAATAGCTTCACCCGTATGATATTTGAGTCGATGCATACTTGTGCGCTTTCTCAAAATAATAGCGACTCATGACTCTACTGCGACTTATGGCGACTATGCATCCACTTTTATTAACTATATACTGAGTCGCAGCCTTGGTGACTCAATTTTGAGTCGTGACTCAAAAACCATGAATATGCCTCAAAGAACTTATAATGGATGGGGATCATTCTCTGTATACTTTGTCGCATGAAGCATATCGATGGATCCTAAAATGATGCTTTGGCTTGATTATCTGTTTTTCTTTTGTTCATCTTACTGAACTATGTAACCGGTATTTGAGATAAGAAAGTTATTTTCATTAAAACCAATCTAAATTGGTATTTGTCCATCAATATTGGGTTATGACATAGCAAACAAAATAGCAGAATTAACTATGTGTCATATAATTCTTTTTATGGGTTAGTATAATACTGAGTTAGGATTTCCCTTATGATTCGAACTCTTAGCTTCCGGGCTATTCTTAAAGAAATAATGAGAGGAAAATAGAGTCTCCTATGTGGCTTTTGAAGCTTGCAAAACTATACTGGAAAATTGCAAGGTACTCACAACTCTGATACGAAGTAAAAATCCCACAAGGACTATTGTTCCCGAAAGTGGGATTATGATTGCTACAATCCGCCAAAAATTATTGGCTTTGGTAACAACTATAGCGATTCACCAGAGTTGGAGAAAACATCGGCGCATATCGGGCGAGTGACAAATTTTGGAGTGTCGTGACTATGAGTAAAATTTTAATATTTTTAGAGTGAGCAAATTATGATGCACAATATCGGCGTAGTGGTGAAAGAGGTGAAGTGGAGGGGCTGGTGGAAATGAAAAGCAATGTAAAATGCCTTGTGTATCATGTTAATTTACATATGCAGTAAGAAACTTGATGCCCGTGGCAACATCACGGGCAGTTAACTAGTTATACCAAAATTCAGCTAAGGTGAGCCACTGCATCCATTTAGTTGGGCAATCATAAGAAAAATGTCAGAGATAACCCTCTAAACATACGTAGATTACTTCGTTTCGCTAGGCAAAAGCACTTAAGAGTGATATCTTGGAGAAGATCAACTATAATTATATGATTCGAGATTTTATTTCAACAAATACCCGACACATGATGCTTTTTGGTAGATCATGAGGTTCGTTTATTTCGTGCTATATTTACTATTTGAGAATGAATACTTGATTTTTTTTTCAAGCATTGTATGCAATAGCACATTCTGAAATTATATCATAAAGTAAACGTAGGATTTTACTAGTTATTGAGTTCGAAAAAAATAAGACCCCATCTTATAAGTCGCACCGGGGCCCTCAAATCTCGGAGACAGGCCTGCCTTTGAACATATATGGATGATCGCATGATTGGCAAGGCTATTCCAGTGTACTTCTCTTCTCAAAATGTAGGTGTCAATTCAGGCTCAACTTCTCGTTGCAGTTTTGCATACAGGACGCAGTATCAGCTGAATCTGCAAAGACCAACGCAAAAACAAGACCATGAGAACAAGAGAACAAATTATTCTTTTTTCTTTTATGTCATATAAGAAAAAAATGAATAGATTCTATCGTTGTTGATCAAGTAGAATAAACGGAGCAGATGCAATGCCATCAGGAAATCAAGATGGTCTATTGGCTTACCGGGCAGCGCTGTTGACGAGCTGCAGATGGAGAAAAGGCTGCAGCCCAAGCTGCACGCGGTGGCGCCGCTATTGCCGTTGTCGCCGTTGCCTTTGCCGTTGCCAGGCTTGGTGGGTCCACAGTCGGCGATGCATAATACCACACATGCCCACGGCGGCAGGTGGTGCCTGCACCCGGTGTAGCACCCCGTGTAGCACTCGCAATACTTGGACATGGCAGCAGCCGCCTCCTGCTGCTGCCCGGACAACATCAGGAGCATGCAGAGGACAGCAATGGCAGCCGCCCTTATCTTCACGGCCATCTTTTTTCTCTTCACGACGGTGGCTTCTTCAGGATCAATGGAGAAGGAAGAGTACTGCAAATGATGAGAGTGTGGACTGTTTGTGTGGCAGTGTGGGCTCTTATATAGCAATGCTGAAACGACATCTTTTGGCAGTAATCTGCATGTAATCTTTTAAGAAATAAATTTGGTATGTCATAAATTTTAACTAATTATTTGATGGATACATAGGATTGTACAGCCTAGGTTGTTAGATTAGAGAAGGTAGGTAATAATCTTTACTAAAGTGTCGTGCATTACAATAGGTCCAAATTTAAAAGTTTGTGGTGGCATATCAAATTGATACTTCAAAATATATCAGCTATACCCACGATTTCATCCTCTTACATGTTCCACTATAGAAGAGAATTAAAAGGCTGCCACTTATTTCCCAATCTAGCATACATATCTGGAAGATTCGAAAATAAGTGGCAGCCATTTACTTCTCTTTAATAGTGGAACATGTAAGAGGATGAAATCATGGGTATAGCAGATATATTTTGAAGTATCAATTTGATATGCCACCATAAATTTCTAAATTTGGACTTGTTGCAAAGCACGAACCCTTTACTAGTTTGTAACAAAGCCACTCGATCGCCAACCAAAAACATAGCAAAATGGTGCAATCTCTTCCATGTACAAACCAAAAACTTGTTGATGTATACCCAACGTTTCTTCTCTTTTACAACATGACTAAAATGGTGCTTAATCGGACATGTATTTATTTGCGCATGAGAATCCATTCTCTTTAATTGTAAGAAAGTATTATGGTCCTGTTATAGTTTACAAAATACCAAATCTGGTTTACAAAATGGCAAATATATACATTTATCTAAAACATTTTGTTGAGATCTAAATATTATATTAGCATAGGAAGTAGATTGAAACGACTATATATCAGCATGGAACAAAAAGAACCATGACATTTACTGTACAAATATTATTTTGGCTTGGGGATTTTCTGTTTTTATTATACTATCATATGTAATATTCCATCGAATATAGCAACATACCTGTCACCAAATGTTGTTGAATGAATTACTGTTGCAATAGATGTAATACTATGCAAATAGTTGGTCAGGTCGTACCATGGTCATCTCGTACAAGAGCCAATCGATGTAGTTTCAGTTTCGTCCGTCACGACGTCTTTTACAATGGGACATGACCAGTGATGTACCTGATTACATGGTTACGGCCTCAGCATCCGAATTTTTGACGCATCAGACCACCTGTGCGAGTGAAATGCTAGAAAAGACCACCTGCGAAATTTTTTGTCAAAAAGGACCCCCTACGGGTGGCGGCACGTCTGGCCAGGCGACACGTGGCACGTGCCGCCTGGGCCAACGACGGCAAGGGGTTGCCGCCATCCCCAAATCCGGCATGTTGCCTGGCAGGTGACGGCGTCGACGGGCGTTAGAGGAAGTGGGCCATGCCGCCTGGGCCGTTGCCGGCAAGGTGACATGGCGCATGCCGCCACCCCCAAAACCGGCACCCTGCAGCAGACACCGAATCCCCACCCTAACGGTGCTGATTCCCACGCGGCGCTGATTCCCACGCTGACTGGGGTGTTTTTTAGGCGGGAAAGCTGCCGAAATTGCTGTGATGATTGTTTACATGTGATATGCAATCTGTGCTGTTTTCATCTGTCTATTCGATGCTTTGATACACTGTTTCATATAGTAAATAGACTCCAATTATCACGAGACAGGATGCGACGTCCGCTGACCAGCTCTCCTTTTAAAGGCTACAGCATCGCGCATGCAGCACCCTGCTCCTTCACTCATCACTCATTCACTCTGCTCTCTCTCTCTCTCTCTCGCTCCCTTCACTCATTCAATCAACACTCTCTCGTACTCTACTCCAGCACCACACCAGCTCTCTCCTCTCTAATGAGCTGAGATGTGTTAGTGTTTAACCTAAGTAGATGGTATTTGGTAGCTAAAATTGGAAAGGAAGATTCACAGATGAAGAAATAGAGCAGCTTGTTGTATGAAGGTAACATCTTTCAAATGATTACTTATATTATTGCATGGTAGTTCAAGATTTAGTCATGTATCATATTATTAGCATGCAGAGTGATAATTATGATATTATAGTTGCTTGTTTTCATACTTGGTAATGAAGCATGGATTATTTTTACATGCATTATAACGAAACCAATGATTTTATGTGGTAGGTGGATTGTAGTATGAATAAGATGTCGCTGTTATTACATGCAAATTGTGTGCCGCGTAATTCCAAGTGGAGCAATAGTCAATGAAGAAAAGGTATAAACCTCATGACATATTTTTTTTTGGTCCTGTAGTATAAGTGTGATTTGTGAATAATTTGGTTGCATATATATTTCAGGTGAAATTTGCTACGAACGTGAGTTAATTATTGGTTTTTGGAAATATTCGGTCGCATAAAAAGTTGCGGACCAAATAATTAATTATTGGTTATTGGAAATATTCGGTCGCGTTCTTGAAGTTGAGGTATAAAATTTATCTCTTAAAAAGTGTTAAGTATTTATTTTGTTGTAGTATATCCCATGTAGTTACGTTGGTAGAATAGTAAAGTGAAGTAAGTTTATTCCGTTAGTGATTGCATGCATGCAAGAATAATTAATTATATGCAAAATATTCGGTCGCATACATAAAGTTTAGGTCTAAAATATATCTCTTAAAAAATATGAAGTATTTATTTTGTTGTAGTATATCACATATAGTTACGTTGGTAGAACAGTAAAGTGAAGTAAGTTTATGGCGCAAGTGAATGCATGCATGAAAGAATAATTAATTATATGCAAAATATAAATTATGTCAGCTCATTTAGTAGAATATTTAAATTTGTACATAAATATAAAATTTAGCTTCCGTGTTACTAATGTCCATTTTAAATTTGTGGGGTAGGTACGATGGAAAATTTATTAGTGTTTTATGGGGATGTGGTACGCGACGGAATTTCTGGGCTAGATGTGTCTCAGTGCGAGTCTATAAATGTTGTAGTGAGAGACATGGAGAATCTAGATTTTGCGGAAGTGAGGAAATGCATCTGGGTGCAGTTTGGTCCTGAGATACGGGGGAAGAAGATGACTGTTGAGGCCGTCATATGTGTGGGAGGGGATGATGGGACAGCTCCCCGTTGGGGTCTGCGGGAGGTGAAAGGAAATAACTCATGGACGACTGATACGTCTCAAATGTATCTATAATTTTTGATGCTCCATGCTTGTTTTACACCATTTGCCTATTGTTTCGTTACACTTAGTGGCACTTTTATGCATTTTCCGGAACTAACCTATTAACAAGTGCCACAGTGCCAGTTTCCTGTTTTCTGCTGTTTTTGTGTTTCAGAAGTGATACACAGGAAATATTCTCGGAATTGGACGAAACAAGTTCCTGAAGTCTTATTTTACCCGGAAGCTTCCAGAGATCCGAAGAGAAGTAGGAGGGGGGCCACCAGGGCCCCACACACAGGGGCGGTGCGGCCAGCCCCTGGCCCGCGCCACCCCCGTGTGAGGGTGCCTGGTCCCTCCTCTGACATCGACCCTTCGCCTATAAAGACCCCCCGACGAGAAAAACCTAAGGGCCCGATCAGTTTTCCAGAATACATCGCGATCCGCCGCCGCCGTCGACCCGAAGATCGGGAGGGTCCAGAAGCTCTTCCCGGCACCCTGCCGGAGAGGGGAATCGCCACCGGAGGTCTTCTTCATCGCCATGCTTGCCTCCAGAGTGATGAGTGAGTAGTCTACCTTGGACTATGGGTCCATAGCAGTAGCTAGATGGTTGTCTTCTCCACTATGTGCTTCATGTTTAGATCTCATGAGCTGCCATACATGATTGAGATCACCGTTATGTAATTCTACATGTTTGGTTTGTTGGGATCCGATGAATATTGGTGTTTATGATTAAGTTGCTGTACTGAATATTATCTTTTGTTATCTCTATGTTGTTTATGATCTTGCATGCTCTCCGTTGTTAGTAGCTATCTTGGCCGAGTAGTTGCTAGTGACTCCAAGAGGGGGTATTTATGCTCGATAGTGGGTTCATGTCTCTATTTCACCTGGGGGAGTGACAGAAACCTCTAAGGTGGTAGATGTGCTGTTGCTACTAGGGAGAAAACAACATTTATATGCTCAAGGGCATATGCTTTGTTTACATTACACACTTTGCTTAATGCAATTATCTGTTGTTCGCAACTTAATACTTGTGGAGTTCTCAGATTGATTCACCACAAGTGGATTATTAGTCATAGATGCAGTTGGATGGCGGTCTATGTATTTTGTTGTAATGCCCAGAGTAAATCTCATAGTGATCTTCTTGACATATCACGTTATCTTTATTCTATCAATTGCCCAACTGTAATTTGTTTACCCAGCATGTGTTATTTTATCTATGGAGAGACACCACTAGTGAACTGTGGACCCCGGTCCTATTTACATCATATTGCTATCACCTGTTTACTTTACTCGTACTGTTTACTTTACTCGCATATTATATTGTTTTCCACTCGATACGCTCATAACCTTTGTTTCAAGCAAACCGGTGAGATTGACAACCTCATCGCAAGTTGGGAACAAAGTACTTGGTTGTGTTGTGTGCAGGTTCCGCGTTGCCACTGGCCGAAGACGAGTCAACAAGTATCGTTAAACGGCGCCCTTGTTGGAGTGTCACTAAGCCAGTCCGCATCACCTTCAGTCGTCATTGTCTCTCTTCTCTTGTTCGATAAATCTTGGTTTCTTAAACTGAGGGAAAACTTGCTGCTGCACTCATCATACCTTCCTCTTGGGGTTCCCAACGGGCTGGTTATTCACCACGCACAAGGACAGTCTGGTCGCCATCAGAGGCATCAGCTCCTCGTCAACTTGGCATCATCAGCTATTTTTCTGGCGCCATTGCCGGGGAAGAGAGAAGACTTCTGCGAGGGGAGTTCTTCGCACACACATTCTTTACTTTGTTATTTGTTTTGCTTTACTTTATTTTATTTTACCTGCATTGCTTTTTATATCAAAAACCCAAAAAAATTAGAATCCTTGGTAGTTGCTATTTCTTTACTTTTAGTTTATTATGTCTAGTTCAGTTGTTACTACTATGTCCCCCGAGGACATGATCTTTACCTTTAAGCAGAAAGATGAGGAAAGCTTTAAAGAAGCTTGGTCTAGAATTTATGATTGGCATGAGAAAACTGAACCTAAAATGACTTTGAGTTTGCTTCTTAGTAGCTTTTACTTTGGACTTTCTCTTCGTTATAGATATGCTTTGGATGCTACTGCTGAAGGAGATTTCCTTCATTGTGATGGAGATCAAGCCTTCAATATTATAAAAAAGTTGATTACAATTTATAGCATGCCAACCTATTTTGATTCCTCTCTTGTGTGCATTTTCAATAGACTTAATACTCTTGAGACTCAAACTGCTAGCTTGAATTCTTGCTACAATACTTTGCGCCAGCATTTTGATTATGTGCCAACAAATACTGAACCTTCGAGTTGGTATCCTACAATAAAAATCACCATTAGTGGTGAAACTTTCCATGCTCGTTGTGATATTATGTCTGAATTTTGTCTCATGCCAAAGGATGTTTATGAATCTTTGAGCCTTTGGAAGCTTTCTGAAGGAGGAGAAGAAATTTTTCTTACTAACAATGCCACCATATTTCCCCTTGGAATAGCTGAAGGAGTCTTTACAAAAATCCTAGGAAGAATGATATCTACTGATTATCTTGTTATTGAATGTGTAGGAAAAGGACAAATCACACTTGGAAGATCCATTCTGAAGCTCCTAGGCGCTGTTATCGATGTGGGAAAAGGCAATATAACATTTACTTCTCCACCTTGCAATAACCATGTCTTTCCTAGAGTCAAGAGCAAAGGTAAGAAAGGGAGACGTAAGGCACGTGCTGATCCTAGCACTTCATCACTTGATAATACTTGATTCGCACTTTTCTGCGCCTAGCTCAAATGCATTAAAGAAAAGCACTCTTGGGAGATAACCCAATGTTTTCTTTTCAGTACTTTTTCTTTTATTTGAGTCTTAGAAGTCATTACTACTGTAATGACCGCTCCTTATCTTGTTTATTTCGTTTTTGTGCCAAGAGAAGCCTCTAATTTGAGTGAGGTAAAGATTTGGGGATGTTGCTGTCCTGAAACTGTTTTCGGTGCTGCACCGTAAAAATTCATGAAAATTCTCTGTTTATCTTTTGGACCTCCGATTTCTTGTGCATATGCCCCAGGTTATATCCAAACTTTTCTTAGTTTAACACTTTTTGATTTGAGCAACAGAAAATCCCTCAAAAATTCGACCTTTGTCAGCTGTTCAGTTTTGACAGATTTCTGCCAATATTTGTGTATGCCACTTTATCGCTTTCTTTTGAGTTCTTTTGATCATACAACTTTTGGGGAGGTTTCTACAGTAGTATATGCTATATATGTGGTGGTTTTGAGTTGAAACCTGAAGGAAATAGAGGATTGATTATATGTTATGCTTGCACTAATGTTGCTAATAGATTTGTGTTTAGTTTTGTATGAAGGAAGTTTTCAAGTGTAGGGATTGGAGAATGATGAGATGAGTTGAAGAATGGACAAAAGCTCAAGCTTGGGGATGCCCATGCATCACCCCAAGAAATATCCAAGAAGTACAAGTGTCAAAGCTTGGGGATGCCCCCGAGGCACCCCTTCTTCATCGGCAAAAATCAGGTCACCTTTCAAAACACTATATTTTTATTGCTTCATGCACCATGTGTTTTTCTTGGAGCGTCAGTTGTTTTAGTTTTCTTAGTTGGTTTAGTTTGTTTTTTTTCTGCAATAAATGGTTGGACCCCAACAAATTTCCTTTGGAGGAGATGTACTCGTTTTCATTTGCAAAGAACGCTCTAGTTTTCACTCTTATTAAAAATCAAGCGTTCTTCTTTTTTCTGCTACTGCTTTTGGTTTTCGTTTTCGCCTTGATATGTGTTCAGATCTTGTCATATCTTTTCATCAAGGTGTATTTTTGCCTCTGATCTTCATTGGTTTTCATCAAAAGAGGTGTTTATAAAAATTTCAAATGGTGTTGGAAAAGAGAAAAAGCTTTGTGCAAAATAGTGGTACAAGAAGGAGCTTGTGTAGACTGCGGCTTAGGCTTTTTCATGTCATGCTTGATGTCTTTTTGATAGTATGCTTAGTGGTTTTGCTGTAGCATGACTTGTCTCAAATAACTGAGATTGCTTAATGAGCCTTTGAAAAAAATCATGCGTTGTTTTTATTGTATGGAAGCATTATTTTGGTTTTCTCCTTGATGCTTTATTTGGGTTGACTTGGCGCATGCTCACACATGTTAGAATCTTACAAAGTCGCCAATAGCCTCTATGATCATTTAGTTTTTTACTTTTGATGCCATCTTATGCTTCTTTTAATGTCGCTTTGTCGCTTTGCATGATTATGGCCATTATTGCTCTCTTAGTTGGTCGCTCCCAGTCTTTTGCTAGCCCTCACCTTGTACTGAGTATGAGCTCTACTCGTGCATCCAATTCCTAAAAGCCAAAGTTTTCCAAAGTGTCCACCATACATACCTACTAGCAATTTGCTATTCCAAGTAAATTTGACTTGCTTTTATTTTCTCTTCAAATTAAACTCTTACCAGTGTTATGCGAAACTCGGTTAGTAAAGCTCTCACGAACCGGAAGGCACACTTTACTTTTTCCTGTTCTTAAAAATTTGACATTGTGGTCTCTTATGTTGAGTTGTTATGCTTGCAAGTTGTAAGTTGGATTCTAGCCCAGCCATGCTGTCATGGGGCAAGCTTTCAACATTGCACTTCTTATTTGAGTTGATATCGTGATCTTTTGTTTATGGATGCCCGCGGTGTGAAATGAATTGGGAATCTTGTGGGGATCATGGAGTTTGTATATGTGTTAGGGAAACGCCGGGCCGCCAATCTAAGCCATGCATAATTCATGGTGGAAATTTGCAGCATACCCATGGTGAACATTCGACGGCGCATCTCACAATAAAAAGCTAAACAATATAGCAAATAAAAGAGATGTCGAGGTGTTCATTGTCTGCTTGTCCTGTCATTTTGGTGTGGGCTTGTTCCATGTCATCGGGCACGGAGGTACCCCATTGGCGGTTCTCAATGATATGCATATACTTACAATGACAAGAGCCTTGCTTGGGACTCTAAGTAAAGTAGCACGAGGTTTGGGTACTCGTATTCACGGGGCACGAGGTTTTCAACTTATGATTTGTTAAGCATATGCATCATAATTGTTCTCGCATTAACTTTAACCATTCAAGATGCTTATGATGGGGGCAATGAGAGCTCAAAGCCGGTAAGTACCATAATTTTTGAAGGTTATAAAACTTGCAATCACTGCTTCCCTCTGCGAAGGGACTTTCTTTTACTTTTATGTTGACTCACCACCTTCTTTCTTTATGCACCATTAAGAGAGCATAGTTGTCATTCTTAGTGTGATATGCATTGTCCCAAAGTTCATTGATTGACTCATATTGTTGGTTTCAGTTGTTCTTAAATTATTTGTATCTAGTCGCCCTCTTAAACTTGAAGGTGTCCTTTGCATTTATGTTTTGCTCTCATGAAGGACAAGCTGAAAACCTTTTGTATGTTTTTCCTTATGATTTGAACACACGTTTGACTTTCATTGTTTCATTTTCATGATCTTTTGTTTGTGTTCATTTGCATGTTTACAACATGGTTGCTAAGTTCTTATTGTCATGATTATATCTTCATGCCCATGTTTTAAGTTCTATTGATCCCAGCTCACCAATGCTTACATATATGATCAAGATTGTGTAGGTGCATGTCACCTCAAAAATTATTCTTTTGTTATCATTTACCTACTCGAGGACGAGCAGGAGTTAAGCTTGGGGATGCTTGATACGTCTCAAACGTATCTATAATTTTTGATGCTCCATGCTTGTTTTACACCATTTGCCTATTGTTTCGTTACACTTAGTGGCACTTTTATGCATTTTCCGGAACTAACCTATTAACAAGTGCCACAGTGCCAGTTTCCTGTTTTCTGCTGTTTTTGTGTTTCAGAAGTGATACACAGGAAATATTCTCGGAATTGGACGAAACAAGTTCCTGAAGTCTTATTTTACCCGGAAGCTTCCAGAGATCCGAAGAGAAGTAGGAGGGGGGGCCACCAGGGCCCCACACACAGGGGCGGCGCGGCCAGCCCCTGGCCCGCGCCACCCCCGTGTGAGGGTGCCTGGTCCCTCCTCTGACATCGACCCTTCGCCTATAAAGACCCCCCGACGAGAAAAACCTAAGGGCCCGATCAGTTTTCCAGAATACATCGCGATCCGCCGCCGCCGTCGACCCGAAGATCGGGAGGGTCCGGAAGCTCTTCCCGGCACCCTGCCGGAGAGGGGAATCGCCACTGGAGGTCTTCTTCATCGCCATGCTTGCCTCTGGAGCGATGAGTGAGTAGTCTACCTTGGACTATGGGTCCATAGCAGTAGCTAGATGGTTGTCTTCTCCACTATGTGCTTCATGTTTAGATCTCATGAGCTGCCATACATGATTGAGATCACCGTTATGTAATTCTACATGTTTGGTTTGTTGGGATCCGATGAATATTGGTGTTTATGATTAAGTTGCTGTAATGAATATTATCTTTTGTTATCTCTATGTTGTTTATGATCTTGCATGCTCTCCGTTGTTAGTAGCTATCTTGGCCGAGTAGTTGCTAGTGACTCCAAGAGGGGGTATTTATGCTCGATAGTGGGTTCATGTCTCTATTTCACCTGGGGGAGTGACAGAAACCTCTAAGGTGGTAGATGTGCTGTTGCTACTAGGGAGAAAACAACATTCATATGCTCAAGGGCATATGCTTTGTTTACATTACACACTTTGCTTAATGCAATTATCTGTTGTTCGCAACTTAATACTTGTGGAGTTCTCGGATTGATTCACCACAAGTGGATTATTAGTCATAGATGCAGTTGGATGGCGGTCTATGTATTTTGTTGTAATGCCCAGAGTAAATCTCATAGTGATCTTCTTGACATATCACGTTATCTTTATTCTATCAATTGCCCAACTGTAATTTGTTTACCCAGCATGTGTTATTTTATCTATGGAGAGACACCACTAGTGAACTGTGGACCCCGGTCCTATTTACATCATATTGCTATCACCTGTTTACTTTACTCGTACTGTTTACTTTACTCGCATATTATATTGTTTTCCACTCGATACGCTCATAACCTTTGTTTCAAGCAAACCGGTGAGATTGACAACCTCATCGCAAGTTGGGAACAAAGTACTTGGTTGTGTTGTGTGCAGGTTCCGCGTTGCCACTGGCCGAAGACGAGTCAACAAGTATCGTTAAACGGCGCCCTTGTTGGAGTGTCACTAAGCCAGTCCGCATCACCTTCAGTCGTCATTGTCTCTCTTCTCCTGTTCGATAAACCTTGGTTTCTTAAACTGAGGGAAAACTTGCTGCTGCACTCATCATACCTTCCTCTTGGGGTTCCCAACGGGCTGGTTATTCACCACGCACAAGGACAGTCTGGTCGCCATCAGAGGCATCCGCTCCTCGTCAACTTGGCATCATCAAGGACATATATGAGGTTTGCAACCACACCTGGCGCCGCTATGTTTCAAAGGCCGATGGTGTATGTGCAGTTTGTCTCTCCGAATGATGAGTCTGGATGCAGTAGCGGCACTCCAGATGCGCAGCTAGCCATCACCGGCGGCCCCAGCGGTGGCCGATCGGAGGCGATGGAACTTGAGCTTGTGTCTGACCCAGGCTATTGGTATGCGGTCGTTGACATAAGTGAACGTATGGAGGGATTACCGGAGGCCCTAGATGATGACGATGACGATCATTCTTCTGGGTCGTCATCGTCAGAGGAGGAAGGTGTTGGTCCATCTCAGAGGGCGGTTGCGGGACCGATGCCCGAAGACTTCTTGCAGACTATGACCATCCGCAACGAATATCACTCTGTTGCAGGCCTCGGTGAGGCTAGTCTGGAGGTTGGGCATAGTTTCCCAGATAAGGACTCCGCTGACCAGACAATAAAAAGATATGCATTGTCCATATCTCGGCAGCACAGAGTTAAACAGTCTGATAAGACTGAGCTGAAAGTCATCTGCCTTTTCTTGCCCGAGGGTTGCCAGGGTAAAGTGATCGATCGTCGGAGCCTAGGGGTGTAAACGGATCGGATCGGATTTTGCCTTTACCATATCCTTTACCATGTTTTGACATCGGATTCGGAGCGGAGCGAATAATGACCGGATGCGGGTTTGGAAACGGATATATCTGATTGCGGATTCGGAAAGAAAATGGACCAGATTCGGGGCGGAAACAAAACTAATCGGACCGGTACACACATAAGTAGTTTGAATAAGCATACAACTAAAACTACATAGAATAAACAATAGTAACACGATAAAATGAATAAATATAAAAATGAACACATGAATAATAATGTACATACACGACCTAAGGTATCATCCACATGTTTTGGTACCCTAGTAGCCAAATAAAGTTTAAAGATGTATGGTACAATGACTATGTAAGTGATTGGAATGATTACGGAATGAGTCGGCAAATTACTATCGCTATATCACCTTAGCTTTTTCGGAAAAAATTTGGATTATTCGGTTAAAAACCATCGGATAATCCTAATTCATTTTTAGATAATCTATATTTAACGCTATTTTGCATATCATATCCTATACCATATCCGGGTGTTTTCTTCGGAATCGGATATCCTTATTCGTTGGATTCCTATAAATCGGATATGGATTCTTAAATACGGATTCGGTGATGGATCTGGTACGGAAATTATCCTATCCATTTACACCCCTATCGGAGCCGTGGTGTATGTCAGCCATGGGTGATCAGGAAAATTGTACCCCATAGCTGCGAGCAGGTTGGAACTCTTGTAGATCATTGCAATGTGACCGCGAAGTACGTGTCACATATAATGTCAGCGGCAGTGGAAGAAGATATTAATATGGGTATTAAGAAGCTGCAATTGTGGGGAGCTTACGCCCACACTTAAGGATGTGTCACTGATCACAAGTCTACCAATCAGCGGTAAGTCTTTGGTCTCTACCGCATTTTCTAGTGATTGGCCAGACGATATTCGAGTGCGTCTAGACACGGAAGTGCCCAATTCAGGTGCTCATGGTGGTAGAAGACCAAGGGGTGTCCCAATGAGTTGGTTAACAGAACTTTACCATGAAATACCAGATTATGTAACAGAGGAGACGTTGAGGAGGCATCTGTTCGCGTATTTGCTGTTTCTTTTTGGTATGATGTTCCCGTCGGCGCACGGGGATGTTTGTCTCCCTAGTCTAATTAAAATTGCCGAGGAGATAGTAGATGCTCCACTACCTACAAGCCCCCCATACAGCTTTGGTTCTGCTTTGCTAGCTCATATTCATAGGGGTTTATGTGATGCAACTAGGAAGAAAGGTGCTGGTGGTTATACACTTGTTGTTCCCTATGAGTTTTTGCAGCTATGGTCATGGGAGTACATACCTGTTGGTCGTCCAGTTATGAAGAATAAAATCCACCCTTATAATAGTGCCACACAATATAAACATGGGCCTCTTACTATGGCTATTTGCCTGCACTCCGCCGTCCCTCCTCCCACCAGCCTATATTTCACCGTCCATCGTGCCGTCTGCCTATATTCCGCCGTCGGGCAACTCCTCGCATCGCGCCTCGTCGACACGCCCGGCAGGTGTTCATCCATTTGCCTGGGCGGACATGGACTGGATGACGAGGAGGAGCAGATGTTCGCCGAGCTTTTTGAAGAAGAGATGGCAGCAGCCGCCCAAGACGAGGAGCACATGTTGATCCTAGTTTGTCTGTCTGGCTTGTACGTGGAGACGGCCATTGGTCGCCGTGGTGGGTCGGCACCAGGTCGCTGGAAGTGCAAGCCGAGGCAGTGAATCGAGGGCTAGTGCATACTCTACGCCGACTACTTTGCCGACAGTCCATTGCACGGTGAGGCTATTTTTAGGCCTCGTTTCAGGATGAGCCCGAAGCTCTTCCTGAAAATTGTTTATGCCCTTCGAGACTATGACTCCTATTTCATATGCAAGTTGGATTGCACCGGCATGGCAGGGTTTTCCGCCCTCCAAGAGTGCACGGTGGCTATGTGGATGCTGACATATGGAACTCCTGGTGATTCTACCGATGACTATCTTTGGATGGCGGAGTCCACCGCCTTTGATTGTTTCTACCGGTTCTGCAGGGCAGTGATAGCAGTGTTCGGGGATATCTACTTGAGATCACCCACTGTCCAAGACACTGCTCAGTTCCTCGCTTTCAATGAAGCTCGAGGATTTCCGGGGATGCTTGGAAGCATTGACTACATGCATTGGAAATGGAAGAACTGTCCATTTTCCTGGCAGAAAATGTACAAGGGTCACAAAAAAGACTGCACTGTGATACTTGAGGCAGTGGCTACCCATGATCTCTGGATTTGGCACTCCTTCTTTGGTATGCCGGGATCCAACAACGACATCAACGTCTTGCAGTGCTCGCCGATCTTCTCCAAGCTTGTTGAGGGTCATGCTCCCCCGGTTGACTTTGTGATCAATGGCCGGCACTACAACAAGGGATACTATCTTGCAGACGGTATTTATCCAAAGTGGGCAACATTTTTGAAGACTATCTCAAGCCCCGTCCTCCCGAAGGAGGTGGAGTTTGTCAAGGCACAAGAAGGTTGCCAAAAGGACGTCGAGCGTGCATTTGGTGTCCTCCAGCAGAGATTTGCTGTAGACCGATTCCCCGCTATGAGTTGGTCCAAAGATCAGATGTGGGAGGTGATGAACTGTTGTGTGTGCTTATACAATATGATTATTGAGAATGAGCAAAAGTATCCAGTTTCTCTGAGCGAACAAGCTGCACCATATGAGAGAGAGGGTCCTCTTGCACAGCCTAATCACCAGGTGCCGGCATCGTGGGCTGCGTTCATCGCTATGCATCAGGAGATTCGAGACTCCACAATGCATCAACAGCTGCAGAATGATCTGGTGGAGCACATATGGAGGCTTCAAGGCAACACCAACTAGTTTCCATTTGATTTGTTTGAAAACTTGTCAAATTATTTGCTTGTTTTGTTGAACTGTAACGTTTATTTGTAAAAATAAGCCAAATATTGGTAAAATTTGTCAAATTCGTCGAACTGTGAATTTATTTGTGACAAAAACGCCGATCTCCGGGCGTCTACGTGGGGAGACGGCTGGAAGTTCGACGCTTCCCACTCTAAAATTTCGTCCAATCCGGCGCTATTTATCGCCGGATTTAGCCGTAAAGAACGCCAACGGTTGGAGGTGCTCTAAATCATTATCAAAATACCTCCTGCCTTGGTTCCCACCAGCTTACCAGCTGCTGCGTCTGGGAGCTACTGCACCTGCAGCTCGACCAACTACCACACACACTAGCTATCAAGAAGCTCAATCCCAATGGCGGCCAGGTATCAATCGCATCACCCTTGTGAACTGTAATGCAGTTGCTCCACATCACTGAAGAATCCACCTCTTTCAAGCAATCTGACTCTGGTTTGTTGTTGTTCAGAGATATTGAATGGATGGCTGAAGTCTGGTTTCTATGCATCGTCAAGCACCTGAACTTATTCGGCTGCTATGCTGCGCAAACCGATCAAGACCCGCAGAGGATTCTAGACTACGAGGTCATGCTGAACAAGATGCTGGATGACCACCTGTTAAAACAAGGGCAACATGTTCTCCCATGGTTCTTAGGGTGCTGTTAGAGGGTTGATCTATCTCCACAAGTGCCTTGAGCTTCAGGTAGGTAGAGGTCCAAGGATGGAAGTCGAATCTCTGAGGTAGTGCCAGCAGCGTAAAGGTTAGAACATTCAAGGTGAGTACGTGGAGGCACATGCCCAAGTATGCTCAAATGTGGGCTAGAAACACATAGCACAGATTTCTAGCTCTTATTTGAGAGGCTTTGGAAGAAAGTAATGCAACATGAGTAATTAAGTATGTCCTATTAGCTATGAGTAACATTTGCATAATATGGGTCAATAGTCTGATACATCTATTTTTAATAGCTTCACCCGTATGATATTTGAGTCGATGCATACTTGTGCGCTTTCTCAAAATAATAGCGACTCATGACTCTACTGCGACTTATGGCGACTATGCATCCACTTTTATTAACTATATACTGAGTCGCAGCCTTGGTGACTCACTTTTGAGTCGTGACTCAAAAACCATGAATATGCCTCAAAGAACTTATAATGGATGGGGATCATTCTCTGTATACTTTGTCGCATGAAGCATATCGATGGATCCTAAAATGATGCTTTGGCTTGATTATCTGTTTTTCTTTTGTTCATCTTACTGAACTATGTAACCGGTATTTGAGATAAGAAAGTTATTTTCATTAAAACCAATCTAAATTGGTATTTGTCCATCAATATTGGGTTATGACATAGCAAACAAAATAGCAGAATTAACTATGTGTCATATAATTCTTTTTATGGGTTAGTATAATACTGAGTTAGGATTTCCCTTATGATTCGAACTCTTAGCTTCCGGGCTATTCTTAAAGAAATAATGAGAGGAAAATAGAGTCTCCTATGTGGCTTTTGAAGCTTGCAAAACTATACTGGAAAATTGCAAGGTACTCACAACTCTGATACGAAGTAAAAATCCCACAAGGACTATTGTTCCCGAAAGTGGGATTATGATTGCTACAATCCGCCAAAAATTATTGGCTTTGGTAACAACTATAGCGATTCACCAGAGTTGGAGAAAACATCGGCGCATATCGGGCGAGTGACAAATTTTGGAGTGTCGTGACTATGAGTAAAATTTTAATATTTTTAGAGTGAGCAAATTATGATGCACAATATCGGCGTAGTGGTGAAAGAGGTGAAGTGGAGGGGCTGGTGGAAATGAAAAGCAATGTAAAATGCCTTGTGTATCATGTTAATTTACATATGCAGTAAGAAACTTGATGCCCGTGGCAACATCACGGGCAGTTAACTAGTTATACCAAAATTCAGCTAAGGTGAGCCACTGCATCCATTTAGTTGGGCAATCATAAGAAAAATGTCAGAGATAACCCTCTAAACATACGTAGATTACTTCGTTTCGCTAGGCAAAAGCACTTAAGAGTGATATCTTGGAGAAGATCAACTATAATTATATGATTCGAGATTTTATTTCAACAAATACCCGACACATGATGCTTTTTGGTAGATCATGAGGTTCGTTTATTTCGTGCTATATTTACTATTTGAGAATGAATACTTGATTTTTTTTTCAAGCATTGTATGCAATAGCACATTCTGAAATTATATCATAAAGTAAACGTAGGATTTTACTAGTTATTGAGTTCGAAAAAAATAAGACCCCATCTTATAAGTCGCACCGGGGCCCTCAAATCTCGGAGACAGGCCTGCCTTTGAACATATATGGATGATCGCATGATTGGCAAGGCTATTCCAGTGTACTTCTCTTCTCAAAATGTAGGTGTCAATTCAGGCTCAACTTCTCGTTGCAGTTTTGCATACAGGACGCAGTATCAGCTGAATCTGCAAAGACCAACGCAAAAACAAGACCATGAGAACAAGAGAACAAATTATTCTTTTTTCTTTTATGTCATATAAGAAAAAAATGAATAGATTCTATCGTTGTTGATCAAGTAGAATAAACGGAGCAGATGCAATGCCATCAGGAAATCAAGATGGTCTATTGGCTTACCGGGCAGCGCTGTTGACGAGCTGCAGATGGAGAAAAGGCTGCAGCCCAAGCTGCACGCGGTGGCGCCGCTATTGCCGTTGTCGCCGTTGCCTTTGCCGTTGCCAGGCTTGGTGGGTCCACAGTCGGCGATGCATAATACCACACATGCCCACGGCGGCAGGTGGTGCCTGCACCCGGTGTAGCACCCCGTGTAGCACTCGCAATACTTGGACATGGCAGCAGCCGCCTCCTGCTGCTGCCCGGACAACATCAGGAGCATGCAGAGGACAGCAATGGCAGCCGCCCTTATCTTCACCGCCATCTTTTTTCTAATCACGACGATGGCTTCTTCAGGATCAATGGAGAAGGAAGAGTACTGCAAATGATGAGTGTGGACTGTTTGTGTGTCAGTGTGGGCTCTTATATAGCAATGCTGAAAAGACATCTTTTGGCAGTAATCTGCATGTAATCTTTTACGAAATAAATTTGATAAGTCATAAATTTTAACTAATTAATTGATGGATACATAAGATTGTACAGCCTAGGTTGTTAGATTAGAGAAGGTAGGTAATAATCTTTACTATTAACTAGTAAAGTGTTGTTTGTTACAATAGGTCCAAATTTAAAAGTTTGTGGTGGCATATCAAATTGATACTTCGAAATATATCAGCTATACCTATGATTTCATCCTCTTACATGTTCCACTATAAAAGAGAATTAAAAGGCTGTCACTTATTTCCCAATCTAGCATACATATCTGGAAGATTGGAAAATAAGTGGCAGCCATTTACTTCTCTTTTATAGTGGAACAGGTAAGAGGATGAAATCATGGGTATAGCAGATATATTTTGAAGTATTAATTTGATATGCCACCATAAATTTCTAAATTTGGACTTGTTGCAAAGCACGGACACTTTACTAGTTTGTAACAAAGCCACTCGATCGCCAACCAAAAACTTAGCAAAATGGTGCAATCTCTTCCATGTACAAACCAAAAACTTGTTGATGTATACCCAACGTTTCTTCTCTTTTACAACATGACTAAAATGGTGCTTAATCGGACATGTATTTATTTGTGCATGAGAATCCATTCTCTTTAATTGTAAGAAAGTATTATGGTCCTATTATAGTTTACAAAATACCAAATATAGTTTACAAAATGCCAAATATATACATTTATCTAAAACATTTTATTAAGATCTAAATATTATATTAGCATAGGAAGTAGATTGAAACGACTATCAGTATGGAACAAAAAGAACCACAACATTACTGTATAAATATTATTTTGGCTCAGGGATTTTCTGCTTTTATTATACTATCATATGTAATATTTCATCGAATATAGCAACATACCTGTCACCAAATGTTGTTGAATGAATTACTGTTGCAATAGATGGAATACTATGCAAATAGTTGGTCAGGTCGTACCATGGTCATCTCGTACAAGAGCCGATCGATGTAGTTTCAGTTTCGTCCGTCACGACGTCTTTCAGCATCCAGTGTGGCAGCTGCAGCTTTTTTATGTTCAAGGGCTTCATGTCATTTTTTCAATATCTCTCTATGTAGTGCGTAACGTTTCCTTGTCCACTGATTATTTCTCTCTCTAGGATCTATAAACATGCATAAATCTATTATACATTATACTGAGAAATTGTATAAAAATATGCATGATATGCACTAATTGGTCATTATGATCACCATAAGATAAGATAGTAACAACTAACAACGATGGTTGTGATGTAGTGGCATCGGGTTTGTCACTGTCAGTAGCAGCTCTGATCACAGGGCTTGGCGCCTTCTTTTTAAAATTTCATCACTATTAAGTGCACAACGTTCCCATTCTGTCTGCCTTCTTAGCTATTTAAGGTATGCAAACAGCACAAAATTATTATTTATCCACTAATAATATTAGTTTAGTGGAAAAAATTAGTGTTCATCATCTGAGGAGTGGGTGTTGGTTACATCCTGCAGTGGCGTGGATCAACGCTATGTAAGCTTGATCAGGTATTTCTGCCTTCGGTTGATAACCCTTTTGGTCAACGTTGTGTAATATCCAACAGTTTAGATGCTTTTGATGATGTATTTTGAGTGTTAAGTGGTGAGCTACCACTCACACCAGCATCCATTCAATAATAAAGACATACTTCAATAATAAAGATATACTTATTTAACTGTGTTGCTACTATTTTCTATAAGTTAATCAAAATTTACAAAGTTTAACTTAAAACAACCACAAGAATTACACATGGTGAGTTTACATGTGTACCATCCTTAAAGAGGTAAACAACTTCCTCTGTTATATAGCGCTAAGAGACAAAGGAGCCAACATCGGTGTTTGGGGTGACACCCAGTCAGGACAAGCGCGTGGTGAGCCCATCTTCTTCATTTCTTGCAATTATTTGTTGAAGGAAAAAATTGTTTATAAACCCTGAGCTTGTACAAGTTTGGCAAAATAAACCTCGACTTTAAATATATGTCGTTTGTGCCCTGGACTTGTGAATCCCAGTCTAAATTAAATCCTAGAGATGTTTGGTAGATCAAGAGAGCAACAATCCTGCCCGAGATTACAGGTACTCTCACTCACAGTAAGCACATGTGTCATATTCATCTTCTCACCCCATTTCTTTCTTTCATTCACTCTTGCATTCATCCCAATGTAGCATCGGCATTAGTAGGTATGGCGGCACGGGACAGGACAATGGTGATAGATCGTTGCACGGCGCGGCCGACAGCTCTTCTAGGGCAGCATTGCGGGAGCGGCACAACTCACAACTCGACGCGGCGCCGAGCACACATAGTAGCTAAGGGAGCGCGCACATCAGCTAGCACATGGCGGCAAGCCGGCACATCTGCGAAGCTTCTCGAAAGCTGGCTGAACACACCCGTGGCGCACTTACAACAAGAGGCTGCAACACTTGACTCGTATACTTCTCGTCACTAATTGTACGCGGCACTAATTGTACGCGGCAGGAGGGGGACTTGGCCATGGTGGCCGTGGAGGACAAGTGCATGGTGAGCAGCGGCCTGAGCGAGCGTCGAGAGGCAGTGGGGCGAGCAGAAGCACATAGCACTGGGTTGTGATTTTGTTGTCCTTTTGTACGGATGGGATAAAATAGACCTGCTCAGTCTGTTTGGGTCGCGCCGTTGGAGTTGCTCTAACGCATGTATGCCTTTTCATGTGTGGTTCTTATCAGCGACTGACTTTCATATATTTTTTTCATTAGTGCGAGGGAGAGTTTGTAGGAATCCCTGACAAGTTGATTGTCGTGGCACAGCTGCAAGGGAAGATCTTGTGGGTCGGTAGCGAGACCTCTGCTTTGCGACATGATGAGCGGTGTCGCGCGAGGTATGGCATGGACAGTTGGTTATGTGCTCTAACCTGCCCACAAGCAGTGGCGGACCTACGTTGGGCTGAGTGGGGGCCTAGGCCCCCACTCAATTTTTCCATTTTTGCCTTATATAAGCTAAAATTTGACTAGTTGGACCCCCAGTCAGCCTCAAAACTAAACCCCCACTTAGTTTCTAAGTTGGGTCCGCCACTGCTCACAACAACATGGTCGGCCACCTCGATTAGCCCATGCTTTATCCCACTACCAGGGGTGTGCGGAGCGTGCACCGTCACCCCTACTCGTACGAGCCCTAGAGAGGCGGTAGTAGCCGCTCCCACAACATGCTAATTTGTGGAGAGAAAAATTGGAGAGAGAGAGGATAGAGGTAGAAGATAGATAGATATAAGGCATGTCGGCCAATATAAATATGGGATTTTTTATTGTGAAAATCAACTCCAAGGTTTGATTTAGACTCTGATTTGCGAATTCAGGGTACAAACGACACAAATTTAAAGTTGATGGTTCATTTCGCTAAAGCTCCATAAGTTTAGGGTTTAATAGACTTACAGTAGATCTAGGCCAACATGGAACTACGTACCCCCTCCGTCAGGCTGTAATTGGACATGACCGTGGGTGTCCACTAGCTGTCCATCTCTGACCGTTTTATTAACACGTACGGGATGCCACTTCTACCCATCTATAATCTTTAGAATTAAGCGGTGCCTGTTTACCCACCTAAACCCATCAAATAAACGGAAAAGAAAAGGGAGGCTGACAGCAACTTACGTCAGCAACGCAGATCTCTCATCGTTCGAGCATGGAGACGTCGATGGAGAGCGTGCTGGCTTGCGAGGCGGGGAGCGTTTGAACGAGTGCTTCACGCGGAATCAGAAATTGGCGGCGCCGCCACCTATTACTCACCGGAGCATCGCCGGCGATGATGTGGAGCTGCGGCGGACGGTGGCCCATGGCGCGAGCACGCTCTAGAGTGAGATGGAGAGGGCTGTGCTGTCCAGGCGGACCGGAGGCTCGCCAGGAAGAAGATGGAGGGGTCGGTGAGCCTCGGAGAGGTCGAAATCGACCGAATCGACGGCGGCCGGACTTCGCATAGGCGAGCTCGTCGGCGTCCATAGGAGGCTTCCAGCTTACTTGCTTGCCGAGGAGGACGAGGGCCTCGCTGCGGACCTCCAGAACTTCACGGGGCGATGGAGCCAAGCCTCGATACGACGTGGCGGCGGTAGCGGCCGCGCCGTCGCCGCCCGTGATAACTGTGCGTCTGCCGGTGGGTGTCCAGTAGGGGAAAATAGATGGGATGGGTTGGCGGCGCCGTGGACGGCCCGTGCCCAGTTACAGGCCTACCCCTCCGTTCACAATTAGTTTGTATTTTGGATTTAATCAAAATCAAATTTTATAAAGTTTAATCGGATATTGATGAAAAATTGACTTTATAAAGTTCTTGCTCAAACTTAATAAAATTTAACTTTAAGTAAACCTAGAACGCCAAAGTAAATAAAAACAGAGGATTATCGTCATGGCGTTAAAGGCTGTTACCTCCAACTCTACAGGCTACAGCATTAATAATTACATTGAATTGATGGGAAAGTGAGATGAACTACCTAGCTAATGACGAGCCCAGATTGTCCTGAGCAGCTTGAGCAGCGCCAAGGCGTTGGCCTTGGCTCTAGGACTGGCGCGCTGGCTCTGCAACAACAGTAGCAGCTGCGTGAGCAGGCCGGCGTTAATGGCATCCAACCGTACCGCCGCCGACTCGCGGCACGCCACCAGCAGCGACCCGATGGCGTGGTCGCTGCCGCTTCCCTGATCGAAGGGCACCCGGAACACCATCTTCACCAGGACGGCCGTGCCGCCGCCGTACCAGGCGTACATGGCCTCCCTGCCGGCGTCCACGCTGACGAGAAGTAGCTCCAGCGTCTCCAGAGCCCGGCTCAAGAGCGCAGCACGTGGCGGCTTCTTTCCGCAATGCCCGGAGCCGGCCTTGCACGTCGTGTAGGAGATGTATGAGAGGAGGGCGTCGACGGCGCCGGCTGCCACAGCCGTCTCCCGGATGGCCTGGTCCGACGAGCAGAGGCATGACATCGCCTTCAGAGCGGCATCGGATGCGGCGCCACCGTCGTGCACGAGACCGGCCAGTACTCCCATGACTTTTTCTGAACGGCCCATGACCATGCTGCACAGCTGCTGCTGTTCTGCCATGGCGCCGTCGGCGGCGATGTGGATGAGGCGGCACAAGCCTGTCTTGACCCTGTGGCTCCCCCGCCGGAGGAGGACGGCAAATGAGGAGGCGTCGCCGGTCTGCAGGGCAGCGGCAAGCTCGTGCGCCGACGGCGACGCGAGAAGGCAGTCGAGTGCCAGCTCGACGAGCAGCGCATGTGCAGGATCAGCAGGGTCATCACCATCATGGCTGCTGCTGCTGCACCGAAGGAGGAGGCGCAGGAGCAAGGCGCAGAAGCCCGGAGGGGACAGCGACCTCACGATCCCGAGAGTCTCCTCCACGACCGCGGCGTCGTCCGTGCCGGCGTCGAGGTTGTCCCTGAGCGTGGGCAGAGCGAGGTCGGATATGGAGAGGGTGCGGCCGGTGAGGAGCCAGCGGTCGATGAGGTGCTTCAGTGTGCGGTTGGGCACCAGCAAGACCCGCTTCGACTCCGACTTGGGCAGCGGGCGCATGGTGACGGGGCATGTTCGGTGGCCGGCGGCGAGCCAGCGGCGGATGTTGGGGCGGTCGTAGGTCCGACCGGTGGTGGAGAGGGTGACGGGGTCAGACATGATGTCTAGGCTGATCGGGCAAAGGAACAACTCTGGTATCAACATCATCTCTACTCACTGACCGTCGCCCTGTGATGGTGGTTCTTTAGCATGAACCAGAGACTGCACGCTCAATCAGATATATAGAGGTGGGTTGAAGGTAGACCTCCATTTCTCTTCATTGCTGGTATATATGCGCAGACAATGCAAGCTACAGAACACTAGTACATTGCATTTGTGGGTGGGGTCACTGGAAATCTTTGCGGTTTTGGCTTCAGTCACTTGAACTGAACGCCTCTTAATCTACCAGGGTGTCAAATTGTTTGGTCTGATGGAATGCATGCATGCTGTTATAGTTAAGGGGCGTGATCGGTTAGGCAATCATCTTGGTTGTCTTGACCACTGGATGAGATACATATAGATTGTCCCTAGTCAGATGTAGACAAAGGTGTTCCATCCACCTGTTCTGTTCGGCGCAAATATTGCACTCACAATTAAGTTTGGTACACATGCTTTCAGCTAGTCAAACATACATACACATGGGAGCTCCAATCACTCATGCATTGTTCGGTTTGATTCTAACGATCGACAATTTGAAGTATAGGAGAACATGCCTACTTAATTTTGTTAAAATTTCTTTCGCTAGTTAGCAAACCACTTGAGTTCCCATGCATGATTGCCTTGCCCACATATGTATTTCTGCTCTGCCAGCTAGAAAGGTAGCTGAAGATCCACAGCGTGTGCAAGAGATCCAATAATTTGACCGATTTCTTGCATGCGTGCGTACATATGGATCAAGGAACGGTTAGAGACGAGGATCTTTGCTACTCCGACATATTGTCCTAAAACGCTTTCTGTCTACTATTTTACAATTGAAGTTGATTTTGCTGATAACAACCCACGATGTCTTGAAAATCTTGCAGATTCTGCCGGATTAAAGGTGTTTGATCATTCATTTAATTAGGATATTTCTCCAGGAAATACAGATTCTTTTTTCTTCAGGTAAGTATTGGCTGTTGCACAGCTAAAGTGTTTGATGATTGCTTTTTCTAGGGGAACTAGTTAGGTGCCCGTGCGTTGCTACGGGAAGAAACCAAATATATGGAGACTATGACTAATAGGCATTATTTTAATGTGTTGAGTTCAATCAATGTGTAATTTTCAACATCGGTGCGGTGAACATTGTATTTGAACTGTCAAATCCCTACTGTGGTTTGAAGGTATGAATGACTGAGACGCATTGCTATGAAGACCTCTCCATGTCTCCCTTTTTTCGTTCTTAATTTGTTCCCTCTCCTTCCCATACTTATCGAGAAGTACATCAACTCAACCACAATTTCATGTAGGGAAAACCATGTTTGCCCATAAATGCAATGGACAAAAATATGGCGATGGGGTCTCACTAAATTCAATAGCTGAAAATAAAAGGGTTATCTCTACTACTTTTGTCGGTTATTCCTCCTACGTAAAATCTTGCACAATAAGCTTTGGAATTTATGTGTTGAACAATTTGAGTGCCCAATACAGTATAAAGCTTGGAACATATGTTCCTAAAACTGAACATAGAATATATATGTTCCTGACATCTTAGTACCTCTGAAAGCTTACAACTTCAGTTTAAAGGACCCTATACAATAACCCATTGCAGCGATGAAGTTTCTCTAGCTAATCTCATGACCACAAAACACATCGAACATATAAAACCTCGCTAGAAAATGTGTAGAAGTGATCTCTTCCATGTAACATGAGCTCACAATGATGCCTTTAAGAATTAAGAGGACAACTCTACAGGTGATGCACGATATCCCTGAAACTCCATGTTGTGCAATCTTGGTTTCTCTTATGAACTATCATCTCTGGTGTTGGGTTTATCCTTGCCCGTCATAAGGTATGACTTTTTTTCTTCATTAGACTGAAGTTTATCAATTGAGGGTTTTGTAAGCATCTGGATTTGTAGGCTCGTAGACCTCTTGTAACTATATTATATATGTCCCATGATAATCCTCATGCTCCAGGTTCGACATTCTGAAAAATTCAGCAAACAGCAAACATTATTTTCCTGTTCATCTGATATAATAATTCTTACATGTAAGAAGAAGATCAGTTACAGGCAGTATTCTGGAATTACCTTATGAACTTACAAATGAAAGAACAAAAAGGCAAAAAGGAATAAACAACAAAGGCAAATAGTATAGTTGCTCATTATGAATACGGCAAGAACCATAAGTCATATGTGTTGTACGCCTGTATAAATATGACATACAATCAGTTATATGAAGTGCTACACGTTCCTTGCCAACCACCCTTCACAAATCATGCATGGAAGGAGATATTATAAACTAATTATTTGCATGATTTTCTTGGTTTTTATTTCCTGCGAAAATACCAAAAGCAACTCGGGTTTTTTATATTCTGAAAAATAAAAATATCCATGCATTTGAATGTGTTCATACTGTAGGAAATTCAAGTCCAGGGCTCTAGCTCTTGCTTGCTTGTCTTTGTCTGATTCCAAAACTATGCATGCAGCCATCGCTACAAAACAAGACTTCAGAACAATACAAGAACAATCGTCTTTCTCTAAATTGACATATCAAGACTAAAGCAAATTCTGTTTGCAATGGTATGATTCTTTTTGAACATATGAAGATACACTAAAATCACTGCTCAATGGTTGGACTACCAGAGCAGGAAAGCAGAGGAGGAGAATCAAAAACCCTTACCGAACCGAAGTGGAGGAACAGTCGAGACTGCGCTTCAAGGTTTCATTAACGAACATTGAAAATCCATTTGTGCCGTAGTTGATATAGCCTCGATGGAGCAGAACGCACAAGGTATATTAGCTTCAGAAATAAGATGTACTTGGCATTTCAATACCAAATATTCCTGCCCTTCCTTCTCCATCGGTCATAAAACTGACGGAATTACATGAGAATAAGTTAAGGCAATAGAGTAAGTGGCAACTAGAAAGATAAATAGAAAGACTACCAGAGACGGTCATATCCTACACTATCTTTCCCCTTATTTGACCATATTCAAATAACTGGTAGTCAGTCAAATTTGAGATTTTGAGCTCGTAAGAATCAATCACATTTTCAATGGTTGAGTCTTGAGTACCTGGCTTAGGGGAGGTCGATCCCATCGCGGGAGGGTGATCCGATCATGTGGAGGAGGACTACGTTGGGCAGGAGCGCCACCACGTGTTACTCAGCGCTCCGCGATGCCGCTGTTCGTGTTGCTCGTGCCATTCCGCGCCGCCGGCCGCTGCGCTGCTGGTCGTGCCACCGCCATTGGTCACTGAATTTCGGCGGCTGCTGGTCGTCGGCATGATTTGTAGGGAGTGACGGGTAGACAGGGCAGTATGTGGGCTCGGTGAGGGCGAGGGCGTAGGCGGAGGAGTCGTCGTGGGCGACCCGGAGGACAGGCTCATGGTGGACGCGCGGGATGGTGCGGATTATAGCGGAGCCAGAGGCGCCAGGGCGCGTTGTCGCCGGCGAGGTGCGGGCGCTTGGAGGTTGCGGCGATGGGCGAGACAGAGGAGGCCGTCGTTGCGGCTGCCGCGGAGGAGGCGGTGGGCAGGTAGGCCGATGAGGAGGCGGTGGTGGTGGTGAGGGATAGTACCAATGGATGGACACAAAAGAGCGGGCGTCAAGGTAGTACCAATGGATCGCATATATGATGATTGATTACCGTGATTGATGGTTAGCATTAATTCCATATTGATGTCTCCCTGATTTCGTGATTGCTCTTTTTCGTGATTGATGGTTAGCACTGAAATAGGATGGAGTGATTGATTACCGTATTAATTCCATATTGATATCTTCCTGATTTTGTGATTGCTCTTTCCGTGATTGCCAGGGGTAATTTCGTCATTCAAATGATGTATGTCGAGTTGGTGGCTTCACCACCAACTCGAAACGAATAGTAAAGAAGATTGATGATTTTTTTTCTGAGGGAAAATTGATGATTGCTTTTTTTAGGGGAATTGATGATTACTTTTGTTTGGGAGATTATTATGCATGTTTATTTTTTGATGGTAGGGAGATTTTTTTTTTAGGTTGAGGTTGAAGGGTAGGGAGATTATGCATGTGAAGATGCATGGGCCTTTTCGTGCCCTAAAAGTCCTACGGGCCTATAGATTTTATAACAAAACTTGGGCCCGACAAGAGACCTGTACAGGGCCATTTCGCAAGACGCACAACAATGGGGGACTTGCCGCTGAAGGTGAGTGGGCCGAATATGCGATCAAGTTTTTTTCCCTAAAATGAAGAAATTAAAAGTATCAGTTTGTTACTTTTAATTTCTTCATTTTATTTTTCTCTTTTCTCTCTCCGATATATATCTTTTTTTATACCCACATTCCTTTATGTTTTCTTTTTTTGATTTTCTTTTCTTATTTCTTCTTTCATTTTCCTTTTATTTTCATTTTAACCTTTTCTTTCTCGTTCTCCTGGATTCATGAGCATTCTTCTATACATATGAACACATTATTTGATGTATATGAACATTTCAACTAAACATATTCATTCTACCCGGGTGTAGTTACACCCACATGTAACTCACACAATATAGGTAGTATCTATCATACGAGAGAGTATGTAGGGGTAGTATGAATTGTATATTACTATTTTAGGAGTATATATACTAATTTTGAGGTAGTATGCACAATTTTTTAATATACTTACTTTTCATTTACATATATAAAGGTAATTTGAAAATACAATGCAAACTATGGGCCTACTTGCAATTTTTCATTTAACTTGCTTTGAAATATCTTAGATATAGTATATGAACATACTCAAACTGATAAAGTATTACATA
Source organism: Dactylis glomerata (assembly GCA_007115705.1). Taxonomy (NCBI): domain Eukaryota; kingdom Viridiplantae; phylum Streptophyta; class Magnoliopsida; order Poales; family Poaceae; genus Dactylis; species Dactylis glomerata. The sequence goes on along the minus strand of QXEO01000037.1, from coordinate 672,030 downwards.
TTCTTTAGTATGGTAGTAACTTGGGTGTACCCAGGAGTAAGAATATTTTCCTCTAAGAAATATGTAAATATTTTTGTACGTATATAGAAATGGTAATTTTAAAATATAGTTCTGTATAGGTGAACACTGTAGTCATTTAGAAAAAATATTTTGGTAGAATTTATAAAAAATGTATTTAATTCATTTTGACATGTATAATATTTATTTCTGAAACACAAATAATTTTGCCATTATTACTTGAATTATTAAAATCTTAATTAAATTTAGAGATTTAATGCAAATACAAATATATAATTAAAACATGTACCTTTTACCACTGTACATAATAATTGGCAAATAGGAACTCCTGTACAGGCATATTAACCAACAACTGGGAGCTAGCTCCACCTAAACCCTTGATCGGCCACATCTTTTGTGGCTCATTACCAGGTACAACTCATTTATATCAGAATTTATGTTTATTTTAATATAATATTTTAAATTGCTGTTGCAAATAAATAATATTCACTTGTATCAAAGTAAAAGATTGTGTACTAAAAAAAGGTTCTTGTGGCATCAAATTAGTGTTCTCATATGTGTTGTTTATATGTTTTTGAAAATATTTCCATATAATCATATTGAATATGTTTCAAATGAAATGTTCATGTAGAAGAATAATCATATATTTGCCAAGAACACACCTACAATTTGATGTTACACAATAATGATGTTACAAATAAGAAGTGTTCACTCTTATCAAAGTAGCTATCTATGGACTTGTATGAGAAATGTTATTGTGTTATCAATTAGTGTTCACATATGTGATAAAAAAATGTTCACATGTTTTAGAAAATATTTCATGGTGAATATGTTCAAAATAAGTGTTCAGGTAGAAGAATAATCATGTAGCTTGCCAATAACACAAACCCTAAGTAATTTAGTAAAGTCAAAGCTACCCTATGTAAAATCGACTGTAATTTGGTGTAATTAAGTTGTCTATGCCTTAACAACTACTGTATGACCAAAGGATGAGGTATGTAGCATGTACTCAGATGTTGTATATAAAATGAAAGTATAGATATACAGGTAGGAGACAAGCAAGCTTGAAAAGAAAAGAGGCATAGAGACAGAGTGGAGCAAGATAGGCTGGTCACGAGAGGGAAGCCGACGAGAGGAGAGTCACGGGAGGCTAGCTGCCAACCGGCCCAGGTCAGCTGGTGGACATGGAAGTTTTGGCTCCACTTTCCACTAGCCCGACGATGGATGGATCGCCTGACTCCACCGATCACACTCACTCACAGAGCTAGATAGAAGAGAACTACTGACCCTACGACGGCGTCTCAAACTCTTCCTGGCCACGAATTTGATCTCAATCCGAGCAGTGCGTGCGTGCATGTGCAGTACGTCGTCAGAGCCGGCCATCCTCAACCGCAAGTTTCTCGAGCTAGCTAGATTCCTAGAACAGCACGTACCTGCCAGTACTTCATATTTTCTGCGATCGATCATGTTAAACTATGCAACAAACAAAAGTCTACCCACCGTTTTCCAAAATAATTGAAGTTTTAGTCTTATGCTAAGTCAAATTATTTTAAGTTTGATCAAATTTGTAGAAAAAATATATGAGCATATAAAACACCATATTTGATACAACATCCATTGAATTTTCAAACTATATTGAAAAATTCTTTTTAAAAATTGGTCAAATTTGCAGAAGTTTGACTTAGACGAAGTCTAGAACCTCAATTATTTTGAAACAGAGGGAGTAGGTAATATACTCAAGTTTATTTTGTAAACAATGATCAGCCAAATAGTCAATGTACCTGCAGTGAAGTACATACCACATAGACCGACCGAGAGCATTTGCGCATGCATGTTGATCGTCGTATATACCATAATCGTCTTCGTTTGTAACATCCCAGCATTTAGGACAAAACGAAGGGTAGACTTAGAAATATTGTGCATTCATGCATCTTAAAATCTGAGTAAATTTTTCGCAAAATAAAACAAAACCTGGGAGAGTAAACTTCTTTCAAAGCATCTTTTGAGTTAGAGGTGTTTTGATTGCTAAGAGTTTGCTATGATCTCTTGATGATGTTGTTAAGTGAGTTTTGATTTTAAAATGATTGTTGAATTATCTCAAATTTGAATATTTATTAATTAATAAAGAAATAATTCAATTATACAATAATTGAATAATAGAAATGAAATAGAATATAAAAACAAATAGAAATATTACTTTATTGATATTATACATCAATACAATGTCTTTACATCTTTATTTAAAATTAAAAGAAGATTACATATTAGGTAAACAAAAGAAACCTAAAGCTAACTATTTCTAAAAGACTTCAAGAAGTCCATCTTCTAATCTTCAGATTCTGTAACCTGCAAAACAAAACAAACACACAAAAGAAAAGGAACAAAGATTAGGAGTTAGTGATAATTACTCTCAGACTAGGGCAAATTATTTTGCCATTGCATCATTGAGTGTATTTGGACCAAGATTAGTATCTGTTCTTTTAGAATTGGTACAAACTGAATGTGCATCCAACACTTTAGCATTCACAGCGTCAGAGAGTGAGAGAGTAGTGAGGATCAGGTCAAGCCTGGTTGGCAAGCAAGGCAGCTGCTCACAAGCAGCTCAGTCACCCTGACTGGGTGTGGTGCTGTCAGCACCACAGCAAAGGAGGGTAGCAGCTGCTGGAGTAGATCAGCTCGGCCAGGAGCTAGCAGCTCACTCAACAAACACCACAGCAGCGCAGGAACTTCACAGTCCTTGCACACCACATCAAGAACAGCACTTGTTCTTGTTCAACATCATACAAAAACATCCAGCCAAACTCTGGAGTCCAACTGAAGCTCAAGACAAGATCAGGAGAAGTAGAACCAGCAGTCCATCTCAGGAGGAGAAGGACAAGAAGCAGCCAGGAGCAAGTCCAGGAGGTGAAGGACAAGCTAGCAGTCGAGCCAGGAGGAGTAGGCAAGCCAGAAGCAAGCTACCACCAACACCAAGCAACAGAAGCTGTACACAACCTTATCACTGCACAACTACAGGCATCAGGTAGAAATCTTGCAAGCATATCATTGCATGTGCCTGATTCCAGCAAGTGAGGTTGTGTGTAAAGCCCTCAGTTATGCAAAGAAATGCTTTGCATAACTCATCATTGGGTTCATAAAAAGATTCAGTAAATTAGAGTCAAAACCAATACCAAGCCTCAGCTTGTGCTTCATTGGCATTCACTGTGAAGCAACTGATGAACCTACACAGGGCAGGCTTGTGCTGGGCACATGTCCTGTAGGACATGCACCTCAACCACACAAGCACTGCCAGCATAAGCTCTAAATCACAAGCAGTGGGCACCTAAGCAGGCATAGTACCTCACAGTTGTATTTGGGCCTCAGACCAGCATCACTGGCCAGAGAATAGGGGCAAGTTTCACCATAAGTTAGCCTTTACAAATTAGTTGCTGGGCACATGACCAAACTGGTCATACACCTCAACACAACTAACTGAATAATGAACAGACAAGTCCATAAACAGCAGTACAATCATCTTCCTAGTTATTTAGAACTAGGAATCATATCTATCATGCTTAAGTTAATGTCACAGAAGTCTGCAACACAGCATAGCATTTGACCACTTGGTTATCCTGGATAAGCAAGTAGCAGCAGCAAGCACAGCAACACACTTATCCCAGAACATGTGCTAGCAGTTAACTGAATTACAACATTCAGTTTGTCACCACAGTATGGGAATACCAGCAATCACAGGGGAATCATTTAGCTATCACAGGATAGAGCTAGCTAGGGTAGTGGAGTATTGCAAGTATTTAACAAGTGTTAACTGAATCTTGCAAAAGTGCAAGGTTCAGAATAACACCTCTGTCAGTAAGTGTGCCGACAGAGGGAATAGAGGAGCAAGCAGAATGTCGCATGGTATAGCGCAGACATAGTTAACTGAAACAAGCATACATCCAGCAGCAGCAACACAGACCATGATCTGTGAGCTTGGCTCATTGGTCATGCCCAGATGGCCAAAGACCATGGCCGGAGTTAGAGGAGTAGAAGGTGGAGAGAAGAAGAAGGAGCTCACCGTGCGCCCAGGCGCTTGTCTAGGCGGCATGGCGGGGCAGTGCCCGCGCGGCCAGCTAGATGCTACCCGAGGAGGACTTCAGCGCGGCACCACCGGGAGCACCGCACCCGGCGCTTCCACCGGCGTGCAACCACACCAAGATCCTCTAGGGAAAGCACCGCAGGCATCTGAGAGAGCCGGCGAGGATTAAAGCTCAGTGGTGGTTGAGGGGTGGAATCCCGAGCGGGATCCAGCCACGGATCTCCTCGGAGAGGAGGCGGCCGTCGAAACGGTTTGGTGGAGATTGAAGAGGACGCAGGGGCGAGTATTTCGCCCAAGGTGGCGACGGTGGAGGTCGCCGGAATCGGCCGGAATGGCCAGGCGACGGCGGCGGCAAACCAGATCGCCAGAGGGAGCGATGAGAGAAGAAGGTGAGCGAGTGAGGGGCTGGGCTGGGTCGGTGGTTTGACCCAGACTCGAGCCGGTTGGCTTAGCAGAGCCGGGTGGGCCGGCTAGGCCAGCAGGCCAGTTGGGCCAGCAGGCCAGTTGGGTCAAAAAGGTTTTTGGCAAATTAATTTAAATCAAAATTTCAAATTCAAATGTTATCTCCTTTCTTGAATTCAAATCAAATTCAAAAATTCAAATAACATTAATAAAACACTTTCTTATTCTTTAATGAATTAAATATTAAAATAAATTTCAATCTCTGAATTAATATTTTAGATCTATTTTAAAGCTTTTAAATTCTATTTTCAAAAACCTTAATTAATATCTATATTATTAAAAATTGAATTTCTTCTTTAAAAATTAAACCTTTTTCTTTTTCAAATAACTCAACAAAAGTTTTATAACTTAAACTTTAATTCAAAATCTTTATTAAATTGTCTTAACACTTCAATATGGTAAAACACACAAATACAATTTGTGTTTTTAGAAAGTCTTTAAACCCTAGAAAGTGGGTAAAACACACATATAAGAAAACCAAGTTCATAACTCACCATGCATAGCATATCATTGTGCATAGCATCCATTTATATCTTGAAACATTGTCGTTATCGGACAATACTTGGATTTCTGTAGAACAAGGAGATCAGGAGCAACACCAAGTATCCGACTCCATTGCCTTTCAGTCATAAGGCAAGTTTATCTTGCTCATATCTTTTGAATGCACTGGCTTGGAAACTTCTTGCAAAGTGATGACTTCAAACTCTAACATTTCAAAAGGGATGGAAAACCTATTTTCATAAATGAACATGACTAGTGGTTATCGACCAGTGGTGATAACCTAGGATGGCTGGCAGGTGGAACCACGGTAAGATTGTGATGGTGGAGGTTTCACTTGCACGGGAAAGATAACCTATGATTAACCACCAATGCCACAGTTATTCTTGTGCCGTAAAAACCGTGTCGTCCAAGAGACTTGGAATGGGACGGGAAGGTCAGCTGTATCTTCTCTCGTTCGCATGTCAACGGACACTCAGCTACCGTTCGCCGTATATCTCGAAAGAATACGTGCACATGGGTGGGACCCCTTAGTGCCCACGGCCACTGGTGTCTATGATGGTCCGCAAGGGACGCCTAGATACTTCATCATTGGGGGTGAATATCAGGGGCACAACCTGCTTGCATGAATTGGGTGGGCATGCGTTGTGCGGAGAAGGCAGTGATTGGCTTGGATCAATTACTGGGCCCCACATCATGAAAATGTGGACGGGAATGTACGCCCGGTTGTGCAGCAAGGCTTTGATCTCTTTTGGAAGGACACACCTCTGCAGAGTGTAAAAAGATGTGACATGTTACCCCTTGTTCCGGGAAGGAGCTGCGAACGCGGCAGGAAAGGTGCTCTCAAGGCACTAATACCCTGTGTTGGCAGTTGGGCATAGTTTTCTAAAGTAAAAGCAATCTTTCAAGAAAACCTTGATAAAACCTTGCATAGGCCTACGACTCTTTTGGGTCTGTGGCTGTAGTTAGTGCATATCACACCACTTCTTTCTAAAGAAACTTGCTGGGTAACGCTCGTTACTCACCCCAATCTCTTAAACCCTTGCTAGACTGTGAAGAGCTCGATGAAGCCACTGTGAACGCAATCGAAGGCCAGCAGGACATCTTCTACGAGGAGCCAGATCTCTCTCGCGGCGTCGAAGGCGTGGATTACTTTATTCGCTACGGAGCATCCTCCGGCGAGGAGTCAGAGTGAAGAAATACTAACTATTAGAGTAGTACTGGAACCGAGGAACCGAGCAACTGCAGAATATGAATAAGTTGTTGAGTTCTTCTCGTGTTTAATTATTTGAGCTTTTCAGTTGCTGTAAACACTAAGCACTTGAGGTGTTCTCTTTGTCAGGAGCACTTTGCTATCATCACGCTTTGGTCTGTAATAAAATGTGGATCAGTTTGTATTTGGGCCCGCAATGTTTCTGTTGTACCATTCTAAGGGATGTAATATTTGTGGAGGCTTGTTCCGCAAGTGTTATATCAACGACTTGCATACTACAACATGCAGTGGTATGCTGGGTCACCGCAGCTGGTATTAGAGCAATTGCTTTGACCTTAGGTTGGAAACCTAGTAAAGGGATAGAACCTGTAGGAGTCTAGTAGCAACGGTAAAGAGTTCTCTAAATCTATGATGGTTATTCACTTGGGAATAGCTTAGTCATATTTTTAGTGTTACAATTCTTTATTATGATGCATCATACTAATTATGTACCTTATCCTTGTAACAGCTATTATGGCATCGAGAATTCCAGCACGTACCGTTTGGTCACAGAGGAAGACTCTGGAAGACTATGAGGGACCCTTGACTGAGCAGTTAGGGTCACTACTATGGGCTTTTGGATTCAGCACCGACATCCCTGTTAAGACTTTTACTTACAAGGATGACGGGACTGTGGTTAAGTACCGTGTCGTGATCATGCTACCAGATGGATTAGCACCTAGTACAGTTCAGCCTTCCGGAGAGGGAAGAGGTGAGACTGCAGCGTATCACGAGGCAGTAGTGAGAGCTATTGTGACTATCAGGGAGTACAGAGCGGTGGAGTTAGCAGGTACCACTTTTACCGCTATTCCACATGACTCACTGATGGATGAGCCAGGAATGGATCACGATGTTCTGGTGAAGAAGAAGCCGAAGTTAGCAGCCAGACTTCTTGATAGGTATATGAAGATGGTAGGTTCACTGTATAACACTCACCAAGTCACTGTGGAGGACAAGGCGGAGATGCTTGATGACCTCACAGACATTACTAGGAGGCAGGAGCGAGCACAGTTGACTAGGCAGGAGTCGGAGGGATCTCATTTCTCACCAGTTGTGGGAAAGCACAATTACCTGACACAGCCTGGACCTTCCAGGTATTCACTCACTCCTGAGCCTATTCACTACCCAGTTATCACTTCTAGTATGGTGGCGCAGCAGGGTCTCAAGGGGGTCTCGGAGTCCGAGCTTCCTATTAAGAACCCTGATGGGTGGAGGTTTGACTGGCTGGGAGACGGCCAGCAGTATACCAGCTCGTATGGAGGGGCAGCTCACGCAGCAGGAGTTGGTGATGCCGTAGTCACTCCTGTTGTATCGGATGAGGAGGAGGATCCGATGGAGGTTCAGTTTGAGAGTCAGGAGCCAGTTGAGACACCTATGGAGCAGGAAGCACCGTTTGATCACACCTACTGCACGGAGAGTGTGTGCTACGGAGAGGCAGAGCCTTTTCCTACTATGTCTGCTCACGAGACCGGGGTGTACTTTGAGAGCTACCTCGGACTGAATGGACTAGTGTTGAGCGATACCTCTGCGATGGACACTTCAGACTCGGATTATGTTCCGGGTGGTAGGCCGTTTGTTCCCGAGACAGTGCGCCGGACTACACGCCATCACGGGTGGACTCCGGGCATGTACTATGAGCCGTGAGACAGGACAGGATGTCAAGATCAAGACCGAAGCTTAGTTATATCTGTGAATGCAGCTAGTGCTAGTAGTACGTTGTTGTAATAAGAGAGACGCTAGAACTACCCCGTCTCGATCTATAAGTGTACTCCACGTGTGAGAGTACGTGTTGTAATAATGACCTTGTATCGGTTTGTATGATATTTATAATATGTACCTTGTATTTGGTTTTCTTGCGATCTTCCATTTGGATTTGGATTTCTGGTTTCCATTGTGTGACTAGTTTTGAGCATGAAGTGAAGCTCAGAAAGCATGGGCATGGTGTAATTATGAGATCTTCGCTTTATGTTACAGGACTAGAGGAGCTATGGATACGGGATTAGCTGCCGATGCTGAGGAGCAACGCTTGGCACAAGAGGCTCAAGCGAAGGCAATGAATGACCAGCAGGCAGAAATGGAAGCCAAAGCAAAGGCTGATCAAGAAAATCAAGCTCATTTACCACCACCACCGTTTAGGCCGTTGGCGGAGCAAAGCTTTATGCAGTATATGCAGTTCATGCAAGAGACACAGAACAAATTTATGCAAGAGCTCATGGGGCATGTTGGAGCCGGAAGGGTTCCGGAGGCAAGAGGGGTAAGTCTTTCTGACTTCCTCAATACAAAACCACTTCCTTTTGCATCCGCGGTGGAACCAATGGATGCGGAAGATTGGATCATGGACACTGAAAGAAAGTTGAAAGCTGTGGGAGCCAATGACGAGGAGAAGGTTCGTTATGCTGTACACCTTCTATCTGGACCAGCCGCAGCATGGTGGGACAACGAAGTGACACTCCAACTTCCGGAGAAGGTATTCTCTTGGGAAGAGTTCAAAGAAAAATTCCGTACCTTTCATGTGCCGGAAAGTGTGGTTGAGCTTAAGAGAAGGGAATTCGAAGACCTCAAGCAGGGGAGTGCAACAATGATGGCTTACATCAAGGAGTTCACAAGACTATCTCGTTACGCTAGTGACGAGGTGAGTACTGACAGTAAGAGGGTGAAAAGGTTTCTCAGGGGATTGGATCCATACGCGGCGATGCAGATGAAGTTGACTAAGCCGCGTAACTTCCAAGAATTAATGGACACAGCTATTGCCTGGGAGAATGACTATAAGTTGGTTCAGATGAGCCGACTGAAGAGGGCCAAGACTGAAGCCAAGAGAGTTCCACCAAACCGAAGTACTCCAAATCTGAGTTTCAAACCCAGAGTTAGGACAGGAGGAGTTCTGCCTAATAAGAAGACGTTCACACCAAGAGGATAGATCATCTGTCATAACTGCGGACTTCCAGGACATTTCAAGGGGGGATGTATGAAGCCAAGGATTATATGCCACGCCTACGGAAAAGAGGGGCATATTTGTCCAGATTGCCCAAATAAACTAGCTGGAGGATGGCCGGATAACCGTGGAGGCAAATCAGGAGGAGGCAGTAGACCTGCATCCAGAGGTGGCAGTAGCAGCAAGAACGGGAACGGAAAAAGAGGCCGAAATTTTGGGAAGCTGAATTGCACATCTCTGGAAGAAGCTAACAATTCAGAAACGGCGGTCATAGGTACGCTCAGCATCCTTACTCATCCCGGCAAAGTTCTTTTTGATACCAGTGCCACTACATCATTCATTTCCAAAGATTTTGTTGAAAAATATGGGTTAAGGTGTCAGGCGATAGCACATCTTATGACTGTTGTGACGGCCGGGGGTAAACTTTTAGTATCCCAATTCAAACTAGACCAGGTCATTACGATCTGTGACTGTCCTTACTTTGCCGATCTCTACGTTCTTCCACTTAAAAACATTGAAGTTGTTCTGGGAATGGACTGGATGTCCGATCATGGAGCACACATTGATTGTGAAGAGAAGACGGTGTCAATCCAGAAGCCTGGAGGTGGGAGAATCACATATCAAGCAGATAAGCATACCCATGTGGAGATTGGAATTCAACTCAATTCACTGAAAGAGGCCAAGTTAGAAGATATTCCCGTGGTTAACGAGTTCATGGATGTATTTCCCCAAGAATTGCCGGGAATGCCACCGGATCGGGAAATAGAGTTCACTATTGATCTGAAGCCAGGCACAGCACCAATTTCACAAGCACCCTATAAAATGGGTCCTAAAGAGTTGAAAGAACTAAAAGAGCAGTTAGATGAGTTGGAAAGTAAGGGATTCATCCAAGAAAGTATATCACCTTGGAGTTCGCCAGTCATATTTGTTGATAAAAGAGATGGAGGTAGAAGAATGTGTGGGGATTTCAGGAATCTGAACAATGTCACCGTCAAAAACAAGTAACCTTTGCCAAGAATTCAAGATCTGTTTGATCAAGTCCATGGAGCTGGGGTTTTCTCAAAAATTGATCTGAGATCTGGGTATCATCAAATCAAGATAAAGCCTGAAGATGTACCAAAGACTGCATTCGTATCAAGGTATGGCCATCATGAATATTTAGTTGTTCCTTTTGGTCTGACCAATGCTCCGGCAATTTTCATGAACTTGATGAACAAGATTTTCATGCCATATTTGGACAAGTTTGTGATAGTGTTTATCGATGACATTCTGATTTACTCCAAGAATAAAGAGGATCATGCCAAACATCTCAGAATGGCATTGCAAGTGTTAAGGGAACATCAGCTATATGCTAAATTCAGCAAATGTGAATTTTGGCTGGATCAAGTAGAATTCCTTGGTCATGTCATTAGCAAGGAAGGGATTGCCGTTAATCCAAGCAAGGTTCAGTCAGTCTTGGATTGGCAAGCTCCAACCAATGTGAAGGAAATAAGAGGATTTCTAGGAATGGCCGGATACTATCGGAGATTCATTGAAGGATTCTCAAAGATAGCTGGACCGATGACAAAATTGTTAAGGAAAAACACTCCATTTGAATGGTCTGAGAAATGTGAAGAGAGTTTTCAAGAGCTGAAAAAGAAACTCACAATAGCACCTATCCTAGCAGTACCAGAAACTGGAAAGGATTATACAGTTTACTGTGATGTGATGTCTACGCACTTCTATTCTTGTAGACACTTGTTGGGCCTCCAAGTGCAGAGGTTTGTAGAACAGCAGCAAGTTTCCCTTAAGTGGATCACCCAAGGTTTATCGAACTCAGGGAGGTTAGAGGTCAAAGCTATCCCTCTCAAGCAACCCTACAATTACGATACAGAAAGTCTCTTGTGTCCCCAACACACCTAATACACTTGTCAGATGTATAGGTGCACTAGTTCGGCAAAGAGATAGTGAAATACAAGTGGTATAGATGATTATAAGTAGCAAACGTGATGTGAAATAAATATCGCTGCGAGCAAACAAGTAACAAAATAGCAAGTAAATGGTGTGCAATGCTTGGAAACAAGGCCTAGGGTTCATACTTTCACTAGTGGACACACTCCCAACAATATAACATGAATGAACAAATAAACAACTTCTCTCCACTATGGTACTCTGAATTACTCTCCTATTGAATAACACTAATCATTGCGTAGTGGCTACAGAAGCACCCCTTAAAGTTCATCAAGTACTTGACAAACACCACTCATAGAGACATCCAAATCAGATCACAACTCAACATAGAAATCATTGCAACTTAGACCAAGTACTAACACGGTGCACACACTGTCAACATTACACCATGAAAGGAGGAATAGATCACTCAATACTATCATAGTAATAATTATTCTCATAATCCATAAGAGATCACAATCATAGCCTAAACCAAGTACCACCATGATGCACGCACTATCACCGTTACACCATGGCAGGAGGAATAGATTACTTTAATAACATCACTAGAGTACACTATAATAATTAAGCATAGGAGTAGCATAATATCTGAATAATAACATCTACTTGTTCAACATGATTCAAAGCTCACGATCACATAAAGATCACATCATGGGAGAGAGAGGTGAACCACATAGCTACCGGTAGAGCCCTCAGCCCCGGGGATAAACTACTCCCTCCTCATCATAGGAGACAGCAAGGTTGATGGAGATGGCGGTGAGGTCGATGGAGACAGCGGAGACGGCAATGGAGACCGATGGAGATGGCTCCGGGGGCACTTCCCCGTCCCGGCAGGGTGCCGGAACAGAGAATTCTGTCCCCCGAAATTCGTCGACGGTGGCGGCGGAGCTGCGGAACTGCTTCTGGAAAATTGCCGAATCCTCTAGGGTTTTCTGTCCCGAGGCTTTATATAGGCGAAGGGGCGATGTCAGAGGGCTGCCAGGGCCTCCTCACATAGGGGCGGTGCGGCCAGGGCCTGGGCCGCGCTAGCCCTGTGTGAGGGAGGCCTGTGGCCCCTCTCCTTCCTCTCTTCGGATGTCTGGATGCTCCCGGGAAAAATAAGACTTCTGGCTTTTGTTTCGTCCAATTCCGAGAATATTTCCTGTGTATCACTTCTGAAACACAAAAATAGCAGAAAACAGGAAATTGGCACTGTGGCAACTCGTTAATAGGTTAGTTCCGGAAAATGCATAAAAGTGCCACGAAGTGTAACGAAACATCAGGTAAATGGTGTAAAAACAAGCATGGAGCATCAAATATTATAGATACGTTGGAGACGTATCACGATGCATCCAAGAATGGACTGGGCTGTGTTCTGATGCAAGACCGGAAGGTAATTGCTTATGGTTCAAGACAACTCAAACCACATGAAGTCAATTACCCAACACATGATCTAGAATTGGCAGCAGTGGTATTTGCTCTCAAGCAATGGAGGCAATTTCTTTATGGGGCCAAATGTGAGCTTTACACCGATCACAAGAGCCTTAAATACTTCTTTACTCAGAAGGAGTTGAACATGAGGCAGAAAAGATGGCTAGAGTTGATCAAGGATTATGATCTTACTATTAATTATACTCCTGGAAAGGCTAATGTGGTAGCCGATGCATTAAGCCGGAAGAGCACTGTAACACAGCAAATGGATAGAGAACTTCTGGAGGAATTGCTTAAGGACCTGGAAAGACTGGAAATAGAATGTCTGGAGGTCCAATCTTTGGGGAGTATTCACACTATGAGAGTAATGGAGGAAAGACAAAGTGATTTGAAATACACTATATTCAGAAGACAAGATGAAGATCCTTTCATCGCCGAAGAAATCCGCAGAATTGAAGAGGGTAGACCATCTGAATTCCGTTTGGGTGATTTTGATTCACTCTGGTTCCAGAACAGGATCTGTGTGCCAGATATCCAAGAGATCAAGGGACTGATTCTTAAGGAGGCCCACGAGACACCATACTCCATACATCCGGGAAGTACAAAGATGTACATGGATCTCAAGGAGTTGTTCTGGTGGAATAACATGAAGCAGGACATAGCCAAGTATGTAGCAGAATGTCACACCTGTCAAAGAGTCAAGGCAGAGCATCAAAGTCCAGCAGGGTTACTTCAACCTTTGGATATCCCGGAATGGAAATGGGAGGAAATGAGAATGGACTTTATTACCAGTTTACCTCTAACCAAGAGGCACAAAGATATGATCTGGGTGATAGTTGATCGACTCACCAAAAGTGCACATTTCTTGGCTGTGAATCAGAAAGATAGTGCAGAAAAGTTGGTAGAGATCTATGTGAGAGAAATAGTTAGTAAGCACGGAGTGCCCAAGAAAATCGTCTCGGATAGAGGGTCAGTGTTCACATCCACATTCTGGGGAAATCTTCATGCAGCATTGGGGTCACAATTGGATTTCAGCACTGCTTATCATCCTCAAACTGGAGGGCAAATAGAAAGAACAAATCAAATCTTGGAGGATATGCTGCGTGCATGTGCTCTAGATTTTGGAGGATCATGGGATGAGCATTTACCATTTGCAGAATTCTCTTACAACAACAGCTATCAAAGCAGCCTGAAAGCAGCACCATTTGAAGTATTATATGGACGCAAGTGCAGATCTCCAATATGTTGGTTTGAGCCGGGAGGCAACGATGAATTTGAAACTGATTTCATCAAAGAGAAGCAAGGCATCATTGATACCATCCGTGACCGTTTGAAGATAGCTCAAAGTAGACAAAAGAGTTATGCAGATCAAAAGAGGCGGACATGGGAACCCAAAGTGGGGGATTTGGTCTATCTGAAGGTTAGTCCCATGAAAGGAGTCAAGAGATTCGGTATTAAGGGGAAGTTAAGCCCAAGATACATTGGACCATTCAAGATTCTGAGTCAAAACCGAAGTGTTGCTTTTGAATTAGAGCTTCCAGCAAAATTGAAGCAAGTTCACAATGTCTTCCACGTTTCTCAACTTCGGAAGTGTTTGAAAGCACCGGAAGATTCTATTACACATGAAGACCTAGAGCTGCAAGCAGATTTGACTTATGAGGAGAAGCCAATAAAGATCTTAGAGGAGAACTGGAAGAGGCTTCGGAACCGTGCAATCAAATTCTGTAAAGTACAATGGAATCATCACTTCGAAAGGGAAGCAACTTGGGAGAAAGAAGAGGATTTGAGACAAGCATATCCAGAACTCTTCAGGTACACAAAGTTTTAACTTCGGGACGAAGTTCTGATAAGGGGGGAAGACTGTAACATCCCAGCATTTAGGACAAAACGAAGGGTAGACTTAGGAATATTGTGCATTCATACATCTTAAAACCTGAGTAAATTTTTCGCAAAATAAAACAAAACCTGGGAGAGTAAACTTCTTTCAAAGCATCTTTTGAGTTAGAGGTGTTTTGATTGCTAAGAGTTTGCTATGATCTCTTGATGATGTTGTTAAGTGAGTTTTGATTTCAAAATGATTGTTGAATTATCTCAAATTTGAATATTTATTAATTAATAAAGAAATAATTCAATTATACAATAATTGAATAATAGAAATGAAATAGAATATAAAAACAAATAGAAATATTACTTTATTGATATTATACATCAATACAATGTCTTTACATCTTTATTTAAAATTAAAAGAAGATTACATATTAGGTAAACAAAAGAAACCTAAAGCTAACTATTTCTAAAAGACTTCAAGAAGTCCATCTTCTAATCTTCAGATTCTGTAACCTGCAAAACAAAACAAACACACAAAAGAAAAGGAACAAAGATTAGGAGTTAGTGATAATTACTCTCAGACAAGGGCAAATTATTTTGCCATTGCATCATTGAGTGTATTTGGACCAAGATTAGTATCTGTTCTTTTAGAATTGGTACAAACTGAATGTGCACCCAACACTTTAGCATTCACAGCGTCAGAGAGTGAGAGAGTAGTGAGGATCAGGTCAAGCCTGGTTGGCAAGCAAGGCAGCTGCTCACAAGCAGCTCAGTCACCCTGACTGGGTGTGGTGCTGTCAGCACCGCAGCAAAGGAGGGTAGCAGCTGCTGGAGTAGATCAGCTCGGCCAGGAGCTAGCAGCTCACTCAACAAACACCACAGCAGCGCAGGAACTTCACAGTCCTTGCACACCACATCAAGAACAGCACTTGTTCTTGTTCAACATCATACAAAAACATCCAGCCAAACTCTAGAGTCCAACTGAAGCTCAAGACAAGATTAGGAGAAGTAGAACCAGCAGTCCATCTCAGGAGGAGAAGGACAAGAAGCAGCCAGGAGCAAGTCCAGGAGGTGAAGGACAAGCTAGCAGTCGAGCCAGGAGGAGTAGGCAAGCCAGAAGCAAGCTACCACCAACACCAAGCAACAGAAGTTGTACACAACCTTATCACTGCACAACTACAGGCATCAGGTAGAAATCTTGCAAGCATATCATTGCATGTGCCTGATTCCAGCAAGTGAGGTTGTGTGTAAAGCCCTCAGTTATGCAAAGAAATGCTTTGCATAACTCATCATTGGGTTCATAAAAAGATTCAATAAATTAGAGTCAAAACCAATACCAAGCCTCAGCTTGTGCTTCATTGGCATTCACTGTGAAGCAACTGATGAACCTACACAGGGCAGGCTTGTGCTGGGCACATGTCTTGTAGGACATGCACCTCAACCACACAAGCACTGCCAGCATAAGCTCTAAATCACAAGCAGTGGGCACCTAAGCAGGCATAGTACCTCACAGTTGTATTTGGGCCTCAGACCAGCATCACTGGCCAGAGAATAGGGGCAAGTTTCACCATAAGTTAGCCTTTACAAATTAGTTGCTGGGCACATGACCAAACTGGTCATACACCTCAACAAAACTAACTGAATAATGAACAGACAAGTCCATAAACAGCAGTACAATCATCTTCCTAGTTATTTAGAACTAGGAATCATATCTATCATGCTTAAGTTAATGTCACAGAAGTCTGCAACACAGCATAGCATTTGACCACTTGGTTATCCTGGATAAGCAAGTAGCAGCAGCAAGCACAGCAACACACTTATCCCAGAACATGTGCTAGCAGTTAACTGAATTACAACATTCAGTTTGTCACCACAGTATGGGAATACCAGCAATCACAGGGGAATCATTTAGCTATCACAGGATAGAGCTAGCTGGGGTAGTGGAGTATTGCAAGTATTTAACAAGTGTTAACTGAATCTTGCAAAAGTGCAAGGTTCAGAATAACACCTCTGTCAGTAAGCTCACCGTGCGCCCAGGCGCTTGTCTAGGCGGCATGGCGGGGCAGTGCCCGCGCGGACAGCTAGATGCTACCCGAGGAGGACTTCACCGCGGCACCACCGGGAGCACCGCACCCGGCGCTTCCACCGGCGTGCAACCACACCAAGATCCTCTCGGGAAAGCACCGCAGGCATCAGAGAGAGCCGGTGAGGATTAAAGCTCAGTGGTGGTTGAGGGGTGGAATCCCGAGCGGGATCCAGCCACGGATCTCCTCGGAGAGGAGGCGGCCGTCGAAACGGTTTGGTGGAGATTGAAGAGGACGCAGGGGCGAGTATTTCGCCCAAGGTGGCGATGGTGGAGGTCGCCGGAATCGGCCGGAATGGCCAGGCGACGGCGGCGGCGAACCAGATCGCCAGAGGGAGCGAGGAGAGAAGGAGGTGAGCGAGTGAGGGGCTGGGCTGGGTCGGTGGTTCGACCCAGACTCGAGCCGGTTGGCTTAGCAGAGCCGGGTGGGCCGGCTGGGCCAGCAGGCCAGTTGGGCCAGCAGGCCAGTTGGGTCAAAAAGGTTTTTGGCAAATTAATTTAAATCAAAATTTCAAATTCAAATGTTATCTCCTTTCTTGAATTCAAATCAAATTCAAAAATTCAAATAACATTAATAAAACACTTTCTTATTCTTTAATGAATTAAATATTAAAATAAATTTCAATCTCTGAATTAATATTTTAGATCTATTTAAAGCTTTTAAATTCTATTTTCAAAAACCTTAATTAATATCTATATTATTAAAAATTGAATTTCTTATTTAAAAATTAAACCTTTTTCTTTTTCAAATAACTCAACAAAAGTTTTATAACTTAAACTTTAATTCAAAATCTTTATCAAATTGTCTTAACACTTCAATAGGGTAAAACACACAAATACAATTTGTGTTTTTAGAAAGTCTTTAAACCCTAGAAAGTGGGTAAAACACACAAATAAGAAAACCAAGTTCATAACTCACCATGCATAGCATATCATTGTGCATAGCATCCATTTATATCTTGAAACATTGTCCTTATCGGACAATACTTGGATTTCTATAGAACAAGGAGATCAGGAGCAACGCCAAGTATCCGACTCCATTACCTTTCAGTCACAAGGCAAGTTTATCTTGCTCATATCTTTTGAATGCACTGGCTTGGAAACTTCTTGCAAAGTGATGACTTCAAACTCTAACATTTCAAAAGGGATGGAAAACCTATTTTCATAAATGAACATGACTAGTGGTTATCGACCAGTGGTGATAACCTAGGATGGCTGGCAGGTGGAACCACGGTAAGATTGTGATGGTGGAGGTTCCACTTGCACGGGAAAGATAAGCTAGGATTAACCACCAATGCCACAGTTATTCTTGTGCCGTAAAAACCGTGTCGTCCAAGAGACTTGGAATGGGACGGGAAGGTCAGCTGTATCTTTTCTTGTTCGCATGTCAACGGACACTCAGCTACCGTTCGCCATATATCTCGAAAGAATACGTGCACATGGGTGGGACCCCTTAGTGCCCACGGCCACTGGTGTCTATGATGGTCCGCAAGGGACGCCTAGATACTTTATCGTTGGGGGTGAATATCAGAGGCACAACCTGCTTGCATGAATTGGGTGGGCATGCGTTGTGCGGAGAAGGCAGTGATTGGCTTGGATCAATGACTGGGCCCCACATCATGGAAATGTGGACGGGAATGTACGCCCGGTTGTGCAGCAAGGCTTTGATCTCTTTTGGAAGGACACACCTCTGCAGAGTGTAAAAAGATGTGACATGTTACCCCTTGTTCCGGGAAGGAGCTGCGAACACGGCAGGAAAGGTGCTCTCAAGGCACTAATACCCTGTGTTGGCTGTTGGGCATAGTTTTCTAAAGTAAAAGCAATCTTTCAAGAAAACCTTGATAAAACCTTGCATAGGCCTACGACTCTTTTGGGTTTGTGGCTGTAGTTAGTGCATATCACACCACTTCTTTCTAAAGAAACTTGCTGGGTAACGCTCGTTACTCACCCCAATCTCTTAAACCCTTGCTAGACTGTGAAGAGCTCGATGAAGCCACTCTGAACGCAATTGAAGGCCAGCAGGACATCTTCTACGAGGAGCCAGATCTCTCTCGCGGCGTCGAAGGCGTGGATTACTTTATTCGCTACGGAGCATCCTCCGGCGAGGAGTCAGAGTGAAGAAATACTAACTATTAGAGTAGTACTGAAACCGAGGAACCGAGCAACTGTAGAATATGAATAAGTTGTTGAGTTCTTCTCGTGTTTAATTATTTGAGCTTTTCAGTTGCTGTAAACACTAAGCACTTGAGGTGTTCTCTTTGTCAGGAGCACTTTGCTATCATCACGCTTTGGTCTGTAATAAAATGTGGATCAGTTTGTATTTGGGCCCGCAATGTTTCTGTTGTACCATTCTGAGGGATGTAATATTTGTGGAGGCTTGTTCCGCAAGTGTTATATCAACGACTTGCATACTACAACATGCAATGGTATGCTGGGTCACCGCATCGTTCTAGCGAGCCACTTCCTCCGGCTCAGTTTATAAGGCATGCACGAAGTTTTAGAAAACTTTTGACCATTGATTTGGTAAAAAATAGGAATTATTTGGCACTAAAATTATCTTATTGGAAACCTCTTTTTAGTATGAATCCAACCGTGTAACTTTATTTTATATATATACTGCATATTTTGCTAACAAGATTGATTGTCAAAAATTTCCTTACACACTCCGTACTTGCCTTACAAACTGAACCGAGGGAGTATCACACCATTAATTGGCACGGGAGCTAAAATATCTAGTCCTGCCTGCCGAGCGCCGACTGCAGTGCTAGCAGGCAGCTTTGGTCTCTCTTTCACGTGGAAATGCACGGGTGCTTTGTTACGTAGTATACGTTGTAAAACACACATGCATACAGATATTTGTTATAGCACGGGCTGGCCAGGCACAGCAGTTAGTTCTTGGGTGGAAAGTACGTATATACGAGTGGCTTACTGTGGTTGGGCGTACTTAGTACGGTAGCTAGCTTGCAGATCGACTTTGTATGTTCAGAAATGTACCAACAACCAACTGCTGAAAAAGTATTTGTGCTAGATGCACATGCATGCGTCCAATAATGTGATCCCATGCATATCGCTGCTCCCAACCAGAAACTATCTAGAAATATATACGCATGTGTATTTCTAATGATTTTATCAGCAATACCAAATTGTATGCCTGCTTTTATCATGAAACCAAAAAAATCCTTGCATTGTTGATATGCCTCTATGGACAATTATCAGTATGCATTATTTTCATGGAAGTAAATATTTTTCGTACCAAGGGAATATATCAACGTGAAATGTTTTGAACTTATGATGCATGCAATGGGCAGGATATATACTATTCCCTCTATTTCCAAATATAAGACGTTTTAGTTGTTTCAATATGGATTAGACACACACTAAAGTGAGTTAATAGATATACTAAAATGCGTCTAAATACATGTCATACTGAAAGAAGCTAGAAAATCTTATAATTCAGCATGGAGGGAGTAGCCGCGGTCGATCGTAGGATGGTGTAAAACTACCCTAGACCTAATTGGCAGTTTTGCAAATTAAGTCAACCCTAATTGAGTGCCACCTGAACACTGAGATTCATGAAATAACTCACAAATAAGAAAATATGTATTCAGTTATTCTAAACATTTAAAGAAAAGAAATTAATCTCTGAATCGATGGGAAAATGTTCACTCGTAGCCCAAAGAATGTTGGCCTAGCCGGTTATATACTACCTTTCAAGAATTAGACCGGCTCAATCGAGAAATGTGTTTTTAGAATATATTCTATGTATAGCGTGAACTGCTCCAACAAGCTTTATTGTCTTTAATCGAATTTTTTTATTGTTTAAAAACACGACGAAACATGGTGAAATATCCCAGAGCGATCTTGAAGCAGTAGATCAACGGTAGAATCATGCATGGCATGCATGCTAGATACGCCATGTCCAGCTCGATCGATCTATACACAGCACCGGCACGTCTGCTAGTCTGGTACTCGTATCATGTCATGTGCCACTCCACTCCAAGCTCACACACACTCCCACACACGGCCACACCCACGAAGCATCCTAATCTAGCTAGGCAATGTCGTCCAATCCTCCGAGCTCCAGCTGAGTTGACGCTCGCCAACACAAAGGATAAAGCTAGCTAGAGCCAGAGACAGAGGAAGCAGAAGAAGCTTCAAGCCGATCAAGAAGACGACCATGAAGGGTGGAGGAGGAGGGTGCGAGGTGGAGGCCGGCGGCATCAACTACCACATCACCGTCTCTACTCGACCTCACCCTCTCAAGATATGGAGCAGGCCCGACGACCTCTTACTCGACAATCCCGGCGGCGCTCCTAGTCCTAGCAGCATGAGCAGCAGCCGGTGCCGCCTCGTCCTCCGCAACGTCGCCTGCCGCGCGCGCCACGGCGAGCTACTCGCCATCGTCGGCCCAAGCGGCGCCGGCAAGTCCACGCTCCTCGAGGTCCTGTCCGGCCGCCTCCACCCCTCCGGCGGCCACCTCCGCGTCAACGGCTCCCCCGTCGATGCCGCGCACCTCCGTCGCCTCTGCGGCTACGTCACCCAGCGCGACGTCCTCTTCCCGCTCCTCACCGTCCGCGAGACGCTCCACTTCAGCGCCCGCCTCCGCCTCGGCCCCGCCGCCTACGCCCCGGCCACCGTGGACACTCTCATTTCCGACCTGGCCCTGGCCCGTGTCGCGGACACAAGGGTCAAGGACCTCTCCGGCGGCGAGCGCCGGCGCGTGTCCATCGGCGTCGAGGCCGTGCACGACCCCGCCGTGCTCATTCTCGACGAGCCCACCTCCGGGCTCGACAGCGCATCTGCGCTCCAGATCGTCGCGGCGCTCCAGGCCATGGCGAGCGGCGGCCGGACCGTGGTGCTCAGCATCCACCAGCCGGGAGCGCGCATCGTCAAGATGTTTGACGCCGTCCTCCTCCTCGCCGCCGGCTCCGTGCTCCACCACGGCACCGTCGACGCCCTCGGCGCACTTCTCGCCGATGCGGGGCTCCGCTTGCCCCCGCACGTGGACGTCGTCGAGTTCGCCATCGACTCCGTTGATGACCTCCGCCTCCACCTCCACCGGCAGCGACCTCGGTGCACGCTCCAGCAGCTCTTCCACGAGCACAAGCTCCAGCCCGCCGATGACCCCGGCACCCTCGCTCACAGGAACAGCGGCGGCTTCAGCAACTCGTGGCCGCGGGAGGTGGCGGTGCTGTCTCAGCGTTTCTTCAAGAACGTGGCGCGGACGCGGCAGCTCTTCGCGTGCCGCACCGTGTGCATGCTCCTCGCCGGCCTCGCCCTCGGCTCCATCTTCTACGACCTCGCTGACGACAAGGTGATGGAGCGCGTCGGCCTCTTCGCCTTCCTCCTCACCTTCCTCCTCTCCTCCACCACCGAGGCCCTGCCGGTGTTCCTGCAGGAGCGCGAGATCCTCGCCAAGGAGACCTCCTCAGGGGCGTACAGGGTATCCTCCTACGCCGTGGCAAACGCGATCGTGTTCCTTCCATTCCAGCTCGTTCTCGCGGCGGTCTTTGCGGCGCCGGCGTACTGGCTGACGGGGCTGCGGCGGACGGCGCCGGCATTCGGGTACTTCCTGCTGCTCATCTGGCTGGTCCTCTACACGGCGAACTCGGTCGTGGTGTGCTTCGCGGCGGCGGCGCCGGACTTCGTGGTAGGGAACGCGGCCATCCAGGGGGTCATGGGCTCCTTCTTCCTCTTCTCCGGCTACTTCATCACCAGGTCGGCGATGCCGGCCTACTGGGTGCCCATGCACTACCTCTCGCTCTTCAAGTGGCCGTTCGAGGCGATGTTGCTGAACGAGTTCGGAGGCGGGAGGTGCGTTGCCAGGGCTATGGGAGTCTGCGTGGCGACCGGCGACGAGGTGCTCCGGCGGGAGGGGATCGGGGAGGAGTGCCGGTGGAGGAACGCGGGGGTCATGGTGGGCTTCGTCATCTTCTACAGGGTGCTGGGGTACGCCGTGCTCAGGGTCAGGTGCGGCCTCGCCCTCAAGGGCGCCACCGCGAGATCAGCATTGTTATCGTCCTCACACTCTTGCTTCTCATCTACTACCAAACCATGAATGATCGCATATCCTCATGCTTTGGCCCTTACTAGTGTGGCTTAAATTTCTTGTTGTTTCGATCAAGGTTGCTGTAATTTTGGTTGTAAATTGAGGGAATAGGTACTTGGCTACGGTCCTGCTATCTCATATGAAGTACTCCCTCTTTTCACTAATATAAAATATTTTAAATATTTCAAAGTAGATTTGATATGGATCAAAATAAGTGAATCTACACGCTAAAAGTAATTCATATAGGACCAAAATAAGTGAATCCTCAACAAGCTAAAATGTCTTATATTAATGAACGAAGTGTACTAGCTTAGGTAGCCAAAAGCCAATAAAGACCCCGGACACTTGATTCTTAACATACAACTACAAAGTTTTTGCAAAATTTTAAGCTAATCTTTTCCAATCAAGCTGGGCGGATATGTGATGGCCGCTACGGGGCATCGTTCTGATGTTTTTGTTAAGAAGCCTTGCTCATCCTTGATGGGCGGGCGGGGGTTGGGGTGTCGATGATCATCAGCCGGCCTAGATTCCAGACTTCCACACCGATGGTCTTCACGGACCATCAGGATTACCATGTTACTGACACGGGCAAGGAATATCAAGGCGACAATCACTAGAAGGCTTGAAAGGATCTTAAGGGCGACTAGAGGGAGGGTGAATAGGCGCTACACAAATTTTTTACCTTTTTCAATTTTAAGGCTTGACACAAAGTAAATTCACTAGATGTGTAACTAGGTGAATTTCCTAATAGTGACAAGCAAGCAAGTAGGAGAGTAAGCAAGTAAGCAAGATACAAACAAGATGCAAGTAAGGGTAAGAAGTAACCGAAAAGCGGAGACCGGAGACACAAGGATGTATTCCCGTAGTTCCTTCCTTTTGAGGGGAAGTACGTCTACGTTGGAGAGGTGTGGCGACACGGAGTCCACCAACGCTACAAAAGCTCACCTTGTTCTCCGGTGAGTAAGCCACGGAGGCTAGCTCGTTTCCACAAAGCGGTGGTATTGGGGGGCACCGACCGAAACCCTTACACGGAGGTTGGGGCACAACTCTACAACTCAATTGGAGGCTCCCAACAAGAAAACCACAAAGCTTTTACACGGAGGAAGTTTGAGGTGACCTCTCTTGCCTAAGGCAAGTTCCACGGAGGAGGAGTGAAGCAAACACAAATCACTTCGGTAGGATTGTAGATCTAGGGCTCTTCTCCCAATCTTCCAAATCTTGAGGGATTTGGTTGGCTAGGGAAGGAGATCTACGGAGTTGAAGCTCTGTATTAATGGAGGAGAGAGAGCGTAGACGAGGTAGCTCAGATCTGAGGTAGGAGACGACTATTTATAGGCCAGCTCGAAATATGTCTGTTGGAGGCGACTTACCTCAGAAATTCCGGCCAAGGGGGCAGAAATTTCGGGGTTCACTTTAGGCGGAAATTCCGGCCTGGGGGCGGAAATTCCGGCCCTCCCAAAAATTTTCATTCAGAAAATTCCGGCCAGAAATTTCGGCCCTTTACAGAAGGTTGCACCACAGCTTGGGAGAAAGGACTTAGCGAAAATTCGCAGGGCTAGAAATTCTGGAATTTCCGGCCCCCGGAAATTCTGGTTTCTCAAAATTTCTGGCCCCTTCCCGAAAGCTGCACCACAGCCTTTTGTAAAGGACTTAGCCGAATTTTCGAGGGCCGGAAATTATGGAATTTCTGGCCCCCGGAAATTCTGCCAGACCAGAATTTCCGGCCCCTTTACAGAACGTTGCACCACAATGTTTTGTAAAGGACTTAGCCAAATTTCGAAGGGCCAGAAATTCAGGAATTTCCGGCCCCCAAAAATTTTGTCCAGGGGCGGAAATTCCGGCCCTTGGGGCGGAATTTCTGGCCCTGAAAGCAAATTTCTGGCCTTCTTAAAGACACTCCGCTAGGTGATTTTGAGCCTTTCTATAGTAGTCCCCATTCCCACTTCTCTTCACCATCAGTCTTGTGCAATACCTAGAGAATCCCTGCAATGCTTAGTACAAGATTAATTTCCTTGTGTTGTAATCAAACACCCAAAAACTGGAAGCTAGGAACATGTCCTTTCAATCTCCCCCTTTTTGGTGTTTGATGACAATACAATGATTTGCAATATGGAGCAAATATAAGTGCTTCCCCTAGACATGTGCGAGGTAGAAACAAGATAACAAGAAACAATTTGCACACACTAGGAGGAGACGATATTATAACAAAGAGCACGAAGTTCGTCTAGCCTATTACAATAAGAGTAGTTCAACCAAAGCTCCACACAAATAGTTCACGAGAACGAAAAGCAAATAAGACCACAACTAACACCCAACCCGAAGCAAATCCTAAATAGAACTACTTCTCCCCCTTTGGCATCGAGACACCAAAAAGGGAGAAGAGCGATGCTACTCCCCACAAGAAGATCACTCATCATCGAACCCATCCTCATCGTCTTCGGAGACCTCCTCAATGTCATCACCCTGAGTGAGAGCCTCCAACTGAGCCCAATCCACGCCATTGTCATCTTGCCACTCAGCATACGGAATGTAGGTAGGCTGTTCAGGAACAGGAGAGAGCTGAGCAGTGGGGGTCTTGAGTAAGCTAAATCTCACGGAGGAGCGACTGCTGATTAAGGACTCAACAAATGTCCTAGATGAAGGACTTAGGATCGGAGAGATAGGGCGTCGGATGAACTCGAAGGTAAAGTTAGTCGAAATAGGTGTGTGTCGAAAGTAAACTTGGGTGTTCAACCTGGCTTGCTTTCAATCTGGCCTACACCGTCCCCTCCTGGCCCCTATATATAGATGGCCAGGTCTCAAGGATCGGGTAGGGTCCGATACATATTACAATATCGACATACGGTAGGAACTCGTATTCGACTATCATTACAATTGGGCCTAGCTTAACGGGCCTCAGGGGTACTCAACTAACGGGCTCTATTAACTATACCATTGTCAGTAGCCCCTGAGATTCTATCAGAATTGTAGATTCGGGTTGAATCTCTAATCTTCTAATCTTCGACTTGATCAATTCTTCGACTTCTTCTTATCTTCAAATCTTCGACTTGGTCTTTCGACTTATATTCATGATAATTTGCTTGCAAGGGGTCTTGATGAACAAGCCTGACAACTCTGACGGATCAAGAGGTCAGTTAACTGCCGGAACAGATACTTGTCACCTACTTCAAATTCAATCCCCTTGGACTTGAATTCGGGATACCGGTCAAACCCACTCTTTTGCCGCATTTAGGACTTACAAAGAATGAATCCCAGTGGTTCTCAGGGTACCCAGTGCGTCCACCTGGATTTTCTTCATGCCGTAGACACGGATACATACTAGCAGAGCGCATCCATGTGCGTATACCAGGCCACACAGGACGGATCCCGGGGTCTTACCTTCGTGACAAGTCACGGCATTCGAGTTGTGTTGCGATAACGCAACTCGAGAATCTCATGTCGCAGTCAAATTTTGACTGAAAATATTCGGGTTTCTTCAACCATAAAACTCGCTCCCGATGGGAGTAACACTCCTGCACTTCTCCAATTATAATGCTTTGCCAAGAAATATCGTCGGGTGCGCGCTCAGCGCTCCCGATGGGAGTAGTCCCCGAGGCTATAGTCGAAAAAAGGCTTTTTTCGAGTATAGGCTCAAAATGTAGTGTAGTCCATCATACTTCAACTCGAGATACTTTAACTGCGAGAGACGTCATCTTCGAGATACTTCAACTTCGAGATACTTTAAGGACATATTGTCGTCGAATACTAATCCACCACTTCAGAGAGAAGTTGTATTTACCATTCTTGAAAATAGTAGCCCCCATGGCTATAATTGAAACTCCTTCGTATATAGTCTTGTGCACCTATTTTGCACTTGTCGGCGCCATCTTTTCCTCTTTCTTATATTATCTTCTTTTATGACATCAATGAGTACGTCACTCTGTACCCTTGCGAACCGTTGCATGGGCAGTACGGTAAATTTCTTAACTTTTGACCGTTAGTGGGCTTACCGTTTCCTATCTTTGCGCCACGTCTCAGCCCACGATCCTTCTCCCAGAAGATATATAAAGGGGATCGTGGGGAGTCTTACTGTTTACCAGCTCTTTCTCTCCGCCACTGCCGCCATTGTTGCTCGTGCTTCCTTCTTCTTCCGTGCATAGCCCCCAGGCATAGATCTGATAGATGCGCGTGAAGCACCTAGCAAGCAAGAACGCCATGGCCAAGGGAAAATCGAACGCTGCGACCAGTTGGGTGACCTCTGCCATCTCGGAGAAGGAGGTGGAGAAGGCCCGGACGGACGGCCTCATCTCCGCCGAAGATTCAATCAAGTTTCCAAGCACAGAGCGGATCCTGAAGCCCCCGAGTGGTTATCGGGTAATGTTCCTCGCCTTCCTCCTCCGTGGTCTCTCTCTTCCTGCCCATGAATTCCTTCGTGGGCTTCTCTTTGTTTACGGTGTGCAGCTTCACCAGCTCACACCTAACTCTCTTCTGCACATTGCGTGTTTCGTGACTCTTTGCGAGTCATTCTTGGGCATTGAGCCCCACTTTCTTCTCTGGAGATCAATCTTTCGGCTCCGCCCCAATGTTGCGTTGTCTAGAAAACCCAAACTGGGCGGAGCCGTTGTTTCTGTGCGCCCTGAAGCACAATACTTTGAATTTTCTATGGCCGCATCTGTCCAGGGGTGGAGGACCAAGTGGTTCTATATCAAGGACCGCAAATCCTCTCCTGAAGATGAATACGGCCTACCTCCTTTTGACGCTTCCCAGGAGGTAAAGAAATTGGCATCGTGGGATATGCTCCCCTCAGATGCGGAAGTCGAACAAATTCTTCCTCTTCTTTCTCGCATCAAAGCTTTAAAAGGAGGTCAAGGAGGCGCTTTATCGGGTATTCAACTCATGGCGTTTTTCATTCAACGTCGAGTTCAACCCCTACAACACCGCCTTACCAAACTTTGGAGTTACTCCGGCTTGGAAGATCCTACCCGTGTCTCTGAAGATCTGATATCAAAAGAAGATGTCGACAAGCGGGTCAGGAATCTCACCAAGCTCACCAAGGATCATGCAATTGCTGATTTGACTGCTAATTTCTTTGACTCCGTACACCCTCTTCCTGAGGTATATATCTGCTTACTTCCTTTCTTCTTGTTGTCGATTTTCGTGTTTCTCAAACTATATTTTCTTTTTCCTTACTTATTCTAACAACACATTCGCGTGCAGGAACACCAATTTCTCCTCTCACACCCCCCTCTTCCAGAGGCAGGGCCCCTTCCGGCTGATCTGGCCAGGTCTGTATCTGAAGCCCCCGAGGCTGATGACAATCAGGACGGAGATGATGCCGAAGAATCAGAAGAGGATACTAGTTCGTCGACATCGCTTCCTCCTGTGCAGCCTAAAGACACTGGCTTGGACAAGAAAAGGAAACGAGTCGACGAATTTGCTTCTTCGAGTTCCTCTTTGCAGCAAGCAGCTGTGGAGAAATCTCATGTATTGACAGAAGATATGGATCTCTTCGACCTCCTAGCGTCGTAAGTATTCTTACTCAAGTTCCTCAATTGCATCTTTTCTTGCCTTGCTTCCATCACGTGACTCATAATTTTTTTGCTTCATGCAGAGATGATGAAGAGCCGTCAAAAGCTGCCACAACTACTCCTTCAAGAGATCCTGCTGTTGACGATGAGCCCCCGGCTCAAGTAGTTGCGCCTAGGGTTACCAGGGCTTCTGTAAAGAAGGTTCCTGTGCCCCGAAACCCCAAGCGCGTGAAGAAGGCGAAAGAACCCGAAGTTTCTCTAGAAGCCCATGAATCCTCGGCTTCCCCCCATGATGTGAGTAATTTCTCCTGACTTATCTCCCTTGCATATACTCGCACTTCTTTCCCACTCTTTTTCTTTTTCTTCTCAGGCTTTATTGAAGAGATTTATCGCCTTGGGTACTGAATGCGCTGAGTACCTAAAGGTTGCGAAAGCTTCCAAAGGTATGTTCTACATCCATTCATGGTTTTTTCTCCTTGCATATCTTGTGCTATTTTTCTGACTTCCTTTCTTCTTCCATTGTAGCTGCTCTAGCAACAGCCAATGCCCGGATTGCGTCGCTGGAGGCGGAGCTCCGTGCTTCTCAGAAAGCTTATGATGTTGCAGCCACTGCCAAGGCAAACGCTGAGAAGTCGCAGAAATCTGCGCTTGGTAAGGCGAAGAAAGCTGAAAAAGCTTTAGCTGATGCCAACAAGGATCATGCCCAGCGAGAGCAAGCCGTGGCGGAGCGTCTCCACACAATGTCCACTGCTGCTGAAAGTAAGTGTTTCGCCTTGTCTCCTATTTTCGACTTCTGTTGCACTGTTGTACGTGCTGACATCTTCCTCCTTTTCTTTTCTACCTTCTTTGTGTCGTGCAAGATTTACTGGGGTATCTCCATCGGCCCTGCAACCGAACAATGACCCTCTGATGACTGCGGTTAACCTACTCGAGGAAAACTGGATATCTATCCAGGAAACTTTCGAGTTAGTTAACCGCGTTCTTTCATGACACTTT
The DNA here is from genome assembly GCA_007115705.1 of Dactylis glomerata. Lineage (NCBI taxonomy): Eukaryota > Viridiplantae > Streptophyta > Magnoliopsida > Poales > Poaceae > Dactylis > Dactylis glomerata. Next base: position 642,971 of record QXEO01000037.1, on the reverse strand, counting down.
GTCGGGTTGTGGCCGAAGAAAAGGGCAGCAGTCCCAAAGGACGACCTGAGTAATCTTGCCAAGTCTTTTGATACAACTGAAGACCCCACCCTCCAGCTGAAAGGGCTTTCTATTAAGCGTGGCGCCGAGGGTTCTATCGCACTGTCCCTTGCGCATGGTACAGATTTTGACTGGGAGATGGTGAGCACTCCCCATGGCCGCACCCGCGACGAGATGAAGACTTTTTTCGAGAAGGCGAAGAAGTTGGCGCCTGCATTGGTGACACTTATCTCCCCTTCGGCATCCTCTGCGGCATCTGCTGCACCTCCTCCAGCGGTGGAAGATCCAGTGCCGCCATTGACTTCTGGCGAGGAATCTGTCGTGCCCTCTTCTGCCACGGAGCAAAATGCTGAGGTGGCATAGACTCGGCTCTTTTGTATTTTCGAGTTTCTCCTTTTTGAATGTAAAGACTTTTAGTTGCGTGCAACCCGAGAACTTTAGTCATAGGGTTGTGATCTCATGTAAATATATCTTTCTTATGAAGTCCTGTGCTGCCTTTCTGAAATGTTTCTTCTTCCTTTTCTTTCGCTTTCAGTTGACGCATGTCGATGACCTTCTGACTTGAGGGCCTGCTCCTTTTTCTGCCAATACGTTGAATTCGAGGAGTCCGTCGCCTCCTAGTCGATGCGATCAGTGCGCAGAATATTCTTCGAGGATTTCTGACCTTGAGGTTCGCTTGACTTCAGCCAAACGCCAAGCTCAGATGGCGCTTGATAAAGCTAGCAAAGCTTCTGCCCTGATGAAGCAGGTATCGACTCTTGGTGATGAAGTGTCCAGCTTGACGGCAAAGATTTTGCATCACGAAGAATGCAATTCTTTTATTCTCGGTATCGTCGAATCCGCCTATGAGATGTTGCGATGTAAGTTTCCTCTCGACTTACTTTCTTTGCTTTTTGCTCTACTGTTACTTTTGTGATATCCTTTGCCCTTATAGGTACTTGCTTGGATTTCGCTGCTGAAGATCGTCGGGTTACCGAGCAAAGTGCGGCTCTGGAAAAGATGTCCGCAGGTGTTGACAATTTATGGTTGGATCCTCGACACCGAAGCGCTATTGTATTGCTTCAGGACCGTGCCCAGCATATTGGCGAGGCAGTGGATGGCTGTAGGAGAGCTCTCGTTACTATGCACTCGGTCATGCTTCCTCGCAATCCTCTGCCTGCTACTTTCCCACTTCTCCTTGACACTTTCAGATCCAGCCAGAGAATTCATCGGTTGATAGAACTGAACCTAGTGGCAGGTGCCAATTTTGCTCTTGGGTGGATACGCAAGTGGCAGCCAAGACTCAATTATAGTTCTATGTCGCTGAGCTATCCTCCTGGTGGGGCAAGCCTTCGAGTACACTTAGAGAGTACCTTACAGCCTGCCCGACGAATTATAGCCAGGTTGTTGCAAGAAGACTTCGCGTTTTTCCACGAGTTTCACTACCTAGACCCTTTAGGTGTAGATGATTCTGACAACCCGATGTTGTAAGGTGTATGTGGAACGCGAGAGTTTATTTATTTCGCGACTATGAGTCTGAAACTTATTCTCAGGGCGTTACTATATGATTCGTGCGTTTGCCGCACTTTCTCTTTGAAAGACTCGTAAACTCGAATATGAGGAACGTTTCGTCTTTATTATACTTGTAATGTAAGATACATGGGGTGACCCAAGAGATCCGGCCTGTGACCTGTGTTCTGGATCTAGAGGGCATTGCCCCTGGTATAACTCGTGGCTTTTACAGCCGTATTGTTCTACTCTACTCTATTGTCTTTTGATGCTCATGCCGCCAAGGCTTTCCCTTTTTCCTCTGCGTCTGTGTCTTCTCCTGATGCTCCTACTCGTGGTTTCTTCGTTTCGGGCTCCGCGATGCGTCCTTCGAGTAGCTTGACGCCCTCTGTAGTCGCGCTTTTTTGCCTTTTCTGCATGGTTGGCTATTACGCCAAAATTTTGCGCCATCTTGTGGAACTCCCTGTCGCAGAGATCTGAAACTTCAAAACTTCCTTTCACTGTAATTATTCCTCTTGGTCCTGGCATTTTAAGTAGCAAATATGTATAGTGAGGCACTGCCATGAATCGTGAAAACGCGGGTCGTCCGAGGATCGCGTGATATTGAGATGGCCAGTCCATGACTTTGAAGTCTAGCTTTTCTCTTCTATAGTTTTGTCGGTTGCCGAAGCAAACATTGAGTGATATTCGACCCAGCGGGTAATTGGCACTTCCTGGTACGATTCCATGGAAGGAACAATCTGTTGGCTTCAGGAACTCTAGTGATATATGCATTGCTCGGAGTGTTTTTGTGTATATCAGGTTAATTCCACTCCCTGCATCCATGAATATTCTGTCGACATCATACGCGCCGATTTGAGCTTTGAGTACCAAAGGCGCGTTTCCCGGCCGAGGTACTGTTATAGGGTTATCTTCTCTGTTGAACTCTATCGGTTGTTCTGACCAGTGCAGATACTCCGTTGTGGCTGGAGGTGAGATGACTGCTAGGTTGACTTGTCGAGTTATGCTCTTCTCTTCTTTGTTCGACTTGGGTACAGGTTGTATCATTGTTGTGATGTGCCCTTTTGATGGAACATACCCTTCGTCGTCGTCGTGTCCCTGGTTTTGCTGGTCTTGTCCTTGAGGAGCTCCATTGTTTCCTTGCTGCTTTGCCAGAGGGTTGTTGCTTCCTTCGAATCCTTGTCGCCTTGCTTCAATTTGCTTGTTTATTACCGCCTCTTGAAGTTTTAAGAATGTTGTGCAATCTTTCATTGCATGCCTTGATACTCGCTTCCCATCGACGAACGCTGAGTGTATATGACAAGGTCCGTTGAGCATGTCTTCTGGCGAGGGGTTGTATTCTCTGGATTCTCTTACGGGGAATTTTTTATAGTCCTCTTTTCCGTAACTTCGATATCCTGAACTTCTTCGATCACTTCCATGGTAGCTGTTGTCTTTGTATCCTGCGGCGACTTGGCTGTGAGGGCCATAGTTGTCGTAATTTCTGGACCGTCTCCTTTGACTTCCATATCTATTTCTTCTATCGTCTTCTGGAGATCGCGTCCTCTTGTTGTTGCACGCATCTTCTCCATCTGCGAATCTGTTTGCTGTGTCCATGAGGTCTGACACTGTTTTCGGCTTGATTCTACCCATCTCCTCGACTAGGTCTCTTTGTCTTAATCCAATGATGAACGCATCTATTGCTCTTTCGTCTGAAACTTCGACTGCTGAATTTTTGATAAGGCTCCATCTTTGGATGTATGCCCGTAGTGTTTCATTGCGTTGTTGCACACATGCTTTGACTTCTTCTATTGATGCTGGTCGTTTGTATGTCGACCTAAAGTTGCTTGTAAATTGCTTTGTGAGGTCTTCCCAGCTTCCAATAGATTCTTTCTCTAGTTTGCTCAACCATGACCTTGCTGCGCCGGTGAGGTGTAGTTGCAAACTTTGCATTACTGTTTCCTTGGTTCCTCCTAATATTTGAACTGCTTGTAAGTAATCTGCGAGCCATGATTGTGGTTCCTGTGATCCGTCGTATTTTTGCTGATCATGAGGTAGCTTGAATCCCTTGGGAACTGGAGTGGTGCGAACCCTGCGGGTAAAGCATGATGCCCCCATCTATTTTTCGTCGTCTTCATAGTCGCATTTTTCATTTGGGGATCGCGATCTTTGAGTTCCACCGTGCTGTTTTGGTGATGGCGATCGAGATCGGTGCTTGCTGCTTCTGCGCCGAGGACTATTGTGACGACGAGGTGACCTTGCTTTGTGCACTTCCTTGTGGTGATATGCTTCTTCTCCTTTTGCTGATAACTTGTGGCCCACCATGTTGAGTCCATTCTGTGCTGCTCTATGCATATGTTCTCTAGGATCTCCTGGACTTGGTCGAGTTGTAAGTAGATATGCTTGTGCTGCCACTAGTGCTGCTTCAGGAGTTTTCGGTAGGATGTTTCCCTGCTCGTTGACCGATAGGAAGGACGAGTCGAGGTTTTTAGAAATACTTTTCCTGTCGGAGTACTCGAGGTTATCGTACCTTGAACCGTGTCGACGATTTTTCCTTGCGTTGCTGTATGATGCGTCGCTTCGTGCTTTTCGAGCAGCTTCGCTAGCTGCAATGGCTGAATCTTTTCTTCTTGGTATCTCTATTTTCTCCTTTGCTAATTGCTTGGCCTGTTGCCTTAGGGCGTAGTGATACCCCAAAAGCATGTCTTTGCTAGAATTTGATGGTATTGGCGTGCCGTGTTCTACGGCTTCTCTTATTATCCTCCATTCGTCGACTGATAGTCGAATTTTTTCCCTGGTTGCGAGGGATTCTGGTGTTTGCCCTTCTGCTAGGTGATTTGCTCCTCTGTCGATATTTGCTGGGTTTAGTACTGGATTGTTATTTTCGTCGAACTCTTCTGAGTTATCTCCTATAATGGCGAGCACCTGGCATTGTTTGTCGATGTTACCCTTGAAGCTTGAGAAGATCGAGTTACTATCCTGAGAAAGCTCTAATCCTGTCTTCCATGTATCTGTTGACTTGTCCGCAATATCGTCGAGGCAGATCGTGAGATCTTCGAGTTGGACTCCTACGTCAAAATTTTCCTTTTCTTCGTTGTCCTCTGCGTTCTTTTCTTTTTGCACTTCCTCTGGGCTGACCGGCGAGTTTACCTCGCTGGAAGAGCCTTCAGAATATTCCATCATTGCTGTTGTTTCGGGCTCACTTGCCAACGGATCTTGTTTCATCGGATCTGAAAGGCGAGATGAACCCGACGGTCCGACGAGGATGTTTAAGCTTCCGATTGTCAACTCCATCTCTTGATTTTCGTCGACTTCTGTACTGCTGTTGGCTAAAAGCGAAAAAGCCGTCGAATTCATGATTCCAACGCCCAAGTTCCCCACGGTCGGCGCCAATTGACGAGGGTTAACTCGACAAATGTCCTAGATGAAGGACTTAGGATCGGAGAGATAGGGCGTCGGATGAACTCGAAGGTAAAGTTAGTCGAAATAGGTGTGTGTCGAAAGTAAACTTGGGTGTTCAACCTGGCTTGCTTTCAATCTGGCCTACACCGTCCCCTCCTGGCCCCTATATATAGATGGCCAGGTCTCAAGGATCGGGTAGGGTCCGATACATATTACAATATCGACATACGGTAGGAACTCGTATTCGACTATCATTACAATTGGGCCTAGCTTAACGGGCCTCAGGGGTACTCAACTAACGGGCTCTATTAACTATACCCTTGTCAATGGCCTTCCTCTCTTCATATGCAGCATAGTTTTCCTTGTGGATGGCAACATTCATGCACAAGAGAGTGCGTTGCCACCAAGAGAGCTTCTTCTTGTTGCAAGATGAACCAGCTGTAGTTGAAGTCTTGTGCACAGGAGAATTAGGATCATCCATATCAACATCATCATCATCTTCAGGAACCTGCTTCTTTCCTTTAGCTTGGGCCTCTTTCTTCTTCTTCTCTTCCTTGGGCTTGATCACATTCATGCACTTGATCTTGTGCTCGGAGTTTCCTTTGGAGAAATCCATGTCCTTGACCTTCTCAAGAATGAGTAGCATGATGTAGGGAGCATAGGGAGGAGTGCGCTTGAAGATCATGGCATCATGCATTTCATTGAAGATGTAGTGCATCACATCCAAACTGAAATCTCCAATGGGGTCTTCACTCATATAGCAGCGGTGAGAGAGGTACATGAGCTCAACAAGAGCTGAGCGAATAGCATCCCGATTATCTCTAGCAGGTGAAATACTCTCCCGGAACATGCGAAGTAAGATGTTGTAGAGAGGGAGCAGACCCACAATGGTACCAATCTTCCCATTGGAAGAATAAAGAGGAGCCAAACGATTCTTGTCCGGATGAGCTCCATGCTAATGCACACGATGACCAACTGGCACACTGTAACCTTGGAACCCATAGTTCAACAACCTAGCAAACTCATAGAAGTCGGACTGACGCATCTCGTCTCCTGTCATCCACTTGAAGGTGAGAGCCTCATTCTTCTCAAAGGAGAGAGTAGCATAGAACTGCTGAATAATCTTCTCATTATAGTGACACTGAATGTCCATGAGGTGAAACAGACCAAACCTCTTCATAATCTGCAGAGCATCACCAAAGTACTCAGACTTCTTCTGGAGATGAGTGCGGTCCAACACATGCATGTAGCAAACCCGCTGAGACATAATGCGGTAAACCTGCTGATAGATAAGCTTCTGATTTAGACACCAGAACTTGCTGTCCTCAAGTTCTTTATCTCTAGCCTTAGCATACCAGTCAAGCTGCCTCAACACACTGTACTCTACAGAACTCATGGTCTCAAAGTTGACCTGGGGCGCCCTTGCTTGGCGACGTGCAGCCTTCTTGGCTGATTTAGCCTGTGCAGCCTCTTGAGCAGCCTCCTCTTCAGCTTGGCGAGATAAGTACTCATCCTCAAAGGTTCCTTCAGAGGCAAACCAAAAGTTCCGCTTGCGAGTAGCGGAACGACCACGCTGGTCACGACGAGGACGAGAGCTAGAGCCACCTGTGAAAGAAATAGGGAGACTAGCAGGGGGTTGAGAACACACAAGTCGAAAAAATAGCTAGATAGAACATAGAAGGGAACTAGAAGGGCAGAAACACTCTAGAGATGATCCATCTATGTCGTATTAATCTCATCAGAGGGGGAGGAAATTCCGTCCAGAGGGACGGAAATTCCGGCCCAAAGGATGGAATATCCGCCCCCCCCGGAATTTCTGGCGCCGAGGGCGGAAATTCTGGCCTGTTGAGAGAACTACGAAATAGATGCAAAATTCTCTGGAAAAAGTAGATCAGCACCAAACTAAGTTCAATGCTAGGTTCCCTAGGCAGGATACTACCTCTAGAAACATGCTCCTTTCAATGAAAAACAGATTGACCCAAACAAATCTAGAACTAGGGCAAGAGCACCTAGGGAGAGAGATTTGAGACAATACCGTCATCCATGGTGAAAACCACATGGAGGAAAGGAACCCCACGCTGAGGAGAGCACGTGCCGGCGAGATTCGGGAATTCTGGCGGCTAGGGAGTCGCCGGAGAAGTGCTTTATGAGAGGGCAGCGATGGTTTGGGAGAGAGAGGGTCGGGGTGGAAGAAAAATCCAAGAGGTATCTTCACCCCGGCCCCATGCTTTTATAGGCTAACCGCTGGGGGCGGAAATTTCGGCCCTGGGGCGGAATTTTCGGCCCCCGGAATTTCCGGGGTAAGTGACTAGAATTTCCGGGGGGGCGGAAATTTAACGTTTCCGCCCAAATTTCTGGGGCAAATTTCCGCCCCATGTACAGAGAAGTGCACCACTTCGTGGAAGTACATGGAAGCAAGAAATTTTGCACAGGAAATAAGGGTTTCCACCCTTTGGAAAAATTCTATCATTTGCACAAGGAAAGTCCGGCCATCTCATCAAGAACCAAGGTAAAACAAGAGGTTGACTTGTGGGTTACAAACAAGTGTTTTAGAGACGATGGGGGCTTAGGTTAGAGAAACAAGCATGGAGTAGTTCTCGGCACTTAATGTTGCAAGAGACAACAAAACGACTTGGTAAAAACCAACATAAGTGCCTTCCCACATCAAAGAGCAACAAAACCAAGAAAGCTCAATCAAACTCACAAAGCTTTTCAAGGAATTAACTCTTCAAAGGAAGAGGTTGGTGGCTGAAGCCACCATATATGAGGGTTTTGGCATTGGACCGCGAAGGTATATCTTGGGTCCATAACCAATACTCATCATTGAAGCTTACATATCACAAAATGATATTAAGAGAATGATTTCATTACTTTTGGCATTATGGGGGAGGGATAGTCCAATGAATTAGGACCGCACTCCCCCTATCTCCATGCCCACATCTAGATTAGAACGCGTGCTATCGTATGGGAATGAGTGCACACTTTCAAGCCACATTGCAAGAATCAATGATATTCAACTCATGCCTCAACTCTCGGAATCTTGCTTCATCAAGGGGCTTCGTGAAGATGTTGGCGAGTTGATCATTTGTACCTACATAAGATAGGTTAATATCACCTCGATTGACATGGTCCCGGATGAAGTGATGCCGCGGACACAAACTCGGCTTCGGCGGTGGAGAGAGACACACAATTTTGCTTCTTGTAAGACCAACTAACCAAGGACCTACCAAGAAATTAGCAAGCCCCGGAAGTTGATTTCCTATCCACTTTGTCTCCCACCCAATAGGAATCCGAGTACCCAACAAGCTCAAAGCTTGATCCCTTCGGGTACCAAAGGCCAAAAGTTGGGGTATGAATCAAATATCGAAATATTTTTTCACGGCCATCAAATGGCTTTCCTTTGGGGCAGCTTGGTATCATGCACACATTCCCACACTAAGCATGATATCGGGTCTAGATGCGCAAAGATAGAGTAACAAGCCAATCATAGAACAGTAAAGCTTTTGATCCACCTCTTTACCATTAGGATCGAGATCAAGAGTAACCTTAGTCGGCATGGGGGTTTTGGCTCCCTTAACTACGGAGACCATGTTGAATTTCTTGAGCATGTCTTGGATATACTTGGCTTGATTGATGAAGGTCCCACCTCTCAATTTCCGAACTTCAAAGCCAAGAAAGAATTTCAACTCTCCCATCATGGACATCTCGAATTTGTCTGTCATTAGCTTTGCAAATTCATCATTGAAGATTTTGTTAGAAGAGCCACATATGATGTCGTCTACATAAATTTGGCATATGAAAAGCTCCCCATTGACCCTCTTAGTAAAAAGAGTTGGATCAATGAGCCCTATTTCAAAACCACGGTCCACTAGTAACTCTTTAAGATGCTCATACCACGCACGTGGGGCTTGTTTAAGGCCATAGAGCGCCTTATCGAGTTTGTAGACATGGTTCGGGAAATGAGGGTCCTCAAAGCCCGGGGGTTGCTTTACATATACTAATTCATGAAGAGGACCATTGAGAAAAGCACTCTTCACATCCATTTGATGCAACTTAAAATTGTGGTGAGAAGCATAAGCAAGGAGGATACAGATTGACTCGAGGCGAGCCACGGGAGTGTAGGTCTCCCCATAGTCAATGCCTTCAACTTGAGAGTATCCTTGAGCAACCAAGCGAGCCTTGTTCCTCAAAACGATCCCATTGGCGTCTTGTTTGTTCTTGAACACCCACTTGGTTCCGATGATGTTGCGGCAATCCTTGGGCTTCTCCACCAAAGACCAAACCTTGTTGCGCTTGAAGTTGTTGAGTTTTTCGTGCATAGCTTCTACCCAATCCGGGTCTTCAAGTGCTTCAAACACCTTTTGGGGTTCCACACAAGAGACGAAGGCATGATGGATACTAAAGTTGGCTAATTGTCTCCTTGTAGAAACCCCTTTCCTCACACTTCCAATCACACTATCCAAGGTATGGCTCCCCTTGCGAAGAGCCTCTTCCACTTCCCTTGCACGACGAGCTTGAGCTTCTTCAAAAGACTCTTGAGAAGCCACTTGGTCATCACAACCATTTTGGTCCTCGCCTTGACCTTCAACTTGAGCTTGATCATCAACATGAGCATGCTCATCATCTTGGGCTTGGCCTTGATCTACCATTGGTGAAGAATCACCACCGTCCACTTGGTCTTGATCTTGGCCTTGCTTGCTTGAGTGAGGGTCTAGAGCTTGTCTTTGGTTAGCATCAATCGGACCTTGTGAAGCTTGTGGAGCTTGTGAAGATGAAGGCTCCACTTGAGTAGAGCATAATCCTTCTCCTTCCGCCAAAAGGTGTTTCTCAATGGGTATGAGATGACCCACACCCATTCTTCTTATGGCTTGAGGAGGTATTTAGTCACCTACATGACAAACACCACTTTGCTCCACACGGGAGCCGTCATTCTCGTCGAATCTCACGTTAGAAACTTCAACAACACGAGCGGACTCTTTGTCAAAGATTCTAAAAGCATGAGATTCGGCGGCATAACTACCAAAGATACCCTCAAGAGCTTTAGAGTCAAACTTGGACAAATGGACACCCTTTCTAAGATAGAAGCACTTACAACCGAATACTCGAAAGTATTTGATGTTAGGCTTGTTGCCGGTGAGGATCTCATACGGAGTCTTGTTCAAGCCCTTGCGAAGATATAACCGGTTAGAGGCATGACATGCGGTATTGATAGCTTCAGCCCAAAAGTTATACGGAGACTTAAACTCCGCTAACATTGTCCTAGCCATGTCCATCAAGGTCCGGTTCTTCTGCTCGGCTACACCATTTTGTTGCGGAGTGTAGGGAGTCGAGTATTGATGACGTATCCCCTCATCACTCAAGAATTCTTTCAATGTGTAGTTCTTGAACTCCGTCCCATTGTCACTTCAAATCATCAAGATATCTTGGCCATATTGATGTTCCACTTCCTTGGTGAAGTCCTTGACGGTTTGTTGGGTCTCGTAATTGTGCTTGAAGAAGTAGACCCTGATGGCGCGGTGATGATGGTGCCAGAAAACTTGTTGGCGTTTGTTGATGAAGTAAAAATGACCGGCCAGTTGGAAACCCCAAGAGAAGGTTTGATGAATATAGCAGCAAGTTTTCCCTCAGTTATGAAACCAAGGTTATCAATCCAGTAGGAGGGAGACAAACGACCGAAGGTGATGCCCACTAGCTGTGTGATGCTCTAACAAGGGTGCCGTCAACGATAACTTGTTAGCGTGTCTTCAACCAGTAGCAACGTGGAACCTGCACACAACACAACCAAATACTTTGCTCCCAACTTACGATGAGGTTGCCAATGTCACCGGTTTGCTTGAAACAAAGGGTATGAGCGTATCGAGTGGAAAGTGATAATAGTATGCGAGTAAAGTAAACAGTGCGAGTAAAGTAAACAGGTGATAGCAATACAAAGGAAATAGGACCGGGGTCCACAGTTCACTAGTGGTGTCTCTCCATAAGATAAAATAACACATGTTAGATAAACAAATTACAGTTGGGCAATTGATAGAATAAAGACAATGTGCATATGTCGAGAGGATCACTATGAGATTTACTCTGGGCATTACAACAAGATACATAGACCGCCATCCAACTGCATCTATGACTAATAATCCACTATTGGCGAATCAATCCGAGAAATCCACACGTATTAAGTTGCGAACAACAGATAATTGCATTAAGCAAAGTGTGTAATGTAAACAAAGCATATGCCCTTGAGCATATGAATGTTGTTTTCCCCCTAGTAGCAACAGCACATCTACAACCTTAGAGGTTTCTGTCACTCCTCTAGATTAAATAGAGGCATGAACCCACTATCGAGCATAAATACCCCCTCTTGGAGTCACTAGAAACTACTCGGCCAAGATAGCTACTAACAATGGAGAGCATGCAAGATCATAAACAACATAGAGATAACATAAGATAATATTCAGCACATCAACTCAATCATAACACCAATATTCATCGGATCCCAACAAACACAACATGTAGAATTACATAACGGTGATCTCGATCATGTAAGGCAGCTCACGAGATCTAAACATGAAGCACATGGTGGAGAAGACAACCATCTAGCTACTGCTATGGACCCATAGTCCAAGGTAGACTACTCACTCATCGCGCCGGAGGCAAGCATGGTGATGATGAAGACCTCCGGTGGCGATTCGCCTCTTCGGCAGGGTGCCGGGAAGAGCTTCTGGACCCTCCCAATCTTCGGGTCGACGGTAGCGGCGGATCGCGATGTGTTCTGGAAAAGTGATCGGGTATATAGGTTTTTCCCGTGGGATCTTTATAGGTGAAGGGGCATCATCAGAAGTGGACCAGGGGGCCCACACCATAGGCCGGCGCGGGCCAGGGGTGGGCCGCGCCCCCTGGTGGTGTGGCCACCCTCTGGTCCGGCTCCGTCTCCTCTTCGGTGTTCTGGAAGCTCCGTGAAATATCTGGACGACTGGCTTTGGTTTCGTCCAATTCCGAGAATATTTCTTGTGTAACTTTTCTGAAACACAAAAACTGCAGAAAACAGGGAACTGGCACTGTGGCATCTTGTTAATAGGTTAGTTCCAAAAAATGCATAAAAATGCCACAAAGTGTAACGAAACACTAAGCAAATGGTGTAAAAACAAGCATGGAGCATCAAAAATTATGGATACGTTCGAGACGTATCAGCATCCCCAAGCTTAACTCCTGCTCGTCCTCGAGTAGGTAAGTGATAAGAAAAGAAATAATTTTTGAGGTGACATGCACCTACACAATCTTGATCATCTATGTAAGCGTTGTGCGCTAGGATCAAAAGAACTTAAAATATGGGCATGAAAGATATAATCTTGATAGAAGAAACTTAGCAACCATGTTATAACATGAAAATGAACGCAAACAAAAGATCATGAAAATGAAACAATGAAAGTCAAACGTGTGTTCAAATCATAAGGAAAAACATACAAATTGATGGGTTCGTAGCATAGAAAACAAAAAATTTCCTACGCAAGAACACATAAACTAGCCAAGATACTCTACGAGGTGGTAGCAACGGAGACTAACCCTCGACGACCGTTGCTACTCGTGTGGTGACGCCAGAAAAGAGCTGGTGGCGTGTAGTTGACGTGGGAGCAGTTAGTCCTTGTGCGTGGTGATGACCAGCCCGTTGGGAACCCCAAGAGGAAGGTATGATGAGTGTAGCGGCTAGTTTTCCCTCAGTTTAGAAACCAAGGTTTATCGAACAGGAGAGGAGAGACGGTGACGACTGAAGGTGTTTGTGGAACCTGCACACACACAAACAAATACTTTGCTCCCAACTTACGATGAGGTTGTCAATCTCACCGGTTTGCTTGAAACAAAGGTTATGAGTGTATCGAGGGGAAAACAGTAATAATATGCGAGTAAAGTAAACAGTACGGGAAAAGTAAACAGGTGATTGCAATATGATTAAAATAGGACCGGGGTCCACAGTTCACTAGTGGTGTCTCTCCATAGATAAAATAACATGCTGGGTAAACAAATTACAGTTGGGCAATTGATAGAATAAAGATAACGTGATATGTCAAGAAGATCACTATGAGATTTACTCTGGGCATTACAACAAAATACATAGACCGCCATCCAACTGCATCTATGACTAATAATCCACTCCCGGGGATATCAATCCGAACACCCTAGAAGTATTAAGTTACGAACAACAGATAATTGCATTAAGCAAAGTGTGTAATGTAAACAAAGCATATGCCCTTGAGCATATGAATGTTGTTTTCTCCCTAGTAGCAACAGCACATCTACCACCTTAGAGGTTTTTGTCACTCCCCCAGGTGAAATAGAGACATGAACCCACTATCGAGCATAAATACCCCCTCTTGGAGTCACTAGCAATTACTCGGCCAAGATAGCTACTAACAACGGAGAGCATGCAAGATTATAAACAACATAGAGATAACAAAAGATATAATTCAGTACAGCAACTTAATCATAAACACCAATATTCATCGGATCCCAACAAACCAACATCATAGAATTACATAACGGTGATCTCAATCATGTAGGGCAGCTCATGAGATCTAAACATGAAGCACATGGTGGAGAAGACAACCATCTAGCTACTGCTATGGACCCATAGTCCAAGGTAGACTACTCACTCATCGCTCCGGAGGCAAGCATGGCGATGAAGAAGACCTCCGGTGGCGATTCCCCTCTCCGGCAGGGTGCCAGGAAGAGCTTCTGGACCCTCTCGATCTTCGGGTCGACGGCGGCGGCAGATCGCGATGTGTTCTGGAAATCTGATCGGGTACTTAGGTTTTTTCCGTCGGGGGGTCTTTATAGGCGAAGGGGCGATGTCAGAGGTGGAGCCAGGCTCCCTCACACAGGGGTGGCGCGGCCAGGGGCCAGGCCGCGCCGGCCCTGTGTGTGGGGCCCTGGTGGCCCCTCTCCGTCTCTCCTTCGGATGTCTGGAAGCTTCCGGGAAAAATAAGACTTCAGGAACTTGTTTCGTCCAATTCCGAGAATATTTCCTGTGTATCACTTCTGAAACACAAAAACAGCAGAAAACAGGAAACTGGCACTGTGGCGCTTGTTAATAGGTTAGTTCCGGAAAATGCATAAAAGTGCCACTAAGTGTAACGAAACAATAGGCAAATGGTGTAAAAACAAGCATGGAGCATCAAAAATTATAGATACGTTTGAGACGTATCAACCGTAAGCGGGGATTACGTTCCCGCACAAACGTTGACGATGGAGAGTCGATGTAGACGCACGTAGTCGACGTAGTTGTTCACTTGACGTAGTCGACGTAGTGGTTCACTTGACGATCACAAGATCGTGTACACGGCGCCACAAGTGGCAGCGCCCCCGTGCTCGGTCACACGTACAGCTCGACGTCGACTCCTCCACGCCCTCGGTCCAGCGGGGCAGTGGAAGAAGGGATCCGCCGGACACTCCACCACACACTTCTCCAAGTGTATGAACTATGAACTACAATTCTGGCAGAGCTTCGCTAAGCAAAGACAGAAATTGGGCAGCAACTATGCGAGGGAGGGGAGGATCAAGAAGTGTGTCACATGGAGGAGAGGGAGGGGTTTATATAGGGGAGGAGGGGCAGCCCCCAAGGGGTGGCCGGCCAAGGAGGCCCTCCTCCTCTTCATGGTGGTAACCCCTTCTTCATTTCCTTCATGGTGGTAACCCCCTCATCAACATGAGGTAACCCCCATTTTAATGCATGACATTCATGCTAATTAAAATTCACACTTATTGATTTAATAAAATATTTTTATTTCTTTAATATTTGTTAATTCATTCAATTAACAAACATTAACAAATACACCCTTGAGTTATTTCGATATTCGAAATAGTTTCGGTGCTTTTCTAAAATAACCCTCATGTTGTCCTGTAATTCAATCGGAGTATCGTATCCACTCAAAAATGATGGCGAACCTTAAGTGTGTGATAAGGGGTGGCCCGATCTTCTCAGCAAGCAGGTGGATGTTGTCGAGGGCGATGGCGAAGGCGATGGCGATGGGGTGATAGGCGGCAGTATGACGCTGACGAACTCTCTCTCGACCGAACCTGATGCCAGTGCAACAGCTCCAAATCCTATGGATATTCGCAACTCCACACTCTGACGACGTAGTACGAGACCACGCGCTTGAATAACTTGCAATTCTCCAATTCCCAGTGGAACGATGAATCACACTCAGATTAGGGTAGGATCAACATCAATTCGACATGAATCTGATGCACAAGTGTCTCACAACAAAACTAAGTTTCTCTAAACAGGGTCTACCCTCTACATGGGGGCTGCTTCTCATATATATGAGGGCTGATGCGCCTAGGGCTGGGAGAGCACCTAGGCGCCACTCCCCTGGTTGGGCTGGGCCCAACATGGCCAAAGCCCAACCGACTCAAATCTGTCTTAAAAATATGGTTCGACTCAAACAGATACAAACCGGCCATAATTTGGATGGCTCGGCCTTATGGCTCGCAGGCCCGACGTATGGCGCGCCTTAGACTCATGACATCATGGCATTGGCTGTCCTGGTGCGCCATCTCGCTGTCCTGGTTCTCCCTCATTGACGGGGTGCGTCGTCCTCCTGCTCCTCCCTCGCGCAGCCGTCAATGTGCGTAGCAGCCTCCTCATGTCGCAGGCCGCCTCCTCCTTGTGCGAAGCTAGTCTCCTCCGTAAACCTGATCATACAAAGATACATCGACTTAGGTAGTATAAAGTTCTCATTAATAAATATATCAAGTTCAGCTAGGAGTGAATTCACCTGTTGTTCAAGTAGCTTTGCACGAGCTCTAGTCATCGGTCCAATCCTAACATCATTCGACGTATCCTTTGCCGCTGCTGGTGTTGGTGTAGGGATGTCCTCATCAGTGTGTCACCCTACGGTTCATGAATAACGTGGACATGATCGAGACTCCTCTCCGATCAATAATCAACAGCGGGATCTGGAAATCCATGATGACTCCCACTTACTCAACGATGAACTAGTGATCGTGTGAACCAGTAACGAACATAGTTAATTCCTTTTGTCTCGCAATATTATTACTTGTCCGAGATCCGATCATTTGGTATCAACCATACCTAGTTCGATCTCGTTCCCGACAAGTCTCTTTACTCATTCTGTGATAATGCATTCCTGTGACCTAGTCACATGCTTGCAAGCGATTCTAATGCAATATCACCGAGAAGGGCCCAGAGAATATCTTCCCGTCATCGGGTCGGACAAATTCCACTCTTGATCCATGAGCCTCAACTAATACTTTCAGAATACCCAAATCAACCTTTATAATCACCCTGTGACGGTGTGACATTTGATATCATCAAAGCACTCTTCCGGTATCAGTGATTAACATGATCTCATGGTCTGAGGATTAGAACTATTACGTATGAGTTTGATATAGCAAAGAACTTGATGACTTGATCGTATTGCTATTCGTACTATGGGTGTGAGTGTTCATCACATCATTCTTCTAATGATATGACCTCGTTATTAACAACATCCAATGTTCATGATCAGGAAACCTTGATCATTGGTTAATCAACGAGCTAGTATAAAAGAGAGGCTTTACTAGGAACTCTTTTAGTTTATTAATCACACAAGTATTAATGTTTCCGATTAATACAATTCTAGCATGAGAAATAAACATCTATTATGAACACGGAATAATATAATAACAACTTTATTATTGCCTCTCGGGCATATTCCTTTCAGTCTCCCACTTGCACTAGAGTCAATAATCTAGATTACATAGTGATGAATCTAACACCCATTGAGTTCTGGTGCTGATCATGTTTTGCCTTGGGGAGAGCTTTAGTCAGCGGATCTGCCACATTCAGATCCGTGTGCACTTTGCAAATCTTTACATCACCATCCGTGACATGTTCACGGATGGAGTGAAATCGGCGCTTTACATGCTTGAATTTCTTGTGAGACCTTGGCTCCTGAGTATTGGCTATGGCACCATTGTTGTCGCAATAGATAACCATTGGATCCAATGCACTCGGAACCACACCCAGTTCGGATATGAACTCCTTCATCCAAACTGCTTCCTTCGCTGCTTCTGAAACAACAATGTATTCCGCCTCTGTTGTTGATCTCGCCACCACGCTTTGCTTGGAACTTCTCCAGCTTACCGCTCCTCCATTCATAACAAATACGTACCCAGATTGAGACTTAGAGTCATCCGGATCAGTGTCGAAGCTAGCATCGACGTAACAACTTGCGACGAGCTCTTCTTCACCGCCATATACGAGAAACATATCCTTAGTCCTTCCTAAGTACTTAAGGATATTCTTGACCGCCGTCCAGTGTTCCAAACCTGGATCAGATTGGTACCTACTAGTCAAACTAATAGCATGTGCCACATCTGGTCTTGTACATAACATGGCATACATGATAGAGCCTATGGCAGAGGCATAGGGAATCTTATTCATCTCTTCTCTATCTTCAGCTGTAGCTGGACCTTGAGTCTTACTCAAGATCTTTCCTTGCAACATAGATAAGAACCCTTTCTTACTATCCTCCATTCTAAACCTCTTTAGAATCTTGTCAAGGTATGTACTTTGTGATAGCCCAATTAAGCATCCCGATCTATCTCTATAGATTTTGATGCCTAAAATATACGCCGCTTCACCAAGGTCTTTCATCGAGAACTTACTATTTAAGTAATCTTTTACGCTCTTCAAAAGTTCCGTATCATTTCCAATCAGCAATATGTCATCCACATATAATATTAGAAATGCTACAGAGCTCCCACTCACTTTCTTGTAAATACAAGTTTCTCCATAAGTTTTGACAAATCCAAACCCTTTGATAACTTCGTCAAAATGGAGATTCCAACTCCGGGATGCTTGCTTCAGTCCATAGATGGATCGCTGAAGTTTGCATACCTTGTCAGCATCCTTAGGATCAACAAAACCCTTGGGCTGTACCATGTACAACTCTTCCTCAATGTTACCATTAAGGAACGCGGTTTTCACATCCATCTGCCAAATTTCATAATCGAAAAATGCAGCAATTGCTAACATAATCCTAACAGACTTTAGCATCGCTATGGGTGAGAATGTCTCATCGTAGTCAATTCCTTGAATTTGTCGGAAACCTTTTGCGACAAGTCGTGCTTTATAGACGGTTTTCTTCTTGAAAATCCATTTATTCTCAATGGCCTTTCGGTCATTGGGAAGTTCCACCAAAGTCCATACTTGGTTTTCATACATGGATTCAATTTTGGATTTCATGGCTTCATGCCATTTGTTGGAATCTGGGCTCATCATTGCTTCATCATACGTCACAGGGTCATCATTCTCAACAATGGCATTTACAATAAGATCACCGTACCATTCAGGAGTGGCACGTGTTCTTGTCGACCTGCGAGGTTCGGTAGCATCCTCTTTTGGAGTTTCATGATCTTCATCATTAGCTCCCACTTCATTTGGTGAAGTCACCACCGGAATGGTTTCCGGCGCTGCGCCACTCGCCAATTCATGAAGAGGAGGTTCAATAACCTCATCGAGTTCTACCTTCCTACTATTCACACCTTTCGAGAGAAACTCCTTCTCCAAAAAGGATCCGTTCTTAGCAACAAACACTTTGCCTTCGGATCTGTGATAGAAGGTGTACCCAATTGTTTCTTTAGGGTATCCTATGAAGACGCATTTTTCCACTTTGGGTTCGAGTTTATCAGGCTGAAGTTTCTTCAAATAAACATCGCATCCCCAAACTTTTAGAAATGACAGCTTAGGTTTGTTTCCAAACCATAATTCATACGGTGTCGTTTCAACGGATTTAAATGGAGCCCTATTTAAAGTGAAAGCGGCTGTTTCTAGCGTATAACCCCAAAAAGATAGTGGCAGATTGGTAAGAGACATCATAGACCGAACCATATCCAATAAGGTACGGTTACGACGTTCGGATACACCATTTCGTTGTGGCGTTCCAGCGGGAGTGAGTTGTGAAACTATTCCACATTCTCTCATATGTGCGCCAAACTCGTAACTAAGATATTCTCCTCCACGATCAGATCGTAGAAATTTAATCTTTCTGTTACGATGATTTTCTACTTCACTCTAAAATTCTTTGAACTTTTCAAACGTTTCAGACTTGTGTTTCATTAAGTAAATATACCCATATCTACTTAAATTATCAGTGAAAGTAACAAAATAACGATATCCACCATGCGCCGGCACACTCATAGGTCCACATACATCGGTATGTATGATTTCCAAAAAGTCTGTCGCCCGTTCCATTGAACCGAAAAACGGCGTTCTAGTCATCTTGCCCATAAGACATGGCTCGCATGTCTCAAATGATTCATAATCAAGTGATTCTAGAAGTCCATCCGAATGAAGCTTCTTCATGCGTTTAACACCAATATGACCTAAACGGCAGTGCCACATGTATGCGGCTATATCATTATTTGACTTAATTCTTTTGGCATTCACGTTATGAATATATGTTTCATCACTATCAAGATTCAAAAAAAATAAACCTTTCTTCTCAGGTGCATGTCCATAAAAGATATTATTCATATAAATCGAACAACCATTGTTCTCAGACTGGAATGAATAATTGTCTCGCATTAAACAAGATCCAGATATAATGTTCATGCTCAACGCATGCACCAAATAACATTTATTCAGGTTTAAAACTAATCCAGATGGTAAATGTAGAGGCAGCGTCCCGACGGCGATCACATCAACTTTTGATCCATTGCCGACGCACATCGTGACCTCATCCTTCGCAAGTTGCCGCTTATTCTTTAGCCCCTGTTTTGAGTTACATATGTGAGCAACCGAACCAGTATCAAATACCCAGGTGCTATTGCGACTACTAGTAAGGTACACATCAATAACATGTATATCATATATACCTTTGTTAATCTTCCCGTTCTTCTTATCCGCCAGATACTTTGGGCAGTTGCGCTTCCAGTGCCCCATTTCCTTGCAGTAGAAGCACTCAGTTTCAGGTTTAGGACCAGCCTTGGGTTTCCTCTCAGAACCGGCAACAGATTTGTCGTCCTTCTTGTTTCTACCCTTGGACTTATTATCCTTTCTACCTTTCTTGAAACTAGTGGTCTTATTGACCATCAACACTTGATGTTCCTTTTTGATCTCCACTTCTGCAGTCTTAACCATTGAGAGAAGCTCGGGGAGAGACTTCCTCATGCCCTGCATGTTGTAGTTCATCACAAAGCCCTTGAAGCTAGGTGGGAGAGATTGGAGAACCCGATGTATTCCCAACTCATTGGAAATCGTTATTCCTAGAGAGATGAGCTTATCGGCGTACCCAGACATTTTGAGTACATGCTCACTAACGGAGCTGTTCTCTTCCATCATGCAGCTAAAGAAATTTTCTGAAGCATCATAACTCTCCACGGCAGTATGGGAGTCGAAGATCAGTTTCAACTCTCCCATTGTATCATAAGCTTTGCTGTTCTCGAAACATTTTCGCAGCTCCGGCTCAAGTCCATACAGTATGCCGCAATGAACTAAACTGTGGTCCTCCTTACGAGTCAGAAAAACATTTTTCTCTTCATCGGGAGCATCTTCTGCAGGCGGGTTACCTAGCGGTGCCTCAAGCACATAGCCCTTTTGAGAGGCATTGAGGAGGATCCTCAAGTTAAGTGCCCAGTTGGTGAAGTTGCTACCGTTGGTGGCTAGTTTTTTTTTCTCCATGAACGCATTGAAATTAAGAGCAGGTGGTGCCATGATCTACAAATTATTTGCAAAGTTAATTTAGACTAAGTTCATAATAGAATGAGTTCAGGTTAAATCAAATTCTACGTGAACTCCCACTTAAAAACAACATCCCTCCTAGTTTTCTTAAGTGACTACATGAACCAAATCCACTATACCGCAACCGATCATCACGTGTAACGGTATAGTTTCAAAGGCGAACATCACCATGTTCATCATATCAACCATATGACTCATGCTTAACCTTTCGGTTCGTGTTCCGAGGCCATGTCTGTACATGCTAGGCTCGCCAAGTAGAACTATAACATTTGCGTGTGTAAAACTGTCGTACACCCGTCGTATGTGAACGTAGAGTCTATCACACCCGATCATCACAAGGTGTCTCAAAACGATGAACTTTCTTGACGGTGTATGTTATGGGAGAACACATTTTTATCTTGATATTTATGTGAGAGGGATCATCTTATAATGCTACCGCGCGATCAAATCTAAGCAGAATAAGATGCATAAAAGGATAAACATCACATGAATATATAATGTGATATGATATGGTCCTTCACGCATTCGATCTTCATCTTGTGCGTCATGGTATGATCTCCATCATTCCACCGGCGTAGCACCAAGGTCCATGGCGCACCACCTTGGTTGTCTTCCTCCATTACAATATATCACTTGGATATATATATACGGCACGCAGGCCATTTAAATGTAAAGACAACCATATGGCTCCTGCCGGTTGTTTATAACTTACAAAAAGGATCATTGCATACAATTTGTAACATAAACAATTTAACCATATCACATCACATGCCCTGCAAAAACAAGTTAGATGTTTCTAATTTGTCTTGCATATTTTACGTGGTTTGGGGCTTTCTAGGAAGAACCGTTCTTACCTACGAACATGAAACCACAACGGTGATAGAAAATATTATTAACAACTGTTTGTAAAATAGATCATAACTATAGTGGGAGAAACGTACACCCGCAAAGCCACATATGCCGAAGCATGTCAAGTGTGGGACAAGTCTCGTGAACGCGGTCACGTAAGGTTAGTCTCGGGCAGCTTCAATCCCACTATGCCACTATGATCCAAAATACAAAAAAAATTGCAATAACATGATCATCAACGCCCACATCCACATGTGTTCTAGCCGTGCATACCAACTACGCATAGATATGGCTCTGATACCACTGATGGGTTCGTAGCATAGAAAACAAAAATTTTCCTACGCAAGAACACATAAACTAGCCAAGATACTCTACGAGGTGGTAGCAACGGAGACTAACCCTCGACGACCGTAAGCGGGGATTACGTTCCCGCACAAACATTGACGATGGAGAGTCGATGTAGACGCACGTAGTCGACGTAGTTGTTCACTTGACGTAGTCGACGTAGTGGTTCACTTGATGATCACAAGATCGTGTACATGGCGCCACAAGTGGCAGCTCCCCCGTGCTCGGTCACACATACAGCTCGACGTCGACTCCTCCACGCCCTCGGTCCAGCGGGGCAGCGGAAGAAGGGATCCGCCAGACACTCCACCACACACTTCTCCAAGTGTATGAACTACGAACTACAATTCCGGCAGAGCTTCGCTAAGCAGAGACGGAAATTGGGTAGCAACTATGCGAGGGAGGGGAGGATCAAGAAGTGTGTCACATGGAGGAGAGGGAGGGGTTTATATAGGGGAGGAGGGGCAGCCCCCAAGGGGTGGCCGGCCAAGGAGGCCCTCCTCCTCTTCATGGTGGTAACCCCTTCTTCATTTCCTTCATGGTGGTAACCCCCTCATCAACATGAGGTAACCCCCATTTTAATGCATGACATTCATGCTAATTAAAATTCACACTTATTGATTTAATAAAACATTTTTATTTTTTTAATATTTGTTAATTCATTCAATTAACAAACATTAACAAATACACCCTTGAGTTATTTCGATATCCGAAATAGTTTCAGTGCTTTTCTGAAATAACCCTCATGTTGTCCTGTAATTCAATCGGAGTATCGTATCCACTCAAAAACGACGGTGAACCTTAAGTGTGTCACCCTACGGTTCGTGAATAACGTGGACATGATCGAGACTCCTCTCCGATCAATAATCAACAGCGGGATCTGGAAATCCATGATGACTCCCACTTACTCAACGATGAACTAGTGATCATGTGAACCAGTAACGAACATAGTTAATTCCTTTTGTCTCGCGATATTATTACTTGTCCGAGATCCGATCATTTGGTATCAACCATACCTAGTTCGATCTCGTTCCCGACAAGTCTCTTTACTCGTTCTGTGATAATGCATTCATGTGACCTAGTCACATGCTTGCAAGCGATTCTAATGCAATATCACCGAGAAGGGCCCAGAGAATATCTTCCCGTCATCGGGTCGGACAAATTCCACTCTTGATCCATGAGCCTCAACTAATACTTTCAGAATACCCAAATCAACCTTTATAATCACCCTGTGACGGTGTGACGTTTGATATCATCAAAGCACTCTTCCGGTATTAGTGATTAACATGATCTCATGGTCTGAGGATTAGAACTATTTCGTATGAGTTTGATATAGCAAAGAACTTGATGACTTGATCGTATTGCTATTCGTACTATGGGTGTGAGTGTTCATCACATCATTCTTCTAATGATATGACCTCGTTATTAACAACATCCAATGTTCATGGTCAGGAAACCTTGATCATCGGTTAATCAATGAGCTAGTATAAAAGAGAGGCTTTACTAGGAACTCTTTTAGTTTATGAATCACACAAGTATTAATGTTTCCGATTAATACAATTCTAGCATGAGAAATAAACATCTATTATGAACACGGAATAATATAATAACAACTTTATTATTGCCTCTCGGGCATATTCCTTCCACAAATGGTTTTCAGCTTGTCCTTCATGGAATAGCAAAACATAAATGCATAGGACACCTTCAAGTTTAAGAGGGCGACTAGATACAAGTAATTTAAGAACAAGTGAAACCAACAATATGAATCAATCAATGAAAACTTTGGGACAATGCACATTATACTCAGAATGACAACTATGCTCTCTTAATGGTGCATAAAGATAGAAGGTGGAGACTCAACATAAAAGTAAAAGAAAGGCCCTTCGCGGAGGGAAGCAGTGATTGCAAGTTTTATAAACCTTCAAAAATTATGGTACTTACCGGCTATGAGCTCTCATTGCCCCCATCATAAGCATCTTGAATGGTTAAAGTTAATGCGAGAACACTTATGCTGCATATGCTTGACAAATCATAAGTTGAAAACCTCGTGTCCCGTGAAGTACGAATACCCAAACCTCATGCTACTTTACTTAGAGTCCCAAGCAAGCTCTTGTCATTGTAAGTATACACGTATCATCGAGAACCGCCAACGGGGTACATCCGTGCCCGATGACATGGAACAAGCCCACATCAAAATGACAGGACAAACAGACAATGAACACCTCGGCATCTCTTTTATTTACCATTGGTATAGCTTTTTATTGTTAGATGCGTCGTCGAATGTTCACTATGGGCATGCTGTAAATTTCCACCATGAATTATGCATGGCTTAGATTAGCGGCCCAGGCATTTCTCTAACACATATACAAACTCCATGATCCCGCAAGATTCCCAATTCATTTCACACCGCGAGTATCCATAAACAAAAGATCATGATATCAACTCAAATGAAAGATAGTGCAATGTTAAAAGCTTGCCCCATGACGGCATGGCTGGGCTAATTCCCAACTTACAACTTGCAAGCATAACAACTCAACATAAGAGACCACAATTTCAAAATTTTAAAACGAGAAAAGTAAAGTGTGCCATCCGGTTCGTGAGAGCTTTACTGACTAATTTTTGCATAACACCGAAAAGAGTTTAATTTGAAGGATAGATAAAAGCAAGTCAAATGTACTTTGGAATAGCAAATTGATAATAGGTATGTATGGTGGACACAATGGCAAACTTGGTTTTTAGGAGTTGGATGCACGAGTAGA
This sequence comes from Dactylis glomerata, assembly GCA_007115705.1. Taxonomy (NCBI): domain Eukaryota; kingdom Viridiplantae; phylum Streptophyta; class Magnoliopsida; order Poales; family Poaceae; genus Dactylis; species Dactylis glomerata. The sequence goes on along the minus strand of QXEO01000037.1, from coordinate 618,374 downwards.
GCTCATACTCGGTACAAAATGAGGGCTAGCAAAAGACTGGGAGCGACCAACTAAGAGAGCAATAACGGCCATAATCATGCAGAGCGACAAAGCGACATTAAAAGAAGCATAAGATGGCATCAAAAGTAAAAAACTAAATGATCATAGAGGCTTATGGCGACTTTGTATGAATCTAACATGTGTGAGCATGCGCCAAGTCAACCCAAATAAAGCATCAAGGAGAAAACCAAAATAATGATTCCAAATAATTAAAACAACGCATGATTTTTTCAAAGGCTCATTAAGCAATCTCAGTTATTTGAGACAAGTCATGCTACAGCACAATCACTAAGCATACTACCAAAAATACATCAAGCACGATATGCAAAAGCCTAGGCCGCAGTCTACACAAGCTCCTTCTTGTACCACTTTTTTGGATAAAGCTTTTTCTCTTTTCCAACACCATTCAGACTTTTCATAGCCAACTCTTTTGATGAAAACCAATAAGGACCAGAGGCAAAAATACACCTTGATGAAAAGATATAATAAGATCTGAACACATATGAAGGCGAAAATCGAAAGCTAAACGCAGTTCTAGAAAAAAAGAACACTCGTGGAAACGAATAGAGTGAAAAACGAAGTGTTCTTGGCAAATAAAAAGCAAGGCAACTTCTCTAAAAGGAATTTTTTGGGGTCCAACCATTTATTGCGGCAAACAAAACAAAACTAAACTGAAAACTAAAACCAACTGACGCTCCAAGAAAAACGCATAATGCATGAAGCAATAAAAATATAGTGTCTTGAAAGGTGACCTGATTTTTGCCGATGAAGAAGGGGTGCCTCGGGGGCATCCCCAAGCTTTCACGCTTGTACTTCTTGGATATTTCTTGGGGTGACATGGGCATCCCCAAGCTTGAGCTTTTGTCCATTCTTCAACTCATCTCATCATTCTCCAATCCCTACACTTGAAAACTTTCTTCATACAAAACTAAACACAAATCTATTAGCAACATTAGTGTAAGCATAACATTGAATCAATCTTTTTTGCTTCAGGTTTCAACTTAAAACCACCACATATAAAGCATATACTACTGTAGCAACTTCCCCAAAAGTTCCGTGATCAAAAGAACTAAAAAAGAAAGCGATAAATCGGCAAACACAAATATTGGCAGAAATCTGTCAAAACAGAATAGCTGACAAAGGTCGAATTTTTAGAGGGTTTTCTGTTGCTCGAATCAAAAAGTGTTAAAATAATGAAAGTTTGAATATAACCTGGGGCATATGCACAAGAAATGTCAGGTCCAAAAGATATATAGAGAATTTTCACGAATTTTTACGGTACATCACCAAAAACTGTTTCAGGACAGCAACATCCCTAAATCTTACCTCACTCAAATTAGAGGCTTCTCTTGGCACAAAAACGAAATAAAAAAGGATAAGGAGAGGTAATTACAGTAGTAATAACTTCCAAGACTCAAATAAAAGAAAAAGAACTGAATGTAAAAACATTGGGTTATCTCCCAAGAGTGCTTTTCTTTAACGCCTTTGAGCTAGGCGCAAAAAGTGCGAATCAAGTAATATCAAGTGATGAAGCATCAAGCTCATAATTAGCTGTAAGAATAGAGTCAAAAAGTATTTTTTTCTCTTTCTAGGGAAGTGTTCCATACCTTTCTTGAGTGGAAATTGATATTTTATAGTGCCTTCCCTCATATCAATGATGGCACCTACAGTTCGAAGAAAGGGTCTTCCCAAAATAATAGGACATGAAGCATTGCATTCAACATCCATGACAAGAAAATCAACGGGAACAAGGTTATTATTAACCATAATAAGAACATCATTAATTCTTTCCAAAGGTTTCTTCTTAGCCACATCAGCAATAGGAACATCATAATAACACTTTTCAAGCGGTGGTAAATCAAGCATTTCATAAATTTTTCTAGGCATAATAGAAATACTAGCACCTAGATCACACAAAGCATGGCAATCAAAACCATTAACATGCATATCAATGATGGGTTTCCAACCATCTTCTAACTTCTTGGGAACAGAAGCTTTTTGCTTCAACTTTTCATCCCTAATTTTCATAAGAGCATTGGTAATATGCTTAGTAAAAGCAATATTTAAAGAACTAGCATTGGGAGTCAAAGCAAGCTTTTGCAAGAACAAAATAACTTCAGATATATTGCAGCCATCAACATCAAAATCATTAAAGGAAATATAGCTATCATCTCCTACACTCCAAAAAATTTCAGCACTCTTTTGAGAAAAAGTTTTAGCAGTTTTAGGCTTTTTAACACAAGGAGTGGGAGTTTTCTCTACACCAATCAAAGTAAGAGGATTGCTAGCATTAGGAATAATATCATTAGAGGTAGTAATGGTACATACCTTCATCTTTCTAGCCATCTCATCTTCTCTTTCCCACCTGGCATGCAATTCTGCTAGCATCCTAACATTTTCATCAATTCTAACTTGGATAGCATTAGCAGTAGCAAAAGGATCAGGCTTAGCGGACATTCTGTTAACCAAATAAGATTGCGCATTAGACAAAGACGAAATATCGGTTTCAGCTTTGGAAACCTTAGCTTGCAACTCAGGAATAGCCTTGTTTAAATTTTCAAGTTGATGACTAATAGTCCTCAACAGAGCTGATTGCTCCTCCATAGTCTTGGTGAAAGCCCTGTTCTGCTCATATTGCGCCTGCATAAAATTCTTGGTAGCCTTTTCAAGTTCAAAAATTCTTTCTTCACTAGGCATTTTAGGTCTACCAAGATAGCTATTATCACCATTAGAAGGAAACAGCCTATAATTGTTACCAGCAAAATTGTTCCTATAAGCATTGTTATTGAAATTATTATTTCTAATGAAGTTTACATCAACATGCTCTTCTTGAGCAACCAGAGAGGCCAAAGGAACATTATTAGGATCTATATGAGTCCTATCATTAGAAAGCATAAGCATAATAGCATCAATCTTATCACTCAAGGAAGAGGTTTCCTCAACAGAATTTACCTTCTTACCTTGTGGAGCTCTCTCGGTGTGCCATTCAGAGTAATTTACCATCATATTGTCGAGAAGCTTCATTGCGGCGCCCAAGGTAAGGGACATAAAAGTGCCTCCAGCAGCTGAATCAAGTAGGTTCCTTGAAGAAAAATTCAGTCTTGCATAAAAAGTTTGAACAATCATCCAAGTAGTCAGTCCATGAGTGGGACAATTCTTTATCATAGATTTCATTCTTTCCCAAGCTTGAGCAACATGTTCATTATCAAACTGACTAAACTTCATAATATTGCTACGCAAAGCTATAATCTTAGCAGGAGGATAGTATCTACCAATAAAAGCATCCTTACACTTAGCCCATGAATCAATACTATTTTTAGGCAAAGACAGCAACCAATCCTTAGCTTTTCCTCTCAAAGAAAAAGAAAATAACTTAAGCTTAATAATATCACCATCAACATTCTCATACTTTTGCATCTCACATAGCTCAAAAAAATTGTTGAGATGAGCTGCAGCATCATCAGTACTAGCACCAGAAAATTGCTCTTTCATAACAAGGTTTAACAAAGCAGGCTTAATCTCATAAAAATTTGCAGCAGGAGCAGGTGGCGCAATAGGAGTGCAGATAAAATCACTATTATTCGTGCTAGTAAGTCACACAACTTGGTGTTTTCAGGAGTAGCCATTCTAGCAAACTAAAAGCAGACAAGTAAAAACAACTACAAAGGATTCTAATTTTTTTGGGGTTTTTGATAAAACGATGCAAGTAAAATAAAGTAAAAAGCAAAACTTAAAACAAAGTAAAGGAGGTGCGTGCGAAAACTCCCCTTGCAGAAGTCTTCTTCCTCCCCGGCAACGGCGCCAGAAAACTTTTTGATAGCGCGGTGATGATGGTGCCAGAAAACTTGTTGGCGTTTGTTGATGAAGTAAAAATGACCGGCCAGTTGGAAACCCCAAGAGAAGGTTTGATGAATATAGCAGCAAGTTTTCCCTCAGTTATGAAACCAAGGTTATCAATCCAGTAGGAGGGAGATAAATGACCGAAGGTGATGCCCACTAGCTGCGTGATGCTCTAACAAGGGCGCCGTTAACGATAACTTGTTAGCGCGTCTTCAACCAGTAGCAACGTGGAACCTGCACACAACATAACCAAATACTTTGCTCCCAACTTACGATGAGGTTGTCAATCTCACCGGTTTGCTTGACACAAAGGGTATGAGTGTATCGAGTGGAAAGTGATAATAGTATGCGAGTAAAGTAAACAGTGCGAGTAAAGTACATAGGTGATAGCAATATAAAGGAAATAGGACCGGGGTCCATAGTTCACTAGTGATGTCTCTCCATAAGATAAAATAACACATGCTGGGTAAACAAATTACAGTTGGGCAATTGATAGAATAAAGACAACGTGCATATGTTGAGAGGATCACTATGAGATTTACTCTGGGCATTACAATAAGATACATAGACCGCCATCCAACTGCATCTATGACTAATAATCCACTTGTGGCGAATCAATCCGAGTACTCCACAAGTATTAAGTTGCGAACAACAGATAATTGCATTAAGCAAACTGTGTAATGTAAACAAAGCATATGCCCTCGAGCATATGAATGTTGTTTTCCCCCTAGTAGCAATAGCACATCTACAACCTTAGAGGTTTCTGTCACTCCCCCAGATTAAATAGAGGCATGAACCCACTATCGAGCATAAATACCCCCTCTTGGAGTCACTAGCAACTACTCGGCCAAGATAGCTACTAACAACGGAGAGCATGCAAGATTATAAACAACATAGAGATAACATAAGATAATATTCAGCACATCAACTCAATCATAACACCAATATTCATCGGATCCCAACAAACACAACTTGTAGAATTACTAACGGTGATCTCGATCATGTAAGGCAGCTCACGAGATCTAAACATGAAGCACATGGTGGAGAAGACAACTATCTAGCTACTACTATGGACCCATAGTCCAAGGTAGACTACTCACTCATCGCACTGGAGGCAAGCATGGCGATGAAGAAGACCTCCGGTGGCGATTCCCCTCTCCGGTAGGGTGCCGGGAATAGCTTCTGGACCCTCCCGATCTTTGGGTCGACGGCGGCAGCGGATCGCGATGTGTTCTAGAAAAGTGATCGGGTATTTAGGTTTTTCCCGTCGGGGGGTCTTTATAGGCGAAGGGGCATCGTCAGAAGTGGACTAGGGGGCCCACACCACAGGCCGACATGGGCTAGGGGTGGGCCGCGCCCCCTGGTGGTGTGGCCACCCTCTGGTCTGGCTTTGTCTCCTCTTTGGTGTTCTGGAAGCTCCGTGAAATATCTGGACGACTGGCTTTGGTTTCGTCCAATTTCGAGAATATTTCCTGTGTAACTTTTCTGAAACACAAAAATAGCAGAAAACAGGGAACTGGCACTGTGGCATCTTGTTAATAGGTTAGTTCTGGAAAATGCATAAAAATGCCACAAAGTGTAATGAAACACTAAACAAATGGTGTAAAAACAAGCATGGAGCATCAAAAATTATGGATACGTTGGAGATGTATCAGACCCATATATATCTTGAGTAGTCATCAACAATCACCAAGCAATACTTCTTTCCTCCTAGACTTGCATGAGATGGAGGGCCAAAGAGGTCCATGTGGATGAGCTCTAAGACCCTCTTAGAAGAAATGATCGTCTTGCTAGGATGAGGAAGTTCATGCATCTTTCCTTCAATGCAAGCTCTACACACACGATCTTTGGCAAAGGTTAGATCGGTTAGTCCTAGGATGTGGTTACCTTTGTAGAGAATTTGCAAAGTTCTCATATTGACGTGGCCTAGCCGGCAATGCCAAAGCCATCCCACGTCAACTTTAGCCATTAAGCAAGTCGCGGCTTTAGTGACCTTCTCCGAGAAGTCAATCACATATAAGCCATTTTCGACATGCCCAACAAAGGCTACTTTAAGAGACTTGCTCCACAAAAGAACCACAATCTCAATATCAAAGAAAGTTGCAAAAGCCCATATCGGCAAGTTGAGCTACGGAAAGTAAATTATAAGAGAGAGTCTCAACAAGCATGACATCTTCCACGGTAACATCTTGAGAGATGATAACTTTACCAAGACCCAATACCTTTGACCTTGAGGAATCTCCATAGGTGACGTAGCCCGCACTAGATGAACCGGTGCGAAGCTCCTTCACCAATTCTTTGCTTCCGGACATGTGATTGGTAGCACCACTATCAATTATTCATTGTCCCGCACCGGAAGCAAAGCCCTACAAGAAATCAAGTCTTGTTTTTGGGTCCCCATTTTTCAATGGGTTCTCTTTTGTTAGTGACAAGGGTCTTAGGAACCCAAATAGACCAAGTGACGAGGGTTAACTCGACAAATGTCCTAGATGAAGGACTTAGGATCGGGGAGATAGGGCGTCGGATGAACTCGAAGGTAAAATCAGTCAAACAAGGTGTGTATCAAAAGTAAACATGGGCGTAAACCTGGCTTGCTTTTCAATCTGTCCCTCACCGTCCTCTCCTGGCCCCTATATATAGGTGGCCAGGTCTTAAGGATTGGGAGGGATCCGATACAGATTACAATATCGACATACGACGTGAACTCATATTTCGACTAGCATTACAATTGGGCCTAACTTAATGGGCCTCAGGGGTACTCAACTGACAGGCTCTATCATCTATACCCTTGTCACCAAGCAATGCGTTCATTAGGTGAACCAACAAATTTGGCATAAACATGCCCATCATAAGCATGGCAAAGAACATAGGAAGGGTTATATTTTCCCGCAAAGTTGTTGTGATTGGGCGTTGCCTTTTTAGCATTCCCAATCACCTCCTTCACTAGCTCCCCCTCCTCCTCAAAAACATTGCCATCCTCATCAAAGCATATGTCATTTGGGATGCGCTTCTTAGGAGGAGGAGTAGGCACAAGAAACTTCATCTTCTTGTTGTTCTTCTTCTTGTTCCTCTTCTTCTTAGACTGGGAGATGAAACCAAGTCCGGTCTTGTCACCATGTTGCTTTTGAGCAATCAAAAGCTCATCAAGCCTTGTGTCGCCATCAGGGGAATCTTTCTCATAAAGAGGGTTAGTGTGACAAGTACTTGCAACAAAAGTGCTAGAAGGGAACTTGGTTGCTTCTTTAGCAATTATAAGATTAAGTTTTTTATTTTGCAACCTAAGTTCATTGGCAACGGATTGAGCAATGTCTCGATCACTTTTAAGCCTATCAATGTCCAAATTATGAGACTCTTCAAGTCCCAACTTGGATGCCTCAAGTGCCATCCTTAGGTCTTGCTCAACCTCAAGGGATTGAGTGAGTGTGGCAATTTCATCGGCATACTCACGAGCATGCCCTTCTAGCTCAAAAATGTGTTCCTCATTTTTATCATTAAGTTGGAGAGACTCATTATATTGATCTATGAGAATCTCAAAGCGATCTTTGGTCTCCTCATGCAAGGTTGACATGAACATGTCCAATTCATTAGGCTCATCCTTATCATTACTAGTATCAACACAATCCATCAAAGATAAGCTTCTAGGTATGATGGGTATGAAAGTAGGTGATACCTTTGTAGCGTGAGCCATTAGACATGTACCCTTGGAGTTGGAGCGCTTGGACTCGTTTGCGGAAGTGAAGAGGGATGGCGAAGAGGTAGGCTTGGCAATGGCGATGGCGGTCCTTCCTACTTCTTCATCATCACTTGCATCATCACCGGATGGATATTCTTCTTGAGTCGTCAAAGCGTGTATTGGAACAACTTTCTTATTGTCGAAGTTCCTTGGCGGGTAAGACTTGGCCTTCATCTCCTTGCAGATGAGTCTTCCATTGTGATCTTCCACTCTTTCATAAGGACAATCCGCAATGAAGTGGTGTTGATTACCACAATTGTAGAAAGTCCTCACTCTACTTATGGCTTTAGGCTTGGAGGGACTAGATGACTTCCACTTCTTCATGAATGCCCTTTGAGCGAGATCCATGTGCTCGACATGGGCATACTTCATGTCCTCGGGACTCCCACTCATTGACTCTTCCTCTTCCACCAAACTTGCTTCTTCATGAAGAGAGACTTTGGCCTTCAAAGCAAGGTTGGGGGCACGAACACCATGAGCATGGGCAAGAGCATCATCTGCATTCTTCTCGGAGATATTTCTTGCCATCATCTCTTGCAAGATATCATGAGCGGACATCTTCTGGAAGTTGGCATTTCCCTTGATTGAGTTCACGGTTTCCTTGAAGAAGGACAAGAGGGCTTGAATGAACTTTCTCTTCATCCACTTCCAATCGCATTGAGTAGACCCAAGATCCACTAGCTTCACTTGGAGTGCCGAGAGGCGCCTATGGAGTTCTTCCGGACTTTCACCATCAAGCATGGCAAAGTTGTCCACATCGTTATGAGCTTCATCATACTTGGACTCTTGAATACTCTCATTGCCGATGAAGAGGTTCGTGAGAGTATCCCAAGCTTCCTTAGCGAAGGTGATGTTGCGGACAAATGCCTTGTCCTTCTCAGTGATAGCCATGTGGATGAGATGCAAAGCGGAGGCATTGAGTTGCTTGTCGATTTGCTCCCAAGGAAGCAAGTTGTTCAAGTCCTTAGAAGTTGGATGAAAACCCTGCTCAATGATTCTCCAAATCTCAATAGACACACAGTTTTATATGAGAGCGCATGTTATCTTACCAATTGGCAAAGCTAGAAGCATCAAGTGGCGGCGGTGGGCCGCATGAAGCAAGGTGTGGTATTTGGAGGTGTCTACTGGAAACATAGCTCACCGGAGGTGGAGTCTCCGTGCCATGTTCCCTAGGAGTGTTGCCCTTTTTGGAGGCATCATCGTTGCCCTCAACTTCTTCAACCTTCTCTTGATCAACCTCGCCTAAGAATGGCTTATCCGAGGTCTCAACCAGAGTTGGAGGAGTGGAGCTTGAGGCCCCACTAGTGAGGGCGTCAAGTTGAGATTTTTGGCTTTCCATGACTACCATCATGGCATCCATTCGTGTCATTAGGTTATTAAGATCCGCCTTAGTGGCGGGCTCCTCGTCGCCCATAATCTCTTAGGCGGTTAAGCCCAATCAAAGAGCCCTTGCTCTGATACCAATTGAAAGGATCTTAAGGGCGACTAGAAGGGGGTGAATAGGCGCTACACAATTTTTTTACCTTTTTCAATTTTAAGGCTTGACACAAAGTAAATTCACTAGATGTGCAACTAGGTGAATTTTCTAATAGTGACAAGCAAGCAAGTAGGAGAGTAAGCAAGTAAGCAAGATACAAACAAGCTGCAAGTAAGGGTAAGAAGTAACCGAAAAGCGGAGACCGGAGACACAGGGATGTATTCCCGTAGTTCCTTCCTTTTGAGGGGAAGTACGTCTACGTTGGAGAGGTGTGGCGACACGGAGTCCACCAACGCCACAAAGGCTCACTTTGTTCTCCGGTGAGCAAGCCATGGAGGCTAGCTCGTTTCCACTAAGCAGTGGTATTGGGGGCACCGACCAAAACCCTTACACGGAGGTTGGGGCACAACTCCACAACTTAATTGGAGGCTCCCAATAAGAAAACCACAAAGCTTTTACACGGAGGAAGCTTTGAGGTGACCTCTCTTGCCTAAGGCAAGTTCCACGGAGGAGGAGTGAAGCAAACACAAATCACTTGGGTAGGATTGTAGATCTAGGGCTTCTCTCCTAATCTTCCAAATCTTGAGGGATTTGGTTGGCTAGGGAAGGAGATCTACGGAGTTGAAGCTCTGCATTAATGGAGGAGAGAGAGTGTGGACGAGGTAGATCTGATCTGAGGTCGGGGACGACTATTTATAGGCCAGCTCGAAATCTGTCCGTTGGAGGCGACTTACCCTGGAAATTCTGGCCAGGGGGGCAAAAATTCCGGGGTTCACTTAAGGCGGAAATTCTGGCCTGGGGGCGGAAATTCTGGCCTGGGGGCGGAAATTCCGGCCCCCCGGAAATTTTCATTCAGAAAATTCCGGCCAGAAATTTCGGTCCTTTACAGAAGGTTGCACCACAGCTTGGGAGAAAGGACTTAGCGAAAATTCACAGCGCCGAAAATTCTAGAATTTCTGGCCCCCGGAAATTCTGGTTTCTCAGAATTTCCGGCCCCTTCCCGAAAGCTGCACCACAACCTTTTGTAAAGGACTTAGCCGAATTTTCGAGGGTCAGAAATTATGGAATTTTCGGCCCCTTTACAGAACGTTGCACCACAACGTTTTGTAAAGGACTTAGCCGAATTTCGAAGGGCCGGAAATTCAGGAATTTCCGGCCCCCGGAAATTTTGTCCAGGGGCAGAAATTTCGGCCCTAGGGGCGGAATTTCCGGCCTTGAAAGCAAATTTTCGGCCTTCTTAAAGACACTCCTCTGGGTGATTTTGAGCCTTTCTATAGTAGTCCCCTTTCCCACTTCTCTTCACCATCAGTCTTGTGTAATACCTGGAGAATCTTTGTAATGCTTAGCACAAGATTAATTTCCTTGTGTTGTAATCAAACACTCAAAAACTAGAAGCTAGGAACATGCCCTTTCAAGACTTGATGATCTCGATGGCTCATGGCGAGATCAAGACAACTTTGTAATGTCTGCGTCAAGGTTTTGGATGTTGCAGATGATGCTTCACATGCCACTGATGTATGTAAAATAAATGCATTCATGAACTTTTTAGTTTATTATCTTAAAATTTCTAATATTTATCAATTTTGTTATATTTATTGGGCTAACCTACTAATAGTTGCACTGGCCGGTGCCCCCCCTTGATGTTTCTAGGCCCCTCCTAAGTGACAGTCTACTCCAACGACCTGCTTTGCCACCTCCGGCATGCCCTTGCATCAACACAAGTCTTTAATCATGGATTGGGGAATAATCCTTACGTGGCGACGCCCTGCATGGTCAACGATGACTCCCGAGGGTGTCATTACCTCCTTGGAGGCATTGACATGACCCTGACCGGACCTCCTCTTCGAGCACCTGAGGAAACTGTATGTCCGACCTTATGGATCGGGCAGTGGCGACATCTCAGTGCAACTCCCCTCTTGGGAGTGTTTCTTTGGCTACAAGTGGAGTACATATGCTAGAGGTTGTGATGCCTCGCTTTGGCATAGAATGTTACACATGGCACAGACATCCGGGGGCGCAACATATGCTAGTGCCGACACTTCTTCCACGAATGCTACATTAGGTATAGTCGGGGACATGCCCTCCAGTCGCCTACTCTCTAGGTACATAGGTGCGAGGTACGTTGGCCTGGGAAGTCCTGCAGCTGCAGTTGTCCTTAGGGGCATCTGTCAATGGCAATGTCATTGTCATATTGCACTAAGTCTCGACGCCTCGCCATTCTTGGTTTGAGGCAAGGCAGAGCAAGGCCTAATGTCGTTGCGGTCTGTAATTGAGGGCACCTCCTTACCTAGTTGTAGTCGTTTGGTGAGGACGGTCGTGTGTATTTCCCTCCTTGTAGAGGTTGTACCTTATATGTCTCCCTTTTCAATGAAATGAAACGCAAATCCTTTTGCATTTTCTCGAAAAAAGGTATCACTTTGATGTTAATTATGCCTAGTTATATTGCACCTTTTTTATATGCTTGATTTTTTGTTTAAAGAAATGCTCGGACAGTTTTACATTGATGCTTGGACATCTTTTCTTTTTTCTTTGAAATGGACATGATGTGTTGCCCCTCTCGACTAGCAAATGGACTGAAACTTTTCCTTTTCTTTTGAGAAAAAAGAGTGAGTCCCACACCGTAAAAATTGTATTCCCTGCAACCACTACTATATGTGATGTATATTAGTTGTCGAAGTAGTATTTTTTTGGTAGATCTATGTCTATATACAACTATATTTCTTAGAGAAGTAAAACAATATACTCTCTCCGTCTTTAAAAGGATGTCACAAGTTTATCTAAAATTTAATATATCTATAATTATATAGTGTCTAGAATAATCGAAATTTAGTAAAACTTGCAACATCCTTTGAGAGATGAAGATATTCCCTCCGTCCACTTTTATAAGATCTTGTAGAAATTTTAATATAGTTTAGATACAAATTAAAATAAGTAAATCTACACACAAAATCTACATGCATGCATTTTTTAGACAAAGAACAATGACACGTGATGGCCAATCTCTTATTCTGTGGGCTCTAGTCTCACTCACGGATTCAGGACGGGCTTCCCCCTGTTTTGCTTTAGGTCATCTCACTCCCTGTTCGAGTCGACCACATCCAACCTGAGCTGCGAGACAAGCCAAAACAAAAAAAACTGAGCTGCGAGATGACAGCCAGCCTACGCCGCCGCCCCTGCTCGTCGCCGGCGGCTCCGCTGGAGGATAACGACCTTCTGTCAGAGATTCTCCTCCGCCTCCCGCCGCTGCCCTCGTCCCTCCCCCGCGCCTCCGCCGTCTCCAGACCCTGGCGCAGCCTCGCCTCCGACCCCCGCTTCTCCCGCCGCAACCCTCCCCTCCTCGGCTTCTTCATCGGAGATTATCATAACCTCCGCTTCCAACCTATCCTGGAGGCCCCCAATCGCGTCCCACAATGCCGTTTTTCCTTCCCTATCGACGTCGGTGACCGCTTCCCCCTTTGCTGCCGCCATGGCCTCATGCTCGTCCTCGACTTATCGCAGAAGCAGCTCCTGGTATGGAGAAACCCACCACTTCCACGTGGTCTTGGTACGCAGTAGTGGCATGCTTCATACACAAGCGGTCGCCTCCGTTTACTCGTGGGAGACCGGCGAATGGGCAAGCTCATCACATCCGAGGATTTCAGCGGTTATGTGACCCAACGGGATTTTTGTGGGCATTTCCTCTGTGACGGTTGGGGATTTGCCTATACTGGAACTCCTTTGGAATGCCTGAATTTGATTTGGATAGGCAGAGCCTAGGTTTGGTACCTATGCCGGGGAAAGAGACCCTTGCTGAGGAGAATAATGCGGTGTTACTGCAGAGTGCAGACATATATCGGCATCTTCACCGTCCAGCTTGAACCATTGCAGTTCAGGAAACTTTCCCAGTCAAACTTCTGGTATGGCTATTATCCTTTCGAAGGTGTCTATACCGCTGGTATAATGAAATCAAGTTATCTGGTACTATTATTGTTAGTTCAAGTCAGAGATAGCAAACTCTTTAGTTTTTTATGTATGTGCCTGCGTAAAATAAAATTGAACACGATGATTGTAATACTTTTGAGGGCGATTGGTCAATTCTTTGAATAGTAATGGAACGAAATTTAATTACTGCATGTCTCCTGTCTATTGACATATATAAGAATTGTATAATGCAGCTAGTATTAGTGCATAACTGCAACTCAGATATTTCTTACAATGAGATAGTCAATTGTTGGAAACTGGAGACAATTACAATAAAAACTTGATTGAACCAATTCGAATTTCAATGCACATGGTTTGATATTTATACTATAGATTTAGACTTTAGAAGAGTTTTTGCTTCAAGTGCCAAGTCCATTTGTGCCAGAGAGGATAAATCTATATAAGATAATCGCAACATGAATATAGTAGGCTCTCTTCCTATCGGCTAATAACTTGTGCTTGTTCTTTATATTATGATATTATTAGTGATTAGTGACTATATTCTTTTTGAGCAGAAAAGAGTATATAATGTTAGTAATGTTCTTTGTATTAATTATTAGAGATGGTTTTGTTTTTCTATTCCTAATAATGCATCAAACATTCAAACCTGAATTGTGTTTGTCAAATTGCTGCTGTTTGTTCATCTAAATTATCTCATTAAAGCCCCACTCCCTCATTTTACACTTTCTTGGAATGTCATTTGTTCCTTGACTTCTTATTCTTGTAGACACGGGCAATGGCGGTGGACACTATGAAGCTGAACTTTTGCATAATACATAAGATGATTTATTCGGGATATACATGGCTAAATGCTATCGTGATGTATTGATGGAGCAGGTAACTGTCTGTTGGTAGTAGCAGAATGATATGTTTTTTCCTTTTATTTCCTTCGTGGACATTTTTTTATACTTTTATTGGTTTTTGCATTGGATTGATTTTTCCTGTAGTTCTTGCTTGCAGTTATTATTTAGGGAAAACATTTCACATCATTGCTCATTCAAGGTCGTTGTCATACCTAGTGCTTGCTTGCAGTTATTATTGTAGATTTATTTATGCTACCATTAAGAGGGTTGGTTAAATATTTTCTTCCCATATCTCTATTTTTACATCACCTCTAATACAGTTTATGTGATCCACATTACATTTTGGCTGCTGTTATGGTTGTGTGCAGTCTATTTTCTTCAATTTTGGCTACTGTAGATGCTTAATGATTTATACTGAACACATGATAAAAATGGCATGACTAGATCCATGTTAAACACTGATTTCTTTGGACGAAACAGGCTTTCACCCCGCTATATATTATATAGCAACCAACGGCCGAACCGATACAAGGTAGAGAGGAGAACCTCTTACAAAGCAGATCAAAGATAAAGAAAAGATAACACGGAAAAACCAAAACTACGAAAACAAAGAAACGAAACCGAGTGGAATCGGGACTCCACGACGACGCCCCCAAGAGGGTAACGACGCAAAGCGCCGCTGTCATCGAGACCGTGAGGTCAAGGGTTTTCACCCGCAGCCGTAACGCGGGGAGGATAACCACAACGACGCCCCCAAGAGGGATACGACACCCACAGGCATCGCCGCCGTCGGCGCTAAAGCGCTGAGCTTTCGCCCGGAAAAATCCTCTCACCGCTCCCGAGAGCTCAGCCGCCCGCTGTTCCCGAGTTAGGCCTCCTAACCGCGATCTGGGAGTTGCCAAAGCCGAAGCATCGCCAACACCAGGATCCCCCACCGCCCGCTCCACGCCATCCACATGACCGAAGAGAGAGACCACAACCACCACCGCCACGTCGCTCGCCGCAGAGCCGTCCGCGCAGTCCACCTTCCGAGGCCGCCACCCCGGCATCCACAAACTCGAACTTGAGCCCATGTACTGACCAACATCACACCGCAAAGCCAACGGATCAGACTAGGTAGGTCAACACTAGGGGCTACAACCATCAGGCCACACGATAGCCCAGGGAAGGGGAACTGCCCTCCACCACCCGCTGTGGTCGTCGTCCGGGCGCAACAGCTGGGCCGATTAAGACCAGATCAAGCCCGACCACCTACCAGGCCCATATCTAGCAAATTAGCCCCACCATCGCGCTGCTACGCCCTGGCCGTCGCTGCCGTCCACCTGCAACCCCATGTCGAACCGTCCCTCGCCACCACCGACCAGACTGTCGCCATGCTTTGCCAGCCGCCTCCATGAGCTACGTCGCCGCCACCTCACTCCAAGCAAGTCAGCCCCCGGCCGAAACCGCGCGCCACCGCATAGGAGCACCCCAGCCACGACGCCCGAGGACGGGCCGCGCCGTTGCCGACACCACACCACCGCCGGTCAAGCCCGCCATGTCGGCCTTCATCTCGCACTTGGAGCCACGTCCCATAGCAACGGCGTTCCGATAGAACCAGGCCAGACCTACGATGAT
The DNA here is from genome assembly GCA_007115705.1 of Dactylis glomerata. Taxonomy (NCBI): domain Eukaryota; kingdom Viridiplantae; phylum Streptophyta; class Magnoliopsida; order Poales; family Poaceae; genus Dactylis; species Dactylis glomerata. The sequence goes on along the minus strand of QXEO01000037.1, from coordinate 602,905 downwards.
GTCACCAGATCTGGGCCCGCCTGGCCCAGATCTGGCCTGCACGCCCACGGTCGCACGCCGGCCACCGCACCGCACGGCCACCGCCGCACCAACAGCGCCTCCAGAGGTCTCCCCGCCGGCCATGCCCATTCTAGGCCGCTGCAGGCCCGCCTGGCCCGTTGCAGCCAAGATCTGGCCCTTCCCTACGAGGCTCGACCAGGAGCCCGTCGCCGGCCGCAGTGCACAACGCCGCCGCCCTTGCTGGCCCAAGATCCGCCCACGCCGTCCCAGACACCCCGCTCGTCGGAGATGAAGCTCACCGACCCGATCCGCACCGCCGTCGGCTCGATCTGCCCGCGCAGATCCCCAAACGCGCGGGGAAGAGAAGGCCCGCCGCCGCCGGCAACCACGCGGGCTTTGCCCGGCGGCTCACGCCGACGGCGGCGGAGGGGAAGGAGGGAGGAGGAGAGAGGGTTTGACGGGGAAGAGGAGGTCGCCCCGGTCGCCCGCGGGGACGACGCGGAGCGAACCGTTTTTTTCGGATCGCTAGCCTCTTGAACCACGATTCTTAACACTGATTTCTTTACGAGTAGTTGACACTGTTTTGTTTTTTATAGTGTGGAGAGTAAAAAAGTGATGCACGATCCCTTACCTGAGGCTTTTAAATGCATGCATTTGATTAATTTGGATTTGCTAGTGACTATGCCTATGAGCTAGAAATCAGATTTTATCCTTTGTTACTCCACGAGCAACCTCATGTACCCTGATAAGAAAGAAAATTTCTTAAGATTTGATAGTACGGGATGTTCTAATAGAGTTATTTGAACCACTTCTTTAATTCTTTTAGCCTCTACTGAAACCAGATATAGCCAAAAACGTGAAAATATGCTAACGGTAGGAGTTAAAGGTGCGGCGCTACAAATTAATCACCTTCCTGTTGCAGTTCTACAAATTAATCACAATTTCAAGCTAATATTTACTAGCTGAATCATACAAAAATTGTGTAGATTTAACTCGTTTTCCATGAATGACTACTAAAAATCGGTTTGACTGATGGCATTGGTTGCTCTCCACGTATCAAGAGTTGGGTTTCAGTGCCTGAGATGTAGAAATGACTTGTTAGCTGAAGTTTCTTCTATTCTGTATGGTGTGCATGGGGCATGTGATGTTCTCCACAATTTAGGGATTCAGAGCGGCACCTGATCCAGCCAGCTTCAGAGTCAAAATCAGATAGGTTAGTTGTAACATCTTAACGAATTTGTTTAGTTTGAACTAGCCCCTGCTTTCACGGGCTTATGTGGGAAGTCCGCTTGCAACCATATCCACAAGGAAATTGACCCTGTATGTGTCATGTGGTGGTCAGATGTGATGTGAACTCGTAGGAAGGAATCTTCTGTGTTGTGCAACTTCTGTCTACTCTCTGATTTCTGTAGGCAATATTTGTACTGAAGTGAAGAGTAAATTGAGGGCAGGCCTGGCGCAGTGATGAAGTCATCCCCACTTCCTGATGGCAATGGGTACCCATTATCCACTTACCCAGCGGGTTTTTACCCATTAAGGTGAGGGTATGGTATAAAACCTAAACCCATGGGTATGCAAATGGCAAAATATCTCTACCCAATGGGTATAGTGGGTGCGGGTATGATAATGCATAACCCACACCCGCATACCCATCTACCCTGCTATCCTAGAATATGACATGTGGATCCTCCTTAATAATAGAATTTTCCAATAAAAATGTCCCTAAAATCTAGTCTAACCTACCTTTTCGGCTCCCTAACTTTTTGTGTTCGAATTAAAGAGCCAGATTAAACACCAAATCGTTTCCCCTCCCGAGGTCCCCAAATTCCTCTTCTTTTCCTATATCGTAACGCCTAGCCTATTCATCTCCCTTCCTGGGACATGACATGTGAGAACCTTTATTGTAATGTCGTGTGACTGATTGTGTGATGCCGTGTGGCAAAATATGTGATGCCATGTGGCTGGTTTGCACTTTTGTTATGACTAAAATTTGAACTAAATATGTGTCCTCTTTTGTTGAATGAATTATATATATCCTGATATTTTACTTATATGTTGCGATATTATATTTTCTTGTGTTGTTTCTGGGTGGGTATTACCCGCGTTTTTTTTACCCGGGCGGGTGTGGGTATGGGATAAAATGTATACCCACGTGCGGGTGCGGGTCGTGGGTAAGATTTTAGGACATGGGTGCGGGTTTGGTTATGCTCTACCCGCACCCAATGGGGGCGGGTGCCATCGGTATCCCCACTTGTGCCAAGAGGTCCTGGGTTCGAACCGGCCTCTCTGCATTGCACCTTGCAGGGGTAAGACTAGGTTCATATAATCCCTCCCTAGACCCCATCTTGTGTGGGAGCTTCTATGCACTGGGTCTGTCCTAGTGAAGAGTAAATTAACTTGCATCGGTTAATGCCATTGCACTGGGCCTGCCACTGAATGTTCACGTCAATTGCTTTGGGTTTATTGCGTGTGTGCACATATATATATATATTAGTGTTGTTTGCTCATGTCCCACAAAATCTCTGCTTATGCCCATGACAAGCCTTGAATTTGTATTTAAAAAAGATAAACACCTGGGATGTTTCTATGAATTGAATTAATTGCATCTATTGAGTAGCAATGATACTGGGACAGTTAAGCTGAATTTGATGTCTCTTATGAGTTAACTTCTTAAGGATTGGAACAAACAGTGTGCTTGTTGTGGACAATAACATGTTGCCTCCCAATGAGACTCAAGGAAGGAATCGGCTAGGAAAGAGTTCATGAAGGGGACGACTTGAATTAGGAAAGATGAGTTAGAGATAGGATTAGGAAATGTAAATTCGGAATAATAAAGATTAGGAAAGTATAATGACTTGGGTGTCAAGTTAGGAGCTATTATATGTGTGTTGGTCGTGTAAGTTATCGAATCAAGCAAGAACAATCAATCTAATCTCTCCCTGGTTATTCTCTCTTCTCAACCTATGTCTACCCAATCCCTCACACCCACGCCGTCTGGCTATCTTGTGCACGGTAGTTATCCCGTTGTGGATCTAAGTCCACAACATTTGGTATCAGAGCCTGTTGATTTTGGGGAAAATTTTCTGGGATGGGGTTGGTCCTTTGGACCTCCACACCCTCTTATATATAGCTCAGCTTAGGCTTACATCTTCACGTGTACACTAGAACACTCTAGACTCTCCTAGGACACTAACTGAGATTCCAACACTCCTAGACTCTCCTAGGACACTACTTTTACACTAACTACTCCAACACTCCCTAGAACACTCTAGACTCTACCAGAGTACTTCTACTAAACTAATAACTCAAACTCCAACACTCCCCCTCAAGATGGGCATGGTTTAACCGCCATGGACATCTTGCTACAGCCTCACGGCACTTTCTGCGACCACTACAAATCTAGCTTACAATCACACCTAGATACATGAGAGCATTTTACACTAACTCATGCTCCATCGGTCGTGAAGTACCCAGTCAACTCCGACCATCCAAGCTCCGCCTCATGCGAGCCATCACCATGACCATGCACAGACTTTGCATCAAGCTAGCCACCTCCAATCCTACTGGCATTGGGCCGCCGTTGCCTCTCCAACCATGCGCCTTCTCACATCGGCGCCTACAACGGAGGCACCACACGCCTTCCATCATCAGCTTGAGCATTGTCATTGCCTCTTCATAACTCCGGTTTCTGCGGAACCACGGCTACCTCACCTCAACAACAGCTCATACAGAGCTACAGCCGCCCGCCTCGTCTCACCGGTTGCTCCTAAACCAAGCACGCTCGCCAAGCGATGGTCCTCTCAACTCTGGGACTTCTCTGTCCTTCACTCGTCATCCACCTCTCCAACAAACTCCAACCATGACCTCTACCTTCTCTCCATCAAACCCCTGGCTAGCTTGGCCTCAACCATCTTTGCCTCTGTCAACAGGAGCTCTACCATCTCTTTCTTCAACCCATAGACAACTCCAGCAACACAATCTCTACCATCACCATCAAGCTCCTTGCTGACCATCATATTACCACACCTCCACCAACACCTCCTCTTCAAGCTCAACCACACTCACCTCCACGGCACCACCTGTTTCACCACCAGAACATACAAACCATTGCTCTCCCCCTAAAACGAAGTCCAAGCAGCAGACTGCTCTTCTCCTCTGTCTGTAACTCTGCTTGACTTCCACACCCCCATATCTGCAGCTCGCCTCTTTTCTTTTCCCTGTTCTTGCTGCAACAACTTGAACGGAAGTCTGCAGCTGCACCTCCCTTTATTCCCACAGCCAAGAACAATCACACCTCACCCAGTTGTCTCCCCTTCACCACCACATCTCAGTGCCGCTCCAGCCATCACCACCTTAACACAGATGCCCAGCTCCTTCACAAACACCTGCATCACCTCTGTATCTGCCCATCTGCGACCAGATCAAAGGTCCTCCTCCACCTATAGTTTGTCTTGGTCCCCAAATCCAACCTCGCCAACTTACTATCCTCCTTTCAGCTCCTCAATTGCACCATTCTAACTAGCTTCATGAGGAACCCTCGTGCAGAGCAGCAACCAAGCCTCGCACAACACACCGTGCAACATGAGGTGGCTACTACCCGCAGAGAGCAGCGAGGTGCGGCCTCCCGCCGCTAGGTGACTACAATGTGCCTGGTATTGTTCACAACAAGAGCCGGGATGGGTGCTGCAGTGGTGGAACGGTGGTAGCTAGGGTTGGGAGGAGGAGCCTAGCTCTGATACCATGTTGATTTTGGGGAAAATTTTCTGGGATGGGGTTGGTCCTTTGGACCTCCACACCCTCTTATATATAGCTCAGCTTAGGCTTACATCTTCACGTGTACACTAGAACACTCTAGACTCTCCTAGGACACTAACTGAGATTCCAACACTCCTAGACTCTCCTAGGACACTACTTTTACACTAACTACTCCAACACTCCCTAGAACACTCTAGACTCTACCAGAGTACTTCTACTAAACTAATAACTCAAACTCCAACAGAGCCGACCACCATCGCTTTCATTTTTGAGAAGGTGCCGCGAAGGCTACTCCGCGTCACAGTTCATCAGGCTATCTATCCCATCACGGAGAGTGTGCTTCATCAAGTTTTTGATCCTTATGGTGTTGTGGAGACCATTGAAATTTTCCCAGGGGGATCAAGGATCGTGGCTAAATATGGTTTAGACCATGATGCATCACGAGCTTTTGAGAATTTGCAGGGTTGCAACATATACCATGGCTGTTGTCAGCTTTGTATCGAGTTGCTCCCTGTATCGCCTGGCTCAGATGCAACCAAATTGAAGGAGATGACACAACAAACTACAATAAAGGTAGAGGCACCACAGCAAGAGGCAGAAGCAAAGGTGCAACAGGGACCAGAGGCAGCTGCAGAGGCGCATGAAGAAGCAGCGTCAGAGGAAGAAGCAGAAGCGACACAAATACAGATCAGGGCTGAAAGGACAGTGGGCGCAGCCAAAAGGATCACAGCCGAGCTACCAGGTGCAGCAGCAAAACTAGTGGCAGCGGTACTGCAACCAGGCATAAAAATAACAAAGCCGCAAATAGAAGTAAGACTGACAGCGACCTTGATAGGAGAACCGCCTAGAGCATCAGATCTAGCAGCAGCGACACAACCTGAAGCAGCACCTGTGGTGGCATTGGGTACAATTGAGGTGACTCTTGATGTGCCGCAACATGGAGCCGTGGGGGCAACAAGACCATGGCTGCCAGCCTGCAGCTTGAGGACAAGCTGCTCTTCCGAGAGGGGTGTAGTGTTGTGGACAATAACATGTTGCCTCCCAATGAGACTCAAGGAAGGAGTTGGCTAGGAAAGAGTTCATGAAGGGGACGACTTGAATTAGGAAAGATGAGTTAGAGATAGGATTAGGAAAGGTAAATTTGGAATAATAAAGATTAGGAAGGTATAATGACTTGGGTGTCAAATTAGGAGCTATTATATGTGTGTTGGTCGTGTAAGTTATCGAATCAAGCAAGAACAATCAATCTAATCTCTCCCTGGTTATTCTCTCTTCTCAACTTATGTCTACCCAATCCCTCATAGCCATGCCGTCTGGCTATCTTGTGCACGGTAGTTATCCTGTTGTGGATCTAAGTCCACAACAATGCTACAAGGGAAACTCCAAATGCCCTCCTCTACTGCATCTGTCTGCATGCAGTCCTGAACTCAGAATGCAGAATTCTAATTCTACCTTGAGTCAAGCAATAACATTCTCATGGACATCCCAGTTCTCTACTTCAGTCTAACCATGAGCTGTTGCAGAAGTAACGGCGGTATTCCTTTTGTAAGATCCTCTGTTCCTCAATCACCAATCATCTTCCAGTACCTCACCCTTTGTCCAACAAAAAGAGACAAGTTTTTGAAAACTAAAAGATGACATAAGTAACAGATCATGATATTTTTTAGGAGAAAAGGAGCAGTGAAATATAGCGGCTTTCTGTTTCTTCAGTTATCATGGGCCTTTTCTCGTCTGTTCCTCTCGCTCGAACACAGACGGCAGTGGCACCGTCGGAAGGACTACGCCGTTAGTTCGTGGTTGCCGCCCGCCGCCTGCGGCCGTCCTCCTTTGCCTTCACTGATGACCACGCCGATCCATGACATCTGTTGAGTGTCGAGTCTGCAGCCTGGACGCCGCTCTCCCAGAGTTGAGTCTAGGAGACCGGCAACCGCAACTCGGTCGGCGTTGCGTGTGTGATGTACAAGGGCCATGGAAAGCAACAACCCATCAACAGCGCAGTCCACTTTTGTGGCGGTGCAGGGGAACGGGGCTGGTTTGGAGGGCGAACTCGTGGTGGATTAGAGGAGCTGCAGCGCAGGTCAACTATTCTACGAAACGCCAGCGCCTTGGCTTCAGGTTAACTTTTCATAGCACAGCAACGTAATCAAATCTAACACCTGCTGTTGTTGGCAGTAGCGTCTTATGGAAATGTCCCCTTACCATTGCTTGTGCAAATAGACTGGTCTGCAGACTGATGTAATATCAGAAAACAGGGGAGGTTCTACCCAATTTTTTTATGCAATTTTGGTCACATTATCCTATACAAATTTTGGTCACATTATGCACTAGGGTAAGAAGGTCTTTTCATGTCTCTCTTTAACACCGTTCGTGAACAAAATGCACTAGAGTGTCATATAAGGAAACAAATTAAGACTAGATGTCAAATAAGAAAGGGAAAATTGTCCAATATCAAATAGGGAACCGCATTTTAAGGTACTAGCAAATAAGGAATTTTCTCTTTCTCCGTCGCTTCACCACTCAGGCACTCATTCCCCATCGCGGCTGCTGTTCCAGTCAAGATCCACCAGATCCAGCATGAGCCGCGAGTTGACGGCCAGCCTACGCCGCCACCCCTGCTCACCGCCGGCAGCTCCGCTGGAGGATGACGACCTTCTCTCAGAGATTATCCTCCGCCTCCCGCCGCTGCCCTCGTCTCTCCCCCGCGCCTCCGCCGTCTCCAGGCGCTGGCGCAGCCTCGCCTCTGACCCCCGCTTCACCCGCCGCTTCCGCGCACACCACCGCCGCAACCCTCCCCTCCTTGGCTTCTTCATCGGAGATTGTCATAACTTCGGCTTCCAACCTATCCTGGACGCCCCCAATCGGGTCCCCCAGGGCCGTTTTTCCTTCCCTATCGACGTTGGTGACCGCTTCCTGCCCCTTTGCTGCCGCCATGGCCTCATGCTCGTCCTCCACTTATCGCAGAAGCAGCTCCTGGTATGGGACCCCATCACCAGCGACCAGCACCGCCTAGACACGCCCGCGGGGTTCAACACGGAAACCCCATTCAGCGCGGCAGTACTTCGCGCTGCCGGAGAAGCCCACCACTTCCAGGTGGTCTTGGTACGTAGGAGTGACATGCTTCATACACAGGCGGTCGCCTCCGTTTACTCGTCGGAGACCGGCTTATGGGGCAATCTCATCACATCCGAGGATTTTAGCGGCTATGTACCCAACAGGATTTATTTGGATATTCCCTCTGTGATGGTTGGGGATTCCCTATACTGGTTGGTTATTGGGAATTCCTTTGGAATCCTTGAATTTGATTTGAATAGGCAGAGGCTAGGTTTGATACCTATGCCTGCGAAAGAGACCCTTGCTGGTGGCATAGGCTGTGGAGATATTTTGGTACTGTCAGAGGGTGGTGGACTCGGCTTCCTCTTTGTGTCAGGATTCAGCGCCCAATTATGGAAGAGGGAGACGAATTGTGATGGTGGTGCTTCATGGGTGCTGGGAAGAACTATTGCACTTGACAAGCTTCTTTCCATGAATTCAGAGAACAAGAGAGAGAACTCGTTTATCCTCGGGTTTGCTGAGGAGAATAATGTGGTGTTACTGCGGACATCTATTGGCATCTTCACCGTCCAGCTTGAATCATTGCGGTTCAAGAAACTTTCCCAATCCAACTTCTGGTATGACTATTATCCATTCGAAGGTGTCTATACTGCAGGTATAACAAAATCAAGTTATCTGATATTCTCCTATTATTATTGTTACATAGTTGAAGTCAGAGGTAGCAAAGGATTTAGCTATTTAAGCTATGGGCGTGCTTATAATAAAACTGAACACAATGATTGTTAAAATAATACTTTTGAGGGTGATTGGCAAATTCTTTGAATAGTAATGGAACTAAATTTTACTACCCGCATGTCTCCTGTGTGTTGACATATTCAAGAATTGTGTAATGTACTCTGTAGCTAGTATTAGTGCATAACTGCAACTCAGATGTTTCTCACAATGAGATAGTCAATTGTTGGAAACTGCAGACACTTACATTAAAAACTTGATTCAACCAATTCAAATGTCAATGAACATGTTTTGATATTTATACTAGGCTTTTGGCCTTTAGAAAAGTTTTTGCTTCAAGTGCCAAGTCCACTTGTGACAGAGGCTAAATTTATATAAGATTATCTTAACATGAATAGTCACGATCACTTCCATTTGTAGAATTTATTGGTATGCCTATATTTTGTTTTATCCATTATGTCATGAACAAAGAAGAGTAAGCTCCCTTCCTATAGGCTAATACCGCGTGCTTGTTCTTTATTTTTGGATATTAGTGACTATATTCTTTTTCAACGGAAAAGTGTATATAGTGTCAATAATGTTCTTGTATTAATTAGTAGAGATGGTTTTCTATTCCTAATGTTGCATCAAACCTGAATTATGTTTCTCAAATTGCTGCTGTTTGTACGTCTAAATATCTCATTAAAGCCCCACTCCCTCGTTTTACACTTTCTTGGAATGTCATTTGTTCCTTGACTTCTTATTCTTATAGACACGGGCAATGGTGGTGGACACGATGGAGCTGAACTTTTGCACAATACATGAGATGATTTTTTTGGGATATACATGGCTACATGCTATCGTGATGTATTGGTGGAGCAGGTAACTGTCTATTGGTAGTAACAGAATGATATGTTCTCTCTTTCCTTTCCTTCGTGGGTATTTTTTGTTATACTTTTATTGGTTTAGCATTGCATTGATTTTTTGTAGTTCCATTTAACTGTATGTCAACTTTGAGGATGATTTATTTGTTGGCCTATCAATGCAAATAATTGATAAATCATGACACCTGAGTATGTTGCTTCAAACTTCCTTTATCAATACAGGCTTGCCATTTCGCATCATTGTTCATCTAGGATTGTTGTCATACCTAGTGCTCGCTTGCAGTTTTTATTGTAGATTTATGCTAGCATTAGGAGGTTTGGTTAAATATTTTTTTTCCATACCTGATTTTTTACATACCCTCTAATACATTTTATCTGATCCACATTACATTTTGGATGCTGTTACGGTTGTGTGCAGTCTTATTTTCCTTACTTTTCGTCACTGGTGGTTTATTTTGAACACATGACAAAAATGACATGACTAGATCCATGTTAAACACTGCTTTCTTCGCAAGTAGCAGTTGACAGTGTTTTGTTTTTTATAGCGTGGAGAGTAAATCAATGATGCACGATCCCTCACTTGAGGCTTCTAATGCATGCATTTGATTAACTTTGATTTGTAAAAAGTATGCCAATGCACCCTGACACGAAAGAAAATTTCTAAAGATTTGATAATCTGGGATGTTCTAGCAGAGTTATTTGAACCACTTCTTTTAGCCTCACTGAAACCGGATATAGCCAAAAACGTGAATATATTGCTAACTGTAGGAGTTGAAGGTGTGGTGCTACCAATTAATCACCTTCCTGTTGCTGTTATAATTTTGTAATGGTGGTTTTGTCCAGTCATGCTGGGATGATTCAACCTTTAAGATTTTGGCAGAACTTTCATGATTTGAAGCTAACATTTACTGGTTTTCCCTTCCTTTTTTTTATGTTCTAGTTTGCTGGTTGCTACATTGCATTTCAATTTTTTCCCTGTTATTATGGATCTATCATATCTGAAGATAATTTGTTATTCACTCAAAGCAAATTATTGTTAGTTATTAACAGCTGAGCATTCGGCTTCAAACTTTCATTGTTTATACGGGCTTGTAGCAGTGCCATTTCACATTATAGTTCATTTGGTGGGATCCTTATAATACCTACCTGCTGCTTATATTATGCTAGTCTTTAGGTGATAAGGAATTGTTTAAATGTTCTGTCAGCATAATCTATGCATGCATGCCAGTGTAACTCGCATATGTAATTATCCATTAGCCTCTGACATATTTTGTCTGGTCTAAACTGCATGTTAGTTATTGCTATATTCTGTATGCAGTCTAGTTTTATCGATTTTGGTCATTGTAGATGTTTAATTATCGTGCTTGCTGTCCATGATAAGGAAGTCTCATTTCATCGATTTTGGTCATTGTAGATGTTTAATTATTTTGCCAGTGTAACATGCAAAATGTTGAAGCTAATGTTTACTGTTCAATTCATAAGAAAATTGTGAGATAAATTTGATGGCAATTGCATGCATGAATATTGCAAAACGGTTTGGCTGATCAGGTTCGCTTGCTCTGCAGGTGTCTTGAGCTGTATTCCGGTGGCTGAGATCAGTTGTAGGTTCTTCCATTTTGTGTGCTGCGCATGGGGTCTGTGATGTGTGATGTGCTCCTCAAGGAAATTGATCTTCTGTGTGTCGTGCTCTGGTAAAACGTGGTGTGGGCTTCATGCACTGGTCCACGGTGTAGTGAAAAATCTTCTGAGTTATAAAAAACTCCCCCCTGTTATCTGGTCTGTGTGGACATTATTCAGAAATCAACTTGCCGTAGCCGTAGTGTCGGCCCTGTTAGCTAATGTTGTCGTTCATTTTCCTTTATGCCTTCGATGCAAGCACACTGATCTCTTGCATTCCCTGTATTCTCTGTGTGATCATATTCTTCTCACTTCTCAGTATCGTTTGCTCATTTCCCATTAAACTCTGTTTATGCACCTACAATGTTTCATTGTGTATGTGTGTGTGTGTGTGAAATTTGTATCCCAAAAATATAGCAATGCTGCCTGGATGCTTGAATTTGCATATATTGAGTAGCAGTGCGAGAACAGGTTCTTCTTTTGAGATATACTTTCTCCATCCGGAATTACCCTGTCCATTTTGGGTTTAGTCAAAGTCAAACTTTTTAAAGTTTGATCAATTATATATATATATCAATATTTTTAATACTTAAAATATATAATATGAAAATATAGTTTATTAGTGTTCTAAACTTTTAAATAAACGTTTTGAGCAGAGTTAGAAGAAGATAGTTGATTAGGCTGTTGTGTGCAGTGGGCTTTCTCCTTAACTATCATGATATGGAGGTTGATGGTGACAGTGTAACAAAAAAGGAGAAAAAGTGTAAAGTGGATCCTAGTGTTTTGGTTGAGAACGCGGGGCTGTCGGAACAGCCCTGCGCGAATCAATGAAGATTGTGGCACAGAACTGCCGAGGTTTGGGGAATGGCCCGATAGTTAACGGTCTCCAGAGGAAGGAGGACCCCGACGTGCTTTTCTTATGTGAGACAAAATTGGATCAGAGGAGGTTAGAGTGGTTTAGGTGGAAGCTAGGTATGCCGAATATGACTGTTAAGAATTGTGAAGGCCAGAGTGGGGGGCTTGCAATGTTTTGGAAGAGAGAGATAAATTTGCGGACAGGCTTGTTATCACAATATCACATAGATTCGGTGATTACAGATGCGGATGGTTTCCAATGGAGGTTTACAGGGATTTATGGTGAGCCAAAGTTGGAGGACAGGGTAGCTACATGGAGATTACTTCGAAATATCAAACACCATAGTGATCTTCCATGGTTATGTGCTGGTGATTTCAATGAAATTTTGTTGTCCTGTGAGAAGGAAGGTGGGGCAGCTCGGCCCCAAGTGTACATGGATCGTTTCAAGGAGGCCTTGGAAGATGCAAAACTCCATGATTTGGGTTTTCCTAGAAATCCGTTCACATGGAGGAACAATAGTAAAACTAGTGAAAACTATATAAAGGAACGCCTTGATAGAGCTGTAGCTTCACAGGAGTGGTGTGCACATTTTCCAAACTATAAAGTAATAAACGGGGATCCCCGTCATTCTGATCATCGTCCGATCATTATTCAGATGGAGAAAGAGTCAGAAGGTTTGAGAAGGAGTCCAATGGAGAGACCATTCCGATTCGAAGCAAAGTGGTTGGAGGAAGATAATTGTGAGGAGATTGTGATGAATGCATGGAAACATGCAGATCGTCATGGTACAGGCTCGGTTATGGGAAACATCAAGGAGGTTGCACGAGAACTCATAGATTGGAGTAAAACATCTCTTGGAAATTTAGAGAATCGTATTTCTCGTACAAAAAAGACCTTGAAGCGCGTAGGAGGAAGGAGATATCACATGATCAAGTGCAACGTGAGCATTTACTTCGCTATAAACTTGAGAAGCTTGAAAACCAGCGAGATTTGTACTGGAAACAAAGGGCGGAAGTGAACTGGCTAACCAAGGGAGATAGGAATACGACATTCTTCCACTCATATGCGTCTGAGAGGAAAAAACATAACAGAATAAAACAACTGAAGAGGGAGGATGGGTCGATGGTGGAGGGAGAGGAGGAGATGGCGGCGGTGGTTACTAATTACTTTAACAATTTGTTTACCTCTCATGCAGGGCCTCGGTTAGAGGAGTTGTTGGAGCGTGTCGTTCAGCGGGTCACACCGGAAATGAACGACATGTTACTCCAAGAGTTCACACGTGAGGAAGGATGCACTTAACAGTATTGGTGATCTTAAAGCGCCGGGGCCCGATGGCATGCCCGCCGTTTTTTATAAACGGTATTGGGATATTGTTGGAGATAGAGTGATCGAGGAAGTCCTCCAAGTATTGCGAGGTGGTGATCTCCCTGATGGTTGGAATGAAACGAATGTGGTACTCATTCCCAAGGTAAAAAAATCCAAAGCTCATGAAAGATCTTCGGCCAATAAGCTTATGTAATGTTGTCTACAAGCTTGTGTCCAAAGTTCTAGCAAACAGACTCAAGCTCATATTAGAAGAGATCATTGCACCAAATCAGAGCGCCTTTGTTCCGGGGCGGTTGATAACAGACAATATTCTGCTCGCTTATGAGGTGAATCACTATATGGAAAATAAAAGAAGTGGCTCAACTGGCTATGCAGCGCTAAAACTTGATATGAGTAAGGCATATGACCATGTTGAGTGGCACTTCTTGGAAAATATGATGAGAAAAATGGGATTCGATGAAAGATGGATAAGTTTGATCATGAACTATTGCTCCTCAGTCAAGTACAGGTTTAAGGTGAATGGTGTTCTCACAGAGGAGGTAGTACCCGGGAGAGGGCTTCGACAAGGGGATCCTATATCTCCATATTTATTTCTTATCTGTGCCGAAGCATTTTCTAGTATGTTGAATGAAGCTGATCTGGATGGGAGTCTAGAAGGGATAAAAATTTGTCCAGGTGCACCGAGTTTTAACCATTTGTTGTTTGCGGATGATTGTTTAATCCTTCTGAAAGTTTCAGAGGAAAGTTCGCTTCATCTGCGAAATATTCTAAATTTATATGAGGTTTGCTCGGGGCAGACTATAAATGTGGACAAATCTTCTATTGTGTTTAGCAAAAACACATCTAGGCGAGACCGTGATCAAATGAAGGCCACGCTTGGAGTTAGTTGTGAAGGAAGAAATGGAAAGTATTTGAGATTACCGATCTATGTTGGAAAGTCTAGATCAAGGACGTTTGCATATCTCAAGGATAAAATATGGAAAATTATCCAAGGATGGAAGGAAAAATTGCTGTCAAAAGTGGGTAAGGAAATTCTTATAAAAGCATGTGCACAAGCAATACCAATTTTTGCTATGACATGTTTTGATATTACCAAAGGACTGTGTGATCAAATCAGTAGTATGATAAGCAGATTCTTTTGGGCGTGTCAAGACAAGGAAAATAAAATTCATTGGCTGAGTTGGGAAATGCTAACAATGCCAAAGGAGGAAGGGGGCCTTGGATATAAGGACTTGTATGCCTTCAACATTGCCATGCTAGCAAAACAAGCATGGAGGCTTCTTACGAAACCAGACTCCCTTTGTGCTCAAGTAATGAAGGCTAGGTACTACCCTGACTGCTCCATTTTTTAGGCAGAAGCTAAGGCGGGAATTTCGTATGCTTGGCGAAGTATACTCAAAGAGGTCGAACTCTTGCGACAGGGGGTCATTAAGAGAGTTGGAAATGGAGAGACAATTGATATCTGGCAAGATCCCTGGTTACTGAGAGCTTGGAATCGCCGGCCAATCACTCTTAGAGGAAATACAGTAGTACATACAGTGAATGAGTTGATGGATCCTGTTAACAGCCTGAACAGGGTTCACAGCCTGAACAGGGTTCACAGCAAGAGAGTTCACAGCCTGAACAGGGTTTCCATTGGAAGGAAATTTGGAAAGCAGAATGTACCCCAAATGTACAGCAATTTTTGTGGCGTATCGCCCATAATAGCTTGCCGCATTGGTTAAGCTTGCAGAGTCGTGGCATGGATATAGACCCTATTTGTCCCCTATGCAACCGGTTAAATGAGGATGGATGCCATTTGTTTCTTCGGTGCAAGACTGTTAAAAGCATATGGCGTAATAACCAGATGGAAGATATTCGAAAGCAGCTTATTGAGTGCACCAGCCCACAAGAAGTGATCTCTCAAATCTTACACCTGCGTCATGACCAGAAGGTCAGAACCATTTCATTGCTCTGGTGGCGATGGAAGGACAGATGTAAATTGTAGCTGGAGAGAAAGGAATTCCAGAATGCCATCTACTTCGCCTGATTAACGAAACGGCCAATGAATTTGATCAGTTCTTCACAAAAGCTAAGGACAAACCGACAAACTCATGGGTAGCTCCTTCAGCTAATGAGCTTAAACTGAACATTGATGGTGGTTTTAGAGCGGATGATAGAACTGGTGGATGGGGGTTTATATTGAGGGATTCAGATGGCGAAGCAGTGGGTACAGGTGCTGGTGCTATGCCATATGCCTATGATGCGTTGAATGCTGAAGCAGCAGCCTGCCTCGCTGGTATTCAGTGGTCTCGCTACTGGGGTATTTGCAATATACAGGTGGAGACTGATTCTCAAAAACTGGTACAAGCTATTACGACCAATGCACATGATTTGTCCGTGAATGGACATCTGTTCCGTGAGATCAAATGTTTTGCTAGTTTAAACTTCTCTAGTTTCTCAATCAAGTTCTGCCCACGGACATGTAATAAAGCTGCGGACGCGTTAGCGATGTATGGTATGAGCTTAATGAGTCCCCAGCCATTTGGCCGAACGGTGCTCCAGAATTTGTACAGGTTTTTGTGGCCAGTGATCTAGCTGAGTCCACGAGTTGATGGTAGTCTGGTTCCATCTTTAAAAAAAAAAAAACTATCATGGGCTTCCTTCCTCCCTGAAATAAACGTTTTGGGCTCGAGAGCCTTCCCACCCTCAAAATAAAAGTAAATTCGAGAGCCTTCCTTCCACCCAGAAAAACCAAATCCAGAATTACCGGTGAGGAGAGCGAGATGACGGACATCCCTGGCCACCTCCGCCTCTGCTCGTCGGCGCCGCCGCTCGACGACGACGACCTGCTCGCCGAGATCCTCCTCCGCCTCCCCCCGAAGCCGTCCTCCCTCCCGCGCGCCTCCGCCGTCTGCAAGCGCTGGCGCGGCATCGTCTCCGACCTCGGCTTCCTCCGCCGCTTCCGCCTCCACCACCGCCGCGACGCCCCCATCCTCGGCTGCTTCCGCACGGACCTGAAACTTCCCCACGTGTCCTTCGTGCCTACCCTGGAGGCCCCCGACCGCGTCCCCGCCGCGCGCTTCTCCGTGCAGCTCGGCGACCACGACCGCTTCAGGCTCCTCAACTGCCGCCACGGCCTCGTCCTCATGTTCCTCTGGCAACGGCAGGAGCTCCTGGTGTGGGACCCCGTCACCCGTGACCAGCACCGCCTCCACGTTCCCCGGGGGTTCGTCAGGGAGCACGCGCGGATCGACGGGGCGGTGCTTCGCGCCGCCGGAGTCGTCCACCACTTCCAGGTCGTCTTGGTAGGCTTCGACGGAGAAGACAATAAACGAGCCATCGCCTGCGTTTACTCGTCGGAGACTGGCTTATGGGGTAATCTCGTCTCCACTCTGCTTCCGGATGAGGTTCTGGATGACACCAATTTCATGGGCGTGCCTGCTGCACTTGTTGGGGATTCGATCTACTGGTTCATCGTAGGCGGTTCGTCAAGAATCCTCGGGTTTGATTTGCGTAGGCAGACGCTGATTGTGATATCGGTACCAGTGGATGTCACTAAGGAGGACCGCTGCCAGTTCACGTTCATACGGCCAGAGGGTGGTGGCCTTGGTTTTCTTTTCAAGTCAGGCTGCAAGGTTGAACTATGGAAGAGGGAGATCGATTGCGACGGTGTTGCTTCATGGGCGCTGGGAAGAACTGTTGGGCTTGACAAGCTACTTCACCTGGATCCAGACGGCAAAGATTCCTCGTTCATACTAGGGTATGCTGAGCACAGTAATGCGGTTCTCCTGTGGACAGTTATCGGCCACTTCATGATCCAGGTTGAGTCCCTGAGGTTCGAGGAGATCTTCGAAACCAGCATTTGGCGTCTCCATCAACCATTTGAATGTGTCTATACTGGAGGTAATAGCATGAATTGCGCTATATGGGTATAACAAAACCAGGTTATCTTGGGTACATGGTTTAACAGTACGTCGGTGACATCCTTTCGTGTTAAGGTAACAATTTTAAGTAGTGTCATTTCAGTTATTGTTTTGCTGTTTGATGATATACTTATGGAAATTTTGTTCTGTCTGCCCCCATGCGTGTGCAATGGCGTTTATCTAATTGGTATGACCCGGACAATATTTCCTTGCAGTATCTAGTCACAGGTTCTTGTGTAGCCAAGATTGGCATATTCTTTGCATAATAATTGGACTAAATTTCGTTGTCACATGCCTACTGACATATGCAAGAGTGTATAGTTGTAGTTTTTGGACTTGGTTTAAAATTTATGAAACAAAATGGTTATTTATCACTTATAGGAGAGTCCTGTTTCCAGTAGCAAATCTAATTTCGCTCTATCTTCAATAAACTGAGGTCATTTCATCTTTTAAGGCTAAATTTATTTGAACACAATTAAATCTGAATAGTCATGATATTTCTGTTGCTAGGATTTATTGATAATAGCATACTTATGTTCAATATGGCATCGAACAAGCTTAAGAATAATTTTAGGTGGCTCATCTCTTCTAATTAGCTAATAAACCGAGTGTGCGTGTTCTTCCTTTTATGATATTAATGAGTTTGGGGAATATTTTTTGAAGTTGACAGTTGTTGTGGTTATTTATATCTATTCCTAATATTGTATCAAACCCGAGTTATTTCTATAATTACACATGTGAATTAATTTAAGTATCTTCAAGATGCCTTCTCGTATCTATTTGGCTTTCCGATTGAATGCCATTGCTTGTTTGAATTATATGCATGTAGAAATGGGCATTGGTGCTGCACCTGGTGGAGCTGATCTTTTGCACAATGCATAGAGGATTGTCTGCTAGCTATGCTATTATGATGTATTTGTTGAGCAGGTAAGCTTGTTTTCTGCATGTAAGTTGAGTTATATTTAATGTTCTTGTGTCGAAGTACCAAATTGCAAGAGAGGACTTGCTCTCTCCATGACCTTTGCTCAGCTTTTGTTCACCTGTCCTGGATCTTTTGTCCAGGCCTTGCTTCCTCATCCCTTTATCAGTAGCTTCCTGTTCCCTTCATCATGCCTGTACCCAGCTACCTTCTCTTATAAGCATGTACTGAGTTCTCCCCCTATGCACTGAATGTGTTCTTTGCTTGCCCTCCCTTCTATCGTCCTACTGCTAGTTCACTTCCTCCTTAGAACTCCTCCAGGTCTTTCTGTTAGTGTAGCTGCTTCTCCCTCTAGCTAGTTAGATAACCAATGGCTTAGGACCCTCTTGATTCCAAATCTGTGCATATATTCGTGCATGCTGAATTGATCATAGATGAGAATGCTGTCATGTTAAGTAGTAGCAAGAAATGATTACTCCCTCCGACCTATATTACTCTTCGCAAATACGGATGTATCTGTTACTAATATATGTCTAGATACATCTATATTAGCGAAGAGTATTATGGGTCGGAGGGAGTACTTTTTATTTCCTTTGCCACATTGCATTTGATTGGTAATTTTCTTGTTGTGGATGTATCAAGTACTTGTGTCATAGTGTGATTTGTGTGCTGTTCCTATACATAAATAATTGATAACTAATACCTGAACAAGCTTCAAACATCCTTTATTTATACATGCTTACAGCTCTGTCACTCGACATTACTGGTCATTTTGGTTTGTCTAATGATGCCCACAATACGCAAAATATGTGTATTAGTTAAATCTTAAAGCACACTGTGCCTATGATTTTACTTGCAGTTATTATAGTGTTATGTACGGTTTTTCCAGTGGTTAGTGGTCTGCTTAACATTCTCTCAGCATATCAGTTGTTGCCGATCTGACATGCATATCTAATTGGCCATTAGACACTAGTATATCTCGTCTGGTTTAAACTACATGTAGGTATGATTTGTGGGCAGCCTAATTTTTAAAATTTGGCCACCATTTATGAGCTAGGTACCATAATTTTTGCTTTCTGATCCATGAGCCCCTATGTTTATGATAATAAAGAACACTTCTTATGATTTAATAAGCCAGATTGTTCAGGATTTGCCTCTAGCTGAGTTATTTGAACCATTGGTCCATTAGCCTTTACTTTAGAACAGACGGCAAATATACTCAGAATATGCTACAACAGAAGTTCAAAGGTGGCCCTATTGACATTCTCCGTTTCAATTGCTGTTTTTTTCCAATAATTCTGAGTCCGACCTTGGTTTCTGGTACAATTGCCAGATTGAATCCTACAAGAATGTGAGTATAAATTTAACCGCATTTCCATGAATGAATAGTACATAGTATTGGTTTGACTAATGACATTGATTGCTCCACAGGTGTCTAGAATTGTTTTCTGGTTGCTGAGTTGCAGGAATGGGCTTATGTGGGAAGTCCGCTTGCAACCTATCCATAAGGAAGTTGACCCTGTATGTGTCATGTCGGTGGTCAGACGTGATGTGACCTTGTAGAAATGAAGATGCGCTCTGGTCGACTATAACTGGGAACTAATCTTCTGTCTTGTGCAACTTCTGTGTACTCTCTGATGTGACCGTAGGCAATATCTGTACTGTAATACAGAGTAAATTAACTTGCATCGGTTAATGCCATTGCACAGGGTGTGCCACTGAATGTTGACGTCAATTGCTTTAGGTTGCATTTGCTGTGTCATGTTTTTTTTAGCATTGTTTGCTCATGCAAAATATCTGCTTATGCCCACGCTCATTGTTTATATGATTTGAATTAAGTGCCTTTGTTGAGTAGCAATGATAGTTGGACACAGTTAAGGGCTTAAGACTTGGGTGGATTGGTTAATATCTGAATTTGATGTCTTTTACAAGTTAACTTCTTAAGGAGTGAAACATACAGTATGCTAGGAACAAGGGAAACTCCAAACGCCCTCCTCTACTGCATGCAGTCCTGAACTCAGAATGCAGATTTCCAATTCTACCTTCAGTCAAGCAATAACATTCACATGGACTTCACCAGTCCTCTACTTTCAGTGTAACCATGAGCTGTTGCAGAAGGAACGGCAGCACTCCTTTTGCAAGATCCTCAGTTCCCCACGTAGCAAGAGCTTAAACCAACAATCTCCAACACTTCCATTAACTCCCCAACAAAAAGAGGACACAAGTTTAATGAAACGTAAAAGATGACACAAGTGACAGCTCATGATATTTTATTAGGATTGCAGCAGGTGCAAGGGCATTAGCCACCGCACGACACGGTTGAGGCGAGGTGCAGAATGCGAGCAAAGTCGAGCAGGGGGGAGACTAGATGAGGTTTACTTAGGCAGGCAGTCGCGCAGCACCGTTTGCATATACTACCTCTGTTCTGAAATATAGTACTCTCTCCGTTTTAAAATATAAGATGTTTTAGCTTTGTGAAGCAAATGTATTTAGACATCTTTTAGTGTGTAGGTTCACTCGAATATACACACTAAAACGTGCCTAGATACATTTGCTTCACAAACTTAAAACATCTTATATTTTAAAACGGAGGGAGTATGTTTCGAAAAGCTAAATTAGCTTTTTAAACAAATGTAATAGTACAAGTTATGAAATCACGAGGAACAATTAAACCAGTTACAAGATGGACTAGTATTCAATTTGAAACACTTTTTTTATGTGGCAGTAGATTTCTGGTAAAGACCCTGCCAATGCACTAAACAAGATAGAGAGCTCGTGTCTGTCTTGAGTAGTTCAATACAAAACGTAGTGCGGCAGCAGGAGTTTTTTGATGGTGGTGCTCTTGATCCTCGTAGCAATAGGCTCTTGCCAAACCCTAAACATGGGCCGGCAGTTGCTGCCATCGAGGAGCTCAAGGCGTGGGCAGTGGTTGAGGACGGCGGCAAATAGCTCTTCCTGGAAGAAGCCTCCACCCAGCCCGAGGCGTTCCAGTAGAGGGAGCTTCTTAATGATCTTTGTGATTAGTTTTCTGTCAGGGATGTAAGGCCATCCTCCCACATAGAGCTCTCTCAGCAAAGGCGCTCTGCATGCAGAGGCGACGACAGTTAGTGGTCAGCTGGTAGATTAGGAATTGGAAGAAAGATTGGGATTGAAAATTGTGAGTTGGAGTACGTGCCTGTTTGCGAGGTGGACTAGGACATCGGCGTCGACGTAGCTTAGGAAGAATGACTCGCACCGACCGGCGCTGCGATCCACCGCGACGTGCGCCATGGCTTTCCATCCTGCAGGGAGCGGTTCGGGCCAGGGCGACATAACGCCGTCGCCTAGATCGATGTGTCGCCACAGCCGGGGCTCCTCCAGGGCTAGCCGCCGCCAATGCGAGCAGACGAGCCCCGCGCCGCGGAGGATGTCGGTCTGTTGGAGTCGGCCGAGGACGATACCGAGGACGTCCCCGGGCAGTGACGCCCAGTCCCTCCACTCGTCTACATGGTCCTCGCCGGCGGCGCCAAGACGATGGGGCGATCGGGTAGGCTAGGGTTTTGCTTTCCCTTTTCTTGGTACTAGTAAGATTGCACGTGCCAAGCACGTCTCTATTTCAAACACAAAAATCCTCGAAAAGATTAGCACTGATCAACTCATGGCCGACGTATTTCATTTTTTTGGCGACAATACCATCTCATTTTTGAAATCTCATGATCTAGAAAAATGTCACTAATCAACTCCTGGCCTGAAAAATCAAGATTGGAAAGAGATTCCTGTACGTGTATATGTATGCCTCCAATAACCTGGCAGATTCATAGTCTCCTTTCCCAGATGCTTTGCCTTGCTTACTCCGTACAGCAGGACTCCAAAAGTAATTCATTTATCAAAGCAAAATCAACAAAAAGTTTCATTTAAAGTACACATCCATATATCTGCAAACAAGATATGATCAGTTATTCAAATATTTAAATCTGTTATGTGAGTCATGTTTGGCACGTCAAACTATAAATCCATGTCCTATTCTCCCTCTCCAAATTACCCATGATTTTCATGACATGTGTAAACTGTGATGCTAAGGTTAATAAACTCGGGTATTGAGCTTTGCTCAGAGAAGAATAAAGACAGCTCAAAAGAGTCTGAAGTACACACACTGAATGATACTTCTAATCTGTATCAACTCACACATTGATTGTTTTGTATGGAAAAATTATCATGTATATACATGTATAGAAGACAGAAAGATCACTGTCTCCTCATATGCAGAGTTCTACTATATCTTAGTTCCAAAGACACGGTAATATACAGAGTTCGATACAGTTTTTGAGAATTTGAAGAAATTGGAAAGCAACAGGTACTTTTTGAAGAACCTAGTACTCTGAATCTCTTCAACTTTTGGAAGATGGATTGAAGTAATTTTGTAACTCCAGCATCCAGAATATATGTTGGTTACGCTACTAATACAATCTGACTCCCTAATATTATCATTTACCTAATTAATTGCCTATATTCAGCAGCAATTTGAATTGCACGATTGTTCCATCTTGCGCTGCTGATCAAGAATCATAGCCAAGAACATCTTGCGCTGCTGATCAAGAATCATAGCCAAGAAAATGAAAAAGGATAAAACACAACCAAAATTAGAAGATATGATGGTCTGCCAATCAAGGTTAAAAATAGCACGCTATTTTTTTTAGCGTGACCCTTCTTCAGATGCTATACATGCTATAGCATGGTAATACCGCGCTATATTTAAAAATAACGTTTTATAATTTTATTTGAAAATAAAGGATTTCAGCAAGAATAAATTTTATGGTGAAATAAATACATGTTTTAGCATGATTATTTATGTTTAACAATCAAGATTTGTATCATATGTTCGCTTACTCAACATCCTTATCATACGATTGCATACACCACACCAGTCCAACAAAAAAAATTGCGTGATGTATTTGAAATAGCGCTGACGCTATGATGTTTTAGCGCGATATAACATGCTATTTTGCAAATAGCACCATAGCGAGAAAATTTATAAAAATTTAGCGTGAACACTCAAAATATGCTATAACGCGCTAAATAGCGGGAAATAGCGCGCTATTTTTTTCCTTGCTGCCAATACGTATTCACCACCAGCCCTAGAAATTGTTCAGGAAAGAACAAGTAACAGCCAAAGTTGTAGCAGATCCATGGATGGCACGGAGGTCATGTCCCTGATACGTCCATTTTGCATCACTATTTTGTATCATAATTTACTGTTATTCATTGATATATTTCACATTTAGAGCTGATACTTATGTTGTTTCCTCTGTTTTTACATGTTTGATGATCATTAGAGGATTTGCTGCCGGAGTCAGGATTCTGCTGGAAAAATGACCGTCAAGACACCATGTTTCGGAAGATCAGGAAATTCCAGAAAAATACCAGGAAATTATATTTTGCCAGAAGACTGAAGAAGCCAGAAGGAGGAGGCGAGAGGAGCCACGGGGTGGGCTCACCCACAGGGGGCGCGTGCCCACCCATGGCCGCGCCGCCCTGTGGTGAGGCCACCCTGGCCCACTACTGCCATCGCCCCTTCGCGTATTTTCATCATCCCCGAAAACCTAAGTCAGGGGGGCTCAGAGATAGACACCGCTGCCTCTGCGGGGCGGAAAACACCAGAGAGAGAAAAGCTCTCCGGCAGGCAGAAATCTGCCGGGGAAATTCCTTCCCGGAGAGGGGAGATCGTCGCCATCATCATCATCATCGCTCCGGACTTCATCGGGATCATCATCACCATCATCCTCATGCCGTCCCGCTGTAACATCTTGGGGTGAATCTTGTCAAATTCTTAGGGGAAACTTTCCCGGTATTGATTACTCTTGTGGTTAATGCTATTGAGTGGAACCGTTGAATTAAGGTTTATGTTCAGATTGTTATTTACCATTATTTCACCTCTGATCATGATCCATATGATGTCTTGTGAGTAGTTCGTCTAGTTCTTGAGGACATGGGAGAAGTCAAGTTGTTAGTAGTGGAATTATGTTGAATAATATTTAATGGTTTGATATTTATTTGTTGTGGTGCTATTTCACTAGTGGTGTCATGTGAACGTCGACTACATGATACTTCACCATTTATGGGCCTAGTGAGATGCATTGTGTATTTGGCTACCAATTATGGGGTTGCTGGAGTGACAGAAACCTAAACCTCCATTGGGAAACCATTGCACCAGGGAGCGTAGGATCTTAGAGTTTAAGGCTATGGTTAGATTTATCTTAATTACTTTCTTGTAGTTGCGGATGCTTGCAAGGGGTATAATCACAAGTGTGTATTTATCCTAGAAAGGGTAGTGCGCTAGCACAGGTTCACCCCCATAACACTTATCAAACCAATAAAGATTATTTAGCGGCATGGAGCGAAAGCACTTGACAGAAACTCCCGTGTGTCCTCGAGAACGTTCGGTTATCATAAGTTACATAACCGGCTTGTCCTTTGCTCTAGAAAGGATTGGGCCACTTGCAGCTATTATTATTACTGTCTTTTATTTATTCACACTTTATTTATTTGCATTACCAAATACCCCTGAAAACATGTTTGCTAGTATTTACAGTGAATCCTTCATCAAAACCACTTGTCAACACCTTTTGCTCCGCGTTGGGTTCGACACTCTTATTTATCGAAAGTACTACGATACACCCCTTATACTTGTGGGTCATCAAGACTATTGTCGGGGATATAACCCCGGGTATACCAAAGTACCCCTTTGTTATGACTAATATATATATTGTATATGTTGTACTATGTGTGCAGGATATTGGAAAGCATTTAACAGCAGCCTGGGCCGGATTAACCAAAGCCCAGGCCGGAATAAACTGCTCCCAAGCCGGAATATACTTAACCAGGCCGGCATATCCCTTGCCAGGCCGGGATAAAGGTCTTAAACCGGCTGGGCCGGCGCTGCTATAACCCGGCTGGGCCGGATTACAGTGTTCCGGCCGGGCCAGGCTGGGATCCCTGGCCCAGGCCGGATTATCTCTTTAGTAGGCCGGATTATCCCCTTGGTAGGCCGGGATATTCACTCCCAGGCCGGATTATTCCTCTCCAGGTCGGGATTTACTACCTCCGGGACATATTCCTCGTCTAGCATCAACTCCAGCGCATCGTGCCAGTCCTGGGACGCCTCCAGGCTCGGACTGGCACATCCTCCACCATCGTATGCTGGTCTTGGGACGCCCCTTGGCTCAGACTAGCATATCCCTCCTCTCCTAGTCAGTCTTATCCTCAGGAGGAGGATAAGACTGATGACATGGTGATCCTGAAGACAGACGCTAGAAGACGAAGCCAAGTACTCCCAGTACAGACATCGATGGGACTAGCCCATGACCGTGACGCATCGCACAGTACTAAGGGCGGTACTGTGCTGATGCAGGCTATAGTGTGACAAGACCCCAGTAGTCATCTCAGCTACAGTGCATGTATAGTGTATTGTGGGGCATCCCTTGTCCCCTGGGCTCCCTATATAAGGGGCACCAGGGGGATCGATCACGCCAAGCCTCCAGAGGAGGCTCATTCTCTCTCGCTCCATGGGAGCTCTCTAGCACTAGCTCTTTAGCTCCTGCCCAGTGCAGCCTTAGATAGGCAAGATACACAGCTCAAGGAGCACCATTGTAGCTCTCATGTGAAGCTCATATAGATCAGACATGCAGGAGTAGGGGTGTTACCTCCTCACGAGGGCCCCGAACCTGGGTAGCTCGATGTGTTAGCAGTGACTTCTGTGCTCGGTCTCTACCGAGTCATCCCTCTCCCGGATCCACCAGCGTACAGTCGGCCCCCATTTAAGCCATCCTATGGCATATGTTGTTTCACCACGATGACATTTGGCGCCCACCGTGGGGCAGATCAAGGCGCTGGTAGGAGTACATCCGGACGGGATCTTCTTCATCTGCTCGGGGGCTCGACATCAGCAACGCCTCCGAGCACAGCAGGTCTTCTTCAACTCCCGGGCTGACCTCAACTCGCCCGGGCCAGCATACGGCTGTCCCGGATCTACATCGGCATCTCCGGGCCGGCGCTCGGCTTCCTCCGGCCAGCATATCCTGTGTCCCGGCCAGCATATCCTGTGTCCCGGCCAGCATATCCTGAGTCCCCGGCCAGCATATCCTGTGTCCCGGCCAGCATATCCTGAGTCCCGGCCAGCATATCCTGAGTCCCGGCCAGCATATCCTGTGTCCCGGCCAGCATATCCTGAGTCCCGGCCAGCATATCCTGTGTTCTGGCCAGCATATCCTGTGTCCCGGCCAGCATATCCTGTGTCCCGGCCAGCATATCCTGAGTCCCGGCCAGCATATCCTGTGTTCTGGCCAGCATATCCTGTGTCCCGGCCAGCATATCCTGTGTCCCGGCCAGCATATCCTGTGTCCCGGCCAGCATATCCTGAGTCCCGGCCAGCATATCCTGAGTCCCGGCCAGCATATCCTGTGTTCCGGCCAGCATATCCTGTGTCCCGGCCAGCATATCCTGTGTCCCGGCCAGCATATCCTGTGTCCCGGCCAGCATATCCTGTGTCCCGGCCAGCATATCCTGAGTCCCGGCCAGCATATCCTGTGTTCTGGCCAGCATATCCTGTGTCCCGGCCAGCATATCCTGTGTCCCGGCCAGCATATCCTGTGTCCCGGCCAGCATATCCTGAGTCCCGGCCAGCATATCCTGAGTCCCGGCCAGCATATCCTGTGTTCCGGCCAGCATATCCTGTGTCCCGGCCAGCATATCCTGTGTCCCGGCCAGCATATCCTGTGTCCTGGCCAGCATATCCTGTGTTCTGGCCAGCATATCTGGTGTCCCGGCCGGCATATTCTATGTTTGTTGTACCAGGGGACAGTTCCGCCTTCGCCTCGAGCATCTGCTGGTATTTCAAACTTCTTCAACGGTGCAAGTAAGTATTTATGCTGGTTCACTTCATATCCTGGTCAGCTTAATAGAAAAAATAGCTCAGGGGCTAGGTTAAAGCCCAGCAAGTTGCTTCTTAAGTATTGTTTCAGTATATATTAGTTTGCATGCCAGCATATCAGCTTCTCAGTTTCCTCCTGTATGTCTATCTATATGCCAAATTGCTACATATGCCTGCTGCAAATAGTATCCTTAGTATCAGTTTGTGTCTCCAAGTCTTGGGCAGAGTTTTATCTGGGCATGTTATATGCCGGTTTTATATGCCGACAACAAGATGTTATGTCAAGTTATATGTCTTTGCATGTGTCAACCAGTATATCTGCTGCAGTGCTATAGTCAGTATGCCAGTTAACATGTCAAGTTCAGTATATGCTATATGCCGGCTGTCGTATGCCAAGGCTCGTATGCCAGTTTTTTATATGTTGAATGCCATGTGCTAGTTGTTACATGTTTACAGTCAGATCAGTTATATGCCTATCTCAGTACCAGTTTCTGCATGCTACGTGCTATATGCTAGATCTCATATGCCAGTTACAGTATACTAGCATTTATATACCGGCACATGAGTGCCAAATATCTGTTGTAAGAGGCCAAGTTTGCTTATATGCCAGTTACAGTATGTCTACATTTATATGCCGGCACATGAGTGCCTAGTTCTTCCTTGTGAGTTGCCAAGTTAGCATATATGTCAAATTGCTATATCTCAGTCTGTATGTCAAGTGCTATGTACCGAATGATATGGGCTATATGCCAAACTCCATATGCTAGATTGCAAATATGCCAAATGCTATGACCATTGCTATGTCTTTTAGAATGACTACAGAACAGGTTGGATGTCTCATTATATATATGTCTATTACCCGGCTATGACTCTCCATATTGCCGTTACAGAGGAGAAATTACTATTATATCACCAGGGTTTCAGTTTATATCTCAAAGTCTCAGGTATTTCAGAGTATGCCAGCATATCATGGCAAACAGCAAAATTTCAGTATACCGGCATATGTTATATTTTGTATCCTGGCCGGCATATTTTATGTCCCAGCCAGCATATCTTTACATCTTGGCCAGCATATCTCAAAGTCTCAGTTCTCAGGTAAGTCAGTTTGTTAGCACATCATGTTATTAAGTGATATCTTGAGTCATATGTGTTTCAGTATGCCGGCATATCATGGCAAGAGTAAAGTTACAGTATGCCGGCATATCGTGGCATGAGCAAAATGCCAGTATGCCAGCATATCATGGCAAAGAGCAAAATGCCAGTATGCCAGCATATCATGGCAAAGAGCAAAATGCCAGTATGCCAGCATATCATGGCAAAGAGCAAGGTTTCAGTATGCCGGCATATCAATGCAAAGGTAAGATTTCAGTATGCCGGCATATCAATGCAAAGGTAAGATTTCGGTATGCCGGCATATCATAGCAAGAGTAAGATTTCAGTATGCCAGCATATCATGGCATCGATCAAAATCCCCAATCACCGTTTATTTCGGTTTGCCAGCATATCAAGGCATCTATCAATAACTCATATCGTCGTTTATTTCGGCATGCCAGCATATCACGGCATTCTATAATCCTTTCAGTTATCGCCAATTCTGGCACAGTAATATATCGAGACATCGATCTCAAAGTTAACAAGCATCATATCTTTTATCGTATCCAGTTTCATAGAGTATCCCGGTTTAGCATATTAACATGTCTTATCATTTTTTGCATACTAACAAGTGCCCAAGAGGCAAAAGCAGCCCAAGAGGCAAAGCAGCCCAAGAGGCATATCAGTATACCGGCATTGTCAAAGCAGACAATGTCGATGAGACATAGCCCGAGAGGCAAAGTGTCGATATAGTGCCCAAGAGGCAAAAGCAGCCCAAGAGGCATATCAGTATACCGGCATTGTCAAAGCGGACAATGTCGATGAGACATAGCCCGAGAGGCAAAGTGTCGATATAGTGCCCAAGAGGCAAAGTAGCCCAAGAGGCAAAAGCAGCCCAAGAGGCAAAGTAGCCCAAGAGGCATGGCAGTATACCGGCATTGTCAAAGCAGACAATGTCGATGAGACATAGCCTGAGAGGCTAAGTGTCGATATAAAGCCCAAAGAGGCAAATAGCTCAAAAGGCAAAAGCAGCCTAAGAGGCATATCAGTATACCGGCATTGTCAAAGCGGACAATGTCGATGAGACATAGCCCGAGAGGCAAAGTGTCGATATAAAGCCCAAGAGGCAAAGTAGCCCAAGAGGCAAAAGTAGCCCAAGAGGCAAAAGTAGCCCAAGAGGCAAATAGCTCAAGAGGTAAAGTATCGATATGGCCAAAGAAGGCAAAGCAGTATGCCGACATTGTCGAAGTAGACGATGTCGATGAGACATAGCCCAAGAGGCAAAGTGTCGATATAGCCAAAGAAGGCACAATAGTATTTTGAGATAGCCCGCGAAGGCTAGCATATCACGTATATGAGTATATGTCAAACGGGAGATTGCCTATGATGGCATGAGATAGAATCAGGCCTATGCAGGCCAGCATATCAGTTTTTTGTGAATATGTGAGTTTGGGACTTTGGTATATTTTGTTGAAGCCTGTGCGCGACTCCGCGAGTCCCCCACAGCCTCGGGGGCTAATGTCGGGGATATAACCCCGGGTATACCAAAGTACCCCTTTGTTATGACTAATATATATATTGTATATGTTGTACTATGTGTGCAGGATATTGGAAAGCATTTAACAGCAGCCTGGGCCGGATTAACCAAAGCCCAGGCCGGAATAAACTGCTCCCAAGCCGGAATATACTTAACCAGGCCGGCATATCCCTTGCCAGGCCGGGATAAAGGTCTTAAACCGGCTGGGCCGGCGCTGCTATAACCCGGCTGGGCCGGATTACAGTGTTCCGGCCGGGCCAGGCTGGGATCCCTGGCCCAGGCCGGATTATCTCTTTAGTAGGCCGGATTATCCCCTTGGTAGGCCGGGATATTCACTCCCAGGCCGGATTATTCCTCTCCAGGTCGGGATTTACTACCTCCGGGACATATTCCTCGTCTAGCATCAACTCCAGCGCATCGTGCCAGTCCTGGGACGCCTCCAGGCTCGGACTGGCACATCCTCCACCATCGTATGCTGGTCTTGGGACGCCCCTTGGCTCAGACTAGCATATCCCTCCTCTCCTAGTCAGTCTTATCCTCAGGAGGAGGATAAGACTGATGACATGGTGATCCTGAAGACAGACGCTAGAAGACGAAGCCAAGTACTCCCAGTACAGACATCGATGGGACTAGCCCATGACCGTGACGCATCGCACAGTACTAAGGGCGGTACTGTGCTGATGCAGGCTATAGTGTGACAAGACCCCAGTAGTCATCTCAGCTACAGTGCATGTATAGTGTATTGTGGGGCATCCCTTGTCCCCTGGGCTCCCTATATAAGGGGCACCAGGGGGATCGATCACGCCAAGCCTCCAGAGGAGGCTCATTCTCTCTCGCTCCATGGGAGCTCTCTAGCACTAGCTCTTTAGCTCCTGCCCAGTGCAGCCTTAGATAGGCAAGATACACAGCTCAAGGAGCACCATTGTAGCTCTCATGTGAAGCTCATATAGATCAGACATGCAGGAGTAGGGGTGTTACCTCCTCACGAGGGCCCCGAACCTGGGTAGCTCGATGTGTTAGCAGTGACTTCTGTGCTCGGTCTCTACCGAGTCATCCCTCTCCCGGATCCACCAGCGTACAGTCGGCCCCCATTTAAGCCATCCTATGGCATATGTTGTTTCACCACGACGACAACTATTTTCTGGCGCCGTTGCCAGGGAGTGAAGCGCTATTGAAGAGTGGAATTGGTAAAGGTAACAGTCGCTGTGAGTATTATTTTTATTTCTGTCTTTTTTTTTGCCATGGAGAGTTCTCCATTTGGGTTCCTATTCGGGAACACTACTACCACTGCTGCGGATGTGGATGAACCACAACCACCACCTGCTCAATTAGATCCTTTTAAAATACCTATGAAAATTGTTGAACGTGTTATGGATAACTGCTATTCAGGAGACGGAACTGTCCATCCGGGTGATCACTTACTCTTTATACATGAATTATGCGAGTTGTTCAAGTGTGCAGGTATTTCATCAAGCAAAGTTAAGAGGAAGTTATTCTCTTTATCACTGAAAGGCAGAGCTGAGGAGTGGTATCGGCTGCTAAAAGATGGTCCATCTATTGCTTGGGAGGAAATTGTACCTCTCTTTTATTCCAAGTTGTATCCTCCAAGTGAAATTCATAAAGATCGTAATCGAATATATAACTTTTGGCCTCATGATGGAGAGAGTATTGCCCAAGCGTAGGGGAGATTGAAGTTACTAATGCTCAAATGTCCCATTCATGAGCTCCCCAGTAATATTGTTATTGATAACTTTTATGCGAGGCTTGCTCTTCATGACAAGGATTATTTGGATGCTTCCTGTTTTGGATCATTTACTCATATGAAAGGAGAAGCTAAATGGGATCTTCTTGACCGTATTCAAGAAAATGCTAAAGGATCGGAGAATGACAAAGGTAGGAGGTCAGGTATAAATTATGATTATGAATGCATTAAAACTTTTATGGGAACCGATGACTTTCATAATGTTAGCACTGCTTATGGTCTTGATGCCCAGATACTTGCTAACTGTTTTAAGGCCTTTGCCTCTTATCTTGATGTTCCAAAGAAAGATTGGAACAAATATCATGCGCCTTATAAAGATTCTATTAGTCATATTCCTGCTACAGCTACTGAAGTTTGTACTGTTGATAGCATTTTGCCTGAACCTTATTTCGAGAAGACGCCTTTCCCTGCTAAGGTAAAAGAGCATTCTATTTGGTAAGTGATGCCGAGTAAATGACCGGCCCGTTGGGAACCCCAAGAGGAAGGTGTGATGAATATAGCAGCAAGATTTTCCCTCAGTACGAAACCAAGGTTTGTCGATCAGGAGAGGAAAGAGCCAAATGACTGAAGGTGATGCTTGCTAGCTTGCGACAGCTCCGGACAATTTATAGGGCGCCTCGTCCAAGCTTTCCTTTGCTAGCTGCAACGCGGAACCTGCACACAACACAACCAAATACTTTGTTCCCAACTTACGATGAGGTTGTCAATCTCACCGGTTTGCTTGAAACAAAGCGTATGAGCGTATCGAGTGGAAAATGATAATAGTATGCGAGTAAAGTAAACAGTGCGAGTAAAGTAAACAGGTGATGGAAATATAAAGGAAATAGGACCGGGATCCACAGTTCACTAGTGGTGTCTCTCCATAAGATAAAATAATACATGTTGGGTAAACAAATTACAGTTGGGCAATTGATAGAATAAAGACAACGTGCATATGATGAGAGGATCACTATGAGATTTACTATGGGCATTACAACAAGATACATAGACCGCCATCCAACTGCATCTATGACTAATAATCCACTCACGGGGATATCGTCCGAACACCCCATGAGTATTAAGTTGCAAACAACAGATAACTGCATTAAGCAAAGTGTGTAATGTAAATAAAGCATATGCCCTCGAGCATATGAATGTTGTTTTCCCCCTAGTAGCAACAGCACATCTACAACCTTAGAGGTTTCTGTCACTCCCCCAGATTAAATAGAGGCATGAACCCACTATCGAGCATAAATACCCCCTCTTGGAGTCACTAGCAACTACTCGGCCAAGATAGCTACTAACAACGGAGAGCATGCAAGATCATAAACAACATAGAGATAACATAAGATAAATTTCAGTACATCAACTCAAGCATAACACCAATATTCATCGGATCCCAACAAACCAAACATGTAGAATTATATAACGGTGATCTCAATCATGTAGGGCAGCTCATGAGATCTAAACATGAAGCACATGGTGGAGAAGACAACCATCTAGCTACTGCTATGGACCCATAGTCCAAGGTAGCCTACTCACTCATCGCTCCGGAGGCAAGCATGGCGATGAAAAAAACCTCCGGTGGCGATTCCCCTCTCCGGCAGGGTGCCGGGAAGAGCTTCTGGACCCTCCCGATCTTTGGGTCGATGGCGGCGGCGGATCGCGATGTGTTCTAGAAAACTGATTGGGTCTTTAGGTTTTTCCCGTCGGGGGGTCTTTATAGGCGAAGGGGCATCGTCAGAAGTGGACCGAGACAGTCTCACACATAGGGGGCGCGGCCAGGGCCTGGGCCGCGCCACCCTGGTGTGTGGCCACCTCGTGGCCCAACTCCGTCTCCTCTTCAGTTCCCTGGAAGCTTCGGTGAAATTCTGGGCGACTGGCTTTGGTTTCGTCCAATTCCGAGAATATTTCCTGTGTAGCTTTTCTGAAACACAAAAACAACAGAAAATAGGGAACTGGCACTGTGGCGACTTGTTAATAGGTTAGTTCCGGAAAATGCATAAAAGTGCCACGAAGTGTAATGAAACACAAAGCAAATGGTGTAAAAACAAGCATGGAGCATCAAAAATTATGGATACGTTGGAGACGTATCAGCATCCCCAAGCTTAACTCATGCTCGTCCTCGAGTAGGTAAGTGATAACAAAAGAAATAATTTTTGAGGTGACATGCACCTACACAATCTTGATCATCTATGTAAGCGTTGTGTGCTAGGATCAAAAGAACTTAAAACATGGGCATGAAAGACATAATCTTGATAGAAGAAACTTAGCAACCATGTTGTAACATGAAAATGAACACAAACAAAAGATCATGAAAATGAAACAATGAAAGTCAACGTGTGTTCAAATCATAAGGAAAAACATACAAATGGTTTTCAGCTTGTCCTTCATGGAGAGCAAAACATAAATGCATAGGACACCTTCAAGTTTAAGAGGGCGACTGGATACAAATAATTTAAGAACAAGTGAAACCAACAATATGAATCAATCAATGAAAACTTTGGGACAATGCACATTATACTAAGAATGACAACTATGCTCTCTTAATGGTGCATAAAGATAGAAGGTGGTGACTCAACATAAAAGTAAAAGAAAGTCCCTTCGCGGAGGGAAGCAGTGATTGCAAGTTTTATAAACCTTCAAAAATTATGGTACTTACCGGCTTTGAGCTCTCATTGCCCCCATCATAAGCATCTTGAATGGTTAAGGTTAATGCGAGAACACTCATGCTGCATATGCTTGACAAATCATAAGTTGAAAACCTCGTGTCCCGTGAATACGAGTACCCAAACCTCATGCTACTTTACTTAGAGTCCCAAGCAAGCTCTTGTCATTGTAAGTATACACGTATCATCGAGAACCGCCAACGGGGTACCTCCGTGCCCGATGACATGGAACAAGCCCACATCAAAATGACCGGACAAGCAGACAATGAACACCTCAACATCTCTTTTATTTACCATTTTGTATAGCTTTTTATTTTGAGATGCGTCGTCAAATGTCCACTATGGGCATGCTGCAAATTTCCACCATGAATTATGCATGGCTTAGATTGGCGGCCCAGGCGTTTCTCTAACACATATACAAACTCCATGATCCCGCAAGATTCCCAATTCATTTCACACCGCGAGTATCCATAAACAAAAGATCACGATATCAACTCAAATAAGAAGTACAATGTTGAAAGCTTGCCCCATGACAGCATGGCTAGGCTAATCTCCAACTTACAACTTGCAGGCATAACAACTCAACATAAGAGGCCACAATGTCAAATTTTTAAGAATGAGAAAAAGTAAAGTGTGCCTTCCGGTTCGTGAGAGCTTTACTGACCAATTTTTGCATAACACTGGTAAGAGTTTAATTTGAAGAGTAGATAAAAGCAAGTCAAATGTACTTTGGAATAGCAAATTGCTAATAGGTATGTATGGTGGACACTTTGTCAAACTTGGTTTTTAGGAGTTGGATGCACGAGTGGAGCTCATACTCAGTACAAGGCGAGGGCTAGCAAAAGACTGGGAGCGACCAACTAAGAGAGCAATAACGGCCATAATCATGCAAAGTGACAAAGCGACATTAAAAGAAGCATAAGATGGCATCAAAAGTCAAAATCTAAATGATCATAGAGGCTATTGGCGACTTTGTATGAGTCTAACATGTGTGAGCATGCGCCAAGTCAACCCAAATAAAGCATCAAGGAGAAAACCAAAATAATGCTTCCAAATGATAAAAACAACGCATGATTTTTTTAAAGGCTCATTAAGCAATCTCAGTTATTTGAGACAAGTCATGCTATAGCAAAACCACTAATCATACTATCAAAAAGACATCAAGCACGACATGCAAAAGCCTAGGCCACAGTCTACACAAGCTCCTTCTTGTACCACTTTTTTGCATAAAGCTTTTTCTCTTTTCCAACACCATTCAAACTTTTTATAAACACCTCTTTTGATGAAAACCAATAAAGACCATAGGAAAAAATACACCTTGATGAAAAGATATAACAAGATCTGAACGCAAATCAAGGTGAAAACAAAAGCTAAACGGAGTTCTAGAAAAAGAGAACACTCATTGAAATTATAAGAATGAAAAACGGAGTGTTCTTGGTAAATGAAAAGCAAGGCAACTTCTCCAAAAGGAATTTGTTGGGGTCCAACCATTTATTGCAGCAAACAAAACTAAACTAAACTGAAAACTAAAAACAACTGATGCTCCAAGAAAAATGCATAGTGCATGAAGCAATAAAAATATAGTGTCTTGAAAGGTGACCTGATTTTTGCCGATGAAGAAGGGGTGCCTCGGGGGCATCCCCAAGCTTTGATGCTTGAACTTCTTGGATATTTCTTGGGGTGATGCATGGGCATCCCCAAGCTTGAGCTTTTGTCCGTTCTTCAACTCATCTCATCACTCTCCGATCCCTACACTTGAAAACTTCCTTCATACAAAACTAAACACAAATCTATTAGCAACATTAGTTTAAGCATAACATAGAATCAACCCTTTTTGCTTCAGGTTTCAACCTAAAAAACACCACATATAAATCATATACTACTATAGCAACTTCCCCAAAAGTTCCGTGATCAAAAGAACTCAAAAAGAAAGTGATAAAGCGGCAAACACAAATATTGGCAGAAATCTGTCAAAACAGAACAGCTGACAAAGGTCGAATTTTTGAGGGGTTTTCTGTTGCTCAAATAAAAAAGTGTTCAACTAATGAAAGTTTTGATATAACCTGGGGCATATGAACAAGAAATTTCAGGTCCAAAATATATACAGAGAATTTTCACGAATTTTTACGGTGCAGCACCGAAAACTGTTTTAGGACAGCAACATCCCCAAATCTTACCTCACTCAAATTAGAGGCTTCTCTTGGCACAAAAACGAAATAAAAAGGATAAGGAGAGGTCATTACAGTAGTAATAACTTCCAAGACTCAAATAAAAGAAAAAGAACTGAATGTAAAAACATTGGGTTATCTCCCAAGAGTGCTTTTCTTTAACGCCTTTGAGCTAGGCGCAGAAAATTGCGAATCAAGTAACATCAAGTGATGAAGCATCAAGCTCATAATTTGCTCTAAGAATAGAGTCAAACACTAATTTATTTCTTTTCCTAGGGAATTGTTCCATACCTTTCTTGAGTGGAAATTGATATTTGATGGTGCCTTCCCTCATATCAATGATGGCACCTACAGTTCGAAGAAAAGGTCTTCCCAAAATAATAGGACATGAAGCATTGCATTCAACATCCATGACAAGAAAATCAACGGGAACAAGGTTATTGTTAACCACAATAAGAACATCATTAATTCTTCCCAAAGGTTTCTTCTTAGCAACATCAACAATAGGAACATCATAATAACACTTTTCAAGCGGTGGTAAATCAAGCATATCATAAATATTTCTAGGCATAATAGAAATACTAGCACCTAGATCACATAAAGCATGGCAATCAAAACCATTAACATGCATATCAATGATGGGTTCCCAACCATCTTCTAACTTCTTGGGAACAGAAGCTTTTTGCTTCAACTTTTCATCCCTAATTTTCATAAGAGCATTGGTAATATGCTTAGTAAAAGCAACATTTAAAGAACTAGCATTGGGAGTCAAAGCAAGCTTTTGCAAGAACAAAATAACTTCAGATATATTGCAGCCATCAACATCAAAATCATTAAAGGAAATAGATCTATCATCTCCTACACTCCGAAAAAATTTAGCACTCTTTTGAGAAAAAGTTTTAGCGGTTTTAGGCTTTTTAACACAAGGAGTAGGAGTTTTCTCTACACCAATCAAAGTAAGAGGATTGCTAGCATTAGGAGCAACATCATTAGAGGTAGTAATGGTACATACCTTCATTTCTCTAGCCATCTCATCTTCTCTTTCCCACCTGGCATGCAATTCTGCTAGCATCCTAACATTTTCATCAATTCTAACTTGGATAGCATTAGCAGTAGCAAAAACATTGTTCTCTTTCACATCATTAGGCAACACTTTTAATTTCAGAAGTTCAACATCATGAGCAAGGCTATCAACTTTAGAAGCAAGAATATCAATTTTGCCTAACTTTTCCTCAACAGACTTGTTAAAAGCATTTTGCTTACCGATGAAGTCCTTGAGCATTACCTCAAGCTCGGAGGGCGCGGCCCTAGTGTTGTTGGAGGAATTACCATAAGAGTTACCATAACCATTACCATTGGTAGAAGGATACGGCCTATAATTGTTTGTCACGACCCAGATTTTTCAAGATTTAAAATCTCATCATGCATTCATAGCATATTGCATTCCAGAGTCTTTTCCCAAATTTTAGATACAAAAAGGTTTTCAGAAAGAAAGTATTTCAAAAAAATGAACTCCATTGTTGTGGAGCTATTCTATATTTTTCCCTTTAGTTAATTTCTTTTGAGAACCAAATAGTGGAAAGATAATAATCTTAACTTCCTATTTAATTGGACTCTATATCCAATTTCCTCATAAATTATTTCTTCCTCCATCTTATTGCAAACCTCTGGTTTAGTTTCTAAACACACTTTTAAAAGGACCAGAAGTGGTCAGCTTCGTTTTTGCTTAAATCTGAATGAAAGAACTTTTCAAAACTCAAATCAGAAATCCAGAAAAAGAAAAGGAGAAAGAAGAAATAAAAATCAAATTGGACCTCGGGGAACTGATTCGGCCCAGAGAAGAAACCAGCCCACGGCCCACTTTCCCTCAAACCCGAATCAGTACAGCCCCCCCTCTCTCCTCCTCGCTGACAGGTGGGACCCACCTGTCATCACCGTCATCACTCCCCCTCTCTCTCCCCCTCCCAGTAACGTTCACCGGCGTTACTTCCCCGGCATTACTGGCGCCATAATTGGCCACCAAGCCTGCCCCTATAAAGCCCCCGCACCCCTCCTCTCGCCCCTCCCTTTCCCCTCTGAAACGACGCCGCAGGGCTGCCCAAATCGCTCGCCGGAGCTCCGCGGACCTGCAGCTATACGCCGTCGATTACTGCCAACCGGTGAGTCCCCGAGCCCTCTCACCCTATCCTATCTTCTTAACATGCTCGTGCGCACCCCATCATGCCTTTCTTCGCCCAAAACTCGCAGCAAATCGCCACCACCATCCTCGGCCGAAGGTCACCGTCGCCTGGAGCTCCTCCAGCCGCTCCTCGTCGCAGTTACAGGAAGGAATCGAAGTCGTCGATCAAGCACTCGAGCTCTTCGTCCTCTTCTACATCCCGTCAGCCACTTCCTCGCCGTCGCCGTTCAACGGAAGCTCGCCGTCGACCTCTCCCTGGCCGTATCTCGCCGGAAACCTAGCCACCCCGGTGAGCTTCTCCCCTCCTTTCACCCCGTCCGTCAGATCGAGATCCAGTGGATCTGATAGAATCACTTACCGAACCGGTACTGGTTGATCTCGTGCGTCCACATCCACTTAGATCCAACGCACCACAGAGCTGATCCGCACGAACCGGTACCGACAAACCACAGATCGCCACGTGGCCAGCCTCAGTTCAAAACAGATTTCGTTTAGGTTTTCAAATCAGATTTGATCCAAATCTTTGAAAATCATAACTTTTGATCCGTAACTCGAAAAATAGCAAATAATATACCGTTGGAATCCTTGGGATGTGTAGAATCCAATGATTCAATAAAACCTATTATTTTATGGGTTTATTTTGAATCCATTGGCAGATCTGAATCAAGCCCTAGGATTCGTATTAAATTCGTACCTTTTGTTCTGTAAGTCCAGATGCTACAAATTTGTAGTCTATGGAATCCTTGGAACATTTAGAACACTCCAGAAGCAAAAGTTTTCAAAATTAAAACGTGCACAAACTTGCTATGGTTAAATTTGCTCAAATCACCTTTTTCTTCACCAATTGTTTTCAAAAAACTATTTTTGAGTAAAACCACTTGCAGTAGCTTCATGTTACTGTCACCCAACCAGTGGTAGCTCCAACTTATTCTTGCAGGACAGTACCAACCAGAACTAAATTTTCTAAAGTACTATCCTGATGCAGCAAATGCACTTTTGTAGGTCCCTTGTTATTTAATTAATAAAAACCTTTCCAACACCACACTTGTTTTCAAAAGCCACTTGATCCACCCAATCAACCTCTTCACACACTCACATAGTGTGTGAAATTAAAATGTCATCTGCATACATGCACACATGCATACATGTCTATGGTTGTCATTAGAAATAGAATATTGATTGTTGATTGTTGGATTGAATAGATTGTGAAGAGGAGCAAGGCTACTATTGTAACTGTTGTGAGTGTGCAAGCTGCTACCAAGGCAAGTGACACACATGTTCCCCTACCCATTTTTACTTATGCATTAGTAAATTCACCCCTTGTAGTATGCATGATAGGTGTTTTACTCAACTGTTTTATCAAATGCTTAGATCCTAGTAGTGTGTAGCTATCCCTCAAACCCCACCTGATAGGATGCTAAGTACTTTGTTAATATTGATGCCATGCTAAGATCACTTGAAAAGTGTTTTGTGAAAAGTTAAGAACTTCAACTAAAATGAAACACCTGGGTGGATTGGTATGATGATGGAGGTGGTGTTGAGTGGCGACCTGGGGCTACACTACGTGTAGTTGCTGCCTGGGCGTACACTTGTGGATGGCCACCCAGGAACAAAGAGATGGCTATGTCTTCCATGCTTAGATGTACTTCCAGTGCAGCCTTATGACATTATGGGCTCTGTCTTGACTGATTAGAATGTGGGAGTGCAACTTGTCGGCAAGAAGTGGTGGTAGTCAAATTATAGGTTGGGAGCGGTGCTTGCCAAGTTAGTTGTCCTCTCCTTCTAAAAGGTCTCGTTTCATTTTATGTATGGGCATAAAATGAATCGTAAGGTGAAAGTGCACAACCCTTGCAAGGTGTTTAAATCTAATCGATTAGCCGTGTCCTCGGTTATGGACAATTGAGTCTCTAGACATGGAATGTACGGAATAATCTCATCACCGATTCTGAATTATTAAAATCTTGTCTAGAAACCCCTAGGTAGGAACTAAGGACCATTCACTCCAAAGGGGTGATGGTGCCTGAGGTTCCAACTTTGTTGGATTGCGCCCAGTGCTACATAACTTGCAACTATGTAGTGATTGGGGGTTATTTCGACCCTTCAAAATAAAATCTTTGAATTAAAATCTTGACTTAAAATAGGACCAAATTGGCTTTGTGCAAATCTAGCCCAGAGATCCACCAGCCAAATAGCATGTAGCTAGATCTTTCCCAACTGCCACCAAATAAGTGTCATTTGCCAGTACATCATTGTACTGACCCCCATACTTGGGGCTGCATAATCAAATGTGCAGGTTCTTCCGATGAGGAGTGAAGTGTTAGGATCTCGAGTCTACATACCAACATGACTGCCTGTGGCGCATGCTGAAGATGGAGGCTCGCTATTATTATATTTCCGTTGTGCTTAAGTTGAACTCTGTTTACTCTTGTCGGTCTATGTGACCAAGGAACTTGTATTAATCGTGAGACTTATGTATCTGGATCTGCGTGTAATCTCGACACTATGTGATGAATACTATATTTTGTTATGTGGTGCTATCATTGATCCAGGGAATAGCACATAACACAGGTGTTCCGCCTTAAGCCAAAGGTGGGGCGTCACAAAATGGTATCAGAGCTTAGTGTTGCCTGTAGGATCGAGACCCCAGGATTGGAAAACCTTAGGACCCAAGTTTTATTTCAAATTGCTAAACAAATAATACTGATCTTATTGTCTTAACCATTTCATTCTTACTTGTATTTCTCTTCTTGTTCTGATCGTTCCCTCTTCGTTTCAAAATGTTGTAGATGGACACCTACGATGAGAGAGTGGTAGCTGGTGAAGGGGATTACCTTTTCTCTGAGGTGCTACTAGACCTCGCCACCCAGCTACAGATACCACCACCGGTTTTCTGTGGGAAGATGCAGTACAAGGAGTATGGTCTGGAGAAGTGGTTAATCCAAACTACTATCCAAGGAAGACTTGATGAAGAAGGAGAGTCCACGATGGAGTACACCGAAGCATATGTGGACTGGAGGTATTCGGTGGAGATTGCCATGCAGGGCGCCATCGCCCGCATCCGCCACAAGTACAGAGCTCACATCCCACGTCCCTCAGCTTATGGGATGATTGGAGAGCGATCTGTTGGAGGGCACGTAGTGGATCGTCGAGGCCAGGAGTTCCACTCCCTTCTGAGAGGCTACCTCACTGAGAGGGAGCGCTGCACAGTTAATCTAGAAGACATGCTGAAGAAGCAGATTATCAACCAGGACCAGTTTAGAGATCTCATGGATCTCACCACCAAGAAGATCATGGAGACTGAATCAACTCTTATAATGTTGGATGATAAGAAGACTCAACTGGAGAACAAGCTCAAGATTGTGGAAGGACCCTTGCAGTTAGGCGGAAAAATTCTCCAAGATGACATCTGGTCCCATCTTCTGGAGAAGACAGTACTGCTGCAGTATGACAACATACAGAAATTGGGAGATGAGAAGAAGCAGATTGAGGAAGCTAACAATGAGCTGAAGTCAGAAAATGAGAAGCTAAAGATGAAGCTTGCAGGATTAGAAGCAAGTGAGAAGGAAGAGGAATCCGAGGAAGAAGAGGATCCCGAGGAAAGAATCGTGTATTCCTCTAGTGATGGTCTATCCTATGAGGAATGGGAAGCCAAGGCGCTGAGAGACCTCAAGAAGACAGAACGTCGAGACCCTCAACCCCTCTCATGCCTCAAGAGGGTTAAGAGAGACTAGTTGACCACCATCATCTTTTGTATCGTTTGCGATAGCACGTTTGTATTGTCTTACCGTGTTGGTATGATAGTACCATCGATCGTTTACCTTGTCGAACTCTTAGTACTTACTTCTAAACTTGTCAAATCGTACGCTTCAAAGTTTAAAGCTTTTAAAAATCAATGTTGTATGCCTGTTTATTGTTTGTGGTTGGCTTGTTGTATTGTGCATGGGTAGGATTTTTACTTCTCTAGCTTTATCTGTCTAATACTTATCTATGCTATACCTTACCTCAGATGCCTCCACGACGTGCACCGAACAGCAATGACAATGACGGAAATAACAACAATGACACCAATACGGCAATTCAGCAACTAGTGGCAGCTCAGGCCCAGCTGATGCAAATGATGACCCAGTTCTTCCAGACGAATGCAAACAACAATAACAACAATAATAACCCTCCGCCACCACCACCGCCACCCCCACCCCAGGTGGATAGATTGGCAAGGTTTCTGAGGCTGAGACCCAATAAGTTCTCATCTGCTACGGAGCCAATAGTAGCTGATGACTGGCTACGTTCGGTCAACAAGGATCTGACCACTTGCGAGTGCACTGATGCTGAAAAGGTGCGCTTCACAGCTCACTTACTAGAAGGACCCGCAGCAATGTGGTGGGAGACATACCAGATTACCCATCCCATAGATGATCTGGACTGGAACACATTCAGAGAAGGTTTTCGCACTGCTCACATATCCTCGGGCACTATGAGTGTGAAGAAGGAAGAATTCCGTGGTCTGCGTCAGGGGGGAAGAACTCTGAAAGAATACATGGATGACTTCTGTGCTCTATCCAGGTATGCACCTGAAGATATAGATACTGATGCAAAGAGGAAGGAAAAATTCCTCAGTGGGCTTAAGGGAGAACTCAAAATACCCCTGTCTGTGGCCTATGCTCCAAACTATCAATCTCTACTTGATCAGGCCATCACTCTGGACAACAACATCAAGAAAGAGGAGAACCGTAAAAGGAAGTTCAGTAGCAATAAGAACCATGTGGAACCATTCCACAAGAAGCACCACTCATCTGAGAGCAGTGGTCATAGCAACTTCTACAAGCATGGGAATCGTTTCAACAAAGGAAACGGTAATCACTTCAGTGGTCATAAACACAACGGAGGATTCAAGGGGAATAGCTCCAATGGACATCACAGCGGACACAATGGTCAGCATCGCCACAACACCGAACCCAAGAAGGATCTCTCTAGCATCACTTGCTTCAAGTGCAAGAAGAATGGTCACTATTCCTCCAGCTGCCCGGAGAACAAGACCGTTGAACTTGCCAAGCCCAATCCATTTCAGAAGGGCCAAGTGAACCACCTCAATGTGGAGGAGGTGATGAATGAACCTGATGCAGTGATGGGTATGTTTCCTCTCAACTCATTTACGGCATTAGTATTATTCGATACTGGAGCATCGCATTCATTCATATCAAGGACTTTTGCAAACAAAAATGGGTACCCAACTACAAACATAGGAAAAACTATTAAAGTAAGTTCCCCTGGTGGAGAGTTGTTAGCCAAAGCTGGTTGCAGGGATCTGATTATGGAAATTGGCAAATATAAATTCCCAACTCATTTAGTAATCCTAGACTCCCAGGGTTTAGATGTAATCTTGGGTATGGATTGGATGACTACCTATGGAGGAGTCATAGACTGTGTGAACCGATCAATTACACTCACCACCCCGGAAGGGAGAAGAATTAGATACAAATCACAACTGGATTTTAATGATATTAGGCTAAACCATCTTAAGGGGGTTAGCCTAGATGAAGTGCACATAGTGAATGAGTACCCCGATGTGTTCCCCGAGGAGTTACCAGGAATGCCACCCGACAGAGATGTAGAGTTTCTCATTGACCTACTACCTGGCACAGGGCCAATAGCAAAGAGACCTTACCCTATGTCCACAGATGAGTTGAAAGAACTCAAGAAACAACTAGCAGAACAGTTAGGAAAAGGATTCATTAGAGAGAGTTCATCGTCATGGGGAGCACCAGTTCTGTTTGTTGAGAAGAAAGATAAGAGTCAACGTTTAGTT
Organism: Dactylis glomerata; assembly: GCA_007115705.1. Taxonomy (NCBI): domain Eukaryota; kingdom Viridiplantae; phylum Streptophyta; class Magnoliopsida; order Poales; family Poaceae; genus Dactylis; species Dactylis glomerata. The sequence goes on along the minus strand of QXEO01000037.1, from coordinate 558,784 downwards.
ATGGACTATCGTTCGTTGAACGAAGTGACCATCAAGAACAAATACCCACTACCAAGAATCAATGATTTGTTCGATCAGTTGGAAGGAGCTAGCGTATTCTCTAAGATCGACCTTAGATCCGGGTACTTTCAGCTCAAAATTAGAGAACATGATATTCCCAAGACAGCCTTCGTCACTAGATATGGCTCGTATGAATATACGGTGATGCCCTTTGGTTTAACCAATGCACCGTCATATTTCATGAGCATGATGAACAAAGTGTTCATGGAATTTCTAGATAAGTTTGTCGTTGTCTTCATTGACGACATACTGGTCTACTCGAAAAGCAAGGAAGAACATGAAAAGCATTTACGTACAATATTGGAGAAACTCAGAGAGCACAAGTTATATGCTAAATTCAACAAATGTGAGTTTTGGCTCAATGAAGTAGGATTTCTTGGACACATTATATCCAAGGAGGGAATTGCAGTCGACCCATCCAAGGTGATCGCAGTAACTGAATGGGAACCACCCAAAAATGTTGGGGAAATTCGTAGTTTCTTAGGACTGGCCGGATACTACCGGAGATTCATTGAGAACTTTTCAAAGATAGCTAAACCGATGACTGAGTTGCTGAAGAAAGAAAAGAAGTTCGAATGGACTGAAGCATGTGAAAACAGTTTTCAAGAGTTGAAAAGAAGATTGGTGTCTGCACCTATACTGTGCTTACCAGATATAGAAAAGGAATTTCAGGTATATTGCGACGCTTCTCGTCAAGGTTTAGGAAGTGTGTTGATGCAAGATGGCAGAGTAGCAGCCTATGCTTCTAGACAACTCAAGAAACATGAGCTCAACTATCCAACGCATGACCTTGAGTTAGCTTCAGTTGTTCACGCCTTGAAGATATGGAGACACTATTTGCTGGGAAAGAGATGTGAAGTCTTCACCGACCACAAAAGTTTGAAGTACATATTTACTCAGAAGGACCTCAACATGAGACAAAGAAGATGGTTAGAACTCATCAAAGATTACGACTTGAGTTTGCAATACCATCCTGGTAAAGCAAACGTAGTAGCTGATGCCCTAAGCCGTAAAACCTATGTGAACTGCCTATCAACAGAAGTGTTACCAGAAGATCTGTGTAGGGATTTGAGAGACCTTAGCCTAGAGGTAGTGCCGCAAGGTCACGTAGCATCGCTAGTGATGCAACCAACCCTGATGGACAGAATACGCCAAGCACAGAAAGGAGATAAAGATATTGAGAAGATCAAAGGGAACATGAGGAAAGACAAAGCCAAAGGCTTTAGCGAAGATGAGCAAGGAACTATCTGGTTTGAGAAACGCATCTGTGTACCTGATGACCCTGATATTAGAAGATTGATATTCCAAGAAGCCCATGAAACCCCATACTCGATTCATCCTGGAAATACCAAGATGTACCTAGACCTGAAAGGAAGATTTTGGTGGAGCAATATGAAGGGGGACATAGCCGAATACACGGCCAAGTGTGATGTATGCAGTAGAGTGAAAGCTGAACATCAAAAACCAGCCGGACTACTTCAACCACTGAAGGTGCCGGATTGGAAATGGGATCAAATTGGTATGGACTTCATCACTGGGTTACCCCGCACGAAGTCGGGATATGACTCGATTTGGGTTATAGTCGATCGTTTGACCAAGGTAGCTCATTTCATACCGGTAAAGACCACTTACACAAGTGCAAAGCTAGCTGATATCTACATGAAGAGGATAGTAAGCCTCCATGGTGTTCCCAAAAGCATCGTGTCTGATAGAGGAACCCAATTTACCTCTCACTTCTGGAAGCAACTTCATGAATCACTTGGAACTAGGCTGGAATTCAGCACAGCATTCCATCCGCAAACAGATGGACAAACAGAAAGAGTAAACCAAATTTTGGAAGATATGCTGAGAGCATGTGCCCTAGACTATGGTTCTAGCTGGGATGACAATTTGCCTTACGCTGAGTTTTCCTACAACAACAGCTATCAAGCCAGTATTGAGATGGCACCATTTGAAGCCTTGTACGGCAAGAAATGTACTACACCCCTACTATGGAGTGGTGTAGGAGAGCGAAGTTTCTTCGGACCCGATATCATTCAAGAAGCCGAAGAAAAGGTTAAATTGATCAAGGATAGACTGAAGATTGCCCAATCCCGTCAGAAGAGTTACTCGGATAGCAAACGTAGAGAAATCATCTATGAAGTTGGAGACAGAGCTTATCTCAGAGTGTCGCCCCTTCGTGGTGTTAAGAGGTTTGGCATCAAGGGTAAATTAGCACCTAGATTTATAGGGCCATTCAAAGTCCTATCTCGCAAAGGAGAAGTAGCCTATGAACTGGAACTGCCCGAAATTCTTTCGGCCGTACATAACGTGTTCCACGTGAGCCAGCTAAAGAAATGTCATCCAGAGATGTCAGAAACACCGTTGAACGATACAGTACCCCTCGAGGAAGTTCGACTAGAAAGTGACTTGACCTATGAGGAGAAACCCATCAAGATACTCGAGACAGCAGAAAGAACTACACGCACCAAAACCATCAAGTTCTGCAAGGTGCAGTGGAGTCACCACGCTGAAGAGGAAGCCACATGGGAGCGTGAAGATACCCTTCGAGAAGAACATCCACACCTATTTGCTAGCCTTTCCGAAGCTCGAGGGCGAGCTTCATCTTAAGGGGGTTAGTCTGTCACGACCCAGATTTTTCAAGATTTAAAATCTCATCATGCATTCATAGCATATTGCATTCCAGAATCTTTTCCCAAATTTTAGATACAAAAAGGTTTTCAGAAAGAAAGTATTTCAAAAAAATGAACTCCATTGTTGTGGAGCTATTCTATATTTTTCCCTTTAGTTAATTTCTTTTGAGAACCAAATAGTGGAAAGATAATAATCTTAACTTCCTATTTAATTGGACTCTATATCCAATTTCCTCATAAATTATTTCTTCCTCCATCTTATTGCAAACCTCTGGTTTAGTTTCTAAACACACTTTTAAAAGGACCAGAAGTGGTCAGCTTCGTTTTTGCTTAAATCTGAATGAAAGAACTTTTCAAAACTCAAATCAGAAATCCAGAAAAAGAAAAGGAGAAAGAAGAAATAAAAATCAAATTGGACCTCGGGGAACTGATTCGGCCCAGAGAAGAAACCAGCCCACGGCCCACTTTCCCTCAAACCCGAATCGGTACAGCCCCCCTCTCTCCTCCTCGCTGACAGGTGGGACCCACCTGTCATCACCGTCATCACTCCCCCTCTCTCTCCCCCTCCCAGTAACGTTCACCGGCGTTACTTCCCCGGCATTACTGGCGCCATAATTGGCCACCAAGCCTGCCCCTATAAAGCCCCCGCACCCCTCCTCTCGCCCCTCCCTTTCCCCTCTGAAACGACGCCGCAGGGCTGCCCAAATTGCTCGCCGGAGCTCCGCGGACCTGCAGCTATACGCCGTCGATTACTGCCAACCGGTGAGTCCCCGAGCCCTCTCACCCTATCCTATCTTCTTAACATGCTCGTGCGCACCCCATCATGCCTTTCTTCGCCCAAAACTCGCAGCAAATCGCCACCACCATCCTCGGCCGAAGGTCACCGTCGCCTGGAGCTCCTCCAGCCGCTCCTCGTCGCAGTTACAGGAAGGAATCGAAGTCGTCGATCAAGCACTCAAGCTCTTCGTCCTCTTCTACATCCCGTCAGCCACTTCCTCGCCGTCGCCGTTCAACGGAAGCTCGCCGTCGACCTCTCCCTGGCCGTATCTCACCGGAAACCTAGCCACCCCGGTGAGCTTCTCCCCTCCTTTCACCCCGTCCGTCAGATCGAGATCCAGTGGATCTGATAGAATCACTTACCGAACCGGTACTGGTTGATCTCGTGCGTCCACATCCACTTAGATCCAACGCACCACAGAGCTGATCCGCATGAACCGGTACCGACAAACCACAGATCGCCACGTGGCCAGCCTCAGTTCAAAACAGATTTCGTTTAGGTTTTCAAATCAGATTTGATCCAAATCTTTGAAAATCATAACTTTTGATCCGTAACTCGAAAAATAGCAAATAATATACCGTTGGAATCCTTGGGATGTGTAGAATCCAATGATTCAATAAAACCTATTATTTTATGGGTTTATTTTGAATCCATTGGCAGATCTGAATCAAGCCCTAGGATTCGTATTAAATTCGTACCTTTTGTTCTGTAAGTCCAGATGCTACAAATTTGTAGTCTATGGAATCCTTGGAACATTTAGAACACTCCAGAAGCAAAAGTTTTCAAAATTAAAACGTGCACAAACTTGCTATGGTTAAATTTGCTCAAATCACCTTTTTCTTCACCAATTGTTTTCAAAAAACTATTTTTGAGTAAAACCACTTGCAGTAGCTTCATGTTACTGTCACCCAACCAGTGGTAGCTCCAACTTATTCTTGCAGGACAGTACCAACCAGAACTAAATTTTCTAAAGTACTATCCTGATGCAGCAAATGCACTTTTGTAAGTCCCTTGTTATTTAATTAATAAAAACCTTTCCAACACCACACTTGTTTTCAAAAGCCACTTGATCCACCCAATCAACCTCTTCACACACTCACATAGTGTGTGAAATTAAAATGTCATCTGCATACATGCACACATGCATACATGTCTATGGTTGTCATTAGAAATAGAATATTGATTGTTGATTGTTGGATTGAATAGATTGTGAAGAGGAGCAAGGCTACTATTGTAACTGTTGTGAGTGTGCAAGCTGCTACCAAGGCAAGTGACACACATGTTCCCCTACCCATTTTTACTTATGCATTAGTAAATTCACCCCTTGTAGTATGCATGATAGGTGTTTTACTCAACTGTTTTATCAAATGCTTAGATCCTAGTAGTGTGTAGCTATCCCTCAAACCCCACCTGATAGGATGCTAAGTACTTTGTTAATATTGATGCCATGCTAAGATCACTTGAAAAGTGTTTTGTGAAAAGTTAAGAACTTCAACTAAAATGAAACACCTGGGTGGATTGGTATGATGATGGAGGTGGTGTTGAGTGGCGACCTGGGGCTACACTACGTGTAGTTGCTGCCTGGGCGTACACTTGTGGATGGCCACCCAGGAACAAAGAGATGGCTATGTCTTCCATGCTTAGATGTACTTCCAGTGCAGCCTTATGACATTATGGGCTCTGTCTTGACTGATTAGAATGTGGGAGTGCAACTTGTCGGCAAGAAGTGGTGGTAGTCAAATTATAGGTTGGGAGCGGTGCTTGCCAAGTTAGTTGTCCTCTCCTTCTAAAAGGTCTCGTTTCATTTTATGTATGGGCATAAAATGAATCGTAAGGTGAAAGTGCACAACCCTTGCAAGGTGTTTAAATCTAATCGATTAGCCGTGTCCTCGGTTATGGACAATTGAGTCTCTAGACATGGAATGTACGGAATAATCTCATCACCGATTCTGAATTATTAAAATCTTGTCTAGAAACCCCTAGGTAGGAACTAAGGACCATTCACTCCAAAGGGGTGATGGTGCCTGAGGTTCCAACTTTGTTGGATTGCGCCCAGTGCTACATAACTTGCAACTATGTAGTGATTGGGGGTTATTTCGACCCTTCAAAATAAAATCTTTGAATTAAAATCTTGACTTAAAATAGGACCAAATTGGCTTTGTGCAAATCTAGCCCAGAGATCCACCAGCCAAATAGCATGTAGCTAGATCTTTCCCAACTGCCACCAAATAAGTGTCATTTGCCAGTACATCATTGTACTGACCCCCATACTTGGGGCTGCATAATCAAATGTGCAGGTTCTTCCGATGAGGAGTGAAGTGTTAGGATCTCGAGTCTACATACCAACATGACTGCCTGTGGCGCATGCTGAAGATGGAGGCTCGCTATTATTATATTTCCGTTGTGCTTAAGTTGAACTCTGTTTACTCTTGTCGGTCTATGTGACCAAGGAACTTGTATTAATCGTGAGACTTATGTATCTGGATCTGCGTGTAATCTCGACACTATGTGATGAATACTATATTTTGTTATGTGGTGCTATCATTGATCCAGGGAATAGCACATAACACAGGTGTTCCGCCTTAAGCCAAAGGTGGGGCGTCACATTGTTACTAGCAAAATTGTTCCTATAAGCATTGTTGTTAAAATTATTATTTCTAATGAAGTTCACATCAACATGCTCTTCTTGAGCAACCAAAGAGGCCAAAGGAACATTATTAGGATCTACATGAGTCCTATCATTTGAAAGCATAAGCATAATAGCATCAATCTTATCACTCAAGGAAGAGGTTTCCTCAACAGAATTTGCCTTCTTACCTTGTGGAGCTCTCTCGGTGTGCCATTCAGAGTAATTTACCATCATATTGTCGAGAAGCTTTGTTGCGGTGCCCAAGGTAAGGGACATAAAAGTGCCTCCAGCAGCTGAATCAAGTAGGTTCCTCGAAGAAAAATTCAGTCCTGCATAAAAAGTTTGAACAATCATCCAAGTAGTCAGTCCATGAGTGGGACAATTCTTTATCATAGATTTCATTCTTTCCCAAGCTTGAGCAACATGTTCATTATCAAACTGACTAAACTTCATAATATTGCTATGCAAAGCTATAATCTTAGCAGGAGATTAGTATCTATCAATAAAAGCATCCTTACACTTAGCCCATGAATTAATACTATTTTTAGGCAAAGAAAGCAACCAATCCTTAGCTTTTCCTCTCAAAGAAAAAGGAAATAGCTTAAGCTTAATAATATCACTTTCAACATCCTTATATTTCTGCATCTCACATAGCTCAACAAAATTGTTGAGATGAGCTGCAGCATCTTCAGTACTAGCACTAGAAAATTGCTCTTTCATAACAAGGTTCAACAAAGCAGGCTTAATCTCATAAAAATTTGCAGTAGGAGCAGGTGGCAGAATAGGAGTGCAGATAAAATCACTATTATTCGTGCTAGTAAAGTCACACAACTTGGTGTTTTCAGGAGTAGCCATTCTAGCAAACTAAAAGCAGACAAGTAAAAACAACTATCAAGGATTCTAATTTTTTTGGGCTTTTGATAAAACGATGCAAGTAAAAATAAAGTAAGGCAAAACTTAAAACAAAGTAAAGGATGTGCGTGCAAAAACTCCCCTCGCAGAAGTCTTCTTCTTCCTCCCCGGCAACGGCGCCAGAAAATATGCTTGATGCCGAGTAAATGACCGGCCCGTTGGGAACCCCAAGAGGAAGGTGTGATGAATATAGCAGCAAGATTTTCCCTCAGTACGAAACCAAGGTTTGTCGATCAGGAGAGGAAAGAGCCAAACGACTGAAGGTGATGCTTGCTAGCTTGCGACAGCTCCGAACAATTTATAGGGCGCCTCATCCAAGCTTTGCTTTGCTAGCTGCAACGTGGAACCTGCACACAACACAACCAAATACTTTGTTCCTAACTTACGATGAGGTTGTCAATCTCACCGGTTTGCTTGAAACAAAGGGTATGAGCGTATTGAGTGGAAAATGATAATAGTATGCGAGTAAAGTAAACAGTGCGAGTAAAGTAAACAGGTGATGGCAATATAAAGGAAATAGGACCGGGATCCATAGTTCACTAGTGGTGTCTCTCCATAAGATAAAATAATACATGCTGGGTAAACAAATTATAGTTGGGCAATTGATAGAATAAAGACAACGTGCATATGATGAGATGATCACTATGAGATTTACTCTGGGCATTACAACAAGATACATAGACCGCCATCCAACTGCATCTATGACTAATAATCCACTCACGGGGATATCGTCTGAACACCCCATGAGTATTAAGTTGCGAACAACAGATAACTGCATTAAGCAAAGTGTGTAATGTAAACAAAGCATATGCCCTCGAGCATATGAATGTTGTTTTCCCCCTAGTAGCAACATCACATCTACAACCTTAGATGTTTCTGTCACTCCCCCAGATTAAATAGAGGCATGAACCCACTATCGAGCATAAATACCCCCTCTTGGAGTCACTAGCAACTACTCGGCCAAGATAGCTACTAACAACGGAGAGCATGCAAGATCATGAACAACATAGAGATAACATAAGATAAATTTCAGTACATCAACTCAAGCATAACACCAATATTCATCGGATCCCAACAAACCAAACATGTAGAATTACATAACGGTGATCTCAATCATGTAGGACAGCTCATGACATCTAAACATGAAGCACATGGTGGAGAAGACAACCATCTAGCTACTGCTATGGACCCATAGTCCAAGGTAGACTACTCACTCATCACTCCGGAGGCAAGCATGGCGATGAAGAAAACCTCCGGTGGCGATTTCCCTCTCTGACAGGGTGCTGGGAAGAGCTTCTGGACCCTCCCGATCTTCAGGTCGATGGCGGCGGCGGATCGCGATGTGTTCTGGAAAACTGATCGGGTCTTTAGGTTTTTCCCATCGAGGGGTCTTTATAGGCGAAGGGGCATCGTCAGAAGTGGACCGAGACAGTCTCACACATAGGGGGCGCGGCCAGGGCCTGGGCTGCGCCGCCCTGGTGTGTGGCCACCTCGTGGCCCCACTCCGTCTCCTCTTCGGTTCCCTGGAAGCTTCGGTGAAATTCTGGGCGACTGGCTTTGGTTTCGTCCAATTCCGAGAATATTTCCTGTGTAGCTTTTCTGAAACACAAAAATAGCAGAAAACAGGGAACTGACACTGTGGCGACTTGTTAATAGGTTAGTTCCGGAAAATGCATAAAAGTGCCACGAAGTGTAACGAAACACTAAGCAAATGGTGTAAAAACAAGCATGGAGCATCAAAAATTATGGATACGTTGGAGACGTATCAGTAAGTGTGTTTAATAAAAGTACTAAGAAAGCTGTAGAACCTGATGAGCAAATTACTATTAAGTCTCATGTGGCTATAGTGAAGGACCTTGTTACTAAAGATGTTGGAGATGAACATATTGTCTTTTGTGAAGATGCTACTAACATTGTTTCACATCCTAGTAGGCGTAGGAAAACAAGTGTTCCTGTTATCTTTGTCAGGATTGGCGATCATTGCTATTATGGTTTATGTGACATTGGTGCAAGTTCAAGTGCTATTCCTATAGAGCTTTACAGAGAAATTATGCATGAGATTGGCCCTTGTGAACTAGAGGAGATTGATGTGGTTATTCAGCTTGCTAACAGAGAGACTGTCTTGCCACTTGGTATTGTTCGAGATGTGTAAGTTTTATGCGGTAAGACTAAGTATCGTACTGATTTTCTAGTACTTGGTAAGGAAGCTAGTAAAACTTGTCCTATTATTTTCGGTAGACCCTTTTTGAATACTTGTGGTGCTATGATAGATTGTAAGAAGGAGAATTTTTTTACTAAGTTTAATGGAGAATCTTATGAGTTTAATTTTTCTAAGTTTGCTAAGACTTCTTATGAAAATGAATTGCCTAATGAAATTTTTTTAGTTGAACAGCTTGCCTCTATTGCTCTTGCTCCTAATAATGCTTTGCAGCAATTTATGGAGGACCATGAAAGTGATGTCTTCAGGGAGGAAAGAGAAGAGATTGACGATATTCTTCTTTATCAACCACTGTTGATTAAGCACAATTTACCTGTGGAGGATCTTGGTACCACTTTGCCACCTAAGGAAGATCTGTTTTTGAATTAAAACCTTTACCTGATGATCTTAAGTATGCTTATATAGATGATAAGAAAATATATCCTGTTATTATCAGTTCTAAACTTTCAGGGAAGGAAGAAGAAAGGTTATTGGAAGTATTGAGGAAACATCGAGGAGCTATGGGCTATACTCTTGATGATTTAAAAGGAATTTCTCCTACTATATGTCAGCATGCTATTAACATGGAAGAAGATGCAAAGCCAGTAGTTGAACATCAATGCCGCCTAATTCCAAAGATGAAGGAAGTGGCAAGAAATGAGGTATTGAAGCTCCTTGATGCTGGTATTATTTATCCTATTGCTGATAGTAGATGGGTTAGTCCTGTTCATTGTGTTCCTAAGAAAGGAGGTATGACTGTTGTGCCTAATGAGAATAACGAGCTTATTCCTCAAAGGGTAGTAGTTGGTTATAGGATGTGCATTGATTTTAAAAAGGTAAACAAAGTTACTAAGAAAGATCATTATCCTTTACCATTTATAGATCAAATGCTAGAGAGGTTATCTAAGAAGACTCATTTTTGTTTTCTTGATGGTTATTCTGGTTTCTCTCAGATTGCTGTTAAAAAGCAAGATCAAGAGAAAACCAATTTTACTTGTCCTTATGGAACTTATGCTTATAGTCGTATGCCGTTCGGTTTGTGCAATGCTCCTGCTACTTTTCAAAGATGCATGTCTGGTTATACTTTTCAATGCCGTTCGGTTTGTGAAGAAATTGTGAAGGTTTTCATGGACGATTTTTCCATCTATGGAACTTCTTTTGATAATTGTTTGCACAATCTTGATAAAGTTTTGCAGAGGTGTGAAGAAACTAATCTTGTTCTAAATTGGGAGAAATGCCATTTTATGGTGAATGAAGGAATTGTTCTTGGACATAAAATCTCCAAAAGAGGTATCGAAGTTGATAGAGCAAAGGTTGAAGCAATTGAGAAAAATGCCCTGTCCCAGGGATGTTAAAGGTATTCGTAGTATTCTTGGTCATGCTGGTTTCTATAGGAGGTTTATTAAAGATTTCTCTAAGATTTCAAAGCCTCTTACTAATCTTCTTCAAAAAGATGTACCATTTGTTTTTGATGATGATTGTAAGGAAGCTTTTGAAACTCTTAAGAAGGCTTTAACTACTGCTCCTATTGTTCAACCACCTGATTGGAATTTACCCTTTGAAATTATGTGTGATGCTAGTGATTTTGCTTTTGGTGCTGTTCTTGGACAGCGCATAGATAAGAAGTTGAAGGTTATTCATTATGCTAGTAAGACTCTTGATGCTGCTCAGAAGAATTATGCTACCACTGAGAAAGAGTTTCTTGTTGTTGTTTTTGCATGTGATAAGTTTAGACCTTACATTGTTGATTCTGTTACTATTCATACTGATCACGCTGCTATTAGATATCTTATGTCTAAGAAGGATGCTAAGCCTAGGCTTATTAGATGGGTGTTGCTTTTACAAGAGTTTGATTTGCATATTGTAGATAGAAAAGGTGCTGAAAATCCTGTTACTGACAATTTGTCTAGATTGAAAATATTTCTTTTGATCCCATTCCTGTTAATGATAGTTTTCCAAATGAACAGTTGGCTTCGATAAATGTAACTTTGTGAGACCTTCCTTGGTATGCTGATTATGCTAACTTTATTGTTTCCAAGTATTTGCCTCCAACCTTTATAGCTCAACAAAGAAGAAAATTCTTTTATGATCTGAGGCATTATTTTTGGGATGACCCACACTTATATAAAGAAGGAGTTGATGGTATTATGCGAAGATGTGTTCCAGAGTATGAGCAACAAGAAATATTGAGAAAATGCCATGGAAGTGCTTATGGAGGACATCATGTTGGAGATAGAACTGCGCAAAAGGTTCTACAATCAGGTTTTTATTGGCCAACCCTTTTTAAAGATGCTAGAAGGTATGTTTTATCTTGCGATGAATGTCAAAGAGTTGGTAATATTTCTAGACGAAATGAAATGCCTATGAGTTACACTCTTGTTATTGAACCATTTGATTGTTGGGGATTTGACTTTATGGGTCCTTTTCCTCCTTCAAAAGGTTATACTCATATACTTGTTGCTGTTGATTATGTTACCAAGTGGGTAGAAGCCATACCTACAAAGAGTGCCGATGGTGAGACCTCGTTAAAAATGCTTAAGGATGTTATTTTTCCTAGGTTTGGTGTGCCTAGATATCTTATGACTGATGGAGGTTCTCATTTTATTCATGGCGGTTTTAGGAAAACTCTTGCTAGATATGACGTTAATCATAGAATTGCTTCTGCTTATCATCCCCAAACCAGTGGGCAGGTAGAACTTTCAAATAGAGAGATCAAGTCTATCTTGCAGAAGACTGTTAATAGATCTAGGAAAAACTGGGCTAGCAAGTTAAATGATGCTTTATGGGCTTATAGAACTGCTTATAAGAACCCCATGGGCATGTCTCCTTACAAGATGGTTTACGGAAAAGCGTGTCACTTTAATCATAGAATTGCTTCTGCTTATCATCCCCAAACCAGTGGGCAGGTAGAACTTTCAAATAGAGAGATCAAGTCTATCTTGCAGAAGACTGTTAATAGATCTAGGAAAAACTGGGCTAGCAAGTTAAATGATGCTTTATGGGCTTATAGAACTGCTTATAAGAACCCCATGGGCATGTCTCCTTACAAGATGGTTTACGGAAAAGCGTGTCACTTGCCCTTAGAATTAGAACACAAAGCTTTCTGGGCAGTGAAAGAGCTTAACAGGGAATTTAAACTCGCCGGTAAGAAAAGGTTGTTAGATTTGAGTTCTTTAGATGAGTGGAGAAACGAAGTTTACGAGAATGCCAGACTTTTCAAAGAGAAAGTCAAGCAATGGCATGATAAGAAAATTCTTAAGAGAGAGTTTCATGTTGGTGAGAAAGTTCTATTGTACAGGTCCTGTCTCAGATTTTTTGCAGGAAAATTACTCTCTAAATGGGAAGGACCATATGTTATTGAAGAGGTGTACCGCTCAGGTGCGATAAAGATTGCTTCATTAAAAGATGACACTACACAAGTGGTGAATGGGCAAAGACTCAAACATTATATTGCTGGAGATTCATATAATGAAGATGTTGATGTTATTCAAACGGTTTCTCTGGAAGAATTCATCCAGGACAATATGCAGGAACGTGCAGAGTTTGTTTTCGAATAGGTAACAGTTCTAGTCAGAAAAGGTTCGCGTTAAACTTTTTCAGTAATATTTTTATTGTTTTTATTAAATATGAAAAATCACGAGACAAAAACGGGAAGGAGACAAAGTCCGGTGGCTCCTCACCACCACGGGGCGCGGGCCCACCCCTGGCCACGCCACCCTGTGGTGAGACCACCTCAGAGCTCGTTTCCGTCCCGGTTTCCTCCTGAGATTTTGTTTTGATGTTTAATTTTTGCCTATATAACCCCCCGGATTGCCCGAGGTCTGTATATCGTTTTCTCGTCGTGTTTTTGTTTTGAGCTGTTTCTATCAGGAGTTGATCTCAGTTTTGGGAGCATCATGGCTCCTTCAAGCGATGACAAGGGCAAAAAGCCTATGGAAGAGGATCACCAAGACCGCAAGATGAAGGAAGAACAGGTGGCTGGAGGATCGAGGGCAAGAGACCCTACTTTCGTAGGATCAATGAACGCTGGGCGTGCCTTTTCTCATAATATGCAGGGCCAACATTACCAGTCTTGGATCTAAATTTCATGCCTATAATAAAAGAGGGTATGCTGGTCACTGACGAGCTTTGTGCCCAATACCAAGTTCTAGAGAGGGAGATACAGATACTTCAAGAAGAGAATCTCAGACTTCGCAGGATGCTGGAACTTTTACTTGGTCCAAGGATGATCTTGCCACCACTGCCGAAGGAGTAACTCGTCATTTGTATTGGCATCCCCTTGGCTTGTTCTAAGCTTGGGGGAGTGCCGCGGTATCACATCATTATCTTTTACTCATTTACTTTTCAAGTAGAGTCATATCATGAATAGAGAAGTTATCTTATAGAATAGTTTGCAGTGTGGAAGTATCCTCCTTAGTTGGTTATCTATTTATCCCTTGGTGTGAGTTGCGGTAATGAAATATTAATGAGAAGTTTTATCGTTTACTTTCTGCACACTTTATTTTAGTTTGCAATGTTTCTTATATGATTAGTCTTATTGATTAGTATTGGTATCACTTTGGGAGCATTAGTAAATTTAGTTGGTTTTGGCAAACTTAGCTTGGTCAGTAGCAACGTTACCTTGAGGTTTGAGTAGAAAAGAAGAAAGAAGTGCTTGTAGTTACATCACTTCAGTTTCCTTCATGATTGGCTTATAAGCAATAGTATTCTCAAAGTTAAAATCATTGTACTTTCAAGGAAGTTTGCATGATTGTTCCTATTATATGTATGTTTGTTTGTTTCATGCAACTCTTATGCTTGCTACCCAGCCTTGCTAGCCAAAAACCTGTACTGAGAGGGAATACTTCTCGTGCATCCAACTCCCAAAAACCAAGTTACTTCCAAAGAGTCCACTATAAATTCCTATGCATGGTATTTCAAGCCATTCCAAGTAAATTTTCATGTGCTACCTTTCAAAAACCTTCAACTACTTCTCATTTTGTGCCACTGTTTTTAGCTCATGAGGACGTAGTGGATGGGTTTGTTATCTTCCATACTAAATTAAGTACCCCTCGACTAGGCAGCTTCATCTGCTCATCATTAATTTTACAAGGGAGCTGGTCAGACCATTGTAATCTCAAAAAGAAAAGAAAAAGGCACTCCTCCATGGTTTGTGAAAGTTGGTGGGCACCCGATGGAATCGGTTAGCCATGGTTTGAGAAAGGAAAATGTGGGGAGGAGTGCCAAGCTATAAAAGAGCACAATTGTGCCAATTAATCAACATCTCGGAACCGCTCTCACTTGTTTAGTATGGAAGATATCAAGAACTCCGTTGCTAGTCGTTGACAAAAGCAACCACCTCTCAAAATAACTTTTACCTTTGTTTTACAAATGAAAAGCTCTAGCACATGTTTAATCCCTGCTTCCCTCTGCGAAGGGCCTATCTTTTACTTTTATGTTGAGTCAACCTATTCCCTTCTATCTCAAGCAAGCATTTGAGTTGTTATGTTTCACTCATCCATATGTTGATCCGTTCAATCATGTTTACTATCTTCTTTTGTTTAGTACAATGCTTTTATCTGAAGGAATATATCTTTGAAAGCTTTCTATGATTGCAAAAAGTTTGTTTCGTTGAGCATATGGTTTTTGCTATATTAGCTCTGTTTTAAAAGGCTCCGTTAAAAAGCAAGTATAGTTTGTTCATTGTTCTCTGACCAAGAACTAAGGTTTGCCATCACCAATTATAGTTTACCTTGTGCATCTTTATTTGTGATTCCCTATTACTTATTGCAAGTCTACATCATATAAAGGGAAGTTGTTGTCTATTATAATTTGTGTCTTGGTGAATGTGATGCTTCTTGTCCGTATTTTGATTATCAACACTTCACTCCATAAACCTGTGGTCATGTTTACCGAGTTTAGTTTTCGCTTGGGGACAAGCGAGGTCTGAGCTTGGGGGGGTTGATACGTCCATTTTGCATCACTATTTTGTATCATAATTTACTGTTATTCATTGATATATTTCACATTTAGAGATGATACTTATGTTGTTTCCTCTTTAAAGAGCATTTCCCTAATAAATGTATTTTGGTGTTTGTTAACAACATATGGTGAATTAACCATGCTATTAAAGTTATGCAGATTTTCTAGGTTGATTCAGGATCTCGCAGAGGTGCACCCCAAAAAGGAAGAAAAGATCGGAGCCCGTAGTCCAGTAGTGGGTTTAGGGCTTAGTTGTCTTGCAGGGTGCTTTGCAAAGGTCAAAGTGGTGGAGAGGGTCTCCACGAAGTGCTGCTGTTGCACCTCCTAGGGCAGAGACTCTGGCCCTGCTGGCCGGAGACTCCGGTCTAGGTGTCTCGCCCTGGCAATCCTCCAAGTCGGACAAGTCAGATGCCCACCCGGAATCGGGCCGGAGACTTTGTGTCTCTGGCCGGAGACTCCGGGTAGGCAGGCTGAGGCCGGAGACTCCGGTCCCCAGGGGCCGGAGACTCCGGTTTGTCTGGCTAGATTCTTGATTGCTAGAGTCTCGGATGATTCAGACTCCAGTCCAAAGTTGGGCCGGAGACTTTGGTCCTTGGCCGGAGACTCCGGTGCTGGAGTCACTTAGGGCAGAGACTCTGGCCCTCCAGGCTGGAGACTCCGGCCCTAGTCGGCCTGCAATGGCTACATTTCGTGGAGGACTATATAAAGCCTTCTTCTACCTCTAGAAGGGGCTGCGGCTTCCACTCTCTCTCCTCCATTGTTGCTAAGCTTCAAAGCCCTAGATCTCTCTCCCTAGCCACTAGAACTCAAAGCCCTTTTGGGATTTGAGGGAGAAGACCTAGATCTACACTTCCACCAAGGCGATTTGATTTCCCCCCTTGTTTTGTTGAGGGGCTTGTAACTCTTGTGTTCATCAGATTCCTAGCCGGAAGAAGCCATCCTCCAAGCTTAACTTTGTGTGTAAGAGCTTGGTGGGCCTATTGGGAGCCTCCAATTGAGTTGTGGAGCTTGCCCCAATACTTTCTGTAAAGGTCTCATGCCGCCTTCAAGGGCATCGCTTAGTGGGGCGTGAACTTGCCTTTGTGGCTTGTTCACCGGAGAATAGGGTGAGCCTTTGTGGCGTTGGTGGCCTTTGTGGTACCATACCTCTCCAACGTAGACATACTTCCCGTAACAAGGAAGGAACTACGGGAATACATCCTTGTGTCTTCGTGTATCCATTGCGGTTACCTCTATCCTTTACTTGTACCTTTACTTATATTGTTATTGCTAGCTTGCTTGTCACTCTAGGTAAATTCACTTAGTAGCACATCTAGAGAATTTACCTTCTTGTCTAGCCTTAACTTGAAAAGAAGTAAAAAATTGGGTAGCTCCTATTCACCCCCCCCCCTCTAGTCGCTCATACGATCCTTTCATTTTGGTATCAGAGCGTGGTCTCTTATTTGGGCTTAACCGCCTAAGAGTATGGGCGATAGTATGGATGAGGATAAGGGTAAAGAAACTCCTCCCGAAGATACTCCTCCATCTATCTCTTCTTCTTCAATCTCACGTGAGGAGCATTTGGCGTCCTTGGAAACATTTCAAACCTCTATGAGATTGGAGATGAAGGCTATGTTTGAGGAATATTTTGGGAAGAAACCTTCCAGACTCACTGACCCAAACACCACACTTAATGTGGATCTCTCCTTGGCTAAGGTGAAGCCACCTAATAATGTCTCCACCTCCGCCGAGAATAAAGGTGCCCCACCTAAGGAAAATGATGGCCCGGCAAAGGGTGCATTCATTCCACCCCCCAACACTTACTCCCCTCCTCCGGTCCATTATCCTATGCCACACATTAACAACATGGGATCTCCTCCTAAGCTTGATTCTCGCAATTTTATTAAATGGCAAGGACTAATGAAATCTCATATTTCTAGCTCTTCTACTCATTTGTGGAGGGTCATACAAAATGGCTTTGCACCTCATGATCCTCACAACTTGACCGGAAGGGAAGAAGTTGATGAGCAACTCAATGCCACTGCCAAGCATCTCCTTCAACAAGCCGTGCCGGATACTCATGCGGCACACATCAACAACTTGAGCACCGCCAAGGAAGTGTGGGACTATCTCACTATGCTCTTCATTGGGAATGAGAGTATTCGGTCCTCCAAGTTTGATGAGCTCAAGAGTGAAGAGAGGGATTTCATTATGCGAGATAATGAGACTCCCGATGAGATGTACCAAAGGATCTTGGCTCTTGCAACGGCCTTGACCGGGTTTGGGTGCAAAGACAATGGTGATGACTATGTCAAGCGTATGTTCATTACCTCCATCAACCGAAAAGAACCCATCCGGTCCGAGATAATCCGTTCAAGACCGGATTTTGGGAGTATGACCTCAAATGAAGTTCTTTGCGAGTACACCGCCTTGAATATCTTGAAGAAGAATGCGTAAGAGACTAGAGCTTGTGTTCATGCCGGATAAGGAGTTCACAATCTTGCTCTCAAGGCCAAGGTGGTGTACAAGCAAGGTGAAGGAGAAGAAGAAATATATGAAGAAGAGTGTTGGTCTCCGGAAGATATCAAGTTGGCACTCCATGAAAACTTGGCTCTCAATGCAAGTGCTTTTTGAGATGCCAACAAGCACAAGATGAAGGGATCCAAGTTCAAGTCATCTCCAAGGAAGGGCGGTGACTCTGAAGTAAGGCATTGCTACAATTGTGGAGGAATCAAGCACTTCATTGCCGAATGTCCTTATGAGAACAAGGAGGACAATGGAGACCGGCTCATCCCCAAGCGCCGGTCATCAAAGTTCTCCCCTTCCAAGAAGCATGGGAACAAGGACGACAAGAAGAAAGGAGAAAGATTGTTGGTGGTACATGAGGAGTATGACTCCAGGTCCGATGATGATGACTCCGAAGATGAAGCGAATGGAGAAATAGCCGCCATTGCTATTGTCTCCACTCCACCTACATCCCTCTTCAACTCACATAATGAGAACGCCATCATCACCAACCACAAGTGTCTTATGGTCAAGGGCTCGGAGGTAACATCATCACCTACTCCTTCATCATCTCATTCCGATTCTACTTCTATGGATGATGTGAGTAGTCTTAAGATTAAGAAAGAACTAGTTTCTTGTGATGAATTTATTGCTAACATGAAGGGGCCAACCAAGGTATACATTGAGACACTAATGTGTCAAATAGGTGATGCCCATGACACTATCAAGGAGAAGGAGGAGTTGGAAAGATTAGCCGCCGATGATATTGGCTCTCTATCAATTGAGCTCAAAGAAGAGCAAAACTTGAGAGTCTCTTTAGAGGAGAAATTGTTGGGACTAGAAGAGTCTCATAATCTAAACTTGTCAAAACTCACTAAAAATGTGACCATGCTCTTGCTATGGTCATGTTGCTTAAAAAGGAGAAAGTTGAATTTGACGTTGGTCATAATGATTTTCGTGAGAAGTTTGAGAAGCTTGAAGAAGCCTACAAGGTTTTGGAAAGCAAATTCTCTAGTCTCACCAAGATCTGTGAGCAACTTCAAATTCAACTAACTATTGAACAATATAAAGTCCCACCAATGCAAGTTATTGAAGTTCCTTGTTCTTCTAACCCCATATGTGATCATAGTGATATCATTGAGGAGAACATTAGGTTGAAGGCCGAACTTGCCAAGGGCCTTGCCACTTGCATTCAAGGAGAAAAGAATCTCAATGATCTCTTGAATAATCAACGAATGAACAAGGGCAAGGAAGGTCTCGGATTTGTTGCCGAGTCCTCTAAAAGGGGGAATCTCGGATTGGTGGCCGAGCCCTTAAAGAAAAAGAAGATGAAGAAGAACAAGAAGCCTGCTGCTGCTTCTCCCACTCCTCATGTTCCTTTTGACATTTGTTACATAGAGGAGGAGTGGGAGGAGCTCAAGGGAAAGGAGAAGGAGGAGAAGGTCGAAGTGACCGGAGTCTCCGGGTCCAAGGGTCCGGAGTCTCCGGCTGGTTCATCTAGCCCGGAGTCTCCGGCCCCCAAGGCTAGTCTCCGGCCCTACTCACAATGACTTTGCAGGAAAATATAACCCTCATTATGTTCTTCTCAGGGATTATTATGGTGATGTCTATGCTAGATATGTTGGTCCCTATGATGGTTACATTGAATATGCTATTTGGGTACCTAAGATTCTTGTGACTAACAAAAGAGGACCCATCAAAAAATGGGGACCTAAATCCAAGAATTGATCTCTTGTAGGACAATGCTTCCGGAGGAGAAAAATGGATTATTGATAGTGGTGCCACAAGCCACATGACCGGAAGCAAAAATATTGTGGAAGATCTAAGGCCAAATACTTCAAATGTCACAGGTCTCATATGGTGACAAGTCATCCTCTAAGGTACTTGGTTTCGGTAAGGTGGTGATCACTTCGGACGTGTCCCTAGTGAATGTCATGCTTGTCGAAACCATTGGTTATAATTTACTTTCCATTCGTCAACTTGCTACTATGGGCTATGCCACATATTTTGATGTTGACATTGTGGTCATCATGTGGAGTAAGTCTCTCAAGGTTGTCTTTGTTGGGTATGTCGAAAATGGCTTGTATGTGGTGGACTTCTCGGAGAAACCCACTATGGCCACGATATGCCTAATTGCTAAGGCCGACGTGGGATGGATTTGGCATCGCTGGTTAGCCCACGTCAATATGAGAGCTTTGCAAAATCTCTACACTGGCGGCCACATACTCGGACTAAAGGATGTTTCTTTTGCCAAAGATCGTGTTTATAGGGCTTGCATTGAAGGGAAGATGCATGAAACAAGCCATCCAAGCAAGACTATTATCTCTTCCAAGAGGTGCTTGGAGCTCCTTCACATGGATCTCTTTGGACCTCCCACTTATGCAAGTCTTGGTGGCAAGAAGTATTGCTTGGTGATTGTCGATGACTATTCAAGATATACTTGGGTTTATTTCTTTGAGTTCAAGAGTGAGACCCAACAAACCATCAAAGACTTTGCCACCGAAGTTGAGCGTCAATTCAATACCACCATATTGACTATAAGGAGTGACAATGGCACCGAGTTCAAGAACTACTCCCTAAATGAGTTTCTTAGTGATGCGGGCATCAAACATCAATATTCCGCTGCATATACCCCGCAACAAAATGGAGTTGCTGAGAGGAAGAACCAGACTCTTATGGATGCGGCAAGAACCATATTGGCGGAGTTTAAGTCTCCATACAACTTTTGGGCGGAAGCTATTAATACCGCATGCCATGCCACCAACCGGCTTTATCTCCGCAAGAACTTGAACATGACTCCATATGAAATACTTACCAGGCGAAAGCCCAACATCACGTACTTCCGGGTATTTGGTTGTAAGTGCTTCTATCTCAAGAAAGGTGTTCGATTGTCAAAATTTGATTCTAAAGCTTTAGAGGGTATCTTTGTTGGTTACTCCTCGGACTCACATTTCTATAGGATCTATAGCAAGTCCACCGAGCATGTTATAGAGACTTGTAATGTGAGGTTCGATGAAGATAATGGTTCCTTTGTGGGACAAAGTGGTGTTTGTGTTATAGGTGACAAAATTCCTCCCCAAGCCATAAGAAGAATGGGTGTCGGATTCTACCGGCCCATTGAGGGACACCTTTTGGCCGAAGAAGAAGGACAATGCTCTACACAAGTGGAGCCTTCACCTGCTGAACACCCATAGGACATTGACCAAAGACAAGCTGCACACCCTCAACCTGAAGATCACTCCATCGAGCAATCTTGCCCAGAGTCTCTGGCCCCTGTGGTCCGGAGTCTCCAGCCTATACCAGAGTCTCCAGGTTTGGATACCGGAGTCTCCGGGGGTGATCAAGGCCCTGATGAAGATCCATCTGATTTCTGTGGTTACGGGACACTTGATGATCAAGGCAATCCAACTGGTCAAGGCAAGGACCAGAACAGCGATCATGAAGATGATCAAGTAGTCTCTCAAGAATCTCCTCTTGAGGCTCGCACTCGCCGTGAGAAGAAGCTTGAGTCCATACTCCGATAAAGAAGCATATCCTTGGAAAATTTTGTTGGGAGTGTTCGTAAAGGTGTCTCCACAAGGAGGCAACTTTCTAACTTTAGCTCTCATCATGCTTTTGTCTCTTGTGTAGAACCCAAGAAAGTTTATGAGGCGCTTGAGGATTCAGATTGGCTTAATGCCATGCATGATGAACTCAACAACTTTGAGTGCAACAAAGTTTGGACTCTAGTAGAAAGACCCAAAGATTGCAGTAATGTCATTGGGACCAAGTGGATCTTCAAGAACAAGCAAGATGCAAATGGCATTGTCATTCGTAACAAGGCAAGATTGGTGTCTCAAGGTTTCTCCCAAGTTGAGGGTATTGACTTTCGTGAAACTTTCGCTCCCGTTGCTCGTCTTGAATCTATTCGCATCTTACTTGCATATGCATCTCATCATAACTTTAAACTTCAACAAATGGATATTAAAAGTGCATTTCTTAATGGTCCCTTAAATGAATTGGTTTTTGTGAAGCAACCCCTGGGCTTCGAAAACCCTAAGTTTCCTAACCACGTTTACAAACTTGATAAGGCGCTCTATGGACTTAAACAAGCCCCACGTGCGTGGTATGAGCACCTTCAAGAGTTGTTGGTTGATCGTGGTTTTGAAATTGGGGTGATCGATCCCACTCTTTTTACTAAGAAGGTCAATGGGGAGCTTTTCATTTGTCAATTATATGTTGATGATATTATATTTGGTTCTACTAACAAAGCTTTCAATGATGAGTTTGCTAAGCTTATGACCGACAAGTTTGAGATGTCTATGATGGGGGAGTTGGAGTTCTTCCTTGGATTTGAAGTCAAACAATTGAAGGGAGGGACTTTTGTGAACCAAGCCAAATATACCCAAGTCATGCTCAAGAGGTTCGAGATGATTGGATTCAAAGGTGCAAAGACTCCCATGCCAACAAAGGTTAATCTTGATCTCGATCCTCATGGTAAAGAAGTGGATCAAAAACTCTATAGATCTATGATTGGTTCCTTGCTTTACCTTTGCGCATCTAGACCAGACATTATGTTAAGTGTGAGAGTTTGTGCACATTTTCAAGCCGCACCAAAAGAAAGCCACTTAGTGGCGGTCAAGAGAATCTTTCGATATTTAGTGAATACCCCTAACTTTGGTCTTTGGTACCCAAAGGGAGCAAGTTTTGATCTTGTAGGTTACTCAGATTCGGATTGGGCGGGAGACAAAGTGGAACGGAAATCAACCTCCGGGGCTTGCCAATTTCTTGGTAGGTCTTTGGTGTGTTGGTCATCTAAGAAACAAAATTGTGTGTCTCTCTCTACCACTGAAGCCGAATATGTAGCCGCGGCAAGTTGTTGTGCACAACTCTTATGGATGAGGCAAACTTTGAAGGATTACGGTGTCATTTTTGACAAAGTGCCTCTTTTATGTGATAATGAAAGTGCAATCAAGATCGCTCACAACCCGGTGCAACACAACAAGACGAAGCATATTGAGATTCGTCATCATTTCATTCGGGATCATGTCAACCATGGAGATATTGATCTATCTTATGTTGGCACTAATGAGCAACTTGCCGATATATTCACGAAGCCTCTTGATGAAGCAAGATTCCGGGAATTGAGGCATGAACTAAATATCATTGATTCAAGCAATGTGGCTTGAGCTAGGTGCATATACTCCCATACTCTAACGTGTGTTTTGTTCTAGATGTGGGCATGGAGATAGGGGGAGTGCGGTTCTAATTGATTGGACTATCCCTCCCCCCATAATGCCAATAGTAAGTGTATTGTTCTATCTTGTCATTTGTGACAATTTGAGCTTAATCGATGAGTCTAGGTTTTGGGCCCAAGATATATCTTCGCGGTGCCATGCCTATATACTCATACATGGTGGCCATTGGACACCGACCTCCTTAGTGGAGGAGTTTCCCGTTTAGTTTTATTGCTTTATCTTCTCTATGGGAACATGCTCATGTTTGGTCTTATTTGGTTTTATTTGCATGTTTGCAAACATGAGCATTTTGTACCACACAGTGTCAATTGATTACATCCCAAGCCTATCTCATCCACAAACTTGCTGAAAATCTCTAAATGACATGTCCTTACACCATATATGTTGACCTAGTCGAGGGGGGCCGGAGACTCCGGGGTTTACAGCCCGGAGAGTCCGGTGGGCCGGAGACTCCGGGGTAAGTACCGGAGACTCTGGCACGGGCAGTTTCAAAAACTCACTTAGGGCATGGGGTGGGGAAGAACGGTTCATTCTTCCCCATCCGCCCCCGTGCCCCATACTCGCCCCCTGCCGCCCCCTCTTCGAAGATCGATGCCCAGAGCTCCCCCAAGCCCCAGGATCGGCCAATCTCCTCCTTGAGGTTGTGGGAACCTTCCCACCGACCGATTTGTGCCATGGACTCCGGTAAATGTGCTCTTCATCTCCTCCATCTAGTTCTCTCTAGATCTACGAGATGTGCATGTTTCCCATAGTTTGAAATGGTGTAGAACCTTCTTGTGGTAGTCTATCATCTTTCAAGCAACTTTTTTGTGGTTTTTACTCTCGATTTGGTCTTTGTGCTCTCCTAGGCTCGGGCTCCTAGGTCCAACCAGAGACTCCGGCCCCTGTGGCCGGAGACTCTGGCCTGGACGCAAAGTCTCCGGTTTTGGCCGAAGACTCCGGCCCGAGTCCCCGGAGACTCCGGCTAGATCAGCCCTAGGAGTATGATCTACAGCTGAGTTGCTTATTTTTGACTCAAGGACATGTCACTTCAGCTATCTTCCTCACTCATTCACAGGTGCAGGTGGCTCTCGGAAACCGGCCGCTCACAACAAAGACAAGTTGGTGGTCAATCCCGCCACTGGGAACCTTGCTCAGAAGTCTGTGATCGCTCAGCAAGCTAGAGATGCCAAGAAGCTCAAGACTAGGGTGGCTGAGGAGGAACGTGCTGAGGCTGCTAAGAAGGCCAAGTTTGATAGTCTTGTGACTTTGGAAGGGTTGTCGTCCTCAGAATATGTTGAGATGAGGAAGCGGAACATGTATGCTCTCCCGCGCAACTCTCGTGACCGTTGCTTTGTCCGTAAAGAACAAGAGTTGATCATGAAGGAGTTCTATGCTTCTCTCAAGAAGTACCCGGTTTGCCCTCAGACGGTCATGGACTTCTCTCATTTTGCCAAGTACAGTGCATATTTCGTGGAGGCCGTGTGGATCACTCGCAAGCTTGGCATCCATCCTCTCATGAAGATTCAAGAGCCTTACAACATCACTTTGGTTCATCAGTTCTTTGCTACTCTTGTGTTTGGGGATGGTGAGGAGATCCCCATGACTTGGATGACCGGAGAAGATATTTGCCACTCCAACTTCATGGACTTTGCCGCTCTCCTTGGTTATGAGTTTCATGGAGCTACTACTCCTAGTGGCATAAGGATGCATGTGGACGGTGAGTACTATGAGAAGAATAAGCTTGCTCCTCTTTACACCGGGAATGATAAGAAGATTGTCATTGGAGGCACTCTTGGGCTATCTCAACGGTCCAACATTTTGCCTCGCATATTCCGGGCCTCCATTGCCCCTCAAGCCGGTAACTTTGATGCTATTCGTGGGGCCTTAGTGAACCTCTTGGCCTATTCTCATGAAGTTTATTGCAAAGGGGAGACCACACATGTTGAGCCACTTGATGTGATGGACTTCATTCATAAGGAAATCAATGACTGCATTGTCAACAAGAAGACTCCCCTTTATGCCCCGTTTGTCATGAAGCTCATTCGTGCTCAAGATCTCAACCATCCTCTTCTCAAGGCAAACCTTGTAGATCACAAGGTTGTGAAGCTTCAACGCAAGGCTCCCACAGGTCACTCCAAGGAACCATTTGCTCCGGTGAGAGGTGAAGATGATGATGCCTTTGCAGAAGGGGTTTCAACTAGAAGGGGCCCAAGGATGAAGCAAGCTAGCAATGCCGGCTCTAGCTCCAACAATGAGTTTGGGCAAGAATTCAAGAAGCTTAGTTGGTTTCAAAGGAATGTGCTTTCCATGAATGTGGACATCCGTCACAAGCAATATGAAAGCTACATTGCTCAAAAGCACATGAATGACAATCAACAAGCTCTTCACAAGGCGTTTCGGGCTTCTCGACCGGGCTATGTGGAATCACCTCCTTCCTCTTCATCATCCGGCACTCACTCCTATGGCAAGTGGAGCAAGGGTCTGACTGATTGGCAAGCTTTTGAGGAGGTCACCTCCGGCACCTCCAATGTGCCTCATGGCAAGAAGCCCATGGCTCCTGAAGATATTGAAGAAGGGGATGAGGACTTCAATGCCGGTTCCGAGGACGAGGCTGAGGATGAAGACGATGAGTGATCTCATGGGCGTGTAGCATCGCTCTTTTCCCTTTTTGGTGTCTCGATGCCAAAGGGGAGAAGTAGCTCTATTAGGATGTCTTCATGGGATCTGCCATGGGATGGGTTTTTAATCATTTGGATTTGCTTTGGTCGAGTCACAACTCCATGGACTTTCATGTTGTGTCTCATTTATCTTAGTGTTGAACTCTCGTTCGTGTGGTACGGTGTTATTGTGAGACTTAAGTTCCTTTATTGTTAGTAAGACTAATATTGGTGTATGCTATCTTGTCTAGTCTTACTTCTATGCATGTTGTTAGTCTCATATATTGTTACTTGCACTTGGTATAATTGTAAAATATATAGGGGGAGTGATGATCCTTACTTGTGTGTACTCATGTTCAAATGCAAATGGTGTTGTGCACACAAGTAGGGGGAGCTTTGGCTATATATTTTATTTTCTTGTGCTTATATCATGCAAATCTGTATGTTGTCATCAAACACCAAAAAGGGGGAGATTGAAAGAGCATTTCCCTAATAAATGTATTTTGGTGTTTGTTAACAACATATGGTGAATTAACCATGCTATTAAAGTTCTGCAGATTTTCTAGGTTGATTCAGGATCTCGCAGAGGTGCACCCCAAAAAGGAAGAAAAGATCGGAGCCCGTAGTCCAGTAGTGGGTTTAGGGCTTAGTTGTCTTGCAGGGTGCTTCGTGAAGGTGGAAGTGGTGGAGAGGGTCTCCACAAAGTGCTACTATTGCACCTCCTAGGGCGGAGACTCCGACCCTGCTGGCCGGAGACTCCGGTCTAGGGGTCTCGCCTTGGCAATCCTCCAAGTCGGACAAGTCAGATGCCCACCCAGAATCGGGCCGGAGACTTTGTGTCTCTGGCCGGAGACTCCGGGTAGGCAGGCTGAGGCCGGAGACTCCGTTCCCCAGGGGCCGGAGAGTCCGGTCTATCTGGCTGGATTCTTGATTGCTAGAGTCTTGGACGATTCAGACTCCAGTCCAGAGTTGGGCTGGAGACTTTGGTCCCTGGCCGGAGACTCTGGTGCTGGAGTCACTTAGGGCGGAGACTCCGGCCCTCCAGGCTGGAGACTCCGGCCCTAGTCGGCCTGCAATGGCTACATTTTGTGGAGGACTATATAAAGCCTTCTTCTACCTCTAGAAGGGGCTGCGGATTCCACTCTCTCTCCTCCATTGTTGCTAAGCTTCAAAGCCCTAGATCTCTCTCCCTAGCCACTAGAACTCAAAGCCCTTTTGGGATTTGAGGGAGAAGACCTAGATCTACACTTCCACCAAGGCGATTTGATTTCCCCCTCGTTTTGTTGAGGGGCTTGTAACTCTTGTGTTCATTGGATTCCTAGCCGGAAGAAGCCGTCCTCCAAGCTTAACTTTGTGTGTAAGAGCTTGGTGGGCCTATTGGGAGCCTCCAATTGAGTTGTGGAGCTCGCCCCAATACTTTGTGTAAAGGTCTTGTGCCGCCTTCAAGGGCATCGCTTGGTGGAGCGTGAACTCGCCTTTGTGGCTTGTTCACCGGAGAATAGGGTGAGCCTTTGTGGCGTTGGTGGCCTTTGTGGTACCACACCTCTCCAACGTAGACGTACTTCCCATAATAAGGAAGGAACTACGGGAATACATCCTTGTGTCTTCGTGTCTCCATTGCGGTTACCTCTATCCTTTACTTGTACCTTTACTTATATTGTTATTGCTAGCTTGCTTGTCACTCTAGGTAAATTCACTTAGTAGCACATCTAGAGAATTTACCTTCTTGTCTAGCCTTAACTTGAAAAGAAGTAAAAAATTGGGTAGCTCCTATTCACCCCCCTCTAGTCGCTCATACGATCCTTTCACCTCTGTTTTTACATGTTTGATGATCATTGGAGGATTTGCTGCGGGAGTCAGGATTCTGCTGGAAAAAGGACCGTCAAGACACCATGTTTTGGAAGATCAGGAAATTCTAGAAAAATACCAGGAAATTATATTTTGCAAGAAGACTGAAGAAGCCAGAAGGAGGAGGCGAGAGGAGCCACAGGGTGGGCTCACCCACAGGGGCGCGGGCCCACCCCTAGCTACGCCGCCCTGTGGTGAGGCCATCCTGGCCCACTACTGCCATCGCCCCTTCACGTATTTTCATTATCCCTGAAAACCTAAGTCAGAGGGGGCTCAGAGATAGACACCGCTGCCTCTGTGGGGCAGAAAATACCAGAGAGAGAAAAGCTCTTCGGCAGGCAGAAATCTACCGGGGAAATTCCTTCCCGGAGAGGGGAGATCGTCGCCATCATCATCATCATCGCTTCGGACTTCATCGGGATCATCATCACCATCATCCTCATCACCAGCACCTTCATCTTCACCATCACCACGTCGTCCCGCTGTTACATCTTGGGGTGAATCTTGTCAAATTCTTAGGGGAAACTTTCCCGGTGTTGATTACTCTTGTGGTTAATGCTATTGAGTGGAACCGTTGAATTAAGGTTTATTTTTAGATTGTTATTTACCATTATTTCACCTCTGATCATGATCCATATGATGTCTTGTGAGTAGTTCGTTTAGTTCTTGAGGACATGGGAGAAGTCAAGTTGTTAGTAGTGGAATTCTGTTGAGTAATATTTAATGGTTTGATATTTATTTGTTGTGGTGCTATTTCACTAGTGGTGTCATGTGAACGTTGACTACATGATACTTCACCATTTATGAGCCTAGTGAGATGCATTGTGTATTTGGCTACCAATTGTGGGGTTGCTGGAGTGACATAAATCTAAACATCTGTTGGGAAACCATTGCACCAGGGAGCGTAGGATCTTAGAGTTTAAGGCTGTGGTTAGATTTATCTTAATTACTTTCTTGTAGTTGCGGATGCTTGCAAGGGGTATAATCACAAGTGTGTATTTATCCTAGTAAGGGTAGTGCGCTAGCACAGGTTCACCCCCATAACACTTATCAAACCAATAAAGATTATTTGGCGGCATGAAGCGAAAGCACTTGATAGAAACTCCCGTGTGTCCTCGAGAACGTTTGGTTATCATAAGTTACACAACCGGCTTGTCCTTTGCTCTAGAAAGGATTGGACCACTTGCAGCTATTATTATTACTGTCTTTTATTTATTCGCACTTTATTTATTTGCATTACCAAATACCCCTGAAAACCTGTTTGCTAGTATTTACAGTGAATCCTTCATCAAAACCACTTGTCAACACCTTCTGCTCCTCGTTGGGTTCGACACTCTTATTTATAGAAAGTACTACGATACACCCCCTATACTTGTGGGTCATCAGTCCCGTAGGTAGCACTGCCGATGTGACTCCTCCTCTCCTCTCCCTCTTTGTAGGCATCGCTCGAGCATGATAGCTCCGCCGCCAGCTCCGCCTCCAGCGCCGCGATCTCCGCGGCGGCATCACCCAGGACCAAACCAGCCATCTCGCGCTCTGGCCTCCATGGCTATGGTGTGCTTCTCCTCCTACAATGTCTTTGCATCGGCGCTTGCGGGTCACAGCTTGGCAATCGTGGAAAACCTTGACAGTGTTGAGCTCTTCCCCCGTGGTGCTCCTTCGGGCTCCTCCTACAACGTCTTCGCATCGGCGCTTGTTGGTCGCAGCTCGGCAATCATGGAAAACCTTGACAGTGTTGAGCTCTTCCCCCGTGGTGCTCCTTCGATTGTTTCAGCTGAGGGGGGAATTTTTATCGGGACCTAATTCAGTGTGGGGACGTAGAGCGATTAGTCTAAGCGGACAATCCCTGGCAGAACATTGAATATGGTTCGTTGGATTGTGTGGCAGACCACGATACCTTGACTTAATTTTCCTTTCATGATATTGATCGTACAGTGTATGATGTCCTGTGTACATGAACCTAGGTGGTTTTAGAATAATTTGTGTTTGCTCTTTTATTAGTATATATAAAGTTTAGATTAGATTTTTCTTTCATGATGATTTTGATAGTACGATGTATGTTGTCCTATGTACACGAACCTGGGTGGTTTTAGAATAATTTGTGTTCACTCTTTTATTAGTAGTTTAGATTTAGATCCATCACGGCCATTTTGCAGGTCGGTCGGGTGATTTTGTTTGCGGTCACCGAGTTCCTTGGCACAGGCTCACAGATACCTTTGTTGCTTGTAATAGACGCCATTTGAAAAGTTGGGTAGGTAATTCCTCAGAGGGCCCATTCTGAACGAAATGAGGGCAAACCAAATATTGTCGTGACTTCTCCCGTTTTGGGCCCATTGCGGTCCCGCATGTCAGTATTTCTCTGTTATGTGCCGAGCCAGTGGGTCCTGCTTGTCAGGAGTCTCCGTTATGTTGCCTTGTTAGTTGACAGTATGTCAACTCCACCTGCAACTCTCAGTACGAAAAAATCCCCTTTCTTGTCCTTCCAACTCTAGACCCCCCTAGGTTGGTGTCGAATTCTGGCGGCGGCGCATGTCTACCAGCAGGAAATGAGAGGCACCATCGCCGCCAGGAGCGGCGATTGTTGGAGCTGCTAGTCAGGAAAGCAGCCAGAGATCTTGCAACAAGCCAGCAGCCGGGAGCAGCGAGAAGCAGAAAGCTTTCCCGACAGCGGTGGCGCCGCCGACCAAGCGAAGAGCCGGCCCGGCGGTGGCGCCGCCGACCAAGAGCAATCAGAGAGGTAGCCCTCCGGCGTCGCTGGCACGGCGCCGCATGCAGATTGGAGGAAAAGAACAAATCCCAAAGATGAACGGAATTGGGCCTTCTACTGTCAGTGTGAGCGCCAGAAAGCAGAGGTGAATATTTCAGATCCCTCTCTTACATCCCGATAGCACTAGGATGTTTTATGGAATGGCAGGAGTAACTATCAGTATCTGAACAATTATAGAGAAGAAACTGACTGATTTTTGTCATATGTTTTCCGAAATTGTGGTATTATTTTGTATGCAAGTAATCCTCAATCTCTATCAAACCAACCAACATGCAAACCCAGATTTTTTATCTTATGGAAGTCATCTCAAATTATGTTCAGATCTGAAGGCTCCAATTTATCCAAAAGCAGAAAATATACTTTTTGTCTTATGTTTTCCCAAATTATGGTATTGTTAGAGAGAAGCAACTAATTTGTATCTTTTGTTTCCCAATATTTTTTAGACAACGATGATTCAGAGAACACATACAAAATAAATGTCCTAGTGCATTAGTACATTGCTAGATTAGATTATGGCTTGGAGAGGTGTGTGGCTTCGCAGTCTGTGCAAATGAATGTGAATTGCAGTGAGATTGTGTCTGTTTCGCAGCTTGTTGACATTCTTCACGCTAGGATTCCTTAGGGATCCAAACAGAAGGCTAAGTTTTTGTGGATGAACATGAATCAGGTGTATGAACAACTTGAGAACTCCCATCAGCTGTTGCAGATTTGGGAGAAGTATAAGGGTACTCGTCAATTGGATCTCTTTGTTATGGTTGATGATTCTGATGCACCAGAAGCACAGTTAGGTGCCAAAGGTGTTGATCCAGATGGTGGTGCTCCCAGTGGTATGGATGCTTGTAAACTAGTAGCTATTGACCATTCACAACTGTATCTAATTGCTTTGCAAGTGGATCCTTACACTGCAGTACTAGATGATGGCCAAGAATTTGCTATGCAGAACGATCATATGTAAATAATGGTAGATCCCAAGACAGTTACTGTTGACCAGATTCTTGAGCAGCTAAAGCAGAGATGTCCTTGGGGCCCTAATCAGCAGGCACGTTTACGTTGGTGGCACTTTAAGAAGAGGGATTTCATCGAAATTGTTAAAGATAACGATCTCATGCAGGTTTTCCGAAGGAAGAAATTGAGTAAGAAGGTATTTTTTGTTGTTACAATTTCAGAAATTGTTGGAGATGATGAGACTGTTGTAGAGCTGTCATCTTGAAGTTTTGAGCTTCCCGCTTCATAGGTGATGATATGTTACAGTGAGAAGTGCAACCCAATTCTGGTCACTATTTGATTCATCTCCTTCATTCTGCATCACTCTGTAAATGTTTGTGAGTGTGCTGTAGCTGCTCCATGCAATAAGCTGTTGTATCTTAGAAAATGTTGTATCTCATATTGTCTGCCTCAAACTTCTTCTGAAAACTAGTGTCAATTTGTAATTTTATTGTAGTTATGTTGAGAGAATGTAATAAATTCATTTCTGGGATATTGAGATGTTGTAATATATTGACTGCTGAAATAATAAGCGTTGTTTACATCACTTGTTGTATTATATTACAAACAAATCATGTCATGTATCTACATGTCTTGTACTGTGTAGATTCACATTTGTAAAATACATTTCAAATTTTGAAGGGTAAAACTATGCATAATTGAAATATTAAAAACTAAAAATCAAATATTACAAAAAATACCAACTAGTAGGGGACAGTCATTGTTCTGCATAATTTACCTGATTTATCCAAACTCAATTGCCAACTTATATGTTGTTTTCCTTTTGAAAGGGTATAAATTATTTATTTCCACTGAGGCATGGGTAGTAGGCAGAACAAGATATTTATGTTCAAACTGACCGTTGAGTCACTACCTGGCACGCCGGCTCTACCACCACCCCCTCTCCTTCCTATAGTTCTACCCCCCCTCTCTCCTTCCTCTAGTTCTACCCCACTCTCTCCTTCCTTCACCATGCTGTCTTGTAATGATGGCGACGATACAAGCTACGGCAGCGGTAGCGATAGTGGCAGCCTTCTCTCTGATTTCGACTACTGTCGGACCAATGTGAGTTCCTTTTGTTCGACGTGTTGGTTTATGGGGTTAGGAATTTAGGTTTAGGTTTTGTTTTAGGTGCCACAGACCATCTACGACCCAGATTGGGATGGTTTGGCAATCGAGAGGGAGGCACCATGTGACCATGGGTTGAAACTAAGGAAATTTATTGCCTTCGAAAGAACTAACACAGGGAAAAGGTTTATAGGATGCGCAAAGGAGGTTTGGATTATTTATATTGCAAAATTAATGTTTGAATAGCATTGTTATCTCTTCATTTCATAGTTTCTTATATTTGTTATACTATGATGCTGATCATTAGGATGGTCCGATGTGTGGAATAGTGGAGTGGATTGATCCGAAGTGGCCTGACCCACTGAAGAAATGTTTGGTCAAGTTATGGGAGTTGTATAAATCAGAAAGTATTGGGAGAATTAGTGATGCGTGTGCTGCTGCTGATGAATGTTACAAGCTATCACAGGATAAGAAGGAGCTCAAAGAAATAAACAACAATATGGCCGAAGAACTCCAGAAAACAATGACCGATAGGCAGGTGGGATCCATTTCAAAAAATCTTCTAGATATTCAGATCTTTCTGAAGCTCAAGGCAGAAAAGCAGAGGGACCAGCTGAAGGAGGAGAAAAAAGGCTGGAGAACTGCATTGCAGATCTCTTGAAGCAAGCAGCAGTTAATAAGGACGGGTTAGATAGATTGAAACAAATTTTAGATGAATAAGTTATGTGTATGTAATTCAGCATTTCAAGTTATCTAAAAGCAATAGCGTACCTACAACAATTGCTTCCATATAACAGAGAGCATTAACGCAACATCATAGTTCAGTTAACATTTCACTACTAGTTCAGATAACATAAGATTCAGGCTAGTTAACTCAAAGTTCAGACATACAGGACGATGAAACGTAGCGCGCAGACTACATCGTATCTCCTCTTACTTGGAGGCAATCTGATCCTGCTGGAGGCACTCAAACTCATTAATCTTGGCTTTCAGCATGATATTCTCCTTCTTAACAGCCTCGATCAGAGCGGCTGCTTTGCGAGTGCTCTCGGTCATCATCTTCAAGAGATCTCTGGACTTGTCTCTGGCCTCATAGGCTACCACGGTCCTCTTGCTCTACTTGATCTGCTCTTTGAGGCCCTTGGTGATTTGCACATGAAGGTCGCTGCACGTGGCATTTAGCTTCAGATTTTCCTCTTCCAGCGCCTTGATGGTCAACCTATCCTTGTCCAGGAACATTTTCATCTGCTCCTGTGTCTTCACAAGGTAGTCCATATGCCCCGATAGCAAGCCTTTCACAGCCGTAAGCTTGTCAACCTCATGCGCCAAAGTTCGGGATTTCTCCTTCTCCTGATCCAAATGTGATCCTAGGCTAGCACAGTGCAGCTCGAGGGAATGTTTCTCAGCCAATTGGCTCTGTATCTTGACATTCAGTGTGGCCACATCTGCCTCGATCTTCTCCTTCGCTTCCTGCACCAGAGTTTAGGGCATGCAATAAAAGAAATCAATGCTAATACTGCCTATTCACAAATATATAGTTATTTTTATAGTTTCCAAAGTAAACTAGATACGGTTAACAATGAGTGAATCTATACACTGAATCTATACAGATCTACATGCGTAGCACCTAGCCGCATTGCCAAAGGCAGGTTATGAACAATGGTAAATAGGCTTGATTAGGAAGTAGACTAGATGGCATGCGATTACCTTGCTTAGCCGGGGAACGGGCTTGATCAGGAAGTCCATTGACGGGTCCAGGGTCTTCATGGGCAGCTTCTTATCCGTGGATTTTGGGGCCTAAAAAATCAAATAGGTTACGAAGTTGGAAAGAACAAACAAACAGAAGATCAAGGCGTTGTTAACCCACCTGGGGGAGACAACGTCCCCCTCGTCCGTTGGTGCGCAGAAAGAGAGGACGACTTCGGCCTGACTGATTAGGCTGCTTGCATGGAGATCTGCCTGCCGGCGGGTTAACTCCTTCCTATCCGCCACCCTAGTCTTGAACCCATCGGTCTTCAACGCCGGTCGGGTCCGCTTCTTGGGAGGCATGGCTTCGTCGTAGAATGGAGGGAGGGGCAAGGAAGGTAGGAGGAAGAAGAGGAAGTGGGTTTCTGCAGAATAGTGCTACCCGGTCAAGGACCAGCTTCAGCTGACCACCGTGTCCTTGCCTCCTAGGCACCATCTCAAGCAATCTCGGCCGTCCGTTTGAATCTAAGCGTAGCCCTTGGTACCTTGTCGACGAAGGGTCACCGTAGGTACGAACGAATAGGAAGCAGTAGCCCCTTGCTTTTTCACTGTGCACTGCCACGATGGGACTGTGCATTGAACTCGATGGGACTCTGCATTGGGTCCCAGCAAAGCGGCGACACGACGCGCATGCCCAGGCGTACATGTACATCTATCTCCTCACCCGGCGTGCATCCATGCCCGTGGTTTTTTTTTTGGCCATGCATGGCATTGCATTCAAACAGGGAATCTTAGAAATGAAACTAAAATAAAATAGCGATTGTAACTGATACTTGAATTACATATTTTCCTCATCGGAGTCATCGAACTCGCCGTTGCTATCTATGTGATAGGTCTTTCGACAGTTGCAGTTGTCGTAGACCTTGGCGGAGAACTCATCTACTCCGTTGAACTTGAAGATGAGGATTTACCCGAGTTGCAGATCGTGCGTGCGGGCAAAGGCACCCCAGCCACGCCCAAGGTACATGTCGTCTGCTGCATCCACGTACAGCTGGATGGGCCAGGTACCTCGGGCACAACCAGCTACCCGCAGACCTACTTTGGTAGGTTCATGACCTGCAAGCTGTCGCATGAACTTTAGTGGGAGCCGCATCTGCTCCAAGTTGTGGCGCTCGAACGTGATCCAGGCAAACTTGAACCCTGGCAAGAATTGCGCCTGTCTCTGAGATGACGGCTCAGACGAGGGCTCGGGTGATGAATCCCTAGACATGTCAACAGACATGTCAAGAGACGGCGGCTCAGCCGCCGACCCACGTCCTCCTCGATGACCGCCACCGTGCCCGCGCCCGCGCCCAGCACGACCGCCGCCGCGGCCTCCTCCACGGCCGCCGCGGCTACCACGACCGCCCCCGCATCCTCGACCTCCCGAAAGCCTCCCCATCCACGGTGGTGACAGGAAGAAGAAGAAGAAGGATAGGTGATTGACTGGCTGGCTCGGGAGGCTGCTGCGCATTTTCTAGGCCAGGAACCGCCACTTAATCAAGCCATAATGACTTCTCCAATTTCCCAGGCACGAAATTAATCAAGTATGAACGGCCATGCGCAGGCCCACATGCGCGAAGTCAAAGGATCGTCGCGTTACATGTAACAAAGTGTAACGTGCTAGGCACAAAACAACGGGGCACAAACCGGCACGGGCTCCTCTGACTTAGCGTGGTCTAACTTTGTGTCATTGGTAAGTAGGGACCACCACACGTGGGGCCTACTGTCAGTGACCCAAAGTCAGAAAAGTTAGGGTGTGGAAGTTAGAGGATCCACGGCATGTTTTTTAAATAAAGTCTATTTGAAGGACCCACACACCTGTTTTGACACCTCCGGCCACTGAAAAAAATGGAAAATGCAATGTTTTTCTATTTTTCAGGATTTTTCCTGCCTGGAAGCACCTCTCTGTGAAAGAGTCCACGTATGAACCCCTGGGATGGCATGTTTGGTATTTTTCCTAGGTGATGCATCACTCACCATGACTCCATGCATTGTTTTTCCATTTTTTTTTTCTGAATTCCCCGGGCCCCCCTTCGAGATCTAGGTCAAACTCGCGGTGGCATCGATGTCTGATAGGTGGGGTGGGAACCATGGTTTGGTCTTGGTTCTAGGGTCCCACACCCACAGGGGACCTCCCTGTATTTTTCCCCTATTTTTCTGGTGTGCATTTCTTATAGCCCCAGTGCAAAATTGGATTTAAATGGATTTAGGGCAAAAAATATTCATTATATGGCAGCAGGCCGAGATAATTCCTAACCTCCTGGATGTGGCACCCTTGGTAGGTCCCCCACCCATGAAAATTAGAGTGGTGATGTTTTGCACACTGCCCTTGGTGGCCCCTTCACAAAAAAGCACCTGTTTTGACCCCTCCGGCCACCTGAAAAATGGGAAATGCATTTTTTATGTGGAAACTGAAAAAACACTAGTTGCAAAAGTTGTTGGGAATGCAAATATGCACATCTCCACCAAAAATGGGACCATGGTTCCATAGTTTGCTGTGGAACTTGCACAAACCATGGTCATCTGGCAAGGAAGACCAAGAGAACTCCTGCCTAGAAGCACCTCTCTGTGAAAGAGTCCACGTGTGAACCCTTAGGATGGCATGTTTGGTATTTTTCCTAGGTGATGCATCACTCACCATGACTCCATGCATTGTTTTTCCATTTTTTGATTTTTTTTGAATTCCCCAGGCCCCCCTTCGAGATCTAGGTCAAACTCGCGGTGACATCGATGTCTGCCAGGTGGGGTGGGAACCATGGTTTGGTCTTGGTTCTAGGGTCCCACACCCATAGGGGACCTCCCTGTATTTTTCCCCTATTTTTCTGGTGTGCATTTCTTGTAGCCCCAGTACAAAATTAGATTTAAATGGATTTAGGGCAAAAAATATTCATTATATGGCAGCAGGCCGAGATAATTCCTAACCTCCTGGATGTGGCACCCCTGGTAGGTCCCCCACCCATGAAAATTCGAGTGGTGATGTTTTGCACACTGCCCTTGGTGGCCCCTTCACAAAAAAGCACTTGTTTTGACCCCTCCGGCCACCTGAAAAATGGGAAATGCATTTTTTATGTGGAAACTGAAAAAACACTAGTTGCGAAAGTTGTTGGGAATGCAAAGATGCACATCTCCACCAAAAATGGGACCATGGATCCACAGTTTTGTGGAACTTGCACAAACCATGGTCATCTGGCAAGGAAGACCAAGAGAACTCCTGCCTGAAGCACCTCTCTGTGAAAGAGTCCACGTGTGAACCCTTGGGATGGCATGTTTGGTATTTTTCTAGGTGATGCATCACTCACCATGACTCCATGCATTGTTTTTCCATTTTTTTGATTTTTTCTGAATTCCCCAGGCCCCCCTTCGAGATCTAGGTCAAACTCGCGGTGCCATTGATGTCTGCCAGGTTGGGTGGAACCATGGTTTTGTCTTGGTTCTAGGGTCCCACACCCACAGGGGACCTCCCTGTATTTTTCCCCTATTTTTCTGGGTGCATTTCTTGTAGCCCCAGTGCAAATTGGATTTAAATGGATTTAGGGCAAAAAATATTCATTATATGGCAGCAGGCCGAGATAATTCCTAACCTCCTGGATGTGGCACCCCTGGTAGGTCCCCCACCCATGAAAATTAGAGTGGTGATGTTTTGCACACTCCCTTGGTGGCCCCTTCACAAAAAAGCACTGTTTTGACCCCTCCGCCACCTGAAAAATGGGAAATGCATTTTTTATGTGGAAACTGAAAAAACACTAGTTGCGAAAGTTGTTGGGAATGCAAAGATGCACATCTCCACCAAAAATGGGACCATGGATCCATAGTTTACTGTGGAACTTGCACAAACCATGGTCATCTGGCAAGGAAGACCAAGAGAACTCCTGCCTAGAAGCACCTCTCTGTGAAAGAGTCCACGTGTGAACCCTTGGGATGGCATGTTTGGTATTTTTCCTAGGTGATGCATCACTCACCATGACTCCATGCATTGTTTTTCCATTTTTTTGATTTTTTCTGAATTCCCCAGGCCCCCCTTCGAGATCTAGGTCAAACTCGCGGTGCCATTGATGTCTGCCAGGTTGGGTAGGAACCATGGTTTGGTCTTGTTCTAGGGTCCCACACCCACAGGGGACCTCCCTGTATTTTTCCCCTATTTTTCTGGTGTGCTTTTCTTGTAGCCCCAGTGCAAAATTGGATTTAAATGGATTTAGGGCAAAAAATATTCATTATATGGCAGCAGGCCGAGATAATTCCTAATCTCCTGGATGTGGCACCCCTGGTAGGTCCCCCACCCAGAAAATTAGAGTGGTGATGTTTTGCACAATGCCCTTGGTGGCCCCTTCACAAAAAAGCACCTGTTTTGACCCCTCCGGCCACCTGAAAAATGGGAAATGCATTTTTTATGTGGAAACTGAAAAAACACTAGTTGCAAAAGTTGTTGGGAATGCAAAGATGCACATCTCCACCAAAAATGGGACCATGGTTCACAGTTTGCTGTGGAACTTGCACAAACCATGGTCATCTGGCAAGGAAGACCAAGAGAACTCTGCCTGGAAGCACCTCTCTGTGAAAGAGTCCACGTGTGAACCCTTGGGATGGCATGTTTGGTATTTTTCCTAGGTGATGCATCCTCACCATGACTCCATGCATTGTTTTTCCATTTTTTGATTTTTTTGAATTCCCCAGGCCCCCCTTCGAGATCTAGGTCAAACTCGTGGTGGCATCGATGTCTGCCAGGTTGGGTGGGAACCATGGCATGGTCTTGGTTCTAGGGTCCCACACCCATAGGGGACCCCGCTATATTTTTCCCCTTTTTTCTGGTGTGCATTTCTTGTAGCCCAGTGCAAAATTGGATTTAAATGGATTTAGGGCAAAAAATATTCATTATATGGCAGAAGGCCAAGATAATTCCTAACCTTCTAGATGTGGCACCCCTGGTAGGTCCCCCACCCATGAAAATTAGAGTGGTGATGTTTTGCACAATGCCCTTGGTGGCCCCTTCACAAAAAAGCACCTGTTTTGACCCCTCCGGCCACCTGAAAAATGGGAAATACATTTTTTATGTGGAAACTGAAAAAACACTAGTTGCAAAAGTTGTTGGGAATGCAAAGATGCACATCTCCACCAAAAATGGGACCATGGTTCCACAGTTTGCTGTGGAACTTGCACAAACCATGGTCATCTGGCAAGGAAGACCAAGAGAACTCTGCCTGGAAGCACCTCTCTGTGAAAGAGTCCACGTGTGAACCCTTGGGATGGCATGTTTGGTATTTTTCCTAGGTGATGCATCACTCACCATGACTCCATGCATTGTTTTCCATTTTTTGATTTTTTTTGAATTCCCCAGGCCCCCCTTCGAGATCTAGGTCAAACTCGTGGTGGCATCGATGTCTGCCAGGTTGGGTGGGAACCATGGCTTGGTCTTGGTTCTAGGGTCCCACACCCATAGGGGACCTCGCTGTATTTTTCCCCTATTTTTCTCGGTGTGCATTTCTTGTAGCCCCAGTGCAAAATTGGATTTAAATGGATTTAGGGCAAAAAATATTCATTATATGGCAGAAGGCCAAGATAATTCCTAACCTTCTAGATGTGGCACCCCTGGTAGGTCCCCCACCCATGAAAATTAGAGTGGTGATGTTTTGCACATGCCCTTGGTGGCCCCTTCACAAAAAGCACTGTTTTGACCCCTCCGGCCACCTGAAAAATGGGAAATACATTTTTTTATGTGGAAACTGAAAAAACACTAGTTGCAAAAGTTGTTGGGAATGCAAAGATGCACATCTCCACCAAAAATGGGACCATGGTTCCACAGTTTGCTGTGGAACTTGCACAAACCATGGTCATCTGGCAAGGAAGACCAAGAGAACTCTGCCTGGAAGCACCTCTCTGTGAAAGAGTCCACGTGTGAACCCTTGGGATGGCATGTTTGGTATTTTTCCTAGGTGATGCATCACTCACCATGACTCCATGCATTGCTTTTCCATTTTTTGATTTTTTTTGAATTCCCAGGCCCCCCTTCGAGATCTAGGTCAAACTCGTGGTGGCATCGATGTCTGCCAGGTTGGGTGGGAACCATGGCTTGGTCTTGGTTCTAGGGTCCCACACCCATAGGGGACCTCGCTTTATTTTTCCCCTATTTTTCCGGTGTGCATTTCTTGTAGCCCAGTGCAAAATTGGATTTAAATGGATTTAGGGCAAAAAATATTCATTATATGGCAGAAGGCCAAGATAATTCCTAACCTTCTAGATGTGGCACCCCTGGTAGGTCCCCCACCCATGAAAATTAGAGTGGTGATGTTTTGCACAATGCCCTTGGTGGCCCCTTCACAAAAAAGCACCTGTTTTAACCCCTCCGGCCACCTGAAAAATGGGGAATACATTTTTTATGTGGAAACTGAAAAAACACTAGTTGCAAAAGTTGTTGGGAATGCAAAGATGCACATCTCCACCAAAAATGGGACCATGGTTCCACAGTTTGCTGTGGAACTTGCACAAACCATGGTCATCTGGCAAGGAAGACCAAGAGAACTCCTACCTGGAAGCACCTCTCTGTGAAAGAGTCCATGTGTGAACCCTTGGGATGGCATGTTTGGTATTTTTCCTAGGTGATGCATCACTCACCATGACTCCATGCATTGTTTTTCCATTTTTTTGATTTTTACTGGATTCCCCAGGCCCCCCTTCGAGATCTAGGTCAAACTCGCGGAGGCATTGATGTCTGCCAGGTGGGGTGGGAACCATGGTTTGGTCTTGGTTCTTGGGTCCCACACCCACAGGGGACCTCCCTGTATTTTTCCCCTATTTTTCTGGTGTGCATTTCTTGTAGCCCCAGTGCAAAATTGGATTTAAATGGATTTAGGGCAAAAAATATTCATTATATAGCAGCAGGCCGAGATAATTCCTAACCTCCTGGATGTGGCACCCCAGGTAGGTCCCCCACCCATGAAAATTAGAGTGGTGATGTTTTGCGCACTGCCCTTGGTGGCCCCTTCACAAAAAAGCACTTGTTTTGACCCCTCCGGCCACCTGAAAAATGGGAAATGCATTTTTTATGTGGAAACTGAAAAAACACTAGTTGCGAAAGTTGTTGGGAATGCAAAGATGCACATCTCCACCAAAAATGGGACAATGGATCCATAGTTTACTGTGGAACTTGCACAAACCATGGTCATCTGGCAAGGAAGACCAAGAGAACTCCTGCCTAGAAGCACCCTCTATGAAAGATTCCACGTGTGAACCCTTGGGATGGCATGTTTGGTATTTTTCCTAGGTGATGCATCACTCACCATGACTCCATGCATTGTTTTTCCATTTTTTTGATTTTTTCTGAATTCCCGAGGCCCCCCTTCGAGATCTAGGTCAAACTCGCGGTGCCATTGATGTCTGCCAGGTTGGGTAGGAACCATGGTTTGGTCTTGGTTCTAGGGTCCCACACCCACAGGGGACCTCCCTGTATTTTTCCCCTATTTTTCTGGTGTGCTTTTCTTGTAGCCCCAGTGCAAAATTGGATTTACATGGATTTAGGGCAAAAAATATTCATTATATGGCAGCAGGCCGAGATAATTCCTAATCTCATGGATGTGGCACCCCTGGTAGGTCCCCCACCCATGAAAATTAGAGTGGTGATGTTTTGCACACTGCCCTTGGTGGCCCCTTCACAAAAAAGCACCTGTTTTGACCCCTCCGGCCACCTGAAAAATGGGAAATGCATTTTTTATGTGGAAACTGAAAAAACACTAGTTGCAAAAGTTGTTGGGAATGCAAAGATGCATATCTCCACCAAAAATGGGACCATGGTTCCATAGTTTGCTGTGGAACTTGCACAAACCATGGTCATCTGGCAAGGAAGACCAAGAGAACTCTGCCTGGAAGCACCTCTCTGTGAAAGAGTCCACGTGTGAACCCTTGGGATGGCATGTTTGGTATTTTTCCTAGGTGATGCATCACTCACCATGACTCCATGCATTGTTTTTCCATTTTTTGATTTTTTTTGAATTCCCCAGGCCCCCCTTCGAGATCTAGGTCAAACTCGTGGTGGCATCGATGTCTGCCAGGTTGGGTGGGAACCATGGCATGGTCTTGGTTCTAGGGTCCCACACCCATAGGGGACCTCGCTATATTTTTCCCCTATTTTTCTCGTGTGCATTTCTTGTAGCCCCAGTGCAAAATTGGATTTAAATGGATTTAGGGCAAAAAATATTCATTATATGGCAGAAGGCCAAGATAATTCCTAACCTTCTAGATGTGGCACCCCTGGTAGGTCCCCCACCCATGAAAATTAGAGTGGTGATGTTTTGCACAATGCCCTTGGTGGCCCCTTCACAAAAAAGCACCTGTTTTGACCCCTCCGGCCACCTGAAAAATGGGAAATACATTTTTTATGTGGAAACTGAAAAAACACTAGTTGCAAAAGTTGTTGGGAATGCAAAGATGCACATCTCCACCAAAAATGGGACCATGGTTCCACAGTTTGCTGTGGAACTTGCACAAACCATGGTCACCTGGCAAGGAAGACCAAGAGAACTCTGCCTGGAAGCACCTCTCTGTGAAAGAGTCCACGTGTGAACCCTTGGGATGGCATGTTTGGTATTTTTCCTAGGTGATGCATCACTCACCATGACTCCATGCATTGTTTTTCCATTTTTTGATTTTTTTTGAATTCCCCAGGCCCCCCTTCGAGATCTAGGTCAAACTCGTGGTGGCATCGATGTCTGCCAGGTTGGGTGGGAACCATGGCTAGGTCTTGGTTGTAGGGTCCCACACCCATAGGGGACGTCGCTGTATTTTTCCCCTTTTTCTGGTGTGCATTTCTTGTAGCCCCAGTGCAAAATTGGATTTAAATGGATTTAGGGCAAAAAATATTCATTATATGGCAGAAGGCCAAGACAATTCCTAACCTTCTAGATGTGGCACCCCTGGTAGGTCCCCCACCCATGAAAATTAGAGTGGTGATGTTTTGCACAATCCCCTTGGTGGCCCCTTCACAAAAAAGCACCTGTTTTGACCCCTCCGGCCAACTGAAAAATGGGAAATACATTTTTTATGTGGAAACTGAAAAAACACTAGTTGCAAAAGTTGTTGGGAATGCAAAGATGCACATCTCCACCAAAAATGGGACCATGGTTCCACAGTTTGCTGTGGAACTTGCACAAACCATGGTCATCTGGCAAGGAAGACCAAGAGAACTCCTACCTGGAAGCACCTCTCTGTGAAAGAGTCCATGTGTGAACCCTTGGGATGGCATGTTTGGTATTTTTCCTAGGTGA
This sequence comes from Dactylis glomerata, assembly GCA_007115705.1. Lineage (NCBI taxonomy): Eukaryota > Viridiplantae > Streptophyta > Magnoliopsida > Poales > Poaceae > Dactylis > Dactylis glomerata. The sequence goes on along the minus strand of QXEO01000037.1, from coordinate 515,608 downwards.
TGCATCACTCACCATGACTCCATGCATTGTTTTTCCATTTTTTTGATTTTTACTGGATTCCCCAGGCCCCCCTTCGAGATCTAGGTCAAACTCGCGGTGTCATTGATGTCTGCCAGGTGGGGTGGGAACCATGGTTTGGTCTTGGTTCTTGGGTCCCACACCCACAGGGGACCTCCCTGTATTTTTCCCCTATTTTTTGGTGTGCATTTCTTGTAGCCCCAGTGCAAAATTGGATTTAAATGGATTTAGGGCAAAAAATATTCATTATATGGCAGCAGGCCGAGATAATTCCTAACCTCCTGGATGTGGCACCCCTGGTAGGTCCCCCACCCATGAAAATTAGGGTGGTGATGTTTTGCACACTACCCTTGGTGGCCCCTTCACAAAAAAGCACATGTTTTGACCCCTCCGGCCACCTAAAAAATGGGAAATGCATTTTTTATGTGGAAACTGAAAAAACACTAGTTGCAAAAGTTGTTGGGAATGCAAAGATGCACATCTCCACCAAAAGTGGGGCCATGGTTCCATAGTTTGTTGTGGAACTTGCACAAACCATGGTCATCTGGCAAGGAAGACCAAGAGAACGCATGCCTGAAGCACCTCTCTGTGAAAGAGCCCACGTGTGAACCCTTGGGATGGCATGTTTGGTATTTCTCCTAGGTGATGCATCACTCACCATGACTCCATGCATTGTTTTTCCTTTTTTTTTTCTAAATTCCCCAGGCCCCCCTTCGAGATCTAGGTCAAACTCACGGTGCCATCGATGTCTGCCAGGTGGGGTGGAAACCATGGTTTGGTCTTGGTTCTAGGGTCCCACACCCATAGGGGACCTCCCTGTATTTTTCCCCTATTTTAATGGTGTGCATTTCTTGTAGCCCCAGTGCAAAATTGGTTTTAAATGGATTTAGGGAAAAAACATTCATTATATGGCAGCAGGCCGAGATAATTCCTAACCTCCTGGATGTGGCACCCCTGGTAGTTCCCCCACCCATGAAAATTAGAGTGGTGATGTTTTGCACAATGCCCTTGGTGGCCCCTTCACAAAAAGCACCTGTTTTGACCCCTCCGGCCACCTGAAAAATGGGAAATACATTTTTTATGTGGAAACTGAAAAAACACTAGTTGCAAAAGTTGTTGGGAATGCAAAGATGCACATCTCCACCAAAAATGGGACCATGGTTCCATAGTTTGCTGTGGAACTTGCACAAACCATGGTCATCTGGCAAGGAAGACCAAGAGAACTCCTGCCTGGAAGGACCTCTCTGTGAAAGAGTCCACGTGTGAACCCTTCTGATGGCCTGTTTGGTATTTTTCCTAGGTGATGCATCACTCACCATGATTCCATGCATTGTTTTCCCATTTTTTTGATTTTTTCTGAATTCCCCGGGCCCCCCCTTTGAGATCTAGGTCAAACTCGTGGTGCCATCGATGTCTGCCAGGTGGGGTGGGAACCATGGTTTGGTCTTGGTTCTAGGGTCCCACACCAACGGGGGACCTCCTGTATTTTTCCCCTATTTTTCTGGTGTGCATTTCTTGCAGCCCTAGTGCAAAATTGGATTTAAATGGATTTAGGGCAAAAAAAATATTCATTATATGGCAGTAGGCCGAGATAATTCCTAACCTCCTGGATGTGGCACCCCTGGTAGGTCCCCCACCCATGAAAATTAGAGTGGTAATGTTTTGCACACTGCCCTTGGTGGCCCCTTCACAAAAAAGCACCTGTTTTGACCCCTCCGGCCACCTGAAAAATGGAAAATGCATTTTTTATGTGGAAACTAAAAAAACACTAGCTACAAAAGTTGTTGGGAATGCAAAGATGCACATCTCCACCAAATATGGGACCATGGTTCCATAGTTTGCTGTGGAACTTGCACAAACCATGGTCATCTGGCAAGGAAGACCAAGAGAACTCCTACTTGGAAGCACCTCTCTGTGAAAGAGTCCACGTGTGAACCCTTGGGATGGCATGTTTGGTATTTTTACTAGGTGATGCATCACTCACCATGACTCCATGCATTGTTTTTCCATTTTTTTTGATTTTTTCTGAATTCCCCAGGCCCCCCTTCGAGATCTAGGTCAAACTCGCGGTGCCATCGATGTCTGCCAGGTGGGGTGGGAACCATGGTTTGGTCTTGGTTCTAGGGTCCCACGCCCACAGGGGACCTCCCTGTATTTTTTCACCTATTTTTTTGGTGTGCATTTCTTGTAGCCCCAGCCCCCAGTGCAAAATTGGATTTAAATGGATTTACGGCAAAAAAATATTCATTATATGGCAGCAGGCCGTGGTAATTACTAACCTCCTGGATGTGGCACCCCTGGTAGGTCCTCCACCCATGAAAATTAGAGTGGTGATTGATGCGGGCAGGATAACCACCCAGTTGGGAACCCCAAGAGGAAGGTATGATGAGTACAGTAGCAAATTTTCCCTCAGTAAGAAACCAAGGTTTATCAGTCCAGGAAAAAGCCAAACTCCAGAAGGTGATGCTGACTAGCCTACTAATACTCCAACAAGGGCGCCGTTTACGATCAAATGAGTTAGTGCGTCTTCAACTAGTAGCAACGTGCAACCTGCACACAACACAACCAAATACTTTGCTCCCAACTTACGATGAGGTTGTCAATCTCACCGGTTTGCTTGAAACAAAGGAATGAGCGTATCGAGTGGAAAATAGTAATAGTATGCGAGTAAAGTAAACAATGTGAGTAAAGTAAACAGGTGATAGCAATATAAAGGAAATAGGACCGGGGTCCACAGTTCACTAGTGGTGTCTCTCGATAAGATAAAATAACACATGCTGGGTAAACAAATTACAGTTGGGCAATTGATAGAATAAAGACAACATGCATGTCGAGAGGATCACTATGAGATTTACTCTGGGCATTACAACAAGATACATAGACCGCCATCCAACTGCATCTATGACTAATAATCCACTTGTGGTGAATCAATCCGAGAACTCCACAAGTATTAAGTTGCAAACAACAGATAACTGCATTAAGCAAAGTGTGTAATGTAAACAAAGCATATGCTCTCGAGCATATTAATGTTGTTTTCCCCTAGTAGCAACAGCACATCTATAACCTTAGAGGTTTCTGTCACTCCCCTAGATTAAATAGAGGCATGAACCTACTATCGAGCATAAATACCCCCTCTTGGAGTCACTAGCAACTACTCGGCCAAGATAGCTACTAACAACGGAGAGCATGCAAGATCATAAACAACATAGAGATAACATAAGATAATATTCAGCACATCAACTCAATCATAACACCAATATTCATCGGATCCCAACAAACACAACATGTAGAATTACATAAAGGTAGTCTCGATCATGTAAAGCAGCTCACGAGATCTAAACATGAAGCACATGGTAGAGAAGACAACCATCTAGCTACTACTATGGACCCATAGTCCACGGTAGACTACTCACTCATCGCTCCAGAGGCAAGCATGGCAATGAAGAAGACCTCCGATGGCAATTCCCCTCTCCGGCAGGGTGCCGAGAAGAGCTTCTGGACCCTCCTAATCTTTGGGTCGACGGCGACGGTGGATCGCGATGTGTTCTAGAAAAGTGATCGGGTCTTTAGGTTTTTCCCGTCGGGGGGGTCTTTATAGGCGAAGGGGCAGCGTCAGAGGTGGACCAGGGGGCCCACACCACCAGGGGCACGGGCTAGCCCTAGGTCGTGCCGCCCTATGGTGTGGCCACCCTCTGGCTCGGCTCCGTCTCCTCTTCGGTCTTCTGGAAGCTCCGTGAAATATCTGGATGTCTAGCTTTTGTTTCGTCCAATTCCGAGAATATTTCCTGTGTAACATTTCTGAAACACAAAAACAGAAGAAAACAGGGAACTGGCACTGTGGCATCTCGTTAATAGGTTAGTTCCGGAAAATGCATAAAAATGCCACAAAGTGTAACGAAACACTAAGCAAATGGTGTAAAAACAAGCATGGAGCATCAAAAATTATGGATACGTTGGAGATGTATCTGCATCCCCAAGCTTAACTCCTGCTCGTCCTCGAGTAGGTAAGTGATAACAAAAGAAATAATTTTTGAGGTGACATGCACCTACACAATCTTGACCATATATGTAAGCGTTATGCGCTGGGATCAAAGAACTTAAAACATGGGCATGAAAGATATAATCTTGATAGAAGAAACTTAGCAACCATGTTATAACATGAAAATGAACACAAACAAAAGATCATGAAAATGAAACAATGAAAGTCAAACGTGCGTTCAAATCATAAGGAAAAACATACAAATGGTTTTCAGCTTGTCCTTCATGAGAGAGCAAAACATAAATGCATAGGACACCTTCAAGTTTAAGAGGGCGACTAGATACAAGTAATTTGAGAACAAGTGAAACCAACATCATGAATCAATCAATGAAAACTTTGGGACAATGCACATTATACTCAGAATGACAACTATGCTCTCTTAATGGTGCATAAAGGTAGAAGGTGGTGACTCAACATAAAAGTAAAAGAAAGGCCCTTCGCGGAGGGAAGCAGTGATTGCAAGTTTTATAAACCTTCAAAAATTATGGTACTTACCGGCTTTGAGCTCTCATTGCCCCCATCATAACCATCTTGAATGGTTAAAGTTAATGCGAGAACACTTATGCTGCATATGCTTGAGAAATCATAAGTTGAAAACCTCGTGTCCCGTGAAATACGAATACACAAACCTCATGCTACTTTACTTAGAGTCCCAGGCAAGCTCTTGTCATTGTAAGTATACACGTATCATCGAGAACTTCCAATGGGGTACCTCCGTGCCTGATGACATGGAACAAGCCCACATCAAAATGACAGGACAAACAGACAATGAACACCTTGGCATCTCTTTTATTTACCATTGGTATAGCTTTTTATTGCGAGATGCGTCGTCGAATATTCACTATGGGCATGCTGTAAATTTCCACCATGAATTATTCATGGCTTAGATTAGTGGCCCAGGCGTTTCTCTAACACATATACAAACTCCATTATCCCGCAAGATTCCCAATTCATTTCACACCGCGAGTATCCATAAACAAAAGATCACGATATCAACTCAAATGAAAGATAGTGCAATGTTGAAAGCTTGCCCCATGACGGCATGGCTGGGTTAATTCCCAACTTACAACTTGCAAGCATAACAACTCAACATAAGAGACCACAATGTCAAAATTTTAAAACAAGAAAAGTAAAGTGTGCCATCCGGTTCGTGAGAGCTTTACTGACCAACTTTCGCATAACACCAAAAAGAGTTTAATTTGAAGGATAGATAATAGCAAGTCAAATGTACTTTGGAATAGCAAATTGCTAATAGGTATGTATGGTGGACACTTTGGAACAACTTGGTTTTTAGGAGATGGATGCACGAGTAGTGCTCATACTCAGTACAAAGTGAGGGCTAGCAAAAGACTGGGAGCGACAAACTAAGAGAGCAATAATGGCCATAATCATGCAAAGTGACAAAGCGACATTAAAAGAAGCATAAGATGGCATCAAAAGTCAAAAAATAAATGATCATAGAGGCAATGGCGACTTTGTATGAGTCTAACATGAGTGAGCATGCGCCAAGTCAACCCAAATAAAGCATCAAGTAGAAAATCAAAATAATGCTTCCAAATAATTAAAACAACGCATGATTTTTTCAAAGGCTCATTAAGCAATCTCGGTTATTTGAGACAAGTCATGCTACAGTAAAACCACTAAGCATACTATCAAAAAGACATCAAGCACGACATGCAAAATCCTAGGCCGCAGTCTACACAAGCTCCTTCTTGTACCACTTTTTTGCATAAAGCTTTTTCTCTTTTCCAACACCATTCAAACTTTTTATAACCAACTCTTTTGATGAAAACCAATATAGACCAGAGGCAAAAATACACCTTGATGAAAAGATATAACAAGATCTGAACACAAATCAAGGTGAAAAATAAAAGCTAAACGCAGTTCTAGAAAAAGAGAACACTCGTTGAAACGAATAGAGTGAAAAACGGAGTGTTCTTGGCAATTGAAAAGCAAGGCAACTTCTCCAAAAGGAATTTGTTGGGGTCCAACCATTTATTGCAGCAAACAAAACTAAATAAAACTGAAAACTAAAACAACTGACGCTCCAAGAAAAATGCATAATGCATGAAGCAATAAAAATATAGTGTTTTGAAAGGTGACCTGATTTTTGCCGATGAAGAAGGGGTGCCTCGGGGGCATCCCCAAGCTTGGACGCTTGTACTTCTTGGATATTTCTTGGGGTGCATGGGCATCCCCAAGCTTGAGCTTTTGTCCATTCTTCAACTCATCTCATCATTCTCCGATCCCTACACTTGAAAACTTCTTTCATACAAAACTAAACACAAATCTATTAGCAACATTAGTGTAAGCATAACATTGAATCAACCCTTTTTGCTTCAGGTTTCAACTCAAAACCACCACATATAAAGTATATACTACTGTTGCAACTTCTCTAAAAGTTCCGTGATTAAAAAAACTCAAAAAGAAAGCGATAAAGCGGCAAACACAAATATTGGCAGAAATCTGTCAAAACAGAACAGCTGACAAAGGTCGAATTTTTAAGGGGTTTTCTGTTGCTCAAATCATAAAGTGTTCAGGTAATGAAAGTTTGGATATAACCTGGGGCATATGCACAAGAAATCGCAGGTCCAAAATATATACAGAGAATTTTCACAAATTTTTACGGTACATCACCGAAAACTGTTTCAGGACAGCAACATCCCCAAATCTTACCTCACTCAAATTAGAGGCTTCTCTTGGCACAAAAACGAAATAAAAAGGTTAAGGAGAGGTCATTACAGTAGTAATAACTTCCAAGATTCAAATAAAAGAAAAAGAACTGAATGTAAAAACATTGGGTTATCTCCCAAGAGTGCTTTTCTTTAACGCCTTTGAGCTAGGCGCAGAAAGTGCGAATCAAGTAATTTCGAAAGAAGCATTAGGATCCACTATAGGAGTCTTTTCAACAATAAATTGAATTGTGTCCAAATGAATTTTTGAAGATCCTTTATGGTCACGCTTTGGTACACTACTCTCATCAAAAGGATTTTCAGGACAAATCCAACTTGAGTTCTTTTCCCAAGCATCATGAATTCCTACAAGTTTACAAGGTATTGGCACTCTAAAATCTTCATTGGGTGTACCAACAAATGCTACAGGTGAGCCAAGCTTATTAAATTTCTTAAAAACTTCCCTAGCCTCAATGGCAACATATCTAAATTCTATGCGCAAAGTTTTCAAGATAAAAGCTTTCTTTTCAGGATCCTCAATTTCATGAAGCTTAAGGAACATGTATTGCATAAAAGGATTAAGGCTAGCAAACCTAGCTTCTAACATATGAATTAAATAAGCTGAAGCAACTTCAATACTAGGAGCAAGCTCAGTCAAAGACTTTTCCTCAACATCTTTATGCATAGTAATATGATTAAAGAACTCCTCAATATTACTTTTTCCATTAATTGAACCACTACCTACTGAGAGGTCCTCCAAAACGTACTTAGGGAACAACATAATGAACTAGAGTAAAGAAGTAACAACTATAAAGGATACTAATTTTTTGTGTTTTTTATAAAACGATGCAAGTAAAAATAAAGTAAAGCAAAACTTAAAACAAAGTAAAGGATGTGTGTGCGAAACTCCCCTTGCAGAAGTCTTCTTTTTCCCCGGCAACGGCGCCAGAAAATTATGCTTGATGCGGGCAGGATAACCACCCAGTTGGGAACCCCAAGAGGAAGGTATGATGAGTATAGTAGTAAATTTTCCCTCAGTAAGAAACCAAGGTTTATCAGTCCAGGAAAAAGCCAAACTCCAGAAGGTGATGCTGACTAGCCTACTAACACTCCAACAAGGGTGCCGTTTACGATCAAACGAGTTAGCGCGTCTTCAACTAGTAGCAACGTGGAACCTGCACACAACCCAACCAAATACTTTGCTCCCAACTTACGATGAGGTTGTCAATCTCATTGGTTTGCTTGAAACAAAGGAATGAGCGTATTGAGTGGAAAATAGTAATAGTATGCGAGTAAAGTAAACAATGCGAGTAAAGTAAACAGGTGATAGCAATATAAAGGAAATAGGACCGGGGTCCACAGTTCATTAGTGGTGTCTCTCCATAAGATAAAATAACACATGCTGGGTAAACAAATTACAGTTGGGCAATTGATAGAATAAAGACAACGTGCATGTCGAGAGGATCACTATGAGATTTACTCTGGGCATTACAACAAGATACATAGACCGCCATCCAACTGCATCTATGACTAATAATCCACTTGTGGCGAATCAATCCGAGAACTCCACAAGTATTAAGTTGCGAACAACAGATAACTGCATTAAGCAAAGTGTGTAATGTAAACAAAGCATATGCCCTCGAGCATATGAATATTGTTTTCCCCCTAGTAGCAACAGCACATCTACAACCTTAGAGGTTTCTATCACTCCCCCGGATTAAATAGAGGCATGAACCCACTATCGAGCATAAATACCCCCTCTTGGAGTCACTAGCAACTACTTGGCCAAGATAGCTACTAACAACGGAGAGCATGAAAGATCATAAACAATATAGAGATAACATAAGATAATATTCAGCACATCAACTCAATCATAACACCAATATTCATCGGATCCCAATAAACACAACATGCAGAATTACATAAAGGTAGTCTCGATCATGTAAAGCAGCTCACGAGATCTAAACATGAAGCACATGGTGGAGAAAACAACCATCTAGCTACTGCTATGGACCCATAGTCCAAGGTAGACTACTCACTCATCGCTCCGGAGGCAAGCATGGCGATGAAGAAGACCTCCGGTGGCGATTCCCCTCTCCGGCAGGGTGCCGGAAAGAGCTTCTGGACCCTCCCGATCTTCGGGTCAACGGCGGCGGCGGATCGCGATGTGTTCTAGAAAAGTGATCGGGTCTTTAGGTTTTTCCCATCGAGGGGTCTTTATAGGCAAAGGGGCAGCATCAGAGGTGGACCAGGGGGCCCACACCACCAGGGGGCGCGGGCCAGCCCTAGGCCGCGCCGCCCTATGGTGTGGCCGCCCTCTGGCTCGGCTCCGTCTCCTCTTCGGTCTTCTGGAAGCTCCGTGAAATATCTGGACGTCTGGCTTTTGTTTCGTCCAATTCCGAGAATATTTCCTGTGTAACATTTCTGAAACACAAAAACAGCAGAAAATAGGGAACTGGCACTGTGGCATCTCGTTAATAGGTTAGTTCCGGAAAATGCATAAAAATGCCACGAAGTGTAACGAAACACTAAGCAAATGGTGTAAAAACAAGCATGGAGCATCAAAAATTATGGATACATTGGAGACGTATCAGTGATGTTTTGCACACTGCCCTTGGTGGTCCCTTCACAGAAAAGCACCTGTTTTGACCCCTTCGACCACCTGAAAAATGGGAAATGCATTTTTTATGTGGAAACTAAAAAAACACTAGTTGCAAAAGTTGTTGGGAATGCAAAGATGCACATCTCCACCAAAAATGGGACCATGGTTCCATAGTTTGCTGTGGAACTTGCACAAATCATGGTCACCTGGCAAGGAAGACCAAGAGAACTCCTGCCTGGAAGCACCTCTCTGTGAAAGAGTCCACGTGTGAACCCTTGGGATGGCATGTTTGGTATTTTTCCTCGGTGATGCATCACTCACCATGACTCCATGCATTGTTTTTCCATTTTTTTTTGATTTTTTCTGAATTCCCCAGGCCCCCCCTTCGAGATCTAGGTCAAACTCGCGGTGGCATCGAGGTCTGCCAGCTGGGGTGGGAACCATGGTTTGGTCTTGGTTCAAGGGTCCCACACCCACAGGGGACCTCCCTGTATTTTTTCCCTATTTTTCTGGTGTGCATTTCTTGTAGCCCCAGTGCAAAATTGGATTTAAATGGATTTAGGGCAAAAAATATTCATTATATGGCAGCAGGCCGAGATAATTCCTAACCTCCTGGATGTGGCACCCCTGGTAGGTCCCCCACCCATGAAAATTAGAGTGGTGATGTTTTGCACAATGCCCTTGGTGGCCCCTTCACAAAAAAGCACCTGTTTTGACCCCTCCGGCCACCTGAAAAATGAGAAATGCATTTTTTATGTGGAAACTAAAAAAACACTAGTTGCAAAAGTTGTTGGGAATGCAAAGATGCACATCTTCACCAAAACTGGGACCATGGTTCCACAGTTTGCTATGGAACTTGCACAAACCATGGTCATCTGGCAAGGAAGACCAAGAGAACTCCTGCCTGGAAGCACCTCTCTGTGAAAGAGTCTATGTGGGAACCCTTGGGATGGCATGTTTGGTATTTTTCCTAGGTGATGCATCACTCACCATGAATCCATGCATTGTTTTTCCATTTTTTTTGATTTTTTCTGAATTCCCCAGGCCCCCCTTCGAGATCTAGGTCAAACTCGCGGTGCCATCGATGTCTGCCAGGTGGGGTGGGAACCATGGTTTGGTCTTGGTTCTAGGGTCCCACTCCCACAGGGGACCTCCTTGTATTTTTCCCCTATTTTTCTGGTGTGCATTTCTTGTAGCCCAGTGCAAAATTGGATTTAAATGGATTTAGGGCAAAAAATATTCATTATATGGCAGCAGGCCGAGATAATTCCTAACCTACTGGATGTGGCACCCCTGGTAGGTCCCCCACCCATGAAAATTAGAGTGGTGATGTTTTGCACACTGCCCTTGGTGGTCCCTTCACAGAAAAGCACCTGTTTTGACCCCTCCGGCCACCTGAAAAATGGGAAATGCATTTTTTATGTGGAAACTGAAAAAACACTAGTTGCAAAAGTTGTTGGGAATGCAAAGATGCATGTCTCCACAAAAAATGGGACCATGGTTCCATAGTTTGCTGTGGAACTTGCACAAACCATGGTCATCTGGCAAGGAAGACCAAGAGAACTCCTGTCTGGAAGCACCTCTCTGTGAAAGTGTCCACGTGTGAACCCTTGGGATGGCATGTTTGGTATTTTTCCTAGGTGATGCATCACTCACCATGACTCCATGCATTGTTTTTCCATTTTTTTTTATTTTTTTTGAATTCCTCAGGCCCCCCTTCGAGATCTAGGTCAAACTCGCGGTGCCATCGATGTCTGCCAGGTGGGGTGGGAACCATGGTTTGGTCTTGGATATAGGGTCCCACACCCACAGGGGACCTCCCTGTATTTTTCCCCTATTTTTCTGGTATGCATTTCTTGTAGCCCCAGTGCAAAATTGGATTTAAGTGGATTTAGGGCAAAAAATATTCATTATATGGCAGCAGGCCGAGATAATACCTAACCTCCTGGATGTGGCACCCCTGGTAGGTCCCCCACCCATGAAAATTAAAGTGGTGATGTTTTGCAAAATTCCCTTGGTGGCCCCTTCACAAAAAAGCACCTGTTTTCACCCCTCCGGCCACCTAAAAAATGGGAAATGCATTTTTTATGTGGAAACTGAAAAAACACTAGTTGCAAAAGTTGTTGCGAATGCAAAGATGCACATCTCCACCAAAAATGGAACCATGGTTCCACAGTTTGCTGTGGAACTTGCACAAACCATGGTCATCTGGCAAGAAAGACTAGGAGAACTCCTGCCGGTAAGCACCTCTCTGTGAAAGAGTCCATGTGGGAACCCTTGGGATGGCATGTTTGGTATTTTTCCTAGGTGATGCATCACTCACCATGAATCCATGCATTGTTTTTCCATTTTTTTTGATTTTTTCTGAATTCCCCAGGCCCCCCTTCGAGATCTAGGTCAAACTCGCGGTGCCATCGATGTCTGCCAGGTGGGGTGGGAACCATGGTTTGGTCTTGGTTCTAGGGTCCCACTCCCACAGGGGACCTCCTTGTATTTTTCCCCTATTTTTCTGGTGTGCATTTCTTGTAGCCTAGTGCAAAATTGGATTTAAATGGATTTAGGGCAAAAAATATTCATTATATGGCAGCAGGCCGAGATAATTCCTAACCTACTGGATGTGGCACCCCTGGTAGGTCCCCCACCCATGAAAATTAGAGTGGTGATGTTTTGCACACTGCCCTTGGTGGTCCCTTCACAGAAAAGCACCTGTTTTGACCCCTCCGGCCACCTGAAAAATGGGAAATGCATTTTTTATGTGGAAACTGAAAAAACACTAGTTGCAAAAGTTGTTGGGAATGCAAAGATGCATGTCTCCACAAAAAATGGGACCATGGTTCCATAGTTTGCTGTGGAACTTGCACAAACCATGGTCATCTGGCAAGGAAGACCAAGAGAACTCCTGTCTGGAAGCACCTCTCCGTGAAAGTGTCCACGTGTGAACCCTTGGGATGGCATGTTTGGTATTTTTCCTAGGTGATGCATCACTCACCATGACTCCATGCATTGTTTTTCCATTTTTTTTGATTTTTTTTGAATTCCTCAGGCCCCCCTTCGAGATCTAGGTCAAACTCGCGGTGCCATCGATGTCTGCCAGGTGGGGTGGGAACCATGGTTTGGTCTTGGATATAGGGTCCCACACCCACAGGGGACCTCCCTGTATTTTTCCCCTATTTTTCTGGTATGCATTTCTTGTAGCCCCAGTGCAAAATTGGATTTAAGTGGATTTAGGGCAAAAAATATTCATTATATGGCAGCAGGCCGAGATAATACCTAACCTCCTGGATGTGGCACCCCTGGTAGGTCCCCCACCCATGAAAATTAAAGTGGTGATGTTTTGCAAAATTCCCTTGGTGGCCCCTTCACAAAAAAGCACCTGTTTTCACCCCTCCGGCCACCTAAAAAATGGGAAATGCATTTTTTATGTGGAAACTGAAAAAACACTAGTTGCAAAAGTTGTTGCGAATGCAAAGATGCACATCTCCACCAAAAATGGAACCATGGTTCCACAGTTTGCTGTGGAACTTGCACAAACCATGGTCATCTGGCAAGAAAGACTAGGAGAACTCCTGCCGGGAAGCACCTCTCTGTGAAAGAGTCCATGTGGGAACCCTTGGGATGGCATGTTTGGTATTTTTCCTAGGTGATGCATCACTCACCATGACTCCATGCATTTTTTTTCTCCATTTTTTTGATTTTTTCTGGATTCCCCAGGCCCCCCTTCGAGATCTAGGTCAAACTCGCGGTGCCATCGATGTCTGCCAGGTGGGGTGGGAACCATGGTTTGGTCTTGGTTTTAGGGTCCCACTACCACAGGGGACCTCCCTGTATTTTTTCCCTATTTTTCTGGTGTGCATTTCTTGTAGCCCTAGTGCAAAATTGGATTTAAATGGATTTAGGGCAAAAAATATTCATTATATGGCAGCAGGCCGAGATAATTCCTAACCTCCTAGATGTGGCACCCCTGGTAGGTCCCCCACCCATGAAAATTATAGTGGTGATGTTTTGGACAATGCCCTTGGTGCCCCCTTCACAAAAAAACACCTGTTTTGACCCCTCTGGCCACCTGAAAAATGGGAAATGCATTTTTTATGTGGAAACTGAAATAACACTAGTTGCAAAAGTTGTTGGGACTACAAAGATGCACATCTCCACCAAAAATGGAACCATGGTTCCACAGTTTGCTGTGGAACTTGCACAAACCATGGTCATCTGGCAAGGAAGACCAAGAGAACTCCTGCCTGGAAGCACCTCTCTGTGAAAGAGTCCACGTGTGAACCCTTGGGATGGCATGTTTGGTATTTTTCCTAGGTGATGCATCACTCACCATGACTTCATGCATTGTTTTTCTTTTTTTTTTGATTTTTTCTGAATTTCCCAGGCCCCCCTTCGAGATCTAGGTCAAACTCGTGGTGCCATTGATGTCTGCCAGGTAGGGTGGGAACCATGGTTCGGTCTTGGTTCTAGGGTCCCACACCCACAGGGGACCTCCTTGTATTTTTCCCCTATTTTTCTGGTGTGCATTTCTTGTAGCCCCAGTGCAAAATTGGATTTAAATGGATTTAGGGCAAAAAATATTCATTATATGGCAGCAGGCCGAGATAATTCCTAACCTCCTGGATGTGGCACCCCTGATAGGTCCCCCACCCATGAAAATTAGAGTGGTGACGTTTTGCACACTGCCCTTGGTGGCCCCTTCACAAAAAAGCACCTGTTTTGACCCCTCCGGCCACCTAAAAAATGGGAAATGCATTTTTTATGTGGAAACTGAAAAAACACTAGTTGCAAAAGTTCTTGGGAATGCAAAGATGCACATCTCCACCAAAAATGGGACCATGGTTCCACAGTTTGCTGTGGAACTTGCACAAACCATGGTCATCTGGCAAGGAAGACCAAGAGAACTCCTGCCTGGAAGCACCTCTCTGTGAAAGAGTCCACGTGTGAACCCTTGGGATGGCATGTTTGGTATTTTTCCTAGGTGATGCATCACTCACCATGACTCCATGCATTGTTTTTCCATTTTTTTTTGATTTTTTCTAAATTCCCCAGGCCCCCCTTCGAGATCTAGGTCAAACTCGTGGTGCCATCGATGTCTGCCAGGTGGGGTGGGAACCATGGTTTGGTCTTGGTTCTAGTGTCCCACACCCATAGGCGACCTCCCTCTATTTTTTCCCTATTTTTCTGGTGTGCATTTCTTGTAGCCCCAGTGCAAAATTGGATTTAAATGGATTTAGGGAAAAATATTCATTATATGGCAGCAGGCCGAGATAATTCCTAACCTCTTGGATGTGGCACCCCTGGTAGGTCTCCCACCCATGAAAATTAGAGTGGTGATATTTTGCACACTGCCCTTGGTGGCCCCTTCACAAAAAAGCACCTGTTTTGACCCCTCCGGCCACCTGAAAAATGGGAAATGCATTTTTAATTGGAAACTGAAAAAAAAACTAGTTGCAAAAGTTCTTGGGAATGCAAAGATGCACATCTCCACCAAAAATGGGACCATGGTTCCGCATTTTGCTGTGGAACTTGCACAAATCATCGTCATCTGGCAAGGAAGACCAAGAGAACTCCTGCCTGGAAGCACCTCTCTGTGAAAGAGTCCACGTGTGAACCCTTGGGATGGCATGTTTGGTATTTTTCCTAGGTGATGCATAACTCACCATGACTCCATGCATTGTTTTTCCATTTTTTTGATTTTTTTTGAATTCCCCATGCCACCTTCGAGATCTAGGTCAAACTCGCGGTGCCATCGATGTCTGCTATGTGGGGTGGGAACCATGGTTTGGTCTTGGTTCTAGGGTCCCACACCCACAGGGGACCTCCCTGTATTTTTTCCCTATTTTTCTGGTGTGCTTTTCTTGTAGCCCCAGTGCAAAATTGGATTTAAATGGATTTAGGGCAAAAAATATTCATTATATGGCAGCAGGCCGAGATAATTCCTAACCTCCTAGATGTGGCACCCCTGGTAGGTCCCACACCCAAAAAAATTAGAGTGGTGATGTTTTGCACACTGCCCTTGGTGGCCCCTTCACAAAAAACCACATGTTTTGACCCCTCCGGCCACCTAAAAAATGGGAAATGCATTTTTATGTGGAAACTGAAAAACACTAGTTGCAAAAGTTGTTGGGGATGCAAAGATGCACATCTCGACCAAAAATGGGACCATGGTTCAACAGTTTGCTGTGGAACTTGCACAAAGCATGGTCATCTGGCAAGGAAGACCAAGAGAACTCCTGCCTGGAAGCACCTCTCTGTGAAAGAGTCCACGTGTGAACCCTTGGGATGGCATGTTTGGTATTTTTCCTAGGTGATGCATCACTCACCATGACTCCATGCATTGTTTTTTCCATTTTTTGATTTTTTCTGAATTCCCCAGGCCCCCCCCCTTTGATATCTAGGTCAAACTCGCGGTGGCATCGATGTCTGCCAGGTGGGGTGGGAACCATGGTTTGGTCTTGGTTCTAGGGTTCCACACCCACAGGGGACCTCTCTGTATTTTCCCCCTATTTTTCTGGTGTAAATTTCTTGTAGCCCCAGTGCAAAATTGGATTTAAATGGATTTAGGGCAAAAAATATTCATTATATGGCAGCAGGCCGACATAATTCCTAACCTCCTGGATGTGGCACCCCTGGTAGGTCCCCCACCCATGAAAATTAGAGTGGTGATGTTTTGCACACTGCCCTTGGTGGCCCTTCACAAAAAAGCACCTGTTTTGACCCCTCCGGCCACCTGAAAAATAGGAAATGCATTTTTTATGTGAAAACTGAAAAAACACTAGTTGCAAAAGTTGTTGGGAATGCAAAGATGCACATCTCCACCAAAAATGGGACCATGGTTGCACAGTTTGCTGTGGAACTTGCACAAACTATGGTCATCTGGCAAGGAAGACCAAGAGAACTCCTGCCTGGAAGCACCTCTCTGTGAAAGAGTCCACGTGTGAACCCTTGGGATGGCATGTTTGGTATTTTTCCTAGGTGATGCATCACTCACCATGACTCCATGCATTGTTTTTTCTATTTTTTTGATTTTTCTGAATTCCCCAGGCCCCCTTTGAGATCAAGGTCAAACTCGCAGTGCCATTGATGTCTGCCAGGTTGGGTGCGAACCATGGTTTGGTCTTGGTTCTAGGGTCCCACACCCACAGGGGACCTCCCTATATTTTCCCCCTATTTTTCTGGTGTAAATTTCTTGTAGCCCCAGTGCAAAATTGGATTTAAATGGATTTAGGGCAAAAAATATTCATTATATGGCAGTAGGCTGAGATAATTCCTAAACTCCTAGATGTGGCACCCCTGGTAGGTCCCCCACCCATGAAAATTAGAGTGGTGATGTTTTGCACACTGCCCTTGGTGGCCCCTTCACAAAAAAGCACCTGTTTTGACCCCTTCGGCCACCTGAAAAATGGGAAGTGCATTTTTTATGTGGAAACTAAATAAACACTAATTGCAAAAGTTGTTGGGAATGCAAAGATGCACATCTCCACCAAAAATGGGACCATGGTTCCATAGTTTGCTGTGGAACTTGCACAAACCATGGTCATCTGGCAAGGAAGACCAAGAGAACTCCTGCCTGGAAGCACCTCTCTGTGAAAGAGTCCACGTGTGAACCCTTGGGATGGCATGTTTGGTATTTTTCCCAGGTGATGCATCACTCACCATGACTCCATGCATTGTATTTCCATTTTTTTGATTTTTTCTGAATTACCCAGGCCCCCCTTCGAGATCTAGGTCAAACTCGCGGTGCCATCGATGTCTGCCAGGTTGGGTGGGAACCACGGTTTGGTCTTGGTTCTAGGGTCCCACACCCACAGGGGACCTCCCTGTATTTTTCCCCTATTTTTCTGGTGTGCATTTCTTGTAGCCCCAGTGCAAAATTGGATTTAAATGGATTTAGGGCAAAACAATATTCATTATATGGCAGCAGGCCGAGATAATTCCTAACCTCCTGGATGTGGCACCCCTGGTAGGTCCCCCACCCATGAAAATTAGATTGGTGATGTTTTGCACACTGCCCTTGGTGGCCCCTTCGCAAAAAGCACCTGTTTTGACCCATCCGGCCACGTGAAAAATGGGAAATGCATTTTTATGTGGAAACTAAAAAAACACTAGTTGCAAAAGTTGTTGGGAATGCAAAGATGCACATCTCCACCAAAAATGGGACCATGGTTCCACAGTTTGCTGTGGAACTTGCACAAACCATGGTCATCTGGCAAGGAAGACCAAGAGAACTCCTGCCTGGAAGCACCTCTCTGTGAAAGAGTCCACGTGTGAACCCTTGGGATGGGATGTTTGGTATTTTTCCTAGGTGATGCATCACTCACCATGACTCCATGCATTGTTTTTTCCATTTTTTTGATTTTTTCTAAATTCCCCAAGCCCCCCTTCGAGATCTAGGTCAAACTCGTGGTTCCTGATGTCAATGGGTACCCATTACCCGCTTACCCAGCGGGTTTTTACCCATTAGGGTGAGGGTATGGTAGAAAACCTAAACCCATGGGTATGCAAATGGCAAAATATCTCTACCCAATGGGTATAGTGGGTGCGGGTATAATAATGCATAACCCACACCCGCATATCCACCTACCCGACTATCCTAGAATATGACATGTGGGTCCTTCTTAATAATAGCATTTTCTAATAAAAGTATCCCTAAATCTAGTCTAACCTACCTTTTTGACTCCCTAACTTTTTGCATCCGAATTAAAGAGCCAAATTAAACATCATATCTTTTCCCCTCCCTAGGTCCCCAAATTCTTCTTCTTTCACTATACCGTAACGCACTTTTGTTATGACTGAAATTTGAACTAAATATGTGTGCTATTTTGTTGGATGAATGATATATATATCCTGATAGTTTAATTATATGTTGTGATATTATATTTCCTTGTTGTGTTGTTCCTGGGTGGGTATTACCCACGGGTTTTCTTACCCGGACGGGTGTGGGTATGGGACAAAATGTATACCCATGTGCGGGTGCGAGTGCGGGTAGTGGGTAAAATTTTAGGACATGGGTGCGGGTTTGGTTAGGCTATACCCGCACCCAATGGGGGCGGGTGCCATCGGTACTCGTGGTGCCATTGATGTCTGCCAGGTGGGGTGGGAACCATGGTTTGGTCTTGGTTCTAGGGTCCCACACCCACAGGGGACCTCCCTGTATTTTCCCCTATTTTTCTGGTGTGCATTTCTTGTAGCCCCAGTGCAAAATTGGATTTAACTGGATTTAGGGTAAAAAATATTCATTATATGGCAGCAGGATGAGATAATTCCTAACCTCCTGGATGTGGCACCCCTAGTAGGTCCCCCACCCATGAAAATTAGAGTGGTGATGTTTTGCACAATGCCCTTGGTGGCCCCTTCACAAAAAAGCACCTGTTTTGACCCCATCGGCCACCTGAAAAATGGGAAATGCATTTTTTATTTGGAAACTAAAAAAACACTAGTTGCAAAAGTTGTTGGGAATGCAAAGATGCACATCTCCACCAAAAATGGGACCATGGTTCTATAGTTTGCTGTGGAACTTGCACAAACCATGGTCATCTAGCAAGGAAGACCAAGAGAACTCCTGCCTGGAAGCACCTCTCTGTGAAAGAGTCCACGTGTGAACCCTTGGGATGGCATGTTTGGTATTTTTCCTAGGTGATGCATCACTCACCATGACTCCATGCATTGTTTTTTCCATTTTTTTGATTTTTTCTGAATTCCCCAGGCCCCCCTTTGAGATCTAGGTCAAACTCGCGGTGCCATGGATGTATGCCAGGTTGGGTGCGAACCATGGTTTGGTCTTGGTTCTAGGGTCCCACACCCACAGGGGACCTCCCTGTATTTTTCCCCTATTTTTCTGGTGTGCATTTCTTGTAGCCCCAGTGCAAAATTGGATTTAACTGGATTTAGGGTAAAAAATATTCATTATATGGCAGCAGGATGAGATAATTCCTAACCTCCTGGATGTGGCACCCCTAGTAGGTCCCCCACCCATGAAAATTAGAGTGGTGATGTTTTGCACACTGCCCTTGGTGGCCCCTTCACAAAAAAGCACCTGTTTTGACCCCTCCGGCCACCTAAAAAATGGGAAATGCATTTTTATGCGGAAACTGAAAAAACACTAGTTGCAAAAGTTGTTGGGAATGCAAAGATGCACATCTCCACCAAAAAAGGGACCATGGTTCCACAGTTTGCTGTGGAACTTGCACAAACCATGGTAATCTGGCAAGGAAGACCAAGAGAACTCCTGCCTGGAAGCACCTCTCTGTGTAAGAGTCCACGTGCGAACCCTTGGGATGGCATGTTTGGTATTTTTCCTAGGTGATGCATCACTCACCATGACTCCATGCATTGTTTTTCCATTTTTTTTGATTTTTTCTAAATTCCCCAGGCCCCCCTTCGAGATCACTCACCGTAGCTAAGAACTATTTGCTCGATGCAATTAGCACGAACCTATTGTTTAATGT
Organism: Dactylis glomerata; assembly: GCA_007115705.1. Lineage (NCBI taxonomy): Eukaryota > Viridiplantae > Streptophyta > Magnoliopsida > Poales > Poaceae > Dactylis > Dactylis glomerata. The sequence goes on along the minus strand of QXEO01000037.1, from coordinate 495,832 downwards.
TACCTAATGTAACCAATGAGTCGCAATGATGAATTGCAAGTGCTATGTGCCATTTATTTATTTGTTTACCCATGGAAGGGAACTCCTCCATCTATGGCTACTGGACTAGTCGCCAGAGTAGAGTGAGCGATGATGATGCAACTGACATCTCTTGAGCACGCCTAGTCAGACTGCGGTGTGTCTCGTCAATTTACTTGCCCTTGTCAAATCTCATCCCGACTTGCTACCACGCGTCTGTTGCTTGGGTTTTTCCACTAGCCACGAATTCTAACCCTTATGACATGTGGCCCCACGTAGGCCCGGAACACTGTTGACAACTGGGGCCCCAGACACACATCGGAACAAACCTTACCCAGACAAGTGGGTCTCCACACGCTTCGGATGCTAAACCTGGACTAGTTTATCTCACTCGACTTTGCCCAGCTCATGAACCCACGAGACATCGGGACCCACTCATCATCGACGCAGATGTTATAATGGGGGGTAGCAGAAAACCTTTTACTAGATCACCGCCGAAATTTCCGCAATAGAATAATGGATAGAAACGTTGTCCTTTCCTATTCTCCACTACTCCGATACGTGAATATAGGGACGTCCGTTCCTAGCAAGTCTCTATAAAAGGGACAGATGGCTAACACTAATTCCGCCACATAGGTAAACCATCTTCAGCTAGCTACAGAGGTATTGCTACTTGGTGATGGCGCCAGAAAAGAGCTGGCGGCGTGGAGCAGTAAGTCCTTGTGCGTGGTGAATAACCAGCCCGTTGGGAACCCCAAGAGGAAGGTATGATGAGTGTAGCGGCAAGTTTTCCCTCAGTTAAGAAACCAAGGTTTATCGAACAGGAGAGGAGAGACAATGACGACTGAAGGTGTTGTGGAACCTGCACACACACAAACAAATACTTTGTTCCCAACTTGCGATGAGGTTGTCAATCTCACCGGTTTGCTTGAAACAAAGGTTATAAGTGTATCGAGTGGAAAACAATAATAATATGCGAGTAAAGTAAACAGTGCGAGAAAGTAAACAGGTGATAACAATATGATGTAAATAGGACCGGGGTCCATAGTTCACTAGTGGTGTCTCTCCATAGATAAAATAACACATGCTGGGTAAACAAATTACAGTTGGGCAATTGATAGAATAAAGATAACGTGATATGTCAAGAAGATCACTATGAGATTTACTCTGGGCATTACAACAAAATACATAGACCGCCATCCAACTGCATCTATGACTAATAATCCACCCCCGGGGATATCAATCCGAACACCCTAGAAGTATTAAGTTGCGAACAACAGATAATTGCATTAAGCAAAGTGTGTAATGTAAACAAAGCATATGCCCTTGAGCATATGAATGTTGTTTTCTCCCTAGTAGCAACAGCACATCTACCACCTTAGAGGTTTCTGTCACTCCCCCAGGTGAAATAGAGACATGAACCCACTATCGAGCATAAATACCCCCTCTTGGAGTCACTAGCAACTAGTCGGCCAAGATAGCTACTAACAACGGAGAGCATGCAAGATCATAAACAACATAGAGATAACAAAAGATATAATTCAGTACAGCAACTTAATCATAAACACCAATATTCATCGGATCCCAACAAACCAAACATGTAGAATTACATAACGGTGATCTCAATCATGTATGGCAGCTCATGAGATCTAAATATGAAGCACATGGTGGAGAAGACAACCATCTAGCTACTGCTATGGACCCATAGTCCAAGGTAGACTACTCACTCATAGCTCCGGAGGCAAGCATGGCGATGAAGAAGACCTCCGGTGGCGATTCCCCTCTCCGGCAGGGTGCCGGGAAGAGCTTCTGGACCCTCCCGATCTTCGGGTCGACGGCGGCGGTGTATCGCGATGTGTTCTGGAAATCTGATCGGGCCCTTAGGTTTTTCTCGTCGGGGGGTACTTATAGGCGAAGGGGCGATGTCAGAGGTGGAGCCAGGCTCCCTCACACATGGGAGGCGCGGCCAGGGACCTGGCCGCGCCAGCCCTATGTGTGGGGCCCTGGTGGCCCCTCTCCATCTCTCCTTCGGATCTCTGGAAGCTTCCGGGTAAAATAAGACTTTAGGAACTTGTTTCGTCCAATTCCGAGAATATTTCCTGTGTATCACTTCTGAAACACAAAAACAGCAGAAAATAGGAAACTGGCACTGTGGCACTTCGTTAATAGGTTAGTTCCGGAAAATGCATAAAAGTGCCACTAAGTGTAACGAAACAATAGGCAAATGGTGTAAAACAAGCATGGAGCATCAAAAATTATAGATACGTTTCAGACGTATCAAGCATCCCCAAGCTTAACTCCTGCTCGTCCTCGAGTAGGTAAGTGATAACAAAAGAAATAATTTTTGAGGTGACATGCACCTACACAATCTTGATCATATATGTAAGCATTGGGGAGCTGGGATCAATAGAACTTAAAACATGGGCATGAAGATATAATCATGACAATAAGAACTTAGCAACCATGTTGTAAACATGCAAATGAACACAAACAAAAGATCATGAAAATGAAACAATGAAAGTCAAACGTGTGTTCAAATCATAAGGAAAAACATACAAATTGTTTTCAGCTTGTCCTTCATAGAGAGCAAAACATAAATGCATAGGACACCTTCAAGTTTAAGAGGGCGACTAGATACAAGTAATTTAAGAACAAGTGAAACCAACAATATGAATCAATCAATGAACTTTGGGACAATGCATATCACACTAAGAATGACAACTATGCTCTCTTAATGGTGCATAAAGAAAGAAGGTGATGACTCAACATAAAAGTAAAAGAAAGGCCCTTCGCAGAGGGAAGCAGTGATTGCAAGTTTTATAACCTTCAAAAATTATGGTACTTACCGGCTTTGAGCTCTCATTGCCCCCATCATAAGCATCTTGAATGGTTAAAGTTAATGCGAGAACAATTATGATGCATATGCTTGACAAATCATAAGTTGAAAACCTCGTGCCCCGTGAATACGAGTACCCAAACCTCATGCTACTTTACTTAGAGTCCCAAGCAAGGCTCTTGTCATTGTAAGTATATGCATATCATTGAGAACCGCCAATGGGGTACCTCCGTGCCCGATGACATGGAACAAGCCCACACCAAAATGACAGGACAAGCAGACAATGAACACCTCGACATCTCTTTTATTTGCCTTTTGTTTAGCTTTTTATTGTGAGATGCGTCGTCGAATGTTCACCATGGGTATGCTGCAAATTTCCACCATGAATTATGCATGGCTTAGATTGGCGGCCCGGCGTTTCCCTAACACATATACAAACTCCATGACCCCCACAAGATTCCCAATTCATTTCACACCGCGGGCATCCATAAACAAAAGATCACGATATCAACTCAAATAAGAAGTGCAATGTTGAAAGCTTGCCCCATGACAGCATGGCTGGGCTAGAATCCAACTTACAACTTGCAAGCATAACAACTCAACATAAGAGACCACAATGTCAAATTTTTAAGAACAGGAAAAAGTAAAGTGTGCCTTCCGGTTCGTGAGAGCTTTACTAACCGAGTTTCGCATAACACTGGTAAGAGTTTAATTTGAAGAGAAAATAAAAGCAAGTCAAATTTACTTGGAATAGCAAATTGCTAGTAGGTATGTATGGTGGACACAATGGAAAACTTTGGCTTTTAGGAGTTGGATGCACGAGTAGAGCTCATACTCAGTACAAGGTGAGGGCTAGCAAAAGACTGGGAGCGACCAACTAAGAGAGCAATAATGGCCATAATCATGCAAAGCGACAAAGCGACATTAAAAGAAGCATAAGATGGCATCAAAAGTCAAAAACTAAATGATCATGAAGGCTATTGGCGACTTTGTAAGAGTCTAACATGTGTGAGCATGCGCCAAGTCAACCCAAATAAAGCATCAAGGAGAAAACCAAAATAATGCTTCCATACAATAAAAACAACGCATGATTTTTTCAAAGGCTCATTAAGCAATCTCAGTTATTTGAGACAAGTCATGCTACAAAAAAACCACTAAGCATACTATCAAAAAGACATCAAGCATGACATGAAAAAGCCTAAGCCGCAGTCTACACAAGCTCCTTCTTGTACCACTATTTTGCACAAAGCTTTTTCTCTTTTCCAACACCATTTGAAATTTTTATAAACACCTTTTTTGATGAAAACCAATGAAGATCAGAGGCAAAAATACACCTTGATGAAAAGATATGACAAGATCTGAATGCAAATCAAGGCAAAAATGAAAACCAAAAGCAGTAGCAGAAAAAGTAGAACGCTAGATTTTTAATAAGAGTGAAAACTAGAGCGTTCTTTGCAAATGAAAACAAGCAACTTCTCCAAAAGAAAATTTGTTGGGGTCCAACCATTTATTGCAGCAAACAAACAAACTAAACAAACTAAGAAAAATAAAACAACTGACGCTCCAAGAAAAACACATAGTGCATGAAGCAATAAAAATATAGTGTTTTGAAAGGTGACCTGATTTTTGCCGATGAAGAAGGGGTGCCTCGGGGGCATCCCCAAGCTTTGACGCTTGTACTTCTTAGATATTTCTTGGGGTGATGCATGGGCATCCCCAAGCTTGAGCTTTTGTCCGTTCTTCAACTCATCTCATCATTCTCCAATCCCTACACTTGAAAACTTCCTTCATACAAAACTAAACACAATTCTATTAGCAACATTAGTGCAAGCATAAAATATAATCAATCCTCTATTTGCTTCAGGTTTCAACTCAAAACAACCACATATATAGCAAATACTACTGTAGCAACTCCCCAAAAAGTTCCATGATCAAAAGAACTCAAAAGAAAGCGATAAAGTGGCAAACACAAATATTGGCAGAAATCTGTCAAAACTGAACAGCTGACAAAGGTCGAATTTTTGAGGGATTTTCTGTTGCTCAAATCAGAAAGTGTTCAACTAAGAAAAGTTTGGATATAACCTGGGGCATATGCACAAGAAATCGCAGGTCCAAAAGATAAACAGAGAATTTTCACGAATTTTTACGGTGCAGCACCGAAAACAGTTTTAGGACAGCAACATCCCCAAATCTTTACCTCACTCAAATTAGAGGCTTCTCTTGGCACAAAAACGAAATAAACAAGATAAGGAGCGGTCATTACAGTAGTAATGACTTCCAAGACTCAAATAAAAGAAAAAGTACTGAAAATAAAACATTGGGTTATCTCCCAAGAGTGCTTTTCTTTAACGCCTTTGAGCTAGGCGCAGAAAAGTGCGAATCAAGTAATATCAATAGATGAAGTGCTAGTTACCTCAGTAGGCTCTTTGAAGGTTCCCGAAGATGATTCAACCTGCAAGTCACCCTTAGTGGAACTAAGAGTCTTACCAATTTTAAGAACATGTTGAGATTTAAGCGCAGAAACCTTGGGAACATACATAAATTTTTGCTCTTTTCCAACAAACACTTTCTCTTTCTTAAATTTAAGAGAAGAGAAGATTAAGCTAAGAGTTTCCATAGACTCCTCTAGTTTACCAATCCTTAAGTTTTGATTGTCATGAGTAGTGCTAGCCTCTAAAATGGTAATTCTCTTACCGATGTTTTCTACTAATTCATTAACTCGGCTAGCATTTTCTAGGATACTTGGCAAACTTTTCTCTAAAGAGTTGAGCTTTTCTACCACCTCCTCCAGGGTGGTCTCAGTTTTAGCAACATGAATAGGTGGTATTCCCACTAAACTTTCAATTATAATGCATGCTTCTCCAGCGGGAGTACCCAGAAAATTACCTCCTGTAAGAGTATCAAGAACATACCTATTCCAACTGGATATACCAACATAAAAATTTCTAAGGAGGATCGTGGTAGAGTGCTTTTTGGTACACCTATGATGAGCATTGTTAATACGGTACCAAGCATCTTTTAAACTTTCTCCCCCTTGTTGCTTAAAACTACGAACTTCTATTTCAGGATTACTCATTTTAACAAAACTAAAAGCAGATAAGTAAAAACAACTACCAAGGATTCTAATTTTTTTGGGTTTCTGATATAAAGCAATGCAGGTAAAATAAATAAAGTAAAGCAAAACAAATAACAAAGTAAAGAATGTGTGTGCGAAGAACTCCCCTCGCAGAAGTCTTCTCTTCCTCCCCGGCAACGGCGCCAGAAAAGAGGCTGCTACTTGGTGATGGCGCCAGAAAAGAGCTGGCGGCGTGGAGCAGTAAGTCCTTGTGCGTGGTGAATAACCAGCCCGTTGGGAACCCCAAGAGGAAGGTATGATGAGTGTAGCGGCAAGTTTTCCCTCAGTTAAGAAACCAAGGTTTATCGAACAGGAGAGGAGAGACAATGACGACTGAAGGTGTTGTGGAACCTGCACACACACAAACAAATACTTTGTTCCCAACTTGCGATGAGGTTGTCAATCTCACCGGTTTGCTTGAAACAAAGGTTATAAGTGTATCGAGTGGAAAACAGTAATAATATGCGAGTAAAGTAAACAGTGCGAGAAAGTAAACAGGTGATAACAATATGATGTAAATAGGACCGGGGTCCACAGTTCACTAGTGGTGTCTCTCCATAGATAAAATAACACATGCTGGGTAAACAAATTACAGTTGGGCAATTGATAGAATAAAGATAACGTGATATGTCAAGAAGATCACTATGAGATTTACTCTGGGCATTACAACAAAATACATAGACCGCCATCCAACTGCATCTATGACTAATAATCCACCCCCGGGGATATCAATCCGAACACCCTAGAAGTATTAAGTTGCGAACAACAGATAATTGCATTAAGCAAAGTGTGTAATGTAAACAAAGCATATGCCCTTGAGCATATGAATGTTGTTTTCTCCCTAGTAGCAACAGCACATCTACCACCTTAGAGGTTTCTGTCACTCCCCAGGTGAAATAGAGACATGAACCCACTATCGAGCATAAATACCCCCTCTTGGAGTCACTAGCAACTACTCGGCCAAGATAGCTACTAACAACGGAGAGCATGCAAGATCATAAACAACATAGAGATAACAAAAGATATAATTCAGTACAGCAACTTAATCATAAACACCAATATTCATCGGATCCCAACAAACCAAACATGTAGAATTACATAACGGTGATCTCAATCATGTATGGCAGCTCATGAGATCTAAACATGAAGCACATGGTGGAGAAGACAACCATCTAGCTACTGCTATGGACCCATAGTCCAAGGTAGACTACTCACTCATCGCTCCGGAGGCAAGCATGGCGATGAAGAAGACCTCCGGTGGCGATTCCCCTCTCCGGCAGGGTGCCGGGAAGAGCTTCTGGACCCTCCCGATCTTCGGGTCGACGGCGGCGGTGTATCGCGATGTGTTCTGGAAATCTGATCGGGCCCTTAGGTTTTTCTCGTCGGGGGGTACTTATAGGCAAAGGGGCGATGTCAGAGGTGGAGCCAGGCTCCCTCACACATGGGTGGCGCGGCCAGGGACCTGGCCGCGCCAGCCCTATGTGTGGGGCCCTGGTGGCCCCTCTCCGTCTCTCCTTCGGATCTCTGGAAGCTTCCGGGTAAAATAAGACTTCAGGAACTTGTTTCGTCCAATTCCGAGAATATTTCCTGTGTATCACTTCTGAAAGACAAAAACAGCAGAAAACAGGAAACTGGCACTGTGGCACTTCGTTAATAGGTTAGTTCCGGAAAATGCATAAAAGTGCCACTAAGTGTAACGAAACAATAGGCAAATGGTGTAAAACAAGCATGGAGCATCAAAAATTATAGATACGTTTGAGACGTATCAGGTATGTATCAATATTTTAGGGTTAATTCGTATAGTTTTTATTCCCGCTTGTAAGTCAGGATTTACTCCCTATTGTAGTTTGAACTTAACCATTGATCGATGGATGCGGGCGGAGGAACGGGTAAGAAGCGCACTTTCGCCGGAGAGGGCTCTTCCAAAGGAGTTAGCCAAGATGACAAGGTACTATACACGACTGTCTTTTTTTCAAAATATGTTAGTACTATGTATAAACGTATAAAAGGAACATTTCTTGATTTTAAACGCGTGTTGTATCATATGTCAGAAGCTGAAGGTTGCAGAGTTGGAGGATGTGCAAGAAGATTCTGATCCGGAACCTGAATCTGACACGGATCCGTATGGTTCTCTCGACGGAGGAAGTTCAAGAAATTTTTTAGGGGATGAAGGGAACAAAAAAGGTGATGGCGAAGACGATGACCCTAAAGACGATGACCCTGAGCCGCGATCACCAAATATTGATATCAAATCCGCAAAGAGAGCTAGGATCTCCCGTATAGTCATCTATCAGCTAAGGGTGACATATGGTGTTTGACAGACTAAGATCCTGGAAGCCATTGTAACACCGAACCTACAACCAGCAGGTTACGTGGTTGCATGTGTTCTATTCAGCAAGATGCAGGATGCCAGGTGGCGGATCGTCCAATCTCACCAAAATGGTGACGACGGCTATGTTTACATCAAGATGCGAAACCGAGATCTGGTGAGGTTCCATGGAAAGATGTATGAATGGGATGGTTGATGACCCACAAGTATAGGGGATCGCAACAGTCTTCGAGGGAAGTAAAACCCAAATATATTGATTTGACACAAGGGGAGCCAAAGAATATATGTAAGCCTTAACAGATGAGTTGTCAATTCAGTTGCACCTGGAAACAGTCGTGCTCGCAGTAGTTTATCAGTAGCAACAGTTTTATAGTGGTGATAGTAGTGAAACAGTAACAGCAGTAGTAAAATAACAGCGGTAATAGTAGCAATAGTAAACTAGTAGGAACAAATACTGTAGACATAGGGATGGATGTACGGGCGTTGCATGGATAAGATAATTCATGAAATCAATGAGATATGGGCATTGCAGATAAATAATGATAAAGCATCCTAGTACAAATAATCATAGGCATGTGTTCCGTAAATAGTCGTACGTGCTCACAAGGAGAAACTTGCACGACATCTTTTGTCCTACCAGCCTGTTGCAGCAGGGCCTCAAGGGAAACTACTGGTAATTAAGGTACTCCTTTTAATAAAGTACCGGAGCAAAGCATTAACACTCGGTGAACACATGTGATCCTCACATCGTAGCCATCCCCTCCGGTTATCCCAATTTCTGTCACTTTGGGGCCTCGGGTTTCGGACAACAATATGTGTAAACAACTTGCAGGTATGACCATAAACAACAATTATCATAATGAAACAATAACATGTTCAGATCTGAAATCATGGCATTCGGGCCCAAAGTGACAAGCATTAAGCATAACAAGTCGCAACAAAGTCATAAGCACTAATAGAAGATACTAGGCACTATGCCCTAACAATATCATATCAAATTACATGAGCAATCTCATCCAATCCCTACCATCCCCTCACCTACAGCGGGGGAATTACTCACATATGGATGGGGGAGTCAAGGATGGTCGATGGAGGGACATCGGTGATGAAGATCTCCTCCAAATCCCCATCCCGGCAGGGTGCCAGAACGGAGTTTCTGGTTCCGAATCGCGGTTTCTGATGGCGGTGGCGCAGCGGAAGTCTATCTGGGAAAAACGCCGTCTCCCCATATTTTCAGGTCCAGGGGGTATATGTAGGCGGAAGGAGAGGTCGAGGAGACGGCCGAGCCGCCCTCACACCAGGTGGGCGCGGCCAGGGCTGGGCCGTGCCCCCTGTGTGTGTGGAGGCCTCGTGCCTCCCCTCCATCTCGTCTTCTGGCTCCATGGGTCTTCTGGTGAAATAGGATTTTTGCCAATTTTTCCCGAATTTTTACTGAAAGTTGGATTTCTGCACAAAAACGAGATACCAGAGCAATTCTGCTGAAAACAGCGTTAGTCCGCGTTAGTTGCATTCAAAACACACAAATTAGAGGAGAAACAATAGCAAAAGTGTTCAGGAAAGTAGATACGTTTTGGACGTATCAACTCCCCCCAAGCTTAGCTATTTGCTTGTCCTCAAGCAATTCAGTTAACAACTGAGAGCGATAAAAGAAACTTTCACGAATATATTTGCTTCATATGATGTATATATACTTACTATATGATCAAGTACTCAGGCAATTCATAATAAGAAATATGCAACTAATGTCACCTCATAGTCAAGCAAGCTATGAAAGAGTGCCAATGCGCTAATAACAAGTAACATGAACATAAGAAACTACAAGATTGTAATATGCATAAGTGATATGAAAGAGTGGTATCCAGCTTGCCTTTATTTGTGGAGCAAAACATAAATGTTGAGGCACCTCTGAAGTCCAAGGGAAGACTAGAAGTAAAAATATCAAAGATACAAGCATCAAAGTTATACCACAATTAACCGTGTTCTGGGACAAGCACATTACACTAAGAATAACAGCTATGCTCTCAAGAAGTGCTTAAAGTTAGAAGATGAAGACTCAACATAAAAGTAAAAGAAAGGCCCTTCGCAGAGGGAAGCAGTGATTTAACATGTGCTAGAGCTTTTCATTTGTAAAACAGAGATAATTTTTTTTGAGAGGTGGTTGTTTCATGTCAACGACTAGCAATGGGGACTTGCTATCTTTCATAATAAACAAGTGAGAGCGGTTCCGAGTTTTTTGAAATTTTGGCACATTGGTGCTCTTTTATAAAGCTTTGGCACACCTCCCCACCTTTTTTCCTTTCTCAAACCATGGCTAACCGATTCCATTGGGTGCCCACCACCATTCACATACCATGGAGGAGTGCCTTTTTCTTTCTTTTTAGAATTAGATTATAATGGTCTGACCAGCTCCCTTGCAAAATTAATGACGAGCAGATGAAGCTGCCTAGTCGAGGGGTACTCAATTTAATATGGAAGATAGCAATTCCGACCACTACATCCCCATGAGCTAAAAACAGTGGCACAAAATGAGAAGTAGTTGAAAGTTTTGAAAGGTAGCACCTGAAAATTTACTTGGAATGGCTTACAAATACCATGTGAAAGGACACGGATGTCGCCTAGAGGGGGGGGGTGAATAGGCGATTTAAAACTTTTACGAGCGGCTTGACAAATGCGGAATAAAACTAACGTTTAATTTGCCAAGCATACAAAACCTAAACAAACTAGGTTCACCTATGTGCACCAACAACTTATGCTAAACAAGATAAGCAACTATGTGATATCAAGATATATATAACTTCAAGCATGAAGGCTATCACAAAGTAAATTGCATAAGTAAAGTAGCTCGGGTATAGAAATAACCGAGGCACGCGGAGACAACGATGTATCCCGAAGTTCACACCCTTGCGGGTGCTAATCTCCGTTGGAGCGGTGTGGAGGCACAAGGCTCCCCAAACGCCACGGAGGCTCACCGTAATCTCCTCGAGCCCTCCCACCAAGATGGAAGACCCGATCCAGTATGGGACCCTTGAGGGCGGTCACCGATCCCGCACAAAGCTTGGGGCTACTCCACAACTTAATTGGAGGCTCCCAAATCCACAAAGCCACTAAGATTGGGGCACACTCCACAACTCAATTGGAGGCTCCCAATAATCACCACGGAGGCACCACAAAGCTTGGGAAGATCTCCACAACTTAATTGGAGGTCCCCAAGAAATCCACTGAGCCGTCTAGGGTTCCAAGAACCCAAGAGGAAATAAGCTTCTTGCTTTCACCACCGAATCTCCGAGGAGAACTCAAACCGATGCACCAAATGCAATGGCAAGAACACACGAAGTGCTCCAATCCTTCTCTCCCAAATCCTACCAAAGCAACAAATGCTATGGAGGATATGAGAGGAAGAACAAAGAGGAAATCCACAAAGAACTCCAAGATCTAGATCCAATAGGTTCCCCTCACTTAGAGGAGAAAGTGATTGGTGGAAATGTAGATCTAGATCTCCTCTCTCTTTTCCCTTAGAAAGATGCAAGAAACATGGAGGGAAGTGAGGAGGGAGGGCAAGATTTGAAGGTCAACAATGGAGGAGAGAGAAGCCCAAAAAACGTTAATGGTTCAAGGAGGAAGAAGGGGTATTTATAGGTGGGAAAAAACTGGCCGTTGGAAGCAGCCCGCCGGCCAGTTCGGTCGTAAGTCCGGCGGCGCCGACCTCTGGGCTGGACGGTCCGGTGGCCCGCCGGACGGATCCGGCGCCCCGCCGAAAGGCGGTTCAGAATAGCAGTCTGGCGGCTCCGCCGGACTGGCCCGGTCTGCCGCCGGAAGGTCCGGCCTGGAGCCCGGCCTGGCCAGACCAGGGGCCGAACTGGACAGCCCAAAAACCAAATAACTTTTGCAAGGAAACTCCGAATGAGATGAAACCAATTTTGTTGGAAAGCTAACAACAAGGAGAACCTCTATATAAGCCAATTAAGAACCAGCAAGGGAGAATTTACTATGAAATTAGAGGACATAAGTGTCTCTATATGAGGAACCGGTAAATTCTCCAAACATCAAAAACGCAATAAGAGTTCCATACGAAATCCGTTTTTGATGAGCTAGAGCTTGTCATGGAAATAACCACAAGCTCTAGAATCTCACATGGATAAAATCCAAATAAGAACCAAGAAGGATAATGCCAAGTATGCAAAGGTTTGAGCTCTCTCTGAACGATACGAATAAGTTACTCACTCGAGAGCCCCTCTTGATAGTACGGCTATCGATCCTAAACCCGGTCTCCCACACCATGAGACCGGTAAGAAAGAAACCCTATCAAGAACATACCTTTGCCTTGCGCATTCCACTTGAGCTAGATGGTGACGATCTTGATCTTCTCAAGTTGGACTACCTTTCTTGATTGCGCTTGCTCGGTGAAGTCTTGCGGATTGTTCCCCGATACTTCACTATGGGAGAGACACTAGTAGAAATATCTTCACATGTCCATTACCACAAAATGGACACCGAGCTTCAAGCAAATGATATCTTCGAGAAGCCTATCTTGATCTTGCGCTTCGACTTGATCAACATTGCACTTCATCTTCTTCTTTCATAATGATGATGTCTTGAGAATGCACATGAGAGTTCACTCCATCTTATTCCTCAAGACACACTCTATAGGCTCAACTCCCTTAGACCAATCTTCGGATCACTCCTTGAATAACACCTTGGTCATCACATAATCTTCTTTATATTCAACTTCTTACAACCTTGAACCCAACATATGGATCAAGCATTGTCTACGGACAAGTCCTACAAATATGACTCAATGCAAACATTAGTCCATAGGGATTGTCATTAATTACCAAAACCACACATGGGGGCACATGCCCTTTCACCATGCATACGAATTTATAGTGGACTCTTTGGAAGACTTGGTTTTCGGTAATTGGATGCACGAGTAGAGCTCATACTCAGTACAAGTGAAGGCTAGCAAAAGACTGGGAAGCGACAATCGAGAGAGCAATAACTGTTATAATCATGCTTGCGACAAAACAAAATTAATATAGGCATAAAAATGATAAAAGAACTCTGAGGCAAAGTAAATTATCGAGGCTTAATTGACTTTTTGTTCAGTCATATGCATGCTTGAGCATGTGCCAAGTTGATTCAAATGAAACTTTCAGAGGAGGATACCACAATAACATACCATATTATGAATAAAACAATGCATGCAAGCGTCTACATGACATGCTACAAACTAATAGTAAATTGAAACTAATCATATGAAAGCAAAAACTACAAAGCATCCATTAGATAACATATACCTTACATGAACCGACTAAGCATGTCCACATAGATGAGTATACGTACAAAAATGAAAACAAATAGAGTTCATACCAGCCTCTTACCACATCTCGGATTGTCATATGTCATCATTATTGCTCTTCACTTGTGTGGCTTCAATAATATAAAGTGAATACCAAGCTCCAATGGAGTAACGGGAGACTGAACTCTGCAACAAACTTTACAAAACCGAAGAAGAACAATAAATATTTTTGGGTTTTTGATTTTTGAAACAAGAACAAAAGGAAATAGCAAACAAAGCAAAATATTTTTCGATTTTTCAAATACCAAACCGAAAATAGCAAGTAAAGCAAACCAAGGCTAGCAAACTAAAAAGGCAAACAAAGAGAAATTACAGAAATATTTTTGGTCTTTTTGTGTTTTGGAAAAGTAGAAATAAGAACAAGAACAATAAAGAAAGCGAATCATGGATATACATAGGACCGACAAAATATGATATATAGATGAGTGGATCATCGGCGTACCTCCCCCCAAGCTTAGGCTTTTGGCCTAAGTGGAGATCAATTCTAGCCCTGGTAGTTGCTCCAGGCTGGTGGGTCATCATGAGTGTAATCGTACCCCGGCTCTCGCGAAGATGAAGCTGATGGCGCATAATCATAATAAGGCTGCTCATATGGGAAATTCGCAATGTTGGAGGGATGACCCGACTCCTCGGCGCCCTCCTCATCGCGCACAGGCAGCGGGTGCCCCTCTACGTATGCGTTGATCTTATCCTCCATGAGCGACCATCCATTCCTGCGATCAAGGTTAAACAAAAAAGGTGCAGGCAAACAGACCGATCGATCAGTCTTTACTACCTTCCAGGTAGTTTTCTTGAAAAAGGTTAGCTCAAATGTTAAATTAATCAAGCTAGCAGGAGGAGAAATAAACTTATGATGAATCATAGAACTAAGATCAAGTTTCTCCTCGGGGAACTGCAGATCTAGAAAATGAGGCATTACACCATGCAAAGCTAACAGGCGTGAAGTTATAAGTCCCCCACAGATTCCCCCTTTCTCACGATTAACATCAAGACGGAAAGCTATTAAGGCACCCAAATGGTATGTCCTATCACGCCTCAAAGCAGCAGCAATAAAAGCTAGATCATGGTGAGATAATTTACTTGCAGCTTTCCTAGCAAGAACATATTTGGTAATAAAGAAGGCAAAATATTGAATGGATGGGAAATGAATATTTCGAGTTTTACCACCATCTCCTGTGAAACTTCTTCCTTGACAAATCTCCTCATATAGTTCCAACAATGGCCTAGGCTGTCCACTTATCTTCTCGAGCGATCCCCACTGTGGTACTCTAATAGCTGTACAGAAAACATCAAGAGGCAAATCCACAGATTAGTTATAGATTTTATAATGAACCATGGGGTTAGAGGTGGACCAACTAAATCTGAAATCCTGCACCACAGACATTGTTAGTTTAACATATTGGGGAGGTTCACCCTCAATAAAATGTTCCAATCCTGCATTAGAGAGTAAGGTTTGGAAATCATGCAGAATTCCGGCAGCATTCATGAACTCTGAGCATGGATAGTGTGAGGGAAAGACCCTCTCTTCACGGTGAACTCTCATGACTTCATGCACTTCTAGTTCATGTTGAAAAAGTTGATATGCATTCT
The DNA here is from genome assembly GCA_007115705.1 of Dactylis glomerata. NCBI lineage: Eukaryota > Viridiplantae > Streptophyta > Magnoliopsida > Poales > Poaceae > Dactylis > Dactylis glomerata. The sequence goes on along the minus strand of QXEO01000037.1, from coordinate 480,588 downwards.
CCTCCATTTCTGAATTTTTAACAAACCTCATAAAATATGATTTTGAGACCAACAAATGTAGGGAACTACTATAGTGAGTTACTAGAGAGCTAACATGCATCAAAATAACATTCCTAAACAATAGAACAAGCATTCATACTCATTTATCCTGCCACCTACAATGCTAAAATACTCAAGAAATACTTCACCAAAAGAAATTCTACTTGGACAAGCGGAGGAGTCACATACCGGAGAACAATTGCTCCAAATCTCAGCAGAAATGATGGGCTAAGCAAGGAGATCAAAAAATCGCGATGAAGAACAGCAAGAACTCGAGTTTGAGCTGGGTGTGTCGTTGTTTTCGGGAGAGAGAAAGAGCTGGGGAAGAAGAGATAAGTGAGAGGCCAGGTGGGGCCCCCTCACACCAGGTGGGCGCGGCTAGGGCTGGGCCGCGCCCCCTGTGCGTGAGGTGGCATGGCAGCCCCTCCTGGTGTCTCCTAGGTGCCTCTCTGTCCCATTTTTGACATAAAAATTTATAAAGAATTTTCTGGAATTTTTTGAGAAACTTTATTTTTGAGGATTTTTCAGAAATTAGCATATCGATAGAAACTCAGAAAAACGAAGATGAAATGATTTCAAGCAAATCAAAACCAAGTATGCAGTAGCTCTGAGATACTCTTAATCATGTAACTAAACTAAAGGAATAAAATTGAACAAGTAAATATAAGTGAGGTGGAGTGGATGCGGTGAAAACGAAGTTTCGTTCATATAAAATCACTTTGTTAACAAGGTTGATCAAGTCTTGTTACCAAACTAACTTTATATGAGGCAAAACTTTGCATTTCACTAAATGCTTATGTTACCTCAACTTTGATAGGCATAGTCCCAATCATAACAATTTTATATTCTTCCTTGGGCTTTCGCTCTGAACAAATAATTTGACCAACTCGAATGGTCTCCACATACTTGATTGAATTTAGAGCATTTTTTTTCTATCAATCTTCTTGGGAAAATAAACCATGTACTCTTTATCATTGACATTGAAAGTTACTTTTCCTTGATTGCAATTAATAACAGCACCTGCAGTGTTTAGAAAAGGTCTCCCAAGAATAATAGACATATTATCATCTTCAGGCATTTCCAACACAACAAAGTCAGTTAATATCAAACAACTGTTAGCAACTTGAACATGAACATTTTCACATATACCAATAGGAATAGTAGTAGACTTGTCAGCCATCTGCAAAGATATATCAGTTGATACCAATTTTTCTAGATCAAGTCTCTTATAAAGAGAAAAAGGCATAACACTAACTCCAGCTCCCAAATCACATAAAGCAGTTCTAACATAGTTATTTTTAATGGAGCAAGGAATAGTTGGTATACCTGGATCTCCAAGCTTCTCCGGTACTTTACCATCAAAAGAATAATTAGCAAGTAAGGTAGAAATTTCCTCATTAGGAATCTTCCTTTTGTTAGTGACAATATCTTTCATATACTTTGCATAAGGAGGCATTCTAATAGCATCAGTCAAAGGAATTTGCAAAAATAAAGGTCTCATCCATTCACAAAACCTGTTGTAGTGTTCTTCTTCCTTGGTCATTGTGTTTCTTACCAGGAAAAGGCATTGGTTTCTGCACCCAAGGTTCTCTCTCATTACCATGCTTGTTGGCAATGAAGTCTTCTTTGGTGTACTTTGCATTCTTATCAATCTTTTCTGGTTCCTCTTCAACTTCTTCTTTATCGGAAGCATCTCCTGGTTCAGTTTCAGCATCAGAAATAGAAACACTGTTAGGATATTTACCTGCATCAGAGGATTCTGTAGTTGTTTTATGCTTCTTCTTCTTCTTCTTCTTCTTGGAAGGAATATCATCTCTTGAAGTGTGTTGAGAATCTTGCTCGATCCTCTTAGGATGTCCTTCAGGATATAAGGGGTCTTGAGTAGTAGCACCTCCTCCTGTGCGAATTTCACAAGCTTGCTTAACAATAAAATTATCAAACTCATCTAAGCATTGATCAGGAGGTTTAGAGTAAGGAATATCTCTATCATCAAAGCGTTGGAGAGAATGTACCTCAATAGTGGATGAATGAGGGATTGGCTTACATAATTCTTCTATAGGAGGTAAATTCTTCACATCTTCGGATTTAATACCTTTTTTCCTTAAGAGATTTCTTAGCTTCCTTCATAACTTCATCATTTAATTCAATCATCCCTCTCTTCTTAGGCATAGGGGTGTAGGTGTTGGTGCCGGTGTTGGCTCAACTAGAGTCCAATCATCATGATTCTGGCTTATTTTAGCCATTAATTCTTCAGCTTCAGCCGGAGTTCTTTCCCTGAAAACACAACCAGCACAACTATCCAAATATGACTTAGATTCATCAGTTAGTCCATTATAAAATATATCAAGGAGTTCATTTTTAGGCAATGGCTCTTTAGGCAAAGCTCTAATTTAAGAACAAAACCTTGTCCAAGATTCAGGCAGTATCTCTCCTTTTCCCTGTTTAAAATCAAAGATTTTCTGCACAACAGCATGTTGAGCACTAGCAGGAAAAAAATTCTAAAAGAAAGCATTAACCAAAGCAATAGGGCTATGAATAGATCCAGGAGACAAGCTATTAAACCAAGTTTTAGCTGCATCTTTCAACGAGAAAGGAAAAATCTTAGCAACAAAGTAAGTGCGAAGCTTAATATCATCAAAAAACAAATTACTCAAAGTAGAAAGCTCATTCATGTGCTCCATAGCACTCTCATCTTTAGTACCACAAAAAGGAGTTTTCTCAACAATAGATATGTAAGATAAATCTAAAGAGAAATCATAATCCTTGTCTCTAATATCTATGGGAGAAGCAGCAAACTTAGGATTAGGAGACAATTTATATCTAACAGCACGTCTCGCTAAAAGTTCCTTAACAGCTTTAGCATCACGAGTAGCACGAGCTTCAGCAATAAAATCATTGTCAAGCTCAATATAAGCATCATCAAAATCATCACTAGGACATTCCCTAGACTCAGGTGAACTACAGGTGTAACAGTGGTGTTTCCCAACTTAGCTCTAGCAATAGTAGCATCTAAAAAGGAACCTAGTGAACCACTCTCATCAAGCACAGTAGAAGCATCATCTAAATTATCAGTGGCATTTTCAAACTCAGCAGAAGTAGTAGCAGTAGCGTGTGCATGTGGTGGTGTAAGCAACTTACTCATAACAGATGGTGAATCAAGAGCAGCAGAAGTGTTCAAAGTCGTACCTATTCTTGTAGTTGATGGCAATATAGGAACTTTTCCATCACGAGGTTTACCCATGATGAAAGGATTGCAGCGAACAATATGAATACCAAGTGAACTTACAAATAAAGCTATGCTCCCCGGCAACGGCGCCAGAAAATAGTCTTGATGACCCACAAGTATAGGGGATCGCAACAGTCTTCGAGGGAAGTAAAACCCAAATTTATTGATTCGACACAAGGGGAGCCAAAGAATATATGTAAGCCTTAACAGATGAGTTGTCAATTCAGCTGCACCTGGAAACAGTCTTGCTCGCAGTAGTTTATCAGTAGCAACAGTTTTATAGTGGTGATAGTAGTGAAACAGTAACAACAGTAGTAAAATAACAGCGGTAATAGTAGCAATAGTAAATAGTAGGAACAAATATTGTAGGCATAGGGATGGATGTACGGGCGTTGCATGGATAAGATAATTCATGAAATCAATGAGACATGGGCATTGCAGATAAATAATGATAAAGCATCCTAGTACAAATAATCATAGGCATGTGTTCCGTAAATAGTCGTACGTGCTCACAAGGAGAAACTTGCACGACATCTTTTGTCCTACCAGCCTGTTGCAGCAGGGCCTTAAGGGAAACTACTGGTAATTAAGGTACTCCTTTTAATAAAGTACCGGAGCAAAGCATTAACACTCGGTGAACACATGTGATCCTCACATCGTAGCCATCCCCTCCGGTTATCCCAATTTCTGTCACTTTGGGGCCTCGGGTTCCGGACAACAATATGTGTAAACAACTTGCAGGTATGACCGTAAACAACAATTATCATAATGAAACAATAACATGTTCAGATCTGAAATCATGGCACTCGGGCCCAAAGTGACAAGCATTAAGCATAACAAGTCACAACAAAGTCATAAGCACTAATAGAAGATACTAGGCACTATGCCCTAACAATCTCATATCAAATTACATGAGCAATCTCATCCAATCCCTACCATCCCCTCACCTACAGCGGGGGAATTACTCACACGTGGATGGGGGAGTCATGGATGGTCGATGGAGGGACGTCGGTGATGAAGATCTCCTCCAAATCCCCGTCCCGGCAGGATGCCAGAACAGAGTTTCTGGTTCTGAATTGCGATTTCTGATGGCGGCAGCGTAGCAGAAGTCTATCTGGAAAAAACACCGTCTCCCCATATTTTCAGGTCCAGGGGGTATATGTAGGCGGAAGGAGAGGTCGAGGAGATGGCTGAGCCGCCCTCACACCAGGTGGGCGTGGCCAGGGCTGGGTCGCGCCCCCTGTGTGTGTGTAGGCCTCGTGCCTCCCCTCCATCTCGTCTTCTGGCTTTGTGGGTCTTCTGGTGAAATAGGATTTTTGCCAATTTTTCCCAATTTTTTTACTAAAAGTTGGATTTCTACACAAAAACGAGACACCAGAGCAATTCTGCTGAAAACAGCGTTAGTCCGCATTAGTTGCATTCAAAACACACAAATTAGAGGAGAAACAATAGCAAAAGTGTTTGGGAAAGTAGATACGTTTTGGACGTAACAATGGTGCATATGTGACCTTTTGTATGGTGCATACAATTTTACCGATTATTCCCACTGACCCCAAGGATCAACACCATGTTATCAAGATATAGCTCCCGCTTCGATGATCACATCGCATTTCTACTGTTAGAATAATTATTATTTTTAAATTTGATTTACTTATCTAAATTTGTTTGAGGTCTAATTATTACATCAAGATATGGCATATATTATGGTCCTATTAATCAGGTCATAAAATAAGACAATTTGGGCTGATTATGTATTTTTTCTGTTTTATAAGAATAAGTTATGCTCATTCGAAAGCAAGTCTAATATAAATAAGGCTTGTGTTCTATTCTGCCATGCTCGTGGACCCACTCGTCATCGACACAGCTGTTGCAATGAGTCAGCCGCCGTCGACGCCATCTGGTTAGCTGCCGCATGGCAACGTGGGCTCCCTGCCCACCTCTTTGCCTTGCCTCCACTCCCCTGGCCCCACTGTTACCATCATTTCTCCCAAATCCAAACTCCTCTGCCTCTAGCGCACTGCAAAAAACCCTCCCCTAGCAGCTCCGATGACGAAATCCCCTGCGCGGTGCCGTAATCCAGTCCCCGGAGAAGACCGTCCTCTCTCCTCCGCTGCAGGTAGACTGGTAAGTGCCGCTCGATTCCTAGTCCCCGGAGAAAACCGTCCGCTCTCCTCTCGCTTCCAAGGGAACCTTGCCGGCATTCTTCCTAGATCGCCGGCGGTGAGCCTCGAGCACGTACGATGATTTTAAGTCGCCTCCCTATTATTCTTTGCTCCATTGCATACTCGATCTACGAGCATCTCCACTCGCCCCGCCACCACCCCCCTAAATGTGTGGCTCGCCGCGTGGCCCACTGTCAGCGGCACGACCGACGCTTCGTCGTCTCCACTCGTCTCATCTCCCGCGCCCAGTAATGGCGCTGCAAACGGAAACAGCTTTGCAGCGGGGCAGCGAGCCGTCGCGTCGCAGCACGCATTGGTGGGAAATGAATGCCATGTCGCGCGCTTCCCGCCACTTCTCCTTTGTTTTCCCGGCCTGTTTCCGGCTATAAATAGCTCGTCACCTCGACGGTAGATTCACATCCTCCAACACCGGTAGAAAATGCCTCGCCGCCTCTTGACAACCTACGCCATGCTCCCTCGAGGTGGTTCCGGCGCGCCACCAGCACCACCACCCCCACCTCCACCGTCCCCACCTCCACCGCCGCCGCCGCCGCAGGACCCTGCACCGCCGTAGGACGAGGAGGAGGAGGACTCCGATGACGAGGAGTTACTCGCCGAGCTGCCGACGGACATGGAGGCGAAGGAGGCCGCCGTGGAACAAAGAGCGATCATAGCGTTGTTTGAGATGCAGCGCTGCGACCGGGTGGCGTAGGAGCTCATGGCTGCCGAGAGGAGGGCGGCAACGGCAAGGCTGGCGGAGGACCAGGCTGCCGCCCGCACTGCCGCCCACCGCCGCAACATCGAAGCGGCGAGGGCTGCGATGGCGGAGGCTGAGAGAGGCCTCTTCCGGGCGGATGTGCCCGGAGGGCTCGCGAAGGTGGCGGCGGAGCGCCAGTGCCACGAGCATCAGTACCCTCTCCCCTCCTTCAACGCATCGGCGCAGCGAGCGCACGAGCGCGACGTCTTCACCTCCTACCTCGAGGAGGCCGAGCGCGAGCGCCGCCAGCGCGCGGCGGAGGAGAACCGTCGCCTCCGCGGGATGGTTTCCGGCCGCCTGTCTGATGACGGAGCTGGACCGTCCAACACTTCACCGCCAGAACCATCGGCCACATCAGTGAACTTCGCCGCCGGCGAGAACCGTCGCCGCCGCGGGATGATTTCCGGCCGCCTGTCCGATGACGGAGCTGGGATGTCCAACGATTCATCACCAGCAGCATCGGCCGCATCGGTGAACTTCACCGCCAGCGAGGACTCCGACGAAGACCACCTCTTTTAGTCTATTTCATATTTTGCCATATTTTATAAAAACCATCTAAATTTCAATGAAATATATGTAGTATGCTGAATTATTTTCGAGTTTAAATTTTGGGATGGACGGCACGGCTGGGGTAGTTGTCGCTGGATATGGTAGTAGATTTCACTTCATACTGGCTATGGAATGAGGTACTGTCATTGCAAATTGTAGTAGCACATACTGCTAATTTTAGCACAGTATATTATTCCAAGGAAATAGATGTCTGCACTAAATAGGTGCCCATTTCTTTCAGAAAAGCTTGCAAGTCTCCAGATAGACCCAACGATTGACCATATCGCCACTAAGGTGCAGGTTATACAAATATCTATTTCTGGCAATGGTGTTTTTAGGTGCTATACAACATTATAATAAGCACAATCTCTATTTTTAGGCTGATGTCTGTACTAGCCGGAAGAACCGTTCTGTCGATTATTTCAAGCTATTTAAAATCAAGAATTCTTATGCTATCAAGAAATGCAAGAAAGCCACAACCAATAGTGATTACCCTGAGACTATCGTCATTCGCAGAGGTGTGAATCTGTCTAACATGGGTCTGATGATCTTTTAAAACATTCATATGGAGATAACGATCACTAAGTACTGCATTTCTTTCTAGGTCCCAAGATAACTGGTGACTTGGAATTCGACAAGCACTGTGTGTTTGCAAGCAATATCGATCTCACTGGTCGTCAGATTGCCGATCTCAATGCAATGGTTGCTAAACTGAGGCCAACAGTTCCATACTATATCTGTGAGATGAAGAAGTCACATGTCCTCCGTGGGAAGGCAAAAATGGTAACCTGCTTGACTCTTTTAATCTTCTTATGCACATGGATCTATCTTCAAAAATTGATTGTATTCTTGTACTCTAGTACTTTTCAGCAAAGTACAGCAATGCCCACCTCGCCCGCTATCTTCCATGCACCATTCCAACATATTGCGGTGAGCAAGATGGTTTCTATAATGTAAGCTTCACCCATCAGGGCAACAGTGTTGCCCAGATGACAGCAAACTGGCCTATTGTTCTCCAAAAAGCGTCGATAGAAGAAGGGAATGTGTGCATCTTCACCTTCTTGAATGTGGGGCAGGAGGCTATGTCTGTTCATGTTGAAAAAATGAAGCCTATATGTTGAGCAGTTGCTATCAGTTAGTTAATTATGTCATTATATTATTGTGTCACCTGGTAGTCTAAACCATATGCCAATATGTTGCGCAGGCTATGATTACTTGCCTTCTTCTCTGCATGCTTATACTCTATTTACTAAAACCATCTTGTTATGATGAAGTACCTTAACTCGTACATGATTTTGTGAATTGAATTGCTTGTATTAACTGATTGCAACGTGTTGTGCTTTCTGTGATGCTCTGATGGTCAACATGTCTATAAATTAAGCTTAGTTGTATTCAAATGAAAACAAAATTATCTAATCCAGCGGCTAGACGGACTAGATAGATGGCATCCAAAATCTAGATAAGAGAATGCATAGCGTAATAGCATATAGAATAACATGTCATACAAGTTTTACAACTCAAGCCTTAATATATAGCATAAACCAGCCTATCAGAACTAGTACTAAAGCCTTAATATCTGGCATACAAGTTGAGTTGGTGTAGATGCATACACCACCAGATTAGTAGTTCAAGTTAACACTTAACTGGCTTACCTATCGGCACATTACTCAACAGATGGATAAATAGTACTTCCTTTTCATCTGGTTCAACCTCGAACACAGCCATGTCATCATCAGACATGTGTGAGGTGCTCACAAGCGTGCTCCAGTTACTTGTAATCTGGGCACGACCATTGTTGCCCATCCGAAGCTTGACGTAATGCACATCCTACTCAGTTTCACCTTCAGGTGCATACGGGTCATCGGCGCAGGCTGGCACCATAATATCTCCTGCTTCCAGGTACTGCCTGAGATAGAGCTGGTTAAACGGTTTCGAAAATACTTGATATGATAGTATAGATACTAGGATGTCAGTTGAGCAAACACATTAATATTCAGTGTGCACAATGAAATCTTACCATCTTTGACTTTCCTTTAGCTGTCAGAGACTTCTTGACAGAGCAGACATACAAAGGGATCACCGGATTATCACTATCAAGCCTCCGTGAGAGCAATTTGAGAAGGCCAATCCTTACATAAGACATTGGTACATCATTTCCGTAAACGATTTTATTTAGCTCCCAAGGTGCTAGGTCAAGAGCCCCCCTTTTATACCCCTAACGACGGGACCTACATGAATTATTTTATGAATGAGATATATGTCCTATCTCTCAAATTCTATCAGACATGTATAAGTTATTACCATCATCTATCAGCGCCGGTCCTAGATGGGTGTGGTAATGGTAAGTCCTGGGACTATGCCCAATCACACAGTTCTCATCGTCGGAGGGACAGTCGTAGCATGCTTCATGACGTTGCATTGTAACGTGTAATTGTGTGAGGGACAGTTCATTATCATTTTAAAACAGGAACATGACAATATAACCAATAGCATTACATAGCTTCCAATAGCAATTTAAAAGCTCCACCAAGATCATGTCCTAACTATGTATAATCATTGGAATCCGACCTCATTTGAAAGACCTAAAAGCATGCCAATTTTGTGAAGAGTTTGCCTATGAATCCTTGGCATACCATGTTTGGTATTTTTCCAAGGTACTACATCACATACAATGACTCCATGCGCTGGTTTTCCAATTTTTCTATTTTATTTGTATTTCTTTTGCTCACTTTTGAAATCTAGGTCAAACTCACGGTGCCTGATACGTCCAAAACGTATCTACTTTCCCTAACACTTTTGCTATTATTTCTCCTCTAATTTGTGTGTTTTGAATACAACTAACACGGACTAACGTTGTTTTCAGCAGAATTGCTCTGGTGTCTTGTTTTTGTGCAAAAATCTGACTTTCAGGAAAAATCCTAGAAAATACTGCAAAAATTCTATTTTGCCAGAAGAGCCACGGAGCCAGAAGGAGAGACGAAGGGGGGCTGTGGCCTGGGCTCACCACCAGGGGGCGCGGCCCAGCCCTGGCCGCGCCCACCTGTGGTGAGGCCGCCTCGGCCGTCGCCTCGACCCCTCCTTCCGCCTACATATACCCTCTGACCTGAAAACAACGGGGGTTGGGCGTTTTTCCCAGATAGACTTCCGCTACACCGCCACCATCAGAAACCGCGATTCGGAACCAGAAACTCCGTTCTGGCACCCTGCCGGGACGGGGATTTGAGGAGATCTTCATCACCATCATCACCGACGTCTCTCCATCAACCATCCATGAGTCCTCCATCCATGTGTGAGTAATTCCCGCTGTAGGCGAAGGGGATGGTAGGGATTGGATGAGATCATTCATGTAATTTGCTATGAGATTGTTAGGGCATAGTGCCTAGTATCTTTTATTAGTGCTTATGACATTATTGCAACTTGTTGTGCTTAATGCTTGTCACTTTGGGCCCGAGTGTCACTTTGGGCCCGACGCATACATGGAGGAGAACCCGCAGCCCGTGCACAATGAAGAGGCAATCGAGGAGTCGGTCCAGCCCTCTAACATTGCGGAGTTTCCATACCAGCAGCCATACTATGATTATACACCATCTGCTTCATCTTCACAAGGGCCAGGCTATGACTATGCCAATGATGACCCACCAGCATGGGGCATGTTTTCAAGATGACGTTGATCTCCACTTAGGCCAAAAGCCTAAGCTTGGGGGAGGTACACTGACGATTCACTCATCTACATATCATATTTTGTCGGTCCTTTGTATATCCATGTTTCGCTTTCTTTTCTTTGTTGTTCTTGTTCTTCTTATTTCTTCTTTCCAAAACACAAAAAGACCAAAAATATTTCTGTTGTTTCTCTTTGTTTGCCTTTTTAGTTGCTAGCTTCGGTTTGCTTTACTTGCTATTTTCGGTTTGATATTTGAAAATCCAAAAATATTTTGCTTTGTTTGCTATTTCCTTCTGTTCTTGTTTCAAAAATTGAAAACCCAAAAATATTTGTTGTTCTTCTTTGGTTTTGTAAAGTTTGTTGCAGAGTTCAGTCTCCCATGACTCCATTGGAGCTTGGTATTCACTTCATATTATTCAAGCCACACAAGTGAAAGGCAATAATGACGACATATGACAATCCGAGATGTGCTAAGAGGCTGGTATGAACTCTATTTGTTTTCATTTTTGTACATATACTCATCTATGTGGACATGCTTAGTCGGTTCATGTAAGGTATATGTTATCTAATGGATGCTTCGTAGTTCTTGCTCTCATGTGATTAGTTCCAATTTACTAATAGTTTCTAGCATGTCATGTAGACGCTTGCTTGCATTGTTTTATTCATAATATGGTATGTTATTGTGGTATCCTCCTCTGAAAGTTTCATTTGAATCGACTTGGCACATGCTCAAGCATGCATATGACTGAACAAAAAAGTCAATTAAGCCTCAATGATTTACTTTGCCTCAGAGTTCTTGTATCATTTTTATGCCTATGTTAATTTTGTTTTGTCGCAAGCATGATTATGACAGTTATTGCTCTCTCGATTGTCGCTTCCCAGTCTTTTGCTAGCCTTCACTTGTACTGAGAGGGAATACTTCTCGTGCATCCAACTCCTGAAAACCGAGTAATCCAAAGAGTCCACTATAAATTCCTATGCATGGTATTTCAAAGCCATTCCAAGTAAATTTTCATGTGCTACCTTTCAAAACTTTCAACTACTTCTCATTTTGTGCCACTGTTTTTAGCTCATGGGGACGTAGTGGTTGGAATTGCTATCTTCCATATTAAATTAAGTACCCCTCGACTAGGCAGCTTCATCTGCTCGTCATTAATTTTGCAAGGGAGCTGGTCAGACCATTGTAATCTAATTCTAAAAAGAAAAAAAGGTACTCCTCCATGGTATGTGAAAGTTGGTGGGCACCCGATGGAATCGGTTAGCCATGGTTTGAGAAAGGAAAAAGGTGGGGAGGAGTGCCAAAGCTTTATAAAAGAGCACTAATGTGCCAAATTTTCAAAGAACTCGGAACTGCTCTCACTTGTTTATTATGGAAGATAGCAAGTCCCCATTGCCAGTCGTTGACATGAAACAACCACTTCTCAAAATAAATTTTTATCTCTGTTTTGCAAATGAAAAGCTCTAGCACATGTTAAATCACTGCTTCCCTCTGCGAAGGGCCTTTCTTTTACTTTTATGTTGAGTCTTCATCTTCTAACTTTAAGCACCTTCTTGAGAGCATAGCTGTTATTCTTAGTGTAATGTGCTTGTCCCAGAACACGGTTAATGGTGGTATAACTTTGATTCTTGTATCTTTGATATTTTTACTTCTAGTCTTCCTTTGGACTTCAGAGGTGCCTCAGCATTTATGTTTTGCTCCACAAATAAAGGCAAGCGGGATACCACTTTTCCATATCATTTATGAACATTACAATCTTGTAGCTTCTTATGTTCATGTTACTTGTTATTAGTGCATTGGCACTCTTTCATAGCTTGCTTGACTATGAGGTAACATTAGTTGCATATTTCTTATTATGAATTGCCTGAGTACTTGATCATATAGTTAGTATATATGCATCATATGAAGCAAATGTGTTCGTGAAAGTTTTTTTTATCGCTCTCAGTTGTTAACTGAATTGCTTGAGGACAAGCAAATAGCTAAGCTTGGGGGGAGTTGATACGTCCAAAATGTATCTACTTTTCCGAACACTTTTGCTATTGTTTCTCCTCTAATTTGTGTGTTTTGAATACAACTAACATGGACTAACGCTGTTTTCAGCAGAATTGATCTGGTGTCTCGTTTTTGTGCAGAAATCCGACTTTCAGGAAAAATCCTGGAAAATACTGCAAAAATTCTATTTTGCCAGAAGACCCACGGAGCCAGAGAGACGAAGGGGGGCTGTGGCCTGGGCTCACCACCAGGGGGCACGGCCCAGCCCTGGCCGTGCCCACCTGTGGTGAGGCCACCTTGGCCGTCGCCTCGACCCCTTCTTCCGCCTACATATACCCTCTGACTTGAAAACAGCGGGGGTTGGGCGTTTTTCCCAGATAGGCTTCTGGTACGCCGCCACCATTAGAAACCGCGATTCGTAACCAGAAACTCCGTTCTGGCACCCTGCCGGGACGGGGATTTGGAGGAGATCTTCATCACCATCATCACCGACGTCTCTCCATCAACCATCCATGACTCCCCATCCATGTGTGAGTAATTCCCGTTGTAGACAAAGGGGATGGTAGGGATTGGATGAGATCATTCATGCAATTTGCTATGAGATTGTTAGGGCATAGTGCCTATTATCTTTTATTAGTGCTTATGACATTGTTGCAACTTGTTGTGCTTAATGCTTGTCACTTTGGGCCCGAGTGCCATGATTTCAGATCTGAACTTGTTATTGTTTTATGATGATACTTGTTGTTTATGGTCTTACCTATAAGTTGTATACACATATTGTTGTCCGGAACCCGAGGCCCCAAAGTGACAGAAATTGGGATAACCGAAGGGGATGGCTATGATGTGAGGATCACATGTGTTCACCGAGTGTTAATGCTTTGCTCCAGTACTTTATTAAAAGGAGTACCTTAATTACCAGTAGTTTTCCTTGAGGCCCTGCTGCAACAGCTGGTAGGACAAAAGATGTCGTGCAAGTTTCTCATTGCGAGCACGTACGACTATATACAAAACACATGCCTATGATTGTTAGTACTAGGATGCTTTATAATTATTTATCTGCAATGCCCATGTCTCACTGATTTCATGAATTATCTTATCCATGTAACGCCCGTACATCCATCCCTATGCCTATAGTATTTCATCCTGCTGTTTACTATTGCTACTATTACTGCTTTTATTTTACTACTGTTGTTACTATTTCACTATTATCACCACTATAAAACTGTTGCTACTGATAAACCGCTGCGAGCAAGTCTGATTCCAGGTGCAGCTGAATTGACAACTCATCTGTTAAGGCTTATAAATATTTTTTGGCTCCCCTTGTGTCGAATAAATAAATTTGGGTTGTACTTCCCTCGAAGACTGTTGTGATCCCCTATACTTGTGTGTCATCAGTGCCGTAAGCCCTAAACCCCATAACCCATCACATATATTTTCTTCTTATAAATAATCAATTATAAATCACCAAAAAGCATGATGTAGCTTGCAATTTTTGATATAGAAATAACCAATAGCATGGCTAAGCTTTCAATTATCATATGTAAACTAGAACATGATTATAAACCCAATAGCTTTACATAGCTTCCAATAGCAATTAAAAAGCTCCACCACGAGCATGTCCTAACTATGTATGATCATTGGAAACTGACCTCCATTTCAAAAGCATGTGGAAAAACTAGGGCAAACTCACGGTGCCGTAAGCTCCCAAAAGCATGCCAATTTTGGGAAGAGTGTGCCTATGAATCCTTGGCATGCCCTGTTTGCTATTTTTCCAAGATACTCCATCACATACCATGACTCCATGCGCTGGTTTTCTAATTATTTGATTTTATTTTTATTTCCTTTGCTCAATTTTGATTTCTAGGTCAAACTCACGGTGCCGTCACCCCATAACCCATCACATCTATATTCTTCTTCTAAATAACAAATTATAAATCACCAAAAAACATGATGTAGAATGCAATATTTGATATAGAAATCACCAAGAGCATGACATAGCTTTCAATTATCATTTAAAATTCATCTCAACAAGAACATGTCAATATATCCAGTAGCATTACATAGCTTCCAACAGTGATTTAAAAGCTCCACCAAGAGCATGTCCTAGATTTTCCCTTTTAGCACAATGGAGCAATGTTGTGTCCGAGATACAACACAATTTAAACTGGAATAAGAGCACCCATTCTATCATTTTAAATATTTTGGCAACAAACCGAACCGAACAAAGACTAAAATACAATAGGTAGCCAATGTTTTGGCAGGGCATGCAAGTTTGGGCAACATACATAGCAACCATATGGTTCTGATTATAGAACAATCAAGCAGGCTCAGTGACCATATGAACCACTCCTTTTGCGAAATATCGATTTCGAAATTACTGAACTATCATTACAGAAGTTGAAATATTTTTGGAATATTCCCCTTGAACTAGGGCCGCCCCTTGAACTAGTACTAGATCGGAGCATTGGGCAATCCGTACGGGAAAACCATACACTTACCTTGAGAAGGGATTCCTGCGTGCAGGACGCCGTGGAGGTCAAACGCCACCCGACCGGCGTTGGTTCGAGCAGTCGCTGTGGGCGGGGCGGCCAACCCCCAGCAGCCGCTGGTTTGGGAGGAAGGAGACTGGAAATGTGATTTAGGGTTGAGGTCGCCAGGGGTAGAGGTATCTAGTACTTTACCCCATATAGCAATCCCAGTCTAACTGACAGTGGACCCAGAAAATGAAGTAAAAGCCCAAGTAGATAAACATGGACAGTCACTGTTATTTTATTTACGGGGCAAATTAAGGCTGCTACGCGTCTTCCTCCCCTGTCTCACTCCCCACTTCACAGTCCCCACCCTAAGCTTGCCATAGCTCATGGCACCGCCGCCGCCGACGCTCCAATATCAAGCCCCTATCGGGCAGGCAATGACTTGCCTTGTGAAAGCCGGTGTGCAGGTGCCAATAGCGGCTGTCATGAACTTCCCCAAGTTGGCGTTGTCGGCGGGGGCGTTGGAGGCGGGGAGGAGGGTTTCCCCAAGGTCTAGATGCTCACCGGCTCTGTCTGAGGTAAGGGCTATGAAGCTGAAGTGGGGTAAGCTAGGGAAGCGTGGTCGTCGGCCATTCACCGGCTTCCCGGCGTCGAAGACCAACAAGAACTTGCGGCGGGCGAGGAAGCGGTCCATATCGAGATCTACGATATGGCGTCTTTATGCACCGCCGGTGAACCACAACTACACTGATCTATCATTGCGACTGCGGTTAACCAGGAAGTACGACCCCTATCAAGAGCTGCCATACTACTCGTTTGAAGAATGCCTCGCGGCGGCGCTGCTGATCAGGTTCAACCAAACGCTTTTCCGCCAGAAGCGCAGAAAGCCCTCCTCCCCCAAGGGCGAGCGCGGAAAGCCCTCTTCCCCCGCCCCCAAGGGCGAGCGCAGCCGCCCGAGGAAGGGGAAGCCATGACGTGCATGCTGAATGGAGAAAAGCAGCAGGAGTTAGGCAGGAAGGGAAATCGTTCAGTTCCGGTTGATTTAGCAATGAACTTAGCCCTTCGCAGCATTTTGGTATGCCAACTTCCATGAAGACTGCTCTCCCCTAGTTTCTTCAGTTAAGTACAGTTAGTGTTAGACTAACTCTGAAGAATAGCTTTTGTATAGACAAGGCTAAAGCCGCCTTTTGTGTTACTAACTAGCTTCTGTAAGTTTGAAGCAACCAAATATTATGAACTTTCAGATTTAGTGTTTCTCTTTTAATTTTAGATCTGAAATCTACATTTATTGTTCTTCATTTTTGAGATTCGCATTTACAGAAATGAATTCGGTAAAAATTAACATAACAAGAAACTAGATGTTCATGAGGTTCCACCACCAAGTCCACAGGAACGGCCACCGCCGCCGTCGCCATTAGAGACAGCTAGCCGATCTCCTCTGAGATTGCCGTGCTTCCATAGGTGCCGTCGCCATTAGAGACATTAGAGGGATCGATTCTAGATCTCCTATCTGGGGAGCTCAGATCTGTGGGGGAAGGGAGGAGCCAAAACTGCGACCTGGGGAGCCCTTGCCACTATGTGGGAGATCCTAGCACCAGGGTGGTGTCAGCGACGGGAGCTCGATTCCGGCGTAGCGACGGCGAGGGGTCGACGACGAGCTGGGCGGGCGGACAGAACAGGGGAGGACGACAGAACAGGGAAGAAGACGGTGGCAACGGAACTCTAATGCTGACAAAGTCAAGTTCTGTTAGAATAACGGGTAAACCTGACAAGGTGGGCTCAGCAAGCGGCAGCGGAACTGGAATTATGAGTTCAAACGTTTTCTCCCCAATTCAAACACTAGGATTTGAGCTAAAACAAATTTGACCAAAAAAAGACCCTCTGAGCTATTTGATAAGGGCTTTTAGACCTGTAGGGTGATTGCAGTGAAAAAAAGCACATATAAGTCTGTGACAAAGAACTTGGTGACCGCAGCCTAATAGCCCTGCTGCCTCGTTGCAAAGTTCGGGGAAGAGGAAGACTCATATACGTGGGCTTTATTTTTGTTCTTTGGGCTTCGGACACGGGACACCCCTGGGCTTCAATCTCAATAACGGATGCATGCTGGCCTTTCCCCTATGTGGCTTTAGGTCATGTGCACCCAGAAACCAGATCGTGACTGCTCACTGTTCGTGAATCGTGGCGATGGCCAGCCTCCGTCGATGCCCCAGCTCTCCGCTGGAGGACGACGACCTGCTCGCCGAGATCCTTCTCCGCCTGCCCCCGCTGCCGTCCTCCCTCCCCCGCGCCTCCGCCGTCTCCAGGCGCTGGCGTAGCCTAGCCTCCGACCCCCGCTTCTCCCGCCGCTTCCGCGCACACCACCGCCGCAATTCTCCCCTCCTCGGCTGCTTCGTCAGACAAATGCGCAAAAGCTTCTTCCTGCCTGCCATGGAGGCCCCCAATCGCATCCCGGAAGGCCGCTTCACCTTCCCGATCGCCGCCCAAGACTGCTTCATGACCCTCGGATGCCGCCATGGCCTCGTGCTCATAGTCAACACATCGCAGAAACAGATCTTGGTTTTGGATCCAGTCACGGGCAACCAGCACCGCCTGGACATTCCCATGGGGTTCCTCTCCCAGGCGGAATACCCGATCAGCGGTGCGGTGCTGCGTGCTCGTGGAGACATCCACCACTTTCAGGTGGTCTTGGTAGGCCACTTCGAGGGACAACATACACGAGTGGTCGCCTCCCTATATTCGTCAGTGAACGGTGCTTGGGGTGATCTCATCTCAACACCGCTTCCGTCTGATGATTCTGGTGGTTTAGTTCCTGGCAGGGCTACTTGGGAGATTCCCGCTGTGATGATTGGAAATTCCCTTTACTGGTCGTGGTTTGTTGATGGGAGTTCTTCCTATGAAATCCTTGAATTTGATTTGAATAGAGAGAGCCTAGCCTGGATACCTGTGCCAGGGGAAGTTAGTAGTAGCATGAGCATTCACAACTATTCGGTTATACCGGCAGACGGCGGTGGCCTTGGTTTCCTCTTCCTGTCAGGATTCAGCGCCCAATTATGGAACAGAAAGACGGACTGTGATGGTATTGCTTCATGGGTGCTGGAAAGAACTATTGCACTGGACAAGCTACTTTCGATTCATCGAGAGGACAGAGACCTACTCATCGTCGGTTTCGCTGAGCAAAATAATATGGTCTTACTATGGAGATCTATTGGCGTCTTCACGGTCCAGCTTGAATCATTGCAGTTCAAGAAACTTCCCGGATCCGATGTCTTCGCTTTTCACTTTTCTCCATTTGAAGGTGTTTATACTGCAGGTATATCGAAACCAAGTTTTCTAATTTTCTCGTATTATATTGCTCAATATATAGTTCAAGTCAGACGTAGCAAATGCTTTAGCTGTTCAATCTATAGGTGTGCGTAAAATTAAACTCAGTGATCGATAAAAAACTACTTTTGAGGGAGATTTGCAAATTCTTTGTATTTGAGTGGAACTAAATCTTATTCTCGTGTGTGTTTTGACATATTCAAGAACTATGTAAAGTTGCAGCTTAGATGTTTCTCGCGATGAGATACTCAATGGTTGGAGACTGAAGAGAAGTACAAATAAAACTTGATTGAACCAATTCAGATGCCAATACGCATGGTTTCATATTTACACTATAGCGTTTGATCTTTAGAAGAGTCTTGCTGTATGTGGCAAGTCCAGTTGTGCCAGAGAATTCAGGCTGAATTTATCTAATTAGCTTAAATTTAAATCATCACGATCACTTTTATCGCTAGAATTAATCAGTACACCTATATTTTATTTTATCCAATATGGCATGGACCAAGGTGAAGAGTAATTTTAGATAACTTTGCTTTTCCTATCTGCTAATATTCATGCATGTTCTTCATTTTATGATATAACAAGTATATATGTTTAAACCGAAAGAGTGTACACTGTTATTAGAATATTCTTTGTTTATCTTTCCCAATGTTGCACCAAAGCTGAATTGTTGTTCTGAATTTACAGCTATGTGTTTATATAAATATCTCATTAATACCCCCTCGTATTTATTTTATTGTTCGTTGAAATCTCAGTGGTTCATAGACTTCTTATTCTTGTAGACAAGGGTATTGATGGTGGGCACGATGAAGCTGGACTTCTGCAAAATGCATAATATGATTTGTCCATGTCGGCATGCTCTCGTGATGAATTGATTGAGCAGGTAACTATCTGTTATTTGTAGCAGAATTAATTTTTTTCTCTTTTTCTTTTCTTGGTGGGTATTTTTTGTTTTAGTTCTGGTTGCTACTTTGCATTTCATATTTTTTGTTATGCTGTGCATCTTCCGAGCCATCAAAGGTGGGGAATTCCAGCTTGTGGAATTTTGGTTTCCACTTGCCTCCTCTGGAGTAGAGGAGGAACTTTCGGTGAGGGCTCTGCTTTGCCTTAGAGGGATCCTCCTTTCTGCAGATTTGACGCGTGCAACAGCAACCTGGTTGGCTGCGGCCTGCTCCTTGAGGTCTGCAATGGCAGTCTGGCTAGCTGCTTCCTGCTCCTTGAGGGCTGCAATGTCCGCCTCAATCTTGTGGAAGAAGGTACTCTGCAGGTCATCCACAATCTCCTTCCACGCAGCAGTAAGCTTATCATCAAGCAGCTTTGAGATGTCAGCGAGGGAAGCCATGGTGGTCTGTGGTGGGGAAGATCCGAGGATCGATGAATCTGATACCAAGTTGGCACTACCCAGATTGCGAAGGGGGTAGTCATGAGAGGTGGGATGCCTACTAGGGCAAGGTGGTTTAGGTTTGGGCGCCGTGGTGCCCTAGGGATAGATCGACTCTGGAGGATAACCTCCCCTTTTCTCTGTTTATTTCTTTTGATACTAGACTAGGAAACATGCCCATGCGTTGCAACGGGTTTATGTATCTATACATTAAAATGCGTCTACATAAATAGTAAAATAGGTTGTTATAGGCTATCATTTTTATTTTTATTCGCCAAACTGAGTGTGGTTCTATTCCTACTCTGAACTTATGACCATAGCCCATAGGCTCGAAGTCCTTTATATTCTCTAAATTTAATTAATATTATTCACCGTGGGTTTTTGCAAGGAGAATACAATTTTACCTCCAAGCATAATTTAGTTTTGCCCTCCCAATAGAATTATAACCGAGGTTATACGTGTAAAACAAATTGTGAGCCTCCATGGCTATGGCTTCTGAAATAGACAATTAGATGCAAAAGTGCACAGTTAACAGTAGAAAAGCAGCAATTACACAGTGCACTTTTGTTCAGGGGTTCTTTCAATCAATAAATTAAGGTAGGCAAGAGACCTTGGCTATACCACAGATGCAAAAGTATGGCAGTTCATTAGCTTCTCTGTGGCGCACACCCCAATAACCATTTTAACTGAACGTGACAAACGAAAATTAATCTGCAGAAAAAGTTGAGCAAAATAACTTGTGAGAGGCTCGCTCAATTTGATGTGAGAGTGTATTGTCCTGGGAGAGTTTCTTGATGCTGACCACCTCCGCAGTGTCTGGTGCCTAGAGTATTACTGACAAACTTATCCGATGATGTCATGAACGATTTGGGCCTTTGGCAGCGTGCGAAGCGGAGCGCCGAAAGAGCTCTCAAGCGAGGCGGCTGAGCATAGGAAAATGACCACGACAAAGCTCCAGTAAATAATGGCTTCATCCTCTCGTCTGGTGCCCATAGATCCAACTCCAGGATCTGATATTATATATGGAACCTAGAATTTACCTTTTATTTCATGTCAATATAAAATTCAGGGAGGATCACAATGGCAAAAGCCTTGTAAAATTCAGATTCTTGATTAGTAGACTGTATCTGATCCGGTAGCCTCACATATGCTCAATTCCCTGATGGCTTCGATGCTCTAGAGCCTGAAGCAGCCACGACACGGCGAGATGGCGTACGCGAAGAAGGATGCACAAGGCGGCATCAAGGGACAGGGCGCCTGCCCGCCTGGTACCAGCAGCACAACGCCATCGACGTCACCATGCCATCGCACACCAGAAAAAAAGTTTGGTCGTCTACGACTCGACGCCGGCGGAGCTGCTCTGCCAAGCCCGGGAGCTCCCACCGACGCAGCCTTGTGCTCTGAACTCAGTCGAGGCTCCTAGCTGCTCCGCCAAGACTGGGTCTGGCTGCCGCCGACGGGGGAAGAGAAATCCTGTGCAGCTCCACACCCCATGGCCCCGGCTTCCCACCTCCATGGTGGAGGCTCCATCATGGTTCTACATCAAGGCCTGGCCTCATCCATCCAATACATCAACGTCGGCAACACGCTATAGCTTCCAAAGTAAAGCCAGTTTACTTTTTCTCACGTTGCATCCACGTCATGTGCAGCTTGACACTGCGGCAAGCCGCCTTGGCGGTGGCACCCGTGCACTGAGGCCCAGCAGAAATTGACCGTGCGCGCTGCGAAAGCCTCACATGTCTGCGCACTGCTGTGCGTCCGGACCACGCTGGCATGCGTGTCCTCACCATGATCCGCGTGCGTGAAGGCCGGCCCGTCTATGAGCATGAGCAGGTAGCTTTGACGCGGCGTGGCGCTTGTCTCTTTCTCTAACTGCGCTCATCCTCGCTCTGGCCGACCATGGTGGGCATGATGCTTGGACGCGATGGAACCCGCGAGTAGCATCTTGCTGATGGACCGTATAGAGAAGGATCTCATTGTGAGGCTTGATGCCGAGACCGTCTTGAAGAGATTGGGCGCGCAGCTGCCGTGATCGATAACCGATCTGAAGAGCAAAGAACAGGGTTTTCAAGCCTAGGGTACAATATATGGAAGGGTCGTTCTCCCAATAATAACCGATCTGAAGAGCAAAGAACAAATCGGCCGCCTAGGGTACAATATATGGAAGGGTCGTTCTCCCAATACGGTATGGACTATGGCCCATGAGCGGAACGGGAAGTCGCGTGACTTGACGGGATCGAGAGTTTTTCGATGATCGACCGCCAAGCTGACCACGAAATGTCATGTGATTTATTTTCACTTATCAGTGGCAAACCTTGTAATTAGTTCAAAAGGTGGAATCCCAAAATCTGGGGAGAAACCCTTTTGCTTTTATTATTATATAGATTGCACGGGACTGCCTAGCTTTATAGCACAACTGGCGACTAGGAAGGAAAGATCAAACATAATCCAAACTAACCAAAATAATAAGACTTGCAAATCAAGAACTAGGATGGTTCGGCTGGGCCTAACTTCATGGTGGCGGCTGTAATGCCTGCCCCACATGATAGGCTATGATCTATCAAATTCTAGCATGATTTCTATGTTGTCCCCTACATGTAAATTTCAGCATTGCTGTTCTTAGATTGTTATGGTACCTAGTGAACTAATGATTTTTGCAGTACTCAGGGAACATGTCTTCGTTAGATCTTGAAAAACAATATTCGTGTTAGCATATAACGCGATTAGATCATTGCAGACGGGAGACGATGTTTGGTAACGTAGTTCAACGATAAACGCCTACATCTGCGGGGCATGCTTTACGGGCGCTCCTCCTAGGTACTATAACGGTATCGTCGACGACAAGCCCGCCACGGTGTACAGACACATCAGATCTACAGACGCCATGCCGGACCAGCGCCCCTGCCACGCCACGGTCCCCAGTCCGACCCCGAAAATCGATCTTGTGTCTAACATGTCTTGCGTCTAGTCTATTTTGGCTACCCCGGGTGCCTTTATATAATAGGCCCAGGTTATAGAGCAGAGTTATTTGAACCACTTCTTTTAGCCTCACTGAAACCGGATATAGCCAAAAACGTGATAATCTGGGATGTTCTAGCAGAGTTATTTGAACCACTTCTTTTAGCCTCACTGAAACCGGATATAGCCAAAAACGTGAATATATTGCTAACGGTAGGAGTTGAAGGTGTGGTGCTACCAATTAATCACCTTCCTGTTGCTGTTATAATTTTGTAATGGTGGTTTTGTCCAGTCATGCTGGGATGATTCAGCCTTTAAGATTTTGGCAGAACTTTCATGATTTGAAGCTAACATTTACTGGTTTTCCCTTCCTTTTTTTTATGTTCTAGTTTGCTGGTTGCTACATTGCATTTCAATTTTTTCCCTGTTATTATGGATCTATCATATCTGAAGATAATTTGTTATTCACTCAAAGCAAATTATTGTTAGTTATTAACAGCTGAGCATTCGGCTTCAAACTTTCATTGTTTATACGGGCTTGTAGCAGTGCCATTTCACATTATAGTTCATTTGGTGGGATCCTTATAGTACCTACCTGCTGCTTATACTATGCTAGTCTTTAGGTGATAAGGAATTGTTTAAATGTTCTGTCAGCATAATCTATGCTTGCATGCCAGTGTAACTCGCATATGTAATTATCCATTAGCCTCTGACATATTTTGTCTGGTCTAAACTACATGTTAGTTATTGCTATATTCTGTATGCAGTCTAATTTTATCGATTTTGGTCATTGTAGATGTTTGTTTAATTATCGTGCTTGCTGTCCATGATAAGGAAGTCTCATTTCATCGATTTTGGTCATTGTAGATGTTTAATTATTTTGCCAGTGTAACATGCAAAATGTTGAAGCTAATGTTTACTGTTCAATTCATAAGAAAATTGTGAGATAAATTTGATGGCAATTGCATGCATGAATATTGCAAAACGGTTTGGCTGATCAGGTTCGCTTGCTCTGCAGGTGTCTTGAGCTGTATTCTGGTGGCTGAGATCAGCTGTAGGTTCTTCCATTTTGTGTGCTGCGCATGGGGTCTGTGATGTGTGATGTGCTCCTCAAGGAAATTGACCTTCTGTGAGTCGTGCTCTGGTAAAACGTGGTGTGGGCTTCATGCACTGGTCCACGGTGTAGTGAAAAATCTTCTGAGTTATAAAAAACTTCCCCCTGTTATCTGGTCTGTGTGGACATTATTCAGAAATCAACTTGCCGTAGCCGTAGTGTCGGCCCTGTTAGCTAATGTTGTTGTTCATTTTCCTTTATGCCTTCGATGCAAGCACACTGATCTCTTGCATTCCCTGTATTCTCTGTGTGATCATATTCTTCTCACTTCTCAGTATCGTTTGCTCATTTCCCATTAAACACTGTTTATGCCCCTACGATGTTTCATTGTGTATGTGTGTGTGGAATTTCTATCCCAAAAGTATGGCAATGCTGCCTGGATGCTTGAATTTGCATATATTGAGTAGTAGTGCGATTAGAACAGGTTCTTCTTTTGAGATATACTTTCGCCGTCCGGAATTACCATGCCCATTTTGGGTTTAGTCAAAGTCAATTTTTTTAAAGTTTGACCAATTATATATAAATATGTAAATATCAACATCTTTAATACTTAAAATATATAATATGAAAATATAGTTTATTAGTGTTCTAAAACTTTTAAATAAACGTTTTGAGCGGAGTTAGAAGAAGATAGTCGATTAGGCTGTTGTGTGCAGTGGGCTTTCTCCTTAACTATCATGGGTTTCCGGCCGCCAGGAGAAACAGCCCCCAGCCGCCGCCTCTACCTCCTACTCCACCATAGATTGGTTCCCCCTCCTCCGGCCGGCCTCGCCGGCGTAAGGAGGAGTGGGGAACCTAGTCTATGTGTGAAGGTTTTAGTAAAAGTACTATTTTCTAGTAGATTAAGTTAGGGTTTGGAAGCCATCTTTTGTTGATCTCTATATCAATGGAGATGGCATCGTCTTCAATAATTGATCTTCGGTTCTTCCTTCGACGACGAGATCTTCGTCCCGGCGTCAATGACAGTATTGAAAGATTACAGTTCTCTAGGTATGGTTCTTTGGATCTTGCTTCGTCAGACCGATCTTGGATCTTTTCTCATGGTCGCCGCGAGGAGTATTATCCTCGCAATAATTTTCCCGGCTGCTACGTCCTCGACAATGGTGATTCGTACTCTCGATTCCCCAGCGACGTCGACCAAGTTGTTCGGTTATTTCGTCCTGACATACTGGTGTTGGTACTCTTGCCGATGTTGATTGACTACTTCAATGGTTGCGCGCGTGCACGTAGCCTTGGCATTGCGGCTCAAATTAAAATTATGGGAGAACCTTCGTTGGTATTTACAGGTTTATGGTTCGGTTCTATTCGGCTGCCTTCTCGAAAATACAAGATTATGTCATGGAAGAAGAAAGAATTTGAAGACCTTGAAGATTTAGTCGTTTCTTTTAGACTTTATTTTGTAATTGTTGGGGACAGCTTATGTATCTCTACCATGTACTATTTACTCTTATAAATATATATGGTGTTGATTGTCAAAAAAAAAAAACTA
The DNA here is from genome assembly GCA_007115705.1 of Dactylis glomerata. NCBI lineage: Eukaryota > Viridiplantae > Streptophyta > Magnoliopsida > Poales > Poaceae > Dactylis > Dactylis glomerata. The sequence goes on along the minus strand of QXEO01000037.1, from coordinate 455,467 downwards.
TCATGGGTTTCCTTCCTCGCTGAAATAAACGTATTGGGCTCGAGAGCCTTCCCACCCTCAAAATAAAAATAAATTCGAGAGCCTTCCTTCCACCCAGAAAATCCAAATCCAGCATTACCCGGTGAGGAGAGCGAGATGACGGACATCCCTGGCCACCTCCGCCTCTGCTCGTCGGCGCCGCCGCTCGACGACGACGACCTGCTCACCGAGATCCTCCTCCGCCTCCCCCCGAAGCCGTCCTCCCTCCCGCGCGCCTCCGCCGTCTGCAAGCGCTGGCGCGGCATCGTCTCCGACCTCGGCTTCCTCCGCCGCTTCCGCCTCCACCACCGCCGCGACGCCCCCATCCTTGGCTGCTTCCGCACGGACCTGAAGCTTCCCCACGTATCCTTCGTGCCTACCCTGGAGGCCCCCGACCGCGTCCCCGCCGCGCGCTTCTCCGTGCAGCTCGGCGACCACGACCGCTTCAGGCTCCTCAACTGCCGCCACGGCCTCGTCCTCATGTTCCTCTGGCAACGGCAGGAGCTCCTGGTGTGGGACCCCGTCACCCGTGACCAGCACCGCCTCCACGTTCCTCGCGGGTTCGTCAGGGAGCACGCGCGGATCGACGGGGCGGTGCTTCGCGCCGCCGGAGTCGTCAGCAGAATTGCGAATAATTGTGTTGTATTGATTGAGTTGAACGGGAGTACAAATAGGCAGGTTACAACCATCGTGGGCAACGTGCATAAGCACGATTATAGCTGATCCTATTGACCAGGGACTAGCCTAATCTGTTACATGAAATAACGGTTATTCAACACCCCCCGGCAGTTGGAACTACGCTGGGGACGATGTTCAAACTGGAACGGAAGTCTTGGAAGACTACGGTAGGCAGTCCCTTGGTGAAGATGTCGGCGAACTGCGAGCTTGTTGGAACATGAAGAACCTTTGCCTCGCCCAATGCCACTCGATCCCGGACAAAATGGAGATCAATCTCGACATGCTTTGTGTGTTGATGCTGAACCGGATTAGAGGACATGTACATGGCACTCACATTGTCACAGTAGACCACCGTGGCTCGGGATGGTGAGTGATGAAGCTCTTGGAGAAGTTGCCGAAGCCAGCAGGACTCGGCTATACAGTTGGCAACCGCACGGTATTCAGCTTCCGCACTAGAGCGAGAGACAGTCGGTTGCCGACGAGAAGACCATGAAATCAGATTGTCACCGAGAAAAACACAAAAGCCAGAAGTAGACTTGCGAGTGTCGGGACAACCTGCCCAGTCGGCGTCAGAGTACGCAACAAGATCAAGAGATGAGTCTTTGTGGATTTTTAAACCGAAGTGGGATGTCCCGTGCACATAGCGGAGAATGCGCTTGATGAGCTGAAAATGAGTGTCTCGAGGGGCATGCATGAAGAGGCAAACTTGTTGCACGGCGTAAGAAAGATCCGGCCGTGTAAGAGTGAGATATTGCAATGCACCAGCTAGGCTCCTATAGAGGCTTGGATCAGAAAATGGAGTCCCATCCGTGGATGAGAGTTTAGACCGTGTATCAATGGGAGTGGAAATGGGATTGCAATTAAGCATTTTGGCTCGGTCCAAAATTTCCAAAGCATATTGTTGTTGAGATAGAAACAGACCATCTGTGGTGCGGTGGACATTGACACCGAGGAAGTGATGAATATCGCCAAGATCACTCATGGAAAATTCCCCATTGAGCGAGGAGATGATGGAGTGAAGAAGGGTGGTGGTATTGGCGGTGAGAATAATGTCATCTACATACAACAACAAATAAGCAACTGAAGTGCCTCTATGGAGAATAAACAAAGAGGAGTCACTCTTGGAGGCCGAAAAACCAATGGAAGAAATGAAGGTGGCAAAGCGAGAAAACCATGCACGGGGTGCTTGTTTAAGTCCATAAAGAGATTTTTTTAAATGGCAAACATGAGAGGGACAAGAGGAGTCAACAAAGCCAGAGGGTTGCTCACAGTAGACAGTCTCATCGAGATGACCGTGCAGGAAGGCATTTTTGACATCCAGTTGGTGAATGGGCCAGGAATGCATGGTGGCAATGCTGAGAACAAGCCAAATAGTTGCCGGTTTCACCACAGGACTGAAAGTCTCGGCGTAATCAACGCCATGTTGTTGAGTGAAACCACGGACTACCCAACGAGCCTTGTACCGCGCAAGTGAGCCATCAGGATGGAATTTGTGTCGAAATATCCATTTGCCAGTCACCACGTTAACACCTGCAGGACGAGAGACTAAAGACCACGTGTCATTCCGCATTAGAGCATTAAATTCATCAAGCATAGCATTGTACCAGTTCGGGTCCTTAAGAGCGGAGCGATAAGTGGCTGGGAGTGGAGAAATGTGTGTGGATGTGGTGGCGGTAAGAGATAATTTTGGATTGGGTTGAAAGAAACCGGTTTTGGCTCTAGTGATCATTGGGTGTGGATTGTTGGGTGGATCTACCGGAAGGGCACGGGGTGGCATGGTCGGGTGAGGTGGCGCGGTAGCACTGGTGGCCGCCGAATCTGGTGTGGGCACGGTAGGCGAGGTGGATGGTGGTGCAGGCGAGCGTGCGGGTGTGCAGGAGGCAGGAGCGGTCGTGGGTGAGGGGGGGCCAGGGAGCCGCTGGTAGGCAGATGCGGTTTGTGGGGTAGGGGCGGGTGCGGGTGCGACGGGTGGCGAGCGTGGAGTGGCGGCAGACGAGGACGAGGTAGGTGGGGTGGGGATCCCGTGGTGGAGCGTGATCCGAGGAGCAGGAGGGGATCCGGTGGGATTTTCTGTGGCTTGATCAGGAGAAGAATAAGGAAAACATTTTTCATCAAAGGTGACATGCCGAGATATGATGACACGACGGGTTTGCAAGTCGAAACAGCGGTAGCCTTTGTGCTCGCGAGGGTAGCCGAGAAAAATGCAGCGGAGGGAGCGAGGGGCGAGCTTGTGATCGGAGGTGGCAAGGGCGTTGGGGAAACAAAGACAACCAAATACGCGAAGGTGGTCATAGGTTGGTTCTTGGCCGTGGAGACGATAATGTGGTGTTTGAAAGGAGATGGCACGGCATGGGCGAATGTTGAGGAGATGGGTGGCGGTGTGCAAGGCTTCAACCCAAAAGGGTGATGGTAATTTGGCATGAACAAGGAGGGTTCGGATAATGTCATTGGTTGTGCGTATGAGGCGTTCTGCTTTCCCATTCTGAGGAGAAGTGTGGGGACATGAGAGCCGAAAAACAACTCCATTGCGAGAAAAATAGTCTCGAAGGGAATGAGTGAGAAATTCACCACCATTGTCACATTGCAAACATTTTATGGTTACATGGAATTGTGTGCGCACATACTCAAAAAAATTCTGTAAAATAGAACAAGTGTCGGATTTATTTCTCAAGGGAAAGGTCCATGAATAATGAGTAAAGTCATCTAACACAACGAGGTAATATTTGTAACCGGAGAAGCTAACAACAGGAGATGTCCATAAATCACAATGAATAAGATGGAAAGCAGCGGAGGTATAAGAGGTCGATGTGGGAAATGGTAAGCGAGTGTGGCGGCCTAGTTGACACGACTCACAAAGTGAGGAGTGACTAAATGTGCGTTTATTACATGAAAGAAAATCTAGGGGATAATGGGTGGTGGAGCTGGGGTGCCCAAGTCGCTGATGCCAAATGTCACCACCTGTGACGGAGAAGGCAGCCGATGATGGAGAGCTTGAACCGAAGAATGGATATAGATCACCGTCACTATTGGAGCGAAGTAGAAGGGTCTTGGTAGCTAGGTCCTTCACGGAAAAACCAAAAGGGTCAAACTCAATTGAAACAAGATTATCACGAGTGAATTGCCTAACAGAGATAAGATTTTTTACAATGGAGGGAGAAACAAGAACATTTTGTAGGTATAAAGGGAGATTAGAAATTTTGACTGAACCAGAGGCAAGAACAGGAAGTTTGGACCCATTTCCGACAATGATATGCTGAGAATTAACGTCTAAATTGGAGTGAGAGGAGGTCAAGTTACCCGTCTTACCGGTGACGTGGGAGGAGGCTCCGGAGTCGACGAACCACTCAATGGGCTGCGGGGCGTCTTGGTTGCTCATGGCATGGTGGAGCATCGCGGTGTGGTCGAAGGAGTTGGGCACGACAGGAAAAGTCGATGGAGAAGCCATGCCGCCCGGTGGCATGATGTTGTAGACCTGAGTGGGCGCGCCAGGACGGGCACCAAGGACGCCAGCCGCATTTGGTGGCACCCAGGGGTTTCGTGCAGGCGGGAACGGCGTGCCCCAGGGGGCAAAGTAGGCCATCCATGCGGAGGAGTTGCCAGCCCCCCCGTACTGGTTTCCGACCGGCCCGCCGCTGTGCTGGCCACCGCCACCACCACGACCGCGTCCGCCGCCTCCTTGACCACCACCTTGACCGAAGGAGCCGTGGGTGGGCGCAGCACCACCACCTTGACCGCGCCCAGAGCCTTGGCCGCCACGACCACCGCCTTGTCCAGCACCTCCAGTGTAGCCATTGTAGCCAGGTATGGGGTTTTTACCCTTGTAGTTGGGGCTGACACCTGGCAGACGCTGGTGACCGCCTTGCCCGCCGCTGTGGCCACTGCCGCCTCCACTGGACTGCCCGCGGTCGCCATGGACGACCAGGGCTTGAGAACCGGCGGAGAGCTGCTTGTCGTTGATGGTGACCTCGGCGAGCTGCAGGCATGAGCAGGCGTCGGAGAAGGAGGGGAGGTTCAGCTTGAGGATTTCGGCTTGGAGGGTGAACTTGTCGCCGAGGCCGTCGATGAACTGGAGGGTGAGGTCGGTGTCGTCCATGGGACGCCCGATGGCGGCGAGATCGTCGGCGATGCTCTGGAGCTTGCTGGCGTAAGTGGCGACGGACATGTCGCCGCGACGCGTGGCGCGGAGCGCCTTGCTGAGGTAGAGGTACCGCGACGCCTGGTTGTCGTAGAAGAAGCGATGGAGGCGCGCCCACGTCGAGCCAGCGCGGGCATCCGCCCCCTGGACAAGGCGATGAAGATCTGGCGTGAGGGTGGACATGAACCAGAGGGAGATGGTGAGGTCGACGGCGAGCCAGGATTCATCGGGAGCGCTCGGAGCAGCTCCCTCGGTCACGTGATCCATCGCCCGGTAGAGGGTGAGGAGGAAGATCATGGTTTGACGCCAGCGGGAGAAGTTTGCGCCGTTTGTGGATACAGTGAAATCGATGTGAGTCCCGATGTGGACATTGAAGATGGACGGGGAAGAGGGTTGGAAGGTAGGTGGGAGGGACGCCATGGCGCCGGTGAGTGGGAGGTTTGGGAGTTGGGCGGCTAAGGCGCCGAGATTTAGATTGTCAGAGGAGGTTGGTGTGGCAGGGGCACGGGGCATGGTGGGGCGAGGTTGGATGGGGGTTTGGGGATCGGAGTCGAGGGGATTGATGGGAGTTTCGTTGGCCGGAGCCGAGGAAGAAGGGAGATCGGCCATCAGAGAGAGAGGGCCGGAAATTTCGCTCTGATACCAAGCAGAATTGCGAATAATTGTGTTGTATTGATTGAGTTGAACGGGAGTACAAATAGGCAGGTTACAACCATCGTGGGCAACGTGCATAAGCACGATTATAGCTGATCCTATTGACCAGGGACTAGCCTAATCTGTTACATGAAATAACGGTTATTCAACATCGTCCACCACTTCCAGGTCGTCTTGGTAGGCTTCGACGGAGAAGACAATAAACGAGCCATCGCCTGCGTTTACTCGTCGGAGACTGGCTTATGGGGTAATCTCGTCTCCACTCTGCTTCCGGATGAGGTTCTGGATGACACCAATTTCATGGGCGTGCCTGCTGCACTTGTTGGGGATTCGATCTACTGGTTCATCGTAGGCGGTTCGTCAAGAATCCTCGGGTTTGATTTGCGTAGGCAGACGCTGATTGTGATATCGGTACCAGTGGATGCCACTAAGGAGGACCGCTGCCAGTTCACGTTCATACGGCCAGAGGGTGGTGGCCTTGGTTTTCTTTTCAAGTCAGGCTGCAAGGTTGAACTATGGAAGAGGGAGATCGATTGCGACGGTGTTGCTTCATGGGCGCTGGGAAGAACTGTTGGGCTTGACAAGCTACTTCACCTGGATCCAGACGGCAAAGATTCCTCGTTCATACTAGGGTATGCTGAGCACAGTAATGCGGTTCTCCTGTGGACACTTATCGGCCACTTCATGATCCAGGTTGAGTCCCTGAGGTTCGAGGAGATCTTCGAAACCAGCATTTGGCGTCTCCATCAACCATTTGAATGTGTCTATACTGGAGGTAATAGCATGAATTGCGCTATATGGGTATAACAAAACCAGGTTATCTTGGGTACATGGTTTAATAGTATGTCGGTGACATCCTTTCGTGTTAAGGTAACAATTTGAAGTAGTGTCATTTCAGTTATTGTTTTGCTGTTTGATGATATACTTATGGAAATTTTGTTCTGTCTGCCCCCATGCGTGTGCAATGGCGTTTATCTAATTGGTATGACCCGGACAATATTTCCTTGCAGTATCTAGTCACAGGTTCTTCTTGTGTAGCCAAGATTGGCATATTCTTTGCATAATAATTGGACTAAATTTCGTTGTCACATGCCTACTGACATATGCAAGAGTGTATAGTTGTAGTTTTTGGACTTGGTTTAAAATTTATGAAACAAAATGGTTATTTATCACTTATAGGAGAGTCCTGTTTCCAGTAGCAAATCTAATTTCGCTCTATCTTCAATAAACTGAGGTCATTTCATCTTTTAAGGCTAAATTTATTTGAACACAATTAAATCTGAATAGTCATGATATTTCTGTTGCTAGGATTTATTGATAATAGCATACTTATGTTCAATATGGCATCGAACAAGCTTAAGAATAATTTTAGGTGGCTCATCTCTTCTAATTAGCTAATAAACCGAGTGTGCGTGTTCTTCCTTTTATGATATTAATGAGTTTGGGGAATATTTTTTGAAGTTGACAGTTGTTGTGGTTATTTATATCTATTCCTAATATTGTATCAAACCCGAGTTATTTCTATAATTACACATGTGAATTAATTTAAGTATCTTCAAGATGCCTTCTCGTATCTATTTGGCTTTCCGATTGAATGCCATTGCTTGTTTGAATTATATGCATGTAGAAATGGGCATTGGTGCTGCACCTGGTGGAGCTGATCTTTTGCACAATGCATAGAGGATTGTCTGCTAGCTATGCTATTATGATGTATTTGTTGAGCAGGTAAGCTTGTTTTCTGCATGTAAGTTGAGTTATATTTAATGTTCTTGTGTCGAAGTACCAAATTGCAAGAGAGGACTTGCTCTCTCCATGACCTTTGCTCAGCTTTTGTTCACCTGTCCTGGATCTTTTGTCCAGGCCTTGCTTCCTCATCCCTTTATCAGTAGCTTCCTGTTCCCTTCATCATGCCTGTACCCAGCTACCTTCTCTTATAAGCATGTACTGAGTTCTCCCCCTATGCACTGAATGTGTTCTTTGCTTGCCCTCCCTTCTATCGTCCTACTGCTAGTTCACTTCCTCCTTAGAACTCCTCCAGGTCTTTCTGTTAGTGTAGCTGCTTCTCCCTCTAGCTAGTTAGATAACCAATGGCTTAGGACCCTCTTGATTCCAAATCTGTGCATATATTCGTGCATGCTGAATTGATCATAGATGAGAATGCTGTCATGTTAAGTAGTAGCAAGAAATGATTACTCCCTCCGACCTATATTACTCTTCGCAAATACGGATGTATCTGTTACTAATATATGTCTAGATACATCTATATTAGCGAAGAGTATTATGGGTCGGAGGGAGTACTTTTTATTTCCTTTGCCACATTGCATTTGATTGGTAATTTTCTTGTTGTGGATGTATCAAGTACTTGTGTCATAGTGTGATTTGTGTGCTGTTCCTATACATAAATAATTGATAACTAATACCTGAACAAGCTTCAAACATCCTTTATTTATACATGCTTACAGCTCTGTCACTCGACATTACTGGTCATTTTGGTTTGTCTAATGATGCCCACAATACGCAAAATATGTGTATTAGTTAAATCTTAAAGCACACTGTGCCTATGATTTTACTTGCAGTTATTATAGTGTTATGTACGGTTTTTCCAGTGGTTAGTGGTCTGCTTAACATTCTCTCAGCATATCAGTTGTTGCCGATCTGACATGCATATCTAATTGGCCATTAGACACTAGTATATCTCGTCTGGTTTAAACTACATGTAGGTATGATTTGTGGGCAGCCTAATTTTTAAAATTTGGCCACCATTTATGAGCTAGGTACCATAATTTTTGCTTTCTGATCCATGAGCCCCTATGTTTATGATAATAAAGAACACTTCTTATGATTTAATAAGCCAGATTGTTCAGGATTTGCCTCTAGCTGAGTTATTTGAACCATTGGTCCATTAGCCTTTACTTTAGAACAGACGGCAAATATACTCAGAATATGCTACAACAGAAGTTCAAAGGTGGCCCTATTGACATTCTCCGTTTCAATTGCTGTTTTTTTCCAATAATTCTGAGTCCGACCTTGGTTTCTGGTACAATTGCCAGATTGAATCCTACAAGAATGTGAGTATAAATTTAACCGCATTTCCATGAATGAATAGTACATAGTATTGGTTTGACTAATGACATTGATTGCTCCACAGGTGTCTAGAATTGTTTTCTGGTTGCTGAGTTGCAGGAATGGGCTTATGTGGGAAGTCCGCTTGCAACCTATCCATAAGGAAGTTGACCCTGTATGTGTCATGTCGGTGGTCAGACGTGATGTGACCTTGTAGAAATGAAGATGCGCTCTGGTCGACTATAACTGGGAACTAATCTTCTGTCTTGTGCAACTTCTGTGTACTCTCTGATGTGACCGTAGGCAATATCTGTACTGTAATACAGAGTAAATTAACTTGCATCGGTTAATGCCATTGCACAGGGTGTGCCACTGAATGTTGACGTCAATTGCTTTGGGTTGCATTTGCGTGTCATGTTTTTTTTAGCATTGTTTGCTCATGCAAAATATCTGCTTATGCCCACGCTCATTGTTTATATGATTTGAATTAAGTGCCTTTGTTGAGTAGCAATGATAGTTGGACACAGTTAAGGGCTTAAGACTTGGGTGGATTGGTTAATATCTGAATTTGATGTCTTTTACAAGTTAACTTCTTAAGGAGTGAAACATACAGTATGCTAGGAACAAGGGAAACTCCAAACGCCCTCCTCTACTGCATGCAGTCCTGAACTCAGAATGCAGATTTCCAATTCTACCTTCAGTCAAGCAATAACATTCACATGGACTTCCCCAGTCCTCTACTTTCAGTGTAACCATGAGCTGTTGCAGAAGGAACGGCAGCACTCCTTTTGCAAGATCCTCAGTTCCCCACGTAGCAAGAGCTTAAACCAACAATCTCCAACACTTCCATTAACTCCCCAACAAAAAGAGGACACAAGTTTAATGAAACCTAAAAGATGACACAAGTGACAGCTCATGATATTTTATTAGGATTGCAGCAGGTGCAAGGGCATTAGCCACCGCACGACACGGTTGAGGCGAGGTGCAGAATGCGAGCAAAGTCGAGCAGGGGGGCGACTAGATGAGGTTTACTTAGGCAGGCAGTCGCGCAGCACCGTTTGCATATACTACCTCTGTTCGACAACTATACGCTCTTGCATATGTCAGTAGGCATGTGACAACAAAATTTAATCCAAGTATAATGCAAAGAATTTGCCAATCTTGGCTACACAAGCAGAACCTGTGACTAGATACTGCAAGGAAATATTGTCCAGGTTATACCAATTAGATAAAAGTCATTGCACACCCATGGGGGCAGATAGAACAAAATTCCCATAAGTATATATCTCAAACAGCAAAAGAATAACTGAAATGACACTTGTTACCTTAACACGAAAGGATGTCACCGACATACTATTAAACCAAGTACCCAAAATAACCTGATTTTGTGATACCCATAGTGCAATATAGACGCATTCAAATGGTTGATGGAGACGCCGAATGCTGGTTTCGAAGATCTCCTCGAACCTCAGCAAATCAACCTGGATCATGAAGTGGCCGATAACTGTCCAGAGGAGAACCACGTTACTGCGCTCAGCATACCCTAGTATGATCGAGGAATCTTCCCCGTCTGGATCCAGGGGAAGTAGCTTGTCAAGTTCAACAGTTTTTCCCAGCGCCCATGAAGCAACACCATCACAATCGATCTCCCTCTTCCATAGTTCAGCCTTGCAGCCTGACTTGAAAAGAAAACCAAGCCCACCACCCTCTGGCCGTATGAACGTGAACTGGCAGCGATCCTCCTTATTGACATCCACTGGTACCGATATCAGAGTCAGCATCTGCCTATGCAAATCAAACCCAAGGATTCTTGACGAACCGCCTACGATGCACCAGTAAATCGAATCCCCAACAAGTGCAGCAGGCACGCCCATGAAATTGGTGTCATCCAGAACCTCATCTGGAAGCAGAGTGGAGAAGATATTACCCCATAAGCCAGTCTCCGACGAGTAAACGCAGGCGATGGCTCGTTTATTGTCTTCTCCGTCGAAGCCTACCAAGACGACCTGGAAGTGGTGGGCGACTCCGGCGGCGCGAAGCACCGCCCCGTCGATCCGCGCGTGCTCCCTGACGAACCCCCGGGGAACGTGGAGGCGGTGCTGGTCACGGGTGACGGGGTCCCACACCAGGAGCTCCTGCCGTTGCCAGAGGAACATGAGCACGAGGCCGTGGCGGCAGTTGAGGAGCCTGAAGCGGTCGTGGTCGCCGAGCTGCACGGAGAAGCGCGCGGCGGGGACGCGGTCGGGGGGCTCCAGGGTGGGCACGAAGGACACGTGGGGAAGCTTCAGGTCCGTGCGGAAGCAGCCGAGGATGGGGGCGTCGCGGCGGTGGTGGAGGCGGAAGCGGCGGAGGAAGCCGGGGTCGGAGACGATGCCGCGCCAGCGCTTGCAGACGGCGGAGGCGCGCGGGAGGGAGGACGGCTTCGGGGGGAGGCGGAGGAGGATCTCGGTGAGCAGGTCGTCGTCGTCGAGCGGCGGCGCCGACGTCAAGCAGAGACGGAGGTGGCCAGGGATGCCCATCATCTCGCCCTCCACACCGCTGTTGCTGGATTTGTTTTTTCCTGTGTGGGAGCAAGGCTCTCGAATTTATTTTTATTTTGAGGGTGGGAAGGCTCTCGAGCCCAAAACGTTTATTTTAGCGAGGAATTAAGCCCATAATGGTTAAGGAGAAGGACACTGGCCTAATGTACAGTACCCGTTTCATTCCATGGTCAACAGAAAGCGACACCTATATCAAACTCATAAGGACTCGTTGACAATGGTGTTTTTTCGGGTGGAGGCTTGACGACTCTTTTAAAGTTCGTCTAGGCCGCGTTGAAATTTGTCGACGGCCGCTAGCTTCAGCGAATGTAGGAAATCCTAGAAATGGTTCTGAATTTTTCTATTTTTTAAAGTGCTATCTGCAATATTTCTAGAATAATTATTTTTTCCTGATCTGTCTTTTAGTTTCCACGTTTATATGTTTATATAACTTAATTTTTAATTAATAAAATACGTGGTTGCTTTAAAGAAACCGAAGCGACACCTATATCAGCGATTGACTATCTTCTTCTAAGAAAAGAATTCAAATGAATACTTCAAGCCAGCTCACCGAAGTTTTCACCATATACTCCCTCTGTTAGACTAGTCATAGTGGGAGTAACTTATGTGGTAATATCACACTTTTCAAGATAGAATGATGACATGTCAGGTCATTAATTGAAGAGAGAGAGGCTTATGATAACTAGCTATGTTACCATAACATCACACACCCCAAAGCAAAATAAGTCTATAACCTAATAAATGACACCTTGCATGACATCACACATAAGTTACTATCCACTATGAAGATAGTAACATATACTAGTAACATGTGCATGACATTACTCTAAGTTACTCTCCACTATGAGCAGCCTTAATAATTACTCTCCCTGTTTCGCTTTAATTAACGTGGATGGGAGTGAGTAACATATGTACATCAGGTAGAATCCGAGCCCGCGCGCTTTGATTAATAGGAAAGGTAGTACCCTTTATTTGAGATTTAATTTGAGTCAAACTTTGTAAACTTTGACTAACTATATAGAAAAAAATTAACATCAATAATATGAAAAAATTATTATTTAGAACACTAATAAATTATATTTTCATATTATATATTTTAAATATTAAAGATGTTGATATTTCTATATATATGATTGATCAAACTTTAATTTTTTTGACTTTGACTAAATCCAAAATAGACAGGGTAATTCCGATGGAGGAAGTATATCTCAAAAGAAGAACCTGTTCTTATCGCACTGCTAGTGAATAGATGCAAATTCAAGTATCCAGGCAGCATTGCCATACTTTTGGGATACAAATTCCACACACACATACAGAATGAAACATTGTAGGGCATAACAGAGTTTAATGGGAAATGAGCAGACGACATTGATAAGAATATGATCACACGGAAAATACAGGGAACGCAAGAGATAAGTGTGCTTGCTTCGAAGGCATAAAAGAAAATGAACGACAACATTAGCTAACAGGGCCGACACAGACCATATAACAAGGGGAAGTTTTACAACTCAGAAGGTTTTTCACTACACCGTGGACCAGTGCATGAAGCCTACACCACGTTTTACCAGAGCACGACACATAGAAGGTCAATCTCCAGTTTCCAGCACATCACACATCACAGACCCCATGCGCAGCACACAAAATGGAAGAACCTATAGCTGATCTCAGCCACCGGAATAACAGCTCAAGACACCTGCAGAGCAAGCGAACCTGATCAGCCAAACCGTTTTGCAATATTCATGCATGCAATTGCCATCAAATTTATCTCACAATTTTCTTATGATTTGAACAGTAAACATTAGCTTCAACATATTGCGTGTTACAGTGGCAAAATAATTAAACATCTACAATGACCAAAGTCGATGAAATTAGATATTTCCTTATCATGGACAGCAAGCACGATAATTAAACATCTACAATGACCAAAATCAATAAAATTAGACTGCATACAAAATTAATATAGCAATAGCTAACATGTAGTTTAGACCAGAAAAACTATGTCAGAAGCTAATGGATTACATATGGGAGTTACATTGGCATGCAAACATAGATTGTGCTGACAAAACATTTAAACAATTCCTTGTCACCTAAAGACTAGCATAGTACTGCAACTACAACCAAGCAACAGGTAGGTATTATAAGGATCCTACCAAATGAACTATAATGTGAAATGGCACTGCTACAAGCCTGTATAAACAATGAAAGTTTGAAGCCGAATGCTCAGGTGAAGCCGAATGCTCAGGTGTTAATAACTAAAAATTATTTGCTTTGAATGAAAAACAGATTATCCTCAGATATGATTGATCCATAATAATTAACAGGGCAAAAATTGAAATGCAATGTAGCAACCAGCAAACTAGAACATAAAAAAAACCAAAAAAAACAAAGGGAAAGGGAAGACCAGTAAATGTTAGCTTCAAATTGTGAAAGTTCTGCCAAAATTTTAAAGGCTGAATCATCCCCGCATGACTGGACAAAACCACCATTACAAAATTATAACAGCAACAGGAAGGTGATTATTGGTAGCACCACACCATCAACTCCTACCGTTAGCAATATTATCTTTAGAAATTTTCTTTCGTGTCAGGGTGCATTGGCATACTTTTTACAAATCAAAATTGATGAAATGCATGCATTAGAAGCCTCAAGTGAGAGATCATGCATCATTGATTTACTCTCCACGCTATAAAAAACAAAACACTGCCGACTACTTGCAAAGAAGGCAGTGTTTAACATGGATCTAGTCACGTCAATTTTATCATGTGTTCAAAATAAATCATCAATGACCGAAAGTAAGAAAAATAAGACTGCACACAACCCTAACAGCATCCAAAATGTAATGTGGATCAGATACACTGTATCAGAGGTTATGTAAAAAATCAGGTATGAAAATCAAATATTTAACCAAACTTCCTAATTCTAGCAGAAATTCTACAATAAAAACTGCAAGCGAGCACTAGGTATGACAACAATCCTGGATGAACAATGACGTGAAATGTTCTCCCTAAATAAGAAACGAAGCGAAATGGCAAGCCCGTATTGCTAAAGGATGTTTGAAGCAAAATACTCAGGTGTCATGATTTATCAATTATTTGTATTGATAGACCAACAAATAAATCATCCTCAAACTTGACATACAGTTAAATGGAACTACAAAAAAATCAATGCAATGCAAAAATCAATAAAAGTATAACAAAAAATACCCACGAAGTAAAGGGAGGGAGAACATATCATTCTGTTACTACCAATAGACAGTTACCTGCTCCATCAATACATCACAATAGCATGTAGCCATGTATATCCCAAAAAAAACCATCTCATGTATTGTGCAAAAGTTCAGCTCCATCGTGTCCACCACCATTGTCCGTGTCTACAAGAATAAGAAGTCAAGGAACAAATGACATTCCAAGAAAGTGTAAAACGAGGGAGTGGGGCTTTAATGAGATATTTAAACATACAAACAGCAGCAATTTGAGAAACACAATTCAGGTTGATGCAACATTGGGAATAGAAAAACAAAACCATCTCTACTCATTAATACAAGAACATTACTAACACTATATACACTTTTCCGTTGAAGAAGAATGGGGGATGGTGTTTTGGCTCCCATGTGTGTATGCTCCTTTTATTTGAATGTAATATTTGACACATTTTGACATGTAAAAAAAATTCAAACAAAATATTCGCACGTACGTCTTCACATGTTGTCCTTGCACAAAGTCGTTTCACGAAAAATCGACTTTTCGTTTGGCCTACGTAAAAAAGACAAATTTTGATGCTAAAAATAAGACATTTTATGGTACATATTTTGTTTTTTTTACACCGATCACGTCCAATGTCGTTTTTTCACGAAACTTTACGAACACATATGGATTATGCAGATGTACATGTGGAATTTTTCGTTTGAATTTTTTGACACTTCGAAATATGTTTTTTTTAGCATAGGGAGCATATGCACATGGGAGCTGAATTGAATTTCCACTAATATCATAAAATAAAGAACAAGCACACGGTATTAGCCTATAGGAAGGGAGCTTACTCTTCTTTGTTCATGACATAATGGATAAAATAAAATATAGGCATACAAATAAATTCTACAAATGGAAGTGATCGTGACTATTCATGTTAAGATAATCTTATACAAATTTAGCCTCTCTAGCACAAATGGAGTTGGCACTTGAAGCAAAAAACTCTTCTAAAGGCCAAAAGCCTAGTATAAATATCAGAACATGTGCATTGACATTCGAATTGGTGGAATCAAGTTTTTAATGTAAGTGTATGCAGTTTCCAACAATTGACCATCTCATAGTGGAACATCTGACAGTTATGCAGTAATACTAGCTACAGAGTACATTACACAATTCTTGAATATGTCAACACACAGTAGAGATGCGGGTAACAAAATTTAGTTCCATTACTATTCAAAGAATTTGCCAATCGCCCTGAAAAGTACGTATTATTTTAACAATCATTGTGTTAAGTTTTATTATAAGCACGCCCATAGCTTAAACAGCTAAAGCGTTTGCTACCTCTGACACTAATAGGAGAATATCAGATAACTTGATTTTGTTATACCTGCAGTATATACACCTTCGAATGGATAATAGTCATACCAGAAGTTGGATTGGGAAAGTTTCTTGAACTCTAATGATTCAAGCTGGATGGTGAAGATGCCGATAGATGTCCGCAGTAACACCACATTATTCCCTCAGCAAACCCGAGGATGAACGAGTGCTCTCTCTTGTTCTCTGAATTCATGGAAAGAAGCTTGTCAAGTCACAAGTGCAATAGTTCTTCCCAGCACCCATGAAGCACCACCATCACAATTTGTCTCCCTCTTCCATAATTGGGCGTTGAATCCTGATATGAAGAGGAAACCGAGTCCACCACCCTCTGTCAGTACCAAAATATCTCCACAGCCCGTGCCACCAGCAAGGGTATCTTTCCCAGGCATAGGTATCAAACCTAGACTCTGCCTGTGCAAATCAAATTCTAGGATTCCAAAGGAATTCCCAGTAACCAACCAGTATAGAGAATCCCCAACCATCATAGAGGGAATGCCCACATAAATCCCGTTGGGTACATAGCCGCTAAAATCCTCGGATGTGATGAGATTGCCCCATACGCCAGTCTCCGACGAGTAAACGGAGGCGACTGCCTGTGTATGAAGCATGTCACTACTACGTACCAAGACCACCTGGAAGTGGTGGGCTTCTCCAGCAGCGCGAAGTACTGCCGTGCTAAATGGGGTTTCTGTGTTGAACCCGGGGGGGTTTCTAGGCGGTGCTGGTCGCCGGTGATGGGGTCCCATACCAGGAGCTGCTTCTGCGATAAGTGGAGGACGAGCATGAGGCCATGGCGGCAACAAAGGGGCAGGAAGCAGTCACCGATGTTGATAGGGAAGGAAAAACGGCCTTGGGGGACCTGATTGGGGGCCTCCAGGATAGGTTGAAAGCGGAAGTTATGGCATTCTCCGACGAAGAAGCCGAGGAGGGGAGGGTTGCGTCGGTGGTGTACACGGAAGCGGCGGACGAAGCGGGGGTCGGAGGCGAGGCTGCGCCAGCGCCTAGAGACGGCGGAGGCGCGGGGGAGGGACGAGGGCAACGGCGGGAGGCAGAGGATAATCTCTGAGAGAAGGTCGTCATCCTCCAGCAGAGCCGCCGGCAGTGAGCAGGGGTGGCAGCGTAGGCTGGCCGTCAACTCGCGGCTCATGCTGGATGTGGTGGATCTTGACTGGAACAACAGCCGCGAGGTGGAATGAGTGCCTGAGTGGTGGAGTGACGGAGAAAGAGAAAATTCCTTATTTTATAGTACCATAAAATGTGGTTCCTTATTTGACACTGGATAATTTTTTCTTCCTTATTTGACATCTAGTCTTAATTTGTTTCCTTATATGACACTCTAGTGCATTATGTTCATGAACCGTGTTAAAGAGAGACATGAAAAGACCTTTTTACCCTAGTGCATAATGTGACCAGAATTTGTATAGTATGTGACCAAAATTGCATACAAAAATTGGGTAGAACCTCCCCTGTTTTCTGATATTGCATCAGTCTACAGACCAGTCTATTTGCACAAGCAATGGTAAGGGGACATTTCCTTAAGACGCTACTGCCAACAACAGCAGGTGTTAGATTTGATCACGTTGTATATTCTGTGCTTTGAAAAGTTAACCTGAAGCCAAGGCTCTGGCGTTTTGTAGAATAGTTGACCTGTGTTGCGGCTCCTCTAATCCACCACGAGTTGCCCTCCAAACCAACCCTGTCCCCTGCACTGCCACGGAAGTGGACTGCGCTGTTGATGGCTCGTCGCTTTCCACAGCCCTTATACATCACGCTTGATTCACGCACGCAACACCGACCGAGTTGCGGTTGCCGGTCTCCTAGACTCGGTCTCTAGGAGAGCGGCGACTGCAGATTCGACACTCAACGGATGTCATGGATCGGCGTGGTCATCAGCGAAGTCAAAGGAGGACGGCCGCTGGCAGCGGGCGGCAACCACGAACTAACGGCCTAGTCCTTCCGACGGCACCGCTGCCGTCTGTGTTCGAGCGAAAGGAACAGATGGGTTGGACCTCATTCTGTAGGAAATGGTTCTTTTCCGTTCGATGGGTTAGCCCCTCTTGCAGGGTATTTTGGTCCACCCGATTTTTTTTTACGAAACTCCCTAACGGAAGTAATGGCAATGTCATATAAGGAAAGAAATTAAGACTAGATGTCAAATAAAGAAGTTATTTTCAATGACGTGGTAAAAGCTGTCGCCTTGTGATCAGGAGGTCACAGGTTCAAGTCGTGGAAACAGCCTCTTGCAAAAAATGCAGAGAAAGGTTGCGTACAAACCCCAAGTGGTCCGACCCTTTTCCGGACGGCGCAAAGCGGGAGCTTCATGCACCGGGGCTGCCCAAATAGGGAACCTCATTTTAAGGCAGTGTCAAATAAGTAATTTTCTCACGGAGAAACCAGACCACGTCATTTCACTCCTCAGCTGCTCCTTTTCTTGCGAGTGAGTTCCAGAAAACGAGAAAAGGCCCATGATAACTGAAGAAACAGAAAGCCGCTATATTTCACTGCTCCTTTTCTCGTAAAAAATATCATGAGTTGTTACTTGTGTCATCTTTTAGTTTTCAAAAACTTATGTCTTCTTTTTGTTGGTCAAAGGGCGAGGTACTGGAAGATGATTGGTGATTGAGGAACTGAGGATCTTACAGGAGTACCGCCGTTACGTCTGCAACAGCTCATGGTTAGACTGAAGTAGAGAACTGGGATGTCCATGAGAATGTTATTGCTTGACTAAAGGTAGAATTGAAATTCTGCATTCTGAGTTTAGGAAGACAGATGCAGTAGAGGAGGGCATTTGGAGTTTCCCTTGTAGCATACTATCTGTTCCAATCCTTAAGAAGGTAACTCATAAGAGACATCAAATTCAGATATTAACCAATGCACCGAAGGCTTAAGCCCTTAACTGCCCCAGTATCATTGCTACTCAATAGATGCAATTAATTCAACAAATAGAAACATCCGAGGTGTGCATCTTTTCGAAATACAAATTCAAGGCTTGTCATGGGCATAAGCAGAGATTTTGTGGGACATGAGCAAACAACATTAAATATATATATATATGTGCACACACGCAACAAACCCAAAGCAATTGATGGCAACATTCAGTGGCAGGCCTAGTGCAATGGCATTAACCGATGCAAGTTAATTTACTCTTCACTGCAGTACAAATATTGCCTACAGAAACTAGAGAGTAGACAGAAGTTGCACAACACGGAAAATTAGTTCCCAGTTACAGTTGGCAAGAGCATCTTCCTTCCTACGAGTTCACATCACATCTGACCACAACATGACACATACAGGGTCGATTTCCTTGTGGATAGGGTTGCAAGCAGACTACCCGCATAAGCCCGCGAAAGCAGGGGCCAGTTCAAACTAAACAAATTCGTTAAAAAGATGTTACAACTAACCTATCTGATTTGGACTATGAAGCGGGCCGGATCGGGTGCCGCTCTGAATCCCTAAATTGTGGAGAACATCATGCCCCATGCACAACATACAGAATAGAAGAAACTTCAGCTAACAAGTCATTTCTACATCTCAGGCACTGAAACCCAACTCTTGATACATGCAGAGCAACCAATGCCATCAGTCAAACCGATTTGTAGTATTCATTCATGGAAAACGAGTTAATTCTACACAACTTTTGTATGATTCAAATATTAGGTTGAAATTGTGCTTACTTTGTAGAACTGCAACAGGAAGTTGATTAATTTGTAGTGCCGCTCCTTTAACTCCTACCGTTAGCATATTTTCACGTTTTTGGCTATATCTGGTTTGAGTAGAGGCTAAAAGAATTAAAGAAGTAGAGGCTAAATCATCCTCCAACTTGACATACAATAATAGTACCAGAATATGGGATAAGTTGATTTCGTTGTACCTGTGGTATATACACCTTCGAATGGATAAAAGCCAATGAAGTTTGATTGAGGGAGTTTCTTGAACTGCAATGATTCAAGCTGTATGGTGAACATGCCGCTGGATGTCTGCAGTAACACCACCTTATTCTCCTCGGCAAACGCGTAGATGAATGGGTCGTGTCCTTTGTTTTCCGAATTATTCATGGGAAGTAGCCTGTCAAGTGCAATAGTTCTTCCGAGCACCCATGAATCAGCACCATCCGTCCTCCTCTTCCATATTTGGGCGCTGTATCCTGAGACGAAGAGGAAACCGAGTACACCACCCTCTGTCAGTACCGATATATCTGCAAAGCCCCTGGCACCAGCAAGGGTCTCTGTCCCTGGCATAGGTATCAAACGGAGGCTCTGCCTATCCAGATCAAGCTCAAGGATCCCGAAGGAGCTTGTCCCGGTAAACAACCAGTATAGGCAATCCCCAACCGTGACAGAGGAAATGCCCACGGAAAGCCCTTCGGGTACATAACCGCTGAAATCCTCGGATGTGATGAGATTGCCCCATTCACCGGCCTCCGACGAGTAAACGGAGGCGACCGCCTGCGTATGATGAAGCATGCCGCAGCTGATTATCAAGGCCACCTGGAAGTGGTGGGCTTCTCCGGCAGCGCGAAGCACTGCCGCGCTAAATGGGGTTTCCATGTCGAACCCCGGGGGCATGTCTAGGCGGTGCTGGTCTCCGGTGACGGGGTCCCATACCAGGAGGTACTTCTGCGAGAGGTTGACGACGAGCATGAGGCCATGGCGGCAGCAGAGGGGGTGGTAGCCACCGACGTGGATAGGGAGGGAAAAGCGGGCTTGTGGGACGCGATTGGGGGCCTCGAGGATAGGTAGGAAGCTGGTGCGGTAGTCTGCGACGAAGAAGCCGAGGAGGGGAGGGTTGCGGCGGTGGTGTGCGCGGAAGCGGCGGGAGAAGCGGGGGTCGGAGACGAGGCTGCGCCAGCGCGTGGAGACGGCGGAGGCGCGGGGGAGGGACGAGGGCAGCGGCGGGAGGCGGAGGAGAATCTCTGAGAGAAGGTCCTCATCCTCCAGCGGACCCGCCGCCGGCGAGCAGGGGCGGCGGCGTAGGCTGGCCCTCATCTCGCAGGTCACGCTGGATGTGGTGTGGACTCGAACAGGGAACAGCCAAGATGTGGAACCTCGGAGTGCAGGCAGGTACCCTAAAGTAAAGCGAAAGAGGAGAAAATAAGCCCATCGTGCATCCGTGGGTAAGACTAAAGCCCAGAGAACAGAGGATGGCCCATCCCGTATCGTCGTTCTTCTTCCCTCAAAAATAAAATCTCTATCTCTACTTCTCTGTCTCTACTACTTAAAAGATAAAGTGGTTTCGTTTTTCGCTCAGAGCGAACCTTCATCAATCATCGCCTCCTTCCCGATCGCCCCTTCGGGCTCACGCTGGAGAGCCCATGCACCTCGACCTGGCCCACACCTAATCCATCATCGATGATTATTCGTCCCCCTCTCGCACCTTTCTCCGTCACAGCCACCGCTTCCGCGCGACGCCGACCACTCTCCACCAGCGTCGGTAAGACGCCCCACCATCCCTCCCGTCGAAGCGCCGCCCCGGATCTTCATTTTGTTAGTGACAACACGAGGTCTCCCATCGCCCTCCGCTCGAGCTCTGACAGGAAGCCGCCACCAGGTCGCAATCCTCTCATATTCCTCTCATATCAAGGTGAGTTGTTAGCATAAAACCACAAAATTTTAGTTTAAATTCCAAAAATCCACAGGTTTGCGTTTGAATCACAAAATGTTGCAGGTCTTCGGGAGATTTTTTGCAATTCGCATTGAACTCGAATTGACCGCGAATTGACAGAGAACCTGAATGGTGGGGCCCACTAATCTGGATGATGTGGCATAATTTGCTGAGTTGGAGTGGATCCCACATGTCAACTAAATTAAAAAATCTTAACAAATGCTAAAATTATTGGAAGCATCACCTGGGTATATTATCTCTCCCAGGCTCGTTGACCAGCTGGTCGGCCAGGGGCAGTCACGGCGAGCTCCGGCGAGACGTGGAGCACCGGCCAAGGGCAAGCGCGGGTGGACGAAGCTGCTGGCGACGAGGGCCGGTCACGGCGAGCTCCGACGAGAGGTGGAGCAGCGAGCACGGGCGGATGAAGCTGCTGGCGACGAGGGGTCGGACATGGCCTCCGATTTCAGCGGCTCCCTATGCCCTAGCGAGGTCCTCGCCATCATGGGCGCTCCAGCTGACCCATTGCTTGGGTGGGCACGGCGAGATCCGGCCAGAGGCGGGCGCGACGACCTCTGGCTAGGGTCGGGCGCGGGTGGACTCTTATTTCGGCGGCTCCCCTGTGCCCCGGCGAGGTTCTCACCATCATGGGACTTTGGCTGCGCGAGCTCGGGTAGGCGCGGCGAGCTCCGGCCAAAGGCGAGCGTGACGACCTCTAGCCAGGGTCTGGCGCGGACGAGCGTTTGTAGGGGTCCTGGGAGGGATAGGGAGAGGCAGCCGCGAGCTCGCCGGAGAATGGTCCGGAGAGGCGGCCACAAGCTCGCCGGAGAGGGGGCGGGTGACGTGTGTGGTCAACGACTGGGAGAGAGGAGTTTTTTTTAACTGGGCCGACAGATTGGCCTAGTCCACATCACCAAATTGGCCATTTTTTAAAATTTAACAAATTGTAACTGTGTTGACATGTGGGACCCATTGCCATGTCAGCCCTGACTAGTGGGCTCCACCAGTCAGATCCGCTGTCAATTCGCGGTCAATTCGAGTTTAGTGTGAATTGCAAAAAATCTCTCGAAGACGTACGACTTTTTTGCGATTCAAATATAAACCTGTGGTTTTTCAAAATTTAAACTGAAATATCGTGGTTTTATGCTAACAACTCTATTAAGGTCAGGTTGGGAGCGCAGCCTTAGAGGAATTCAGATCCGTCGAGGCGCTCCTCGTGGTCTGTCTCCACTACCGTCCATTAGAGAAGTTTTTTCCTCCTGCTTCTATTCCGACAGTAGTACGTTGCTGACATAAGAAGAGCGGGAGTGCAAGGAGCCAAGGACAACTACCGCTGCAGCCATTGGCACAAATAGTCTAAGAGGGCAAGGCAACGCCTGATTCCTCTTCAGGGTGTCAAACTGAGCACAATCATGCTGTGCAGTGACAACCTCCCTTCTCAGTTAACCAGGAACGTCTCCACATCTCGGTGCGAGTCGGGCTCAGCTCATCCCTCATGTGAGGTTGGTGGTCTTATGATTTCTGCTACTATGGGAAAATCCGCCATGTTCATGTAGAGGGTGAGAAGGTAAGCTATTTTCTTTGGCAAGTCTAATAATGATTATACTTCATTTAATTCAAAAATGTTTCGGTACAAGAACTGCTAGCTTTAACAGGAGAGACCGGTATCCTTTTTTTTTTGAAACGAGGCAAAAGATTTGCCTATTCCATTAATTAAGGAGGAGGAAAAAAAAAGAGTTTAGGTTACAAAGGAGCGGAGCTCCTAAACACAAAGGCCTACTCTCGCGGCATCAAAGCGCTCAAATGCTTCGCTCGGGCTATTCCCCAAAGGGCGGCGCTACTCTTAATGGAAGAAATAATCAAAGCGGGCATGGATGCTACATTTTTGAACACTCTCGCATTTCTTTCATTCCAAAGCTCCCAAGCAGTGAGAAGGAGCAAGGATGTTATGCCCTTCCGCCGTGAACCATGGGTTCCGGAGATTGCACACCACCACTCTTGAAGGTTGTTGTAGTTGCTCCAAAGGCTCGTGTCGAAATCCCCTAGGCCAAGCCAATCCCTTAAGCCGTTTCAAAGGCGAATGGAGTATCTACACTTGAAAATGAGATGTGCCGCCGATTCCGGCTCTCTTTTGCAAAGTTGGCAAGGTCCACAATTTGACCACCCCCTCCGCAATAGGCGATCCGACGTCCACACCTTATTTTGGAGGATCAACCAACTGAAGAGAGACGAGAATTGAACTCATTTGCATTGTAGAAGAAAGAAACAGTTTTATCTTTAACTCCAATAGTATTAGTGTGGCTTCAATTTCATATCTTCATGCTCACTGTCATATATGCATGTCGTAGTTGCTAGAGCTTTTGAGTTTCTTTATTAAGTGTATCTTTTGGTGAAGGTTACTCAAGACTACGTTCTAGGTGAATTTGATGCCGATGCAACTGATGCTTACCATGAAAACCACACCTGTGCCATTTTTATTGTGTCATTATAGAACGTCGACAGCAGCATATCTTATCAAGAGACCGTGTCCAGTCTGATGTGCTAAATTCTCACAACAATTTATTGACTATGTGTTACTTTAAAACTTTAATCTTTTTTTCAGCAGTGGCACTCTCTGAAATACATCTTTAATTCTTCTTTTTAATTTTGTAGTCCTAATGCATTTGTCCATCGGAGTATTGTCGATTTACATTTGGTCTCTGTTGTTCTAGCCTAGCGCTCCCCAGCCCTTTAACCAAATTGAGCTATAGATGTACGGCCTCCCATGGCGAACTACAGTTTGATGATGCATCCATGAGCCTAATTAACTTAAATAGCACTATGCCAGGGAAGCGACTATACTACTCCATCATCCTGCTGATGCATCTTTTTCTACAGTCCACCCTTAGACAGTCAAACTTCATGAGCAAACCTCCTTTAAGCTTCTCATAGTGGGGAGTAACTTAGACTGGTGTCATGCAGATGTTACTAGTCTATGTTACTACTTTTATAGTGGGGAATAACGTATGTATGTTGTCATGCAGACCTTATTTATTAGGTTATTGACTCATTGTGTATTGGGATATGTGATGTTACAGTAACATCACATATTGTAGAGCAATAGATCTTCTGCATATAAACTAGTATGTTTTTGCGCAATTGCCATCACCACGAGGTTTACTCCAGAACGGAAGCCCAAATTCTTCATTGTCGATAATCTCAATATCTTTGGATGGTTACAGCTCATTATTGCCTTGTTTATGCTTCCAGGTTGTTTTAGCAAGAAAAGTGCACCTTCCACATCCACTACAACGAGTTGCTTGCTAAAGCCGAAGCCACTGAGGACGAAGACTCCCTTACAAAAGAGACTCGCATGTCTAGATGCATTGCATATTTATGACTCCTATGCTACCTGATTACCAGCAAATCGCACCACCCTCTTCTATTGAAAAAACAACAACGTTTCACTAGTGGAAAAAGGGCCTTTGGCCTGGACCCTTTAGTCCCGGCCTCCATCTGGGCCGGGACTAAAGGCCCGGCCACGTCGCCCCAAAATGGCCTAGCCGCCCAGGAGGCTTTGGTCCCGGCCCGTAACGAGCCTTTAGTCCCGGTTTGAGACACAAACCGGGACTAAAGGGCTATGCGGTGCGCGGGCTGCATGTGCGCCTCCTTTAGTCCCGGTTTGTGTCTCAAACCGGGACTAAAGTCCTCTGCCTATATATATTGGCCACAGCCCCTCTCTCTCCTCTTCCTTGCATTTTTCTTGGATGGAAGAGTGTGGGTGCGTGCTAGCTCTCCATTTTTCTTAGATGCACTAGAGGTGTTTGTTGAAATGTGTGTTAGAGCGATGCCGCTTCAGTTCACCGAACACAACTACGATATGAGATGCCCGAGCCACGCTTAAACCTCTTCCTCTTTATTTCTACTTATTCTAAAAGGTTAGCAACTATATTTCCTCGTTTAGACCGTGCGGTACTAATTTTTAGGATCGTGATTGTATTTGATATACTGTCGTATAACGCAGATGAGCCATCCATGGATGTACGGTGATCGACGTACAGCGGCTTACAGAGAAGGCGTGCATTCTTTTCGAGATGCAGCCGATGCGAACAAGCATGGTGGTGGCTATATGTTTTGTCCATGTGTTGAATGTCGGAATGAGAAGGATTACACTTCCTCAAGAGTCATTCAGAGCCACCTGCTTCGGTCCGGTTTTATGTCGGGCTATAATGTATGGACCAAGCACGGAGAAAGAGGGGTTATGATGGAAGACGACGATGAAGAAGAAGAGAAGGATGATGACAACTACTGATCTATGTTCCCTGAGTATGCTGATACCGCAATGGAAGACAATGAAGAAGAAGATCAGGGTGAAGAACGAGAACCAGATGAGCCCGCTGATGATCTTGGCCGGGTCATTTCTGATGCACGGCGAGGCTGCGACACAGAAAAGGAGAGGTTGCAGTTCGAGCAGATGTTACAGGACCACAACAAATTGTTGTACCCAACTTGTGAAGATGGCCAGAAGAAGCTGGGTAGCACACTGGAATTGCTGAAGTGGAAGGCAGAGACCGGTGTGACTGACTCGTCATTCGAAAAGTTGTTGGTACTGATGAAGAAGATGCTTCCAAGAAAGAACGAATTGCCCGCCAGCACGTACGAAGCCAAGAAGCTTGTCTGCCCTCTAGGATTAGACGTGCAGAAGATACATGCATGCCCTAATGACTGCATCCTCTACCGCGGTGAGAAGTACGAGAATATGGATAAATGCCCGGTATGCACTGCATTGCGGTATAAGATCAGAAAAGATGACCCTGGTGATATTGAGGGCGAGCCACCTAGGAAGAGGGTTCCTGCCAAGGTGATGTGGTATGCTCCTATAATACCACGGTTGAAACGTCTGTTCAGAAATAAAGATCATGCGAAGTTGTTGCGATGGCACATGGAAGATCGTATGAAAGACGATAAGTTGAGGCACCCCGCTGATGGTCGGCAGTGGAGAAAAATCGAGAGAGAGTTCTCGAGATTTGCAGGTGATGCAAGGAACTTATGGTTTGGTCTGAGTACAGATGGCATGAATCCTTTTGGGGAGCAGAGTTGCAGTCACAGCATCTGGCCCGTTACTCTATGTATCTACAACCTTCCTCCTTGGTTGTGCATGAAGCGGAAGTTCATTATGATGCCAGTGCTTATCCAAGGTCCAAAGCAACCCGGCAACGACATTGATGTGTATCTAAGGCCATTAGTTGATGAACTTTTATAGCTGTGGGCCGAACCAGGTGTACATGTGTGGGACGAGCACAAACAAGAGGAATTTGACCTTCGAGCGTTGCTTTTCGTAACCATCAATGATTGGCCTGCTCTTAGTAACATTTCAGGACAGTCAAACAAGGGATACAATGCATGCACGCACTGTTTAGATCAGACAGAAAGTATATATCTAGACAAATGTAGGAAGAATGTGTACCCGTACAATCGTCGTTTTCTTCCGCCCAAGCATCCCTTAAAGAAAAAAGGCAATCATTTCAATGGCAAGGCAGAACCCCGGGGGAAGCTTGTCACCCGTACTGGTGCTGAAGTATTTGATATGGTCAAAGATTTAAAAGTAATCTTTGGAAAGGGTCCTGGCAGCCAACCTGTTCCTAACGGCCCTGATAAGCGCGCACCCATGTAGAAGAAAAAATCTATATTTTGGGAGCTACCCTATTGGGAAGTTCATGAGGTCCGCTCCGCAATCGACGTGATGCACCTGACGAAGAATCTCTGCGTGAATATTCTAGGCTTCCTGGGCTTGTATGGGAAGTCAAAAGATACACCGGAAGCACGGGAGGACCAGGAACGTCATAAAGGAAGAGATGGCATGCATCCAGGGCAGTTTCAAGGGCATGCCAGCTATGCTCTTACCAAGGAAGAGAAGGAAATCTTCTTTGAAGTCCTTTTCAGTATCAAGGTCCCGACTGGCTTCTCGTCGAATATAAAGGGAATCGTAAATATGAAAGACAAAAAATTCCAAAACCTAAAGTCTCATGACTGCCACGTGATTATGACGCAATTGCTTCCGGTTGCATTGAGGGGAATTCTACCGGAAAATGTTCGCCTGGCAATTGTGAAGGTATGTGCATTCCTCAATGCAATTTCTCAGAAGGTAATCGATCGAGAAAGTCTATCAGGGTTACAGATTGATGTGGTCCAATGTCTGGTCAGCTTCGAGTTGTTGTTCCCGCCATCCTTTTTCAATATAATGACACACCTCCTAGTTCACCTAGTCGAAGAGATTAGAATTCTCGGTCCTGTGTTTCTACATAATATGTTCCCCTTCAAGAGGTTCATGGGAGTCTTAAAGAAATATGTTCGTAACCGTGCTAGGCCAGAAGGAAGCATCTCCAAGGGCTATGGAACAGAGGAGGTCATTGAGTTTTGTGTGGACTTTCTTCCTGACCTTAAGCCGATTGGTGTTCTTGAATCTCGGTATGAGGGCAGGCTGACAGGAAAAGGCACACTAGGAAGGAAAGCAAAAGTATGTATGGACGGGTATTCTTTCTCTCAAGCACACTACACAGTTCTACACAATTCCACCGTGGTGGCTCCGTATATCGTGAGACACAAGAATATTCTACGCTCCGAAAACCCGGGGAAGACTGACTCTTGGATTAAAGGGGAACACGAGAAGACTTTCGGCAGTTGGTTGCAGACACATCTCATGAATGACGACACCGTTGGAGATCAGCTGTACTGTTTGGCCAGGCCACCATCTTCGACTATATATACTTTCCAAGGGTACGAGATAAATGGGAATATATTTTACACGGTTGCCCAAGATAAAAAGAGCACCAACCAAAACAGTGGTGTCCGCTTTGATGCAACAAACGAGAATGGGCACTGTTTGGAAACATATTACGGGTACATAGAGGAGATATGGGAACTTGACTATGGACCTACTTTTAAGATCCCTTTGTTTCGGTGCAAATGGGTGAAGCTGACAGGAGGCGGGGTAGTTGTAGACCAAAAGTACGGCATGACAACAGTGGATCTCAACAATCTTGCGTACATGGACGAACCATTCGTCCTAGCCAACGATGTCGCTCAGGTTTTCTATGTGAAGGACATGTCTACAAAAACGAGAAAAAGAAATCAGCAAAAGAAGACATCGTCCGATGAGCCAAAGCGCCACATAGTTCTTTCAGGGAAAAGAAACATCGTGGGAGTAGATGACAAGACAGACATGTCAGTAGATTATAATAAGTTTCATGAAATTCCGCCCTTCAAAGTGAAAACTGTCCCAAGCATCCTACTGAATGATGAAGATTCTCCATGGCTACGACCCAGAAGAAAACAGAAATAATAGATAGGAATGTTGGTGCAATAATGTAATAATGTATTAAACCTTTTATGTAATGCATGATGAAGATTCTCCATGGCTACGACAGACACGGTTACATGGATGGCTGGATGTGAAGAATGGTATGGATCGGTCATCACCGCTCTTTAGAAAAAAAGCCGGCTCACTAGTTCTTTTCCCGTCCTGCTCTTTATACACACCGTGCTGCATCTTCCTAAAGCGCCTCCCCTCAATGCCAAAACGAAAGCAATGGCACTCCTCCCGGCGGGCTACTACCTCTCCCCTAACCTTGCCGCCGCTATAGGATAGTTAAAATAATTAATTTTGAAAATAGAAAATAGTTTTGAATTAGTTATTAAATTTCAAACACTTTTCATATTAATAGTTTTGTCAAATTCTAAAATATACAAAAAGAATATTAATCAATATAGTTTTAATTGAAAATGGTAAAATAGTTAATAGTTTGGATAGTTAAAATAATTAATTTTGCAAATAGAAAATGGTTTTGAATTAGTTATTAAATTTCAAACACTTTTCATATTAATAGTTTTGTCAAATTCTAAAATATACAAAAAGAATATTAATCAATATAGTTTTAATTGAAAATGGTAAAATAGTTAATAGTTTGGATAGTTAAAATAATTAATTTTGAAAATAGAAAATGGTTTTGAATTAGTTATTAAATTTCAAACACTTTTCATATTGAAAGTTTTATCAGATTCTAAAATATACAAAAAGAATATTAATCAATATAGTTTTAATTGAAAATAGCAAAATAGTTAATAGTTTGGATAGTTAAAATAATTAATTTTGAAAATAGAAAATGGTTTTGAATTAGTTAATCAATTTCAAACACTTTTCATATTGAAAGTTTTATCAGATTCTAAAATATACAAAAAGAATATTAATCAATATAGTTTTAATTGAAAATAGCAAAATAGTTAATAGGTTGGATAGTTAAAATAATTAATTTTGAAAATAGAAATTGGTTTTGAATTAGTTAATCAATTTCAAACACTTTTCATTTTGAAAGTTTTATCAGATTCCAAAATATACATAAGTTATTCAATTCAAAATTACAAGTTCATATTTGAAATGAAAAACTGAAAAAATTTCAGCATTGCCGCACATTTAATGAACCTTTAGTCCCGGTTGGAACCCCCAACCGGGACTAAAGGGGGGGGGCTCGGGCGGTTACCGCCCCCACCACCCTTTAGTCCCGGCTGGGGGCTCAAACCGGGACTAGCCTTTAGTCCCGGTTTGAGCCCCCAGCCGGGACTAAAGGGGGGGGGGTGGTATATAAGCCGCCGCCCCCTCCTTCTTCCCCACCCGCTCACACTTAGCGAAAAAACGATCGACACCGGACACGCGAGGAGCTCGCCGCGCCCAACGTTGCGGTCACCGGTTGGATTGCCGCCGGCCCCCGCCCGACGCCACCGCTACTCCGCCACCGGCCTCCGCGCCCGCCCCGGCCTCCGCGCCCGCCGCGCACGCCCGCAGCACAGCCCCCACCGGCGGCCACCGCTCCGGCCGCCCCCGGCCTCCGCGCCCGCCCGCAGCGACCGCCCCGGCCACCGCTCCGGCCTCCGAGCCCGCCCGCACACGCCCGCAGCACCACCGCGCCCGGCCACCCCCGGTCCTGCAAGGTTTTTTTTAAAATTTTGTTAAGTATTAATTAGGGTTAGTAATAGTTAGTAATAGTTATAAATAGTGTATTTGTTAGAAAATAGTTAGAAATTTTATTTTATTTTTTTAAATAGTGTATTTGTTAGAAATAGTTAGAGTTAGTATAGTTAATTTTTAGGGTTAGTAATAGTATATATTTGTTAGAAATTGTTAGTGTTAGTTTTTGTTTTAATTTTTTTAAATAGTGTATTTGTTAGAAATAGTTAGAAATTGTTAGTGTTAGTAATAGTGTATTTGCTAGAAATAGTTAGAAATTCTTAGTGAATTGTTAGGATTAGTAATAGAAATAGAAATAGTTAGAAAATAGAAATAGAAATAGTGAATTGTTAGGTTTTTTTAATTTTGTTAAGTATTAGGGTTAGCAAATGTAGTTTTTGTTTTATTTTTTTAAAATAGTGTATTTGTTAGAAATAGTTAAAAATTGTTAGTTAATTGTTAGGGTTAGTAATAGAAATAGAAATAGTGTTATTAGTTAGAATTTTAGTAGTTAGAATTTTGTTAGGGTTAGTAATAGAAGTAGTTAGAATTTTAGTATTTAGAATTGTGTTAGAATTTTAGGGTTAGTAATAGTGTTATTAGTTAGAAGTAGTTGGAATTTTAGTACTTAGAATTTTGTTAGAGTTAGTAGTTAATTTGTTTTGTTATTAGTTAGGGTTAGTAGTTAATTGGGTTAGTAGTTATTTTGTTTTGTTATTAGTTAGGGTTAGTACTTAGAAAATAAGTAAGGTTATTTTGTTAGTTATTATTCCATATAGCGTCCATAATTGAAATATAAAAGTCGGTATTTTGCAGAAACTATGGATCCACATAGCAGGAACCTCGAAGAGGAAGAACTTCTCAAAGATATAATCAAAGACGCCCCCGACGTTGAACCAGCTGAATCTCCGTCGTCGTATCTGAACCCCTCCGGAGATGGAATGGAGGTCGACCGACACGAAGATGAAGCCGACGGGGCAGGAGATAGCTCCAATGACGGAGAAGGGGATAGCTCCACTGATGGAGAAGCCGGTGGAGAAGCCGGTGGAGAAATAACAAAGTCCGGCGAGGTATTCATATGAAGTTCGGCAATCACTTGTAATATGTGAAAAATATTGGAGATAGCTCTATATTGTATATATATACATTAATTTGACGAATGTTTCTCCCTCTTAGGCCTCCACATCGAGCAAAGCTACGAAACGAGGCCCGACTAAAAAGTTACATGCACGGACGCATTACACCTTTGAGGTGATATTGCCTACGGGCGAACCCAAACTTCCTAAGAATGCTGCTGACACATTCAAGAAGCAATGCGGAGTTCTCGTTAGGGATCACGTCCCGATCAGCGTTCGGGAGTGGAACAAGCGCAAAGGGGCAGCCGATAGTGACTATGTCGCCGAAAGGTACAAAGATAATCTTTGGAATGATCTCATGTCACATTTCAACCTGCCAGAATGTGAGAATGAAGACGCCGCAAAAAAACTGAGGGCCAAAGTCAAGCAGTGGACTCTAAAGAAGATGGTCGAACTGTTCCGTAGCTGGAAGAAGAAGCTATGGAAAAACTATCGGAAGACAAAGAAAGTGCCAGTATTCGAGGGGTATCTAGCCAAGCAGGCGAATCACTGGAAGGCATTTCAAGAGTACAAGGAGTCAGAAGATGCCAAGGCATTATCAGAAAAGAACAAGGAAAATGCCGATAAGAAGAAATATCACCACACGCTGGGGCCAGGGGGCTATGAGACTGCCATCCCAAAGTGGGATAAGAAAGAGCAAGATCTGCTAGCTAAAGGCATCATACCTGAACCCATCTGTGATGAGTGGGAATTGAGAGCAAGAAATTGGTTCCTTGCGCATGGTGGTTCGTACGACGAAGAAACAGGGGACCTCATCTGCAGTGACGGTCTTAGGATACCCAGGGAGAATTGGAAAAAGATAGTGAAAGAAATTAAAGAGGGAAAAAGACAGTTCACTGCAGATAGAGAGAAAGATTTGCTCACACTGGTCCTCGGCAATGACGAACATGGAGGACGAACGCGAGGCTTCGGTCCTTCTTACCCGTGGTGGCTTGGGTTTGCCAGAGACCAAGACACTTACAGAAGCCGAGCGAGAGCAAAGAAGCGACGGCAGGATGAGGAGAATGACAAGTTCAACCAGTTGCTTGCCAGGCTTAACGAGCAACAGAAGCAGATTGATGAGCTTAGAGGAGTAGCGCGCCAGGAAGATCCTGCACTCGATATTACCGGCGCCCCATCTAAGCGGAAAAGCAGCGTGGCTGAATCTAAGGCCCCGCCCGACGATGCACGAACAATGATAGAGGGCGGTCCCGGCTACCCCGTGGATGGAATCAAGGAGTCAACATCATGTGAACTCCATCAGAGATTCAAGAACATATCCATGAAGGTGGCCGTCGGACAAGCTTTACCTTCTGGCCCTGATGCACGCTGGCATGGCCGTGAGATTCCAGCTGGCTTTGCTAAAGTCGGGGTGGATGAAATCATGGCGGGGTTTCATGATATGGAGCTCGACATAGCTGGACCCGAAGATGAGAGGACACTCGGAGAAGTACTGGGTGGAGTCATCCTATGGGACAAGAACTACATCAAGCTTCCAGGCTCGGCCCTAAGGACAACACCGCCTCCGAGTCGTCGTAGGTCACCTACACCTCCATCACCTCCAAACCCTCCACATGACGACGGCCAGCACAACACGAGTCCATCTCGATCACCGCCGCCGGACTTGGGTCGGCCGTCTCCGCCGTCGCCCGCTAAGGATACTAAGCGGAAGCGTGCCAGCAAGAATGCTCCGTCGATGAGTTCTAAGCGACGGAGCTCCCCAAAGCGCAAACTGTTGCCCCTCCCAAAGGTACCTCATGCTAATCTTCCTATCAGACCTTATGATCGTACCGACGAGGAAAACGCCAGGATAGCAAAGGAACATTATGATGCGCAGATGAAAAAGAAGGAACCCGAGCCCCGCCCGGAATACACCGAGAAGCAAATAGCATATGCAAAATACTTCACGACCCTTCCATCACAGTATGACTTACACCATAAGCCTGCCGACTATACACGCACATTGCAGAAGGAAGGAAAAAAGAGCAGATCACGTGCAAGTGCAAGTGGGAGCAAATCAAGTTCAACTACAAGCAAAAAAAGATCAGACGTTCCTCAGCTTGGACAACAGGCCAAACAGTCGATCCCACCCCTCAGGGTGTTACCCGAGAATGTTCCCTCTCTGGTGCAGGGGCAAGATTTGGAATTAGCAAAGAAGTGGGCGGCTGAATGGGGTCTAAGTGTTGAAGACGTTCTGGCTTCCCAAGATGACAGGTTACCCAAGGCTGTGGTAGCCCCTAAGCCACAGTTTGTCATGGGAGCGCCTTTGGTCAGCAAAGATAAGTTTGATGATCTCCCAACAAATATGCGTTACTTGCATACATGGTACTTAAGTGAAGCAAAGAATGGGAGAACGATGATCGTGGCGCGTGTCCCACGGGAGTACTACGGCCGTCCCGAAGACATCCATATGGACTTTGATGAACTCTTCCAGATGTACAATGCCGACGCCCTCGACAAATCGCTTATGAGTTGCTATGTCTGTAAGTTTTTCAATTCGTTGTCTACATATAACTTGTTCAATTATTTCAATTCATTGTCTACATATAACTTGTTCCGTTCTGACTTGTACTCTATTATGCAGAATGAAGATTCTGGAATGTAAAAGTAGGAGCATCCTAAATATTGGGTTTATTGACCCAGATAAAATACATATAACGACGCTAACTGATAACCCCAAGGAGACGGAGGAAAACCTTCTAAGGTTTCTAACAGATCAAAATTTCTGTGACCACATACTGTTTCCATACAACTTCAGGTGAGGGTCTTACTCTGTTGTGTCCATTCACTTATAAGTGTAATTGATAAGTTACTGACACATATATATATATACATGTGCAGCTACCACTGGATTCTGTTGGACATTCAAATTGATAAGGGAAGAGTTGATGCCTTCGACCCATTATCGAGACCCTTGGAACAGTTCCAAAGCCTGCAGGACATGCTCCAAGGGTAATTTAAATCATTCTTGCGCTCTATCGGTCTCTTTCGATGATTTTCTGCTATATCAATTAATGAAAAACTTAGCAAATTATTTTCCTTGTCGGGCAGGGTTTGGAAGCGGTTCGAGTGCGTGACTGACGGTATCGAGCATGAGAAGCTGACCTTTAGAGCGGCTCAGGTAAGTAGTAGTATGATATACTTCTATTTTCAATACATTTATGACGCTAGATTATTATTTTGATTATATATATTCTATTCTCGTAAAGTGCGACCAGCAGCCACGGGGGACGCATCTATGCGGATACTATGTTTGCGAGACCATTCGCACGTTTACCTCTGAGCACAAGGATTACAGATACGACGTAAGCAATGAACATTCACACCTCTATTTTTACCCGTCATTCTTTGTTATCATGATTGATATTCATATTCATCTCCTCTTCTTATATAGTACACGGCCATGAGGGAGAAGTACCTACCAGAGCAACGCGCGATTGCTGTTGCAGAGGAGCTAGCGACCTTTCTGAGGACGGAAGCTATAGACGACAAAGGATGATTTAGTGTAGCTAGGGGCCATTACTGATGTTGGTCCATGTAATCGAATAGACGGGCTCTAGTCCCGATAATTATAATCTCCATATAATTGTATATATATGCTCGCTTGTAAGATAAGTTAATCTTATATATATGCATAAACTAATTCCCGAACACCAAACCAGGCACCAAACGAGGCATCACGTTAATCCCCCGAACACCTAAACCCTAAAACCCCTAAACCCTAAAACCCTAAAGCAAAAAAGAAAATCTGTAGATGCCCTTTAGTCCCGGTCTGTTTTACAAACCGGGACTAAAGGTCCTGGCCCTGGATGCGCTCGGAGCGCCCACGTGGACACCCTCCAGTCCCGGCTGGTAACCGGGCCGGGACTAAAGGATTAGCCTTTAGTCCCGCCTCTGGAGTCCCGGTTTGCAAACCGGGACTAAAGGCCTTTACGGGCCGGGACTGGAGGCCCTGTCCCCACTAGTGTTTCCATGGTACAAGCAACGGCAAGTCAACAACTGAGCACCACCATTATTCCTTTGACATGGTTTGGTGAATAGGTTGCTTCACTAATTTTAAAGCTCTTTTATTGCAAAAAGATAGAAGTTTAAGATGATTAGTGACATAGAGAAAACATAAGATAACATTTCCTTAAGGGCAGTCTCAAATGTGATATTAAAATGGTTCCATTCACTAAATTAAACAATACATATCAAGAAGATATGACTAGATTGTTGAGAGAGAGAGAGAGAGAGAGAGAGAATATATTTGCTATAAGAGAGAATTGTGTTTATCGTGATGTCATGCTTGCACATATCATGTTTGTTAAATATCATTTTTGATTAATGAGAGTTAAGCCAAGCCTTTCATCTATTCATTTTAGCGCCCTTGGCCGTGGCAACTAGTGATTTTAGTGTATGCTGAGAAAAATAGTGTGTTGCTCCTAGGGACATACTTTGGCACATTCACGGTCCAGCTTGAGTCATTTCAGTTCAAGAAATTTGCCGCCAGAATCGGCACTTGGATTTACTATCTTCCGTTCGAAAGTGTCTATACTGCAGGTATTACAAAAGCATATCATTTTCCAATAATTGATTGATGTAATGCTGTAAACATCCTTTTGGTTTAAGCTAACAATTTTTAAGTAGTGTTGTATCACTTATTTATTTTGATGATCTCTTCAACTTGTAGTGATTTTCTTCATTCTTGATGCTTGTGTGGTAGTATTCTATGTAATGGTTATGACCTTCAAGATTTTTTGTTGCTGGTATCTTTGTTAGGGAGGGAGAATGTTGTTTTGATTATTGTTGGTGTCGTTGTCGTTCTGCGGTACATGAAAAACTAGCTTGAACTAACTTACACTAGTAGAAAACGGGCCTTTGGCCTGGACCCTTTAGTCCCGGCCTCCATCTGGGCCGGGACTAAAGGCCCGGCCACATCGCCCCAAAATGGCCTAGCCGCCCAGGAGGCTTTGGTCCCGGCCCGTAACGAGGCTTTAGTCCCGGTTTGAGACACAAACCGGGACTAAAGGGCTACGCGGTGTGCAGCCCGCATGTGCGCCTCCTTTAGTCCCGGTTTGTGTCTCAAACCGGGACTAAAGTCCTCTGCCTATATATATTGCCCACAGCCCCCCTCTCCCCTCTTCCTTGCATTTTTCTTGGATGGAAGAGTGTGGGTGTGTGCTAGCTCTCTATTTTTCTTGGATGCACTAGAGGTGTTTGTTGAAATGTGTGTTAGAGCGATGCCGCTTCAGTTCACCGAACACAACTACGATATGAGATGCCCGAGCCACGCTTAAACCTCTTCCTCTTTATTTCTACATATTCTAAAAGGTTAGCAACTATATTTCCTCGTTTAGACCGTGCGGTACTAATTTTTAGGATCGTGATTGTATTTGATATACTGTCGTATAACGCAGATGAGCCATCCATGGATGTACGGTGATCGACGCACAGCCGCTTACAGAGAAGGCGTGCATTCTTTTCGAGATGCCGCCGATGCGAACAAGCATGGTGGTGGCTATATGTTTTGTCCATGTGTTGAATGTCGGAACGAGAAGGATTACACTTCCTCAAGAGTCATTCAGAGCCACCTGCTTCGGTCCGGTTTTATGTCGGGCTATAATGTTTGGACCAAGCACGGAGAAAGAGGGGTTATGATGGAAGACGACGACGAAGAAGAAGAGAACGATGATGACAACTACCGATCTATGTTCCCTGAGTATGCTGATACCGCAATGGAAGACAATGAAGAAGAAGATCAGGGTGAAGAACGAGAACCAGATGAGCCCGCTGATGATCTTGGCCGGGTCATTTCTGATGCACGGCGAGGCTGCGACACAGAAAAGGAGAGGTTGCAGTTCGAGCAGATGTTACAGGACCACAACAAATTGTTGTACCCAACTTGTGAAGATGGCCAGAAGAAGCTGGGTAGCACACTGGAATTGCTGAAGTGGAAGGCAGAGACCGGTGTGACTGACTCGTCATTTGAAAAGTTGCTGGTACTGATGAAGAAGATGCTTCTAAGAAAGAACGAATTGCCCGCCAGCACGTACGAAGCAAAGAAGCTTGTCTGCCCTCTAGGATTAGACGTGCAGAAGATACATGCATGCCCTAATGACTGCATCCTCTACCGCGGTGAGAAGTACGAGAATATGGATAAATGCCCGGTATGCACTGCATTGCGGTATAAGATCAGAAAAGATGACCCTGGTGATATTGAGGGCGAGCCACCCAGGAAGAGGGTTCCTGCCAAGGTGATGTGGTATGCTCCTATAATACCACGGTTGAAACATCTGTTCAGAAATAAAGATCATGCGAAGTTGTTGCGATGGCACATGGAAGATCGTATGAAAGACGATAAGTTGAGGCACCCCGCTGATGGTCGGCAGTGGAGAAAAAACGAGAGAGAGTTCCCGAGATTTGCAGGTGACGCAAGAAACTTATGGTTTGGTCTGAGTACAGATGGCATGAATCCTTTTGGGGAGCAGAGTTGCAGTCACAGCACCTGGCCCGTTACTCTATGTATCTACAACCTTCCTCCTTGGTTGTGCATGAAGCGGAAGTTTATTATGATGCCAGTGCTTATCCAAGGTCTACAGCAACCCGGCAACGACATTGATGTGTACCTAAGGCCATCAGTTGATGAACTTTTACAGCTGTGGGCCGAACCAGGTGTATGTGTGTGGGACGAGCACAAACAAGAGGAATTTGACCTTCGAGCGTTGCTTTTCGTAACCATCAATGATTGGCCTGCTCTTAGTAACATTTCAGGACAGTCAAACAAGGGATACAATGCATGCACGCACTGTTTGGATCAGACAGAAAGTATATATCTGGACAAATGTAGGAAGAATGTGTACCCGTACAATCGTCGTTTTCTTCCGCCCAAGCATCC
Organism: Dactylis glomerata; assembly: GCA_007115705.1. Taxonomy (NCBI): domain Eukaryota; kingdom Viridiplantae; phylum Streptophyta; class Magnoliopsida; order Poales; family Poaceae; genus Dactylis; species Dactylis glomerata. Next base: position 417,244 of record QXEO01000037.1, on the reverse strand, counting down.
CTTAAAGAAAAAAGGCAAGCATTTCAATGGCAAGGCAGAACCCCGGGGGAAGCCTGTCATCCGTACTGGTGCTGAAGTATTTGATATGCTCAAAGATTTAAAAGTAATCTTTGGAAAGGGTCCTGGCAGCCAACCTGTTCCTAACGGCCCTGATAAGCGCGTACCCATGTGGAAGAAGAAATCTATATTTTGGGAGCTACCCTATTGGGAAGTCCATGAGGTCCGCTCCGCAATCGACGTGATGCACCTGCCGAAGAATCTCTGCGTGAATATTCTAGGCTTCATGGGCTTGTATGGGAAGTCAAAAGATACACCGGAAGCACGGGAGGACCAAGAACGTCATAAAGGAAGAGATGGCATGCATCCAGGGCAGTTTCAAGGGCGTGCCAGCTATGCTCTTACCAAGGAAGAGAAGGAAATCTTCTTTGAAGTCCTTTTCAGTATCAAGGTCCCGACTGGTTTCTCGTCGAATATAAAGGGAATCGTAAATATGAAAGACAAAAAATTCCAAAACCTAAAGTCTCATGACTGCCACGTGCTTATGACGCAATTGCTTCCGGTTGCATTGAGGGGAATTCTACCGGAAAATGTTCGCCTGGCAATTGTGAAGGTATGTGCATTCCTCAATGCAATTTCTCAGAAGGTAATCGATCGAGAAAGTCTATCAGGGTTACAGATTGATGTGGTCCAATGTCTGGTCAGCTTCGAGTTGTTGTTCCCGCCATCCTTTTTCAATATAATGACACACCTCCTAGTTCACCTAGTCGAAGAGATTAGAATTCTCGGTCCTGTGTTTCTACACAATATGTTCCCCTTCGAGAGGTTCATGGGAGTCTTAAAGAAATATGTTCGTAACCGTGCTAGGCCAGAATGAAGCATTTCCAAGGGCTATGGAACAGAGGAGGTCATTGAGTTTTGTGTGGACTTTCTTCCTGACCTTAAGCCGATTGGTGTTCCTGAATCTCGGTATGAGGGTAGGCTGACAGGAAAAGGCACACTAGGAAGGAAAGCAAAAGTATGTATGGACGGGCATTCTTTCTCTCAAGCACACTACACAGTTCTACACAATTCCACCGTGGTGGCTCCGTATATCGTGAGACACAAGAATATTCTACGCTCCAAAAACCTGGGGAAGACTGACTCTTGGATTAAAGGGGAACACGAGAAGACTTTTGGCAGTTGGTTGCAGACACATCTCATGAATGACGACACCATTGGAGATCAGCTGTACTGTTTGGCCAGGCCACCATCTTCGACTATATGTACTTTTCAAGGGTATGAGATAAATAGGAATACATTTTACACGGTTGCCCAAGATAAAAAGAGCACCAACCAAAACAGTGGTGTCCGCTTTGATGCAACAGACGAGAATGGGCACTGTTTGGAAACATATTACGGGTACATAGAGGAGATATGGGAACTTGACTATGGACCTACTTTTAAGATCCCTTTGTTTTGGTGCAAATGGGTGAAGCTGACAGGAGGCGGGGTAGTTGTAGACCAAAAGTACGGCATGACAACAGTGGATCTCAACAATCTTATGTACATGGATGAACCATTCGTCCTAGCCAACGATGTCGCTCAGGTTTTCTATGTGAAGGACATGTCTACAAAAACGAGAAAAAGAAATCAGCAAAAGAAGACATCGTCCGATGAGCCAAAGCGCCACATAGTTCTTTCAGGGAAAAGAAACATCGTGGGAGTAGATGACAAGACAGACATGTTAGTAGATTATAATAAGTTTCATGAAATTCCGCCCTTCAAAGTGAAAACTGACCCAAGCATCCTACTGAACGATGAAGATTCTCCATGGCTACGACCCAGGAGAAAACAGAAATAATAGATAGGATTGTTGGTGCAATAATGTAATAATGTATTAAACCTTTTATGTAATGCATGATGAAGATTCTCCATGGCTACGACAGACACGGTTACATGGATGGCTGGATGTGAATAATGGTATGGATCGATCATCACCGCTCTTTAGAAAAAAGCCGGCTCACTAGTTCTTTTCCCGTCCTGCTCTTTATACACATCGTGCGGCGTCTTCCTAAAGCGCCTCCCCTCAAAGCCAAAACGAAAGCAATGGCCGCCGTCTCCCGCCTCAACCCCGTTGCCTTGCCTTTCGTTCCGATGGCACTCCTCCCGGCGGGCTACTACCTCTCACCTACCCCTGCCGCCTCAAATTCTAAAATACACAAAAAGAAGATTAATTAATATAGTTTTAATTGAAAATGGCAAACTAGTTAATAGTTTGGATAGTTAAAATAATTAATTTTGAAAATATAAATTAGTTTCGAATTAGTTATTCAATTTCAAACACTTTTCATATTCATAGTTTTGTCAAATTCTAAAATATACAAAAAGAATATTAATTAATATAGTTTTAATTGAAAATGGCAAACTAGTTAATAGTTTGGATAGTTAAAATAATTAATTTTGAAAATATAAATTAGTTTTGAATTAGTTATTCAATTTCAAACACTTTTCATATTCATAGTTTTGTCAAATTCTAAAATATACAAAAAGAATATTAATTAATATAGTTTTAATTGAAAATGGCAAACTAGTTAATAGTTTGGATAGTTAAAATAATTAATTTTGAAAATATAAATTAGTTTTGAATTAGTTATTCAATTTCAAACACTTTTCATATTTATAGTTTTGTCAAATTCTAAAATATACAAAAAGAATATTAATTAATATAGTTTTAATTGAAAATGGCAAACTAGTTAATAGTTTGGATAGTTAAAATAATTAATTTTGAAAATATAAAATATTTTTGAATTAGTCATTCAATTTCAAACACTTTTCATATTCATAGTTTTACCAGATTCTAAAATATACATTAGTTATTCAATTCAAAATTAAAAATTGATATTTGAAATGAAAACCTGAAAAACTTTTGCTTTGGCGCGCATTTATTGCGCCTTTAGTCCCGACTGGAGCCACCAGCCGGGACTAAAGGGGGGGGGGGGGCTCGGGCGCCAACCGCCCACAACCCTTTAGTCCCGGTTGGGGGCTCCAGCCGGGACTAAAGGCACCCTTTAGTCCCGGTTCGAGCCCCCAACCGGGACTAAAGGGGGGGGGGGGGTTTGTATATAAGCCCCCTTCTTCCTCCCCGGCACTTAGCCGTTTCTGCCGTCGACGCGCGCGAGGAGCTTGCTTTGCCGATCGCTGCGGTCGCCGGAAAACTCGCCCGAGCCGCCACCTCCGGCCACCGCCCGCCGCCACCCCTCCCCGAGCCGCCCGCCGCCACCCCTCCGGCCACCGCCCGCCGCCACCCCTCCGGCCACCGCCCCACCCCCGCGGCCACCGAGCCTCCCCCGAGCCGCGCCGCGCGCCACCCCTCCGGCCACCGCCGGCGCCGCCACCCCTCCCCCACCCCTCCGCCACCCCTCGGTGAGACGCCCGAGCCGCCCGAGCCGCCCCTTTTTTTTGTTAGATTAGATTAGGTTAAATTTTATTAGGTTAAGTTTTTTTAGGTTAAATTTTATTAGGTTAAATTTTATTAGGTTAGGTTTTATTAGGTTAGGTTTTTTTTAGAATTTTTATATAGAATTGTTAGGTTAGGTTTTTTTTAGAATTTATTATTTGTTAGTGTGTAATAGAAATAGCAAATAGAAATAAGTTAGAAAAATAGCAAATAGAAATAAGTTAGAAAAAATAGAATTACTTTGCAAATAGAAATAGAATTAAATAGAAATAGAATTATTTTGCAAATAGAAATAGAATTACTTTGCAAATAGAAATAGAATTAAATAGAAATAGAATTATTTTGCAAATAGAAATAGAATTACTTTGCAAATAGAAATAGAATTACTTTGCAAATAGAAATAGAATTATTTTGCAAATAGAAATAGAATTATTTTGCAAATAGAAATAGAAATAGAATTACTTTGCAAATAGAAATAGAATTACTTTGCAAATAGAAATAGAATTATTTTGCAAATAGAAATAGAATTACTTTGCAAATAGAAATAGAAATAGAATTATTTTGCAAATAGAAATAGAATTACTTTGCAAATAGAAATAGAATTACTTTGCAAATAGAAATAGAATTACTTTGCAAATAGAAATAGAATTACTTTGCAAATAGAAATAGAATTATTTTGTAAATAGAAATAGAATTACTTTGCAAATAGAAATAGAAATAGAATTATTTTGCAAATAGAAATAGAATTACTTTGCAAATAGAAATAGAATTACTTTGCAAATAGAAATAGAATTACTTTGCAAATAGAAATAGAATTACTTTGCAAATAGAAATAGAATTATTTTGCAAATAGAAATAGAAATAGAATTACTTTGCAAATAGAAATAGAATTATTTTGCAAATAGAACTATAATTATTTTGCAAATAGAAATAGAATTACTTTGCAAATAGAAATAGAATTATTTTGCAAATAGAAATAGAATTTATTAGTTAATCAAATGTCGGTATTTTGCAGAAACTATGGATCCACATAGCAGGAACCTCGAAGAGGAAGAACTTCTCGAAGATATAATCAAAGACGCCCCCGACATTGAACCAGCTGAATCTCTGTCGTCGTTTCTAAACCCCTCCGGAGATGGAATGGAGGTCGACCGACACGAAGATGAAGCCAACGGGGCAGGAGATAGCTCCAATGACGGAGAAGGGCATAGCTCCACTGATGGAGAAGCCGGTGGAGAAGCCGGTGGAGAAATAACAAAGTCCGGCGAGGTATTCATATGAAGTTTGACAATCACTTGTAATATGTGAAAAATATTGGAGATAGCTCTATATTGTATACATGTACATTCATTTGACGAATGTTTCTCCCTCTTAGGCCTCCACATCGAGCAAAGCTACGAAACGAGGCCCGACTAAAAAGTTGGATGCACGGACGCATTACACCTTTGAGGTGATATTGCCTACGGGCGAACCAAAGCTTCCTAAGAATGCTGCTGACACATTCAAGAAGCAATGCGGAGTTCTCGTTAGGGATCACGTCCCGATCAGCGTTCGGGAGTGGAACAAGCGCAAAGGGGCAGCCGATAGTGACTATGTCGCCGAAAGGTACAAAGATAATCTTTGGAATGATCTCATGTCACATTTCAACCTGCCAGAATGTGAGAATGAAGATGCCGCAAATAAACCGAGGGCCAAAGTCAAGCAGTGGACTCTAAAGAAGATGGCCGAACTGTTCCGTAGCTGGAAGAAGAAGCTATGGAAAAACTATCGAAAGACAAAGAAAGTGCCAGTATTCGAGGGGTATCTAGCCAAGCAGGCGAATCACTGGAAGGCATTTCAAGAGTACAAGGAGTCAGAAGATGCCAAGGCATTATCAGAAAAGAACAAGAAAAATGCCGATAAGAAGAAATATCACCACACGCTGGGGCCAGGGGGCTATGAGACTGCCATCCCAAAGTGGGATAAGAAAGAGCAAGATCTGCTAGCTAAAGGCATCATACCTGAACCCATTCGTGATGAGTGGGAATTGAGAGCAAGAAATTGGTTCCTTGCGCATGGTGGTTCGTACGACGAAGAAACATGGGACCTCATCTGCAGTGACGGTCTTAGGATACCCAGGGAGAATTGGAAAAAGATAGTGAAAGAAATTAAAGAGGGAAAAAGACAGTTCACTCCAGATAGAGAGAAAGATTTGCTCACACTGGTCCTCGGGAATGAAGAACATGGAGGACGAACGCGAGGCTTCGGTCCTTCTTACCCGTGGTGGCTTGGGTTTGCTAGAGACCAAGACACTTACAGAAGCCGAGCGAGAGCAAAGAAGCGACAGCAGGATGAGGAGAATGACAAGTTCAACCAGTTGCTTGCGAGGCTTAACGAGCAACAGAAGTAGATTGACGAGCTTAGAGGAGTAGCGCGCCAGGAAGATCCTGCACTCGATATTACCGGTGCCCCATCTAAGCGGAAAAGCAGCGTGGCTGAATCTGAGGCCCCGCCCGACGATGCACGAAGAATGATAGAGGGCGGTCCCGGCTACCCCGTGGATGGAATCAAGGAGTCAACATCATGTGAACTCCATCAGAAATTCAAGAACATATCCATGAAGGTGGCCGTCGGACAAGCTTTACCTTTTGGCCCTAATGCACGCTGGCATGGTCGTGAGATTCCAGCTGGCTTTGCTAAAGTCGGGGTGGATGAAATCATGGCGGGGTTTCATGATATGGAGCTCGACATAGCTGGACCCGAAGATGAGAGGACACTCGGAGAAGTACTGGTGGGAGCAAATCAAGTTCAACTACAAGCAAAAAAAGATCAGACGTTCCTCAGCTTGGACAACAGGCCAAACAGTCGATCCCACCCCTCAGGGTGTTACCCGAGAATGTTCCCTCTCTGGTGCAGGGGCAAGATTTGGAATTAGCAAAGAAGTGGGCGGATGAATGGGGTATCCCGGTTGAAGACGCTCTGGCTTCCCAAGACGACAGGTTACCCAAGGCTGTGGTAGCCCCTAAGCCACAGTTTGTCATGGGAGCGCCTTTGGTCAGCAAAGATAAGTTTGATGATCTCCCAACAAATATGTGTTACGTGCATACATGGTACTTAAGTGAATCAAAGAATGGGAGAACGATGATCGTGGCGCGTGTCCCACGGGAGTACTACGGCCGTCCCGAAGACATCCATATCGACTTTGATGAACTCTTCCAAATGTACAATGCCGACGCCCTCGACAAATCGCTTATGAGTTGCTATTGTCTGTAAGTTTTTCAATTCGTTGTCTACATATAACTTGTTCAGTTATTTCAATTCATTGTCTACATATAACTTGTTCCGTTCTGACTTGTACTCTATTATGCAGAATGAAGATTCTGGAATGTAAAAGTAGGAACATCCTAAATATTGGGTGTATTGACCCAGATAAAATACATATAACGACGCTAACTGATAACCCCAAGGAGACGGAGGAAAACCTTCTAAGGTTTCTAACAGATCAAAATTTCTATGACCACATACTGTTTCCATACAACTTCAGGTGAGGGTCTTACTCTGTTGTGTCCATTCACTTATAAGTGTAATTGATAAGTTACTGACACACACATATATATATATATATACATGTGCAGCTACCACTGGATTCTGTTGGATATTCAAATTGATAAGGGAAGAGTTGATGCCTTCGACCCATTATCGAGACCCTTGGAACAGTTCCAAAGCCTGCAGGACATGCTCCAAGGGTAATTTCAATCATTCTTGCGCTCTATCGGTCTCTTTCGATGATTTTCTGATATATCAATTAATGAAAAACTTAGCAAATCATTTTCCTTGTCGGGTAGGGTTTGGAAGCGGTTCAAGTGCGTGACTGACGGTATCCAGCATGAGAAGTTGACCTTTAGAGCGGCTCAGGTAAGTAGTAGTATGATATACTTCCATTTTTAATACATTTGTGATGCTAGATTATTATTTTGATTATATATATTCTATTCTCGTAAAGTGCGACCAGCAGCCACGGGGGACGCATCTATGTGGATACTACGTTTGCGAGACCATTCGCACGTTTACCTCTGAGCACAAGGATTACAGATACGACGTAAGCAATAAACATTCACACCTCTATTTTTACCCGTCATTTTTTGTTATCATGATTGATATTCATATTCATCTCCTCTTCTTATATAGTACACGGCCATGCGGGGGAAGTACCTACCAACGCACGATTGCTGTTGCAGAGGAGCTAGCGACCTTTCTGAGGACAGAAGCTATAGACGACAAAGGACGATTTAGTGTAGCTAGGGGCCATTACTGATGTTGGTCCATGTAATCGAATAGACGGGCTCTAGTCCCGATAATTCTGATCTTCATATAATTGTATATATATGCTCGCTTGTAAGATAAGTTAATCTTATATATATGCATAAACTAATTCCCGAACACCAAATAAGGCACCAAACGAGGCATCACGTTAATCCCCCGAACACCTAAAACCCTAAAACCCCTAAACCCTAAAACCCTAAAGCAAAAAACAAAATCTGTAGATGCCTTTAGTCCCGGTCTGTGTTACAAACCGGGACTAAAGGTCCTGGCCCTGGATTCACTCGGAGCCGCCCACGTGGACACCCTTCAGTCCCGGCTGGTAACCGGGCCGGGACTAAAGGTTTAGCCTTTAGTCCCGCGGATGGGGTCCCGGTTTGCAAACCGGGACTAAAGGCCCTTACGGGCCGGGACTGGAGGCCCTGTCCCCACTAGTGTTAAATATCAAATAGACAGCTCAATACGTACATTTCGAAGCTAATTTGCTGTCATTCAATATTGTTATATGAGTAAATTCTAGTTTCTACCCCCTATTTTTAATTTTTTGACGCTAATTACCCCATTTAGCAAGATTTCATCCAAATTACCCCATTTAGCAAAAGTTTTGCCAATTTTTACCCTCTCTATAATTTTCTGAGCTTTTTTACGGCTGGGTCCCAGCCGTCAGGTACACGTGTCATGCCACCTTTGCAGGTTTGTTCGACAGATTTTTTTCTTGGGTTTTTCTTTACCGGTTCATTGCTGATTTCCTGTGATGGTTTTATACTGTCCCATCTCATTCGACCCAAGCCGAGTACTCTTTGTTGACATCACATATAGCAGCGTATGAATTCGCGACCGCGGCTGAAGCGACCACGATGAATCGAGGGCCTAGAGGCGTTGACAACGTCGAGGAACTAGCAACCACGGCGGTAGCGGCGACTCGCGGACCTAGAGAGCGCGATGGCAAGGTCGAGGACCTAGCAGCCCGGCGACAACGGCTACGGTACGGTAACGACGGGTGCTTCGCATGTTTGTTCCTTGCTTCTGATTTCTGTAGGATCTTTCAGAGTTTGCCCTCGTTGTATTACTGAGAATCGAACACTGATAATTGTGCATTGAGCTAGGATATTGGCGTGAGAATTGAGCACTGCACTTTCACTTTCTGTGTCACATGTGAAAATGAAATTCATGATCTCAAGAATTCCATAGCTGCATTATAAGGCAGAGTACTACTTATTCCGTTTCCTCACACAAAGAATGTCTACTGCCAGGTTGCTTCTACAACTTTGAGGAAGATGGTAAGGACGAAGGTGTCCTTGAGGCCATTGCCCAAGAAGGCGGCGCTGCCAATGGTGCTCAACAAGTTGAATGAGAAGAAGCTTGCCTTGCTTCTTATGCAGCTTATCTTTGCAGCAGCTGACGCTGCTATATGTTATGTCAACAAAGAGTACTCGGCTCGGGTCGGATGAGATAGCACAGTATAAAACCATCACAGGAAATCAGTAATGAACCGGTAAACAAAAATCCAAGGAAAAAAATCCATCAAACAAACCTGCATACGTGGCATGACACGTGTACCTGACGATCAGAATCCAGCTGTCAAAAAGCTCACAAAATTCTAGAGGGGTAAAAATTGGTACGACTTTTGCTAAATGGGGTAATTTAGATGAAAACTTTCTAAATAGGGTAATTAGCATCAAAAAATTGAAAATAGGGGGTAAAAACTGGAATTTACTCTTGTTATATCTTCTGATCTTGCTAACAATCATAAGTCCATACAACGACCTGGTTATAAACTTTTAAAATAATTTCTCATTAACCTGTAGTAGAGTCCTGCTGCTGAGTGGCAACTACATTTTTTACAGAAATCACAAAGAGTTCGTGTCATATATTTAGGCTATTTTTTAAACATCTCTGAATCAGAATAGTAATGATCAATATTGTTGCTAGATTTTATCAGTATGAGCATATACTGAAGAATAAATGTATGTCCTCTGAAACCTTAACTTATAAAGTGCAGTCTGCACCATGGTAATCTGCCGACCTGACATGATGGTATAGAAGGGTGAACTGAAAAACCCCATAACTTTGTGGCTATCATTGTGATCAATCATGCATGGACGGTCTGTTCTTCTTGTTAAGTGAGCAAAATATGGAGGCCAATTTGCATCAGCTCCAGAAAATTGGCATAGTTTTTGGTGAGGATAAACGGATATTTCCTGGGATCACAATACTGAATTGGTTCGATTAATTAATTTGAGCCACAAAGCATTTATCAAAGACAACAGAGTTTTGTGTGATGTAAGTATAGAGATCAAATGTGTCAAGGAATAAGTAAATGTAGAACAAGTACTAGTAAACATTATTTCAGCGAAGAAACTAATGCTTAGTCTGTTACACCTCACTACTAAATCTGCAGCAGCTCCAATCACTTTCTTTATATAGAAGGGGGCATTAGTTGATTCTCAGCTGTGAATGCACATTTCACATATATTGAGTGACCACTGACTCTAAAGAAAAAATGTTGAAAGGTCTTATTTAATTAGTATATTGGCAAAAGTAAACAGTGAGTGTGCATTAGCACTAAATATAATCTAATAACAGAAGATGATACTTTCTATAGTGTAATAGTGTTTTACTCTTTTATTTAACTTAAAACATGACTGAAACAAAATTCACTAAGAAACTTCCTTTGCCTCACTGTCTGCCTTTTTTCGCGAATAGAACAATCCATTAAGAAATTAAGCACTTACCCAAGTAACACTAAAATGATGATGGATCAGGTAGGCCGATTGACTGAAATAATAATTACATGAGTACATTAGTTCATGAACCTTTATTATTATAAGTTTCTCTAATTATGATCAAGCAGCTAACTATCTGTGGTAGCAGAATGAAATGTTTTCATTTTTATTTTCTCTGTCGGTATTTTTTGTTTTACTTTGTTGGTTGCTATGCTGCATTTCATATTTCTTTGGTTATTGATCTATCATATCTGAGGATGATTCGGCCAGAAACGACGGCCGCTGGCCTGGTCCGGCTGTGATGGATTATGTCTAGGACTGAATATCATCAGCCCTGTCCATGAGCAAAGTCCGGTGCGTCGACAGAGGGGCGCAGACGCGGATATTGAGTAGGCGACAACCCACAGCTGATTCACCAAAGAGAGAGCGAACGCCGGGAGGATTGCGGCAGGTGCAAGGCCATCGGCCACCGCAAGACACGGTTGAGGCGAGGTGCAGAAACGTGAGCAAGTCGAGCAGGGGAGCGAATAGAGATCTTTTATTTAGGCAGCTGTTCCAAAATATATATGTTTTGAAAAGCTAAATTAGCTTTCTAAAACATATTATATATCAAAACAAATGTAATACAAGTTATGGAAACATGAGGAACAATTAAACTAGTTACAAAATGGACTAGATTTCAATTTGAAACACTTTTTATGTAGCAGTAGGTTTCTGTAAACCGGTAAAGATCTGCGTCACATCACAGTAGGTTGGCCTGCCAATAATGCACTAAACAAGATAGAGAGCTCGTGTCTGTCTTCTGTGAATGCACTAGAACAGAACGTCCTGCGGCAGCAGGAGTTTTTTTATGGTGTTTTTCTTGATCCTCGTAGCAATAGGCTGTTTCCAAATTCTAAACATGGGCCGACAGTTACTGGCATCGAGCAGCTCAAGGCGTGGGCAGTGGCTGAGGACGGCGACAAGTAGCTCTTCCTCGAAGACGCCACCACCCAGCCCGAGGCGTTCCAGCAGAGGGAGCTTCTTAATGATCTCCGTGATTAGTTTTCTGTCAGGGATGTAAGGCCATCTTCCCACATAGAGCTCTCTCAGCAAAGGCGCTCTGCACGCAGAGCCGAGACGAGGATAGTTAGTCGATCTTCAGGTAGATTGATTAATTGGGATAAATGCAACGCGATTGGGACCTGGGAGTAAGAGTAGGAGTATACATGCCTGTTTGCGAGGTGGACCAGGATATCGGCGTCGACATAGCCTACGAATGACTCGCACCCACCGGCGCTGCGATCCACCGCGACGCGCGCCATGGCTTTCCATCCTGCAGGGAGCGGTTCGGGCCAGGGAGACATAACGCCGTCGCCTAGATCGATGTGTCGCCACAGCCAGGGCTCCTCCAGGGCTAGCCGCCGCCAATGCGAGCAGACGAGCCCCGCGCCGCGGAGGATGTCGGTCTGTTGGAGTCGGCCAAGGACGATGCCGAGGACGTCCCCGGGTAGCGACGCCCAGTCCCTCCACTCGTCTACATGGTCCTCGCGGCGGCGCCAAGACGATGGGGCGATCGGGTAGGCTAGGGTTTTGCTTTCCCATTTCTTGGTATCCATCACGGCCGTTTTGCAGGTCGGTCTGCTGCCTGGTCGCAAAGTTTAGGGAAGAGGAAGACTTATATACGTGGGCTTTTTTTTGTTCTTTGGGCTTCAATCTCAATCACGGATGCATGCTGGCCTTATGTCGCTTTTGGTCATGTGCATCCGGAAACCACATCGTGCTTGCTCCGTGTTCGTGAATCGTGACGATGGCCAGCCTCCGCCGCTGCCCTAGCTCTCCGCTGGCAGGGCCGCTGGAGGACGACGACCTGCTCGCCGAGATCCTCTTCCGCCTACCCCGCTGCCATCTTCCCTCCCCCGCGCCTCCGCCGTCTCCAGGTGCTGGCGCAGCCTCACCTCCGACCCTGCTTCTTCCGCCGCTTCCGCGCACACCACCGCCGCAATTCTCCCCACCAGCAACCACCAGGACATTCCCACGGGGTTCCTCTTCGAGGTGGAATACCTGGTCAGCGGTGCGGTGCTGCGTGCTGCTGCAGACGTCCACCACTTTCAGGTGGTCTTGGTAGGCCAGTGGGAGCGACAACATAGAGTGGTCGATCGCCTCCGTATAATCATCAGTGACCGGTGCTTGGGGCAATCTCATCTCAACACCGTTTCCGTCTGATGGTTCTGGTGGTTTAATTACCGGCAGTGTTAAGTGGGACATTCCCGCTGTGATGATTCAGAATTCCCTTTACTCGTTGTGGTTGGTCGATGGGAGTTCCTTTGAAATCCTTGAATTTGATTTGGTCGATGGTGTATGATCCATTTCTTGAGAATTCAACGGCGTGAATTTGATTACATTCAATTTCTTTAGTTGGTGCATTTCTAAAAAAATATGCGTGTGAGCTTAAAACCCTGCTTGATGAGCCCCTTACATGTCCATGATAGTGAAGAATAATACTCAAATGATTTGGTAAGCTTCCTGGCATTTGCTATATGTTATGTCAACAAAGAGTACTCGGCTCGGGTCGGATGAGATAGCACAGTATAAAACCATCACAGGAAATCAGTAATGAACCGGTAAACAAAAATCCAAGGAAAAAAATCCATCAAACAAACCTGCATACGTGGCATGACACGTGTACCTGACGATCAGAATCCAGCTGTCAAAAAGCTCACAAAATTCTAGAGGGGTAAAAATTGGTACGACTTTTGCTAAATGGGGTAATTTAGATGAAAACTTTCTAAATAGGGTAATTAGCATCAAAAAATTGAAAATAGGGGGTAAAAACTGGAATTTACTCTTGTTATATCTTCTGATCTTGCTAACAATCATAAGTCCATACAACGACCTGGTTATAAACTTTTAAAATAATTTCTCATTAACCTGTAGTAGAGTCCTGCTGCTGAGTGGCAACTACATTTTTTACAGAAATCACAAAGAGTTCGTGTCATATATTTAGGCTATTTTTTAAACATCTCTGAATCAGAATAGTAATGATCAATATTGTTGCTAGATTTTATCAGTATGAGCATATACTGAAGAATAAATGTATGTCCTCTGAAACCTTAACTTATAAAGTGCAGTCTGCACCATGGTAATCTGCCGACCTGACATGATGGTATAGAAGGGTGAACTGAAAAACCCCATAACTTTGTGGCTATCATTGTGATCAATCATGCATGGACGGTCTGTTCTTCTTGTTAAGTGAGCAAAATATGGAGGCCAATTTGCATCAGCTCCAGAAAATTGGCATAGTTTTTGGTGAGGATAAACGGATATTTCCTGGGATCACAATACTGAATTGGTTCGATTAATTAATTTGAGCCACAAAGCATTTATCAAAGACAACAGAGTTTTGTGTGATGTAAGTATAGAGATCAAATGTGTCAAGGAATAAGTAAATGTAGAACAAGTACTAGTAAACATTATTTCAGCGAAGAAACTAATGCTTAGTCTGTTACACCTCACTACTAAATCTGCAGCAGCTCCAATCACTTTCTTTATATAGAAGGGGGCATTAGTTGATTCTCAGCTGTGAATGCACATTTCACATATATTGAGTGACCACTGACTCTAAAGAAAAAATGTTGAAAGGTCTTATTTAATTAGTATATTGGCAAAAGTAAACAGTGAGTGTGCATTAGCACTAAATATAATCTAATAACAGAAGATGATACTTTCTATAGTGTAATAGTGTTTTACTCTTTTATTTAACTTAAAACATGACTGAAACAAAATTCACTAAGAAACTTCCTTTGCCTCACTGTCTGCCTTTTTTCGCGAATAGAACAATCCATTAAGAAAATAAGCACTTACCCAAGTAACACTAAAATGATGATGGATCAGGTAGGCCGATTGACTGAAATAATAATTACATGAGTACATTAGTTCATGAACCTTTATTATTATAAGTTTCTCTAATTATGATCAAGCAGCTAACTATCTGTGGTAGCAGAATGAAATGTTTTCATTTTTATTTTCTCTGTCGGTATTTTTTGTTTTACTTTGTTGGTTGCTATGCTGCATTTCATATTTCTTTGGTTATTGATCTATCATATCTGAGGATGATTCGGCCAGAAACGACGGCCGCTGGCCTGGTCCGGCTGTGATGGATTATGTCTAGGACTGAATATCATCAGCCCTGTCCATGAGCAAAGTCCGGTGCGTCGACAGAGGGGCGCAGACGCGGATATTGAGTAGGCGACAACCCACAGCTGATTCACCAAAGAGAGAGCGAACGCCGGGAGGATTGCGGCAGGTGCAAGGCCATCGGCCACCGCAAGACACGGTTGAGGCGAGGTGCAGAAACGTGAGCAAGTCGAGCAGGGGAGCGAATAGAGATCTTTTATTTAGGCAGCTGTTCCAAAATATATATGTTTTGAAAAGCTAAATTAGCTTTCTAAAACATATTATATATCAAAACAAATGTAATACAAGTTATGGAAACATGAGGAACAATTAAACTAGTTACAAAATGGACTAGATTTCAATTTGAAACACTTTTTATGTAGCAGTAGGTTTCTGTAAACCGGTAAAGATCTGCGTCACATCACAGTAGGTTGGCCTGCCAATAATGCACTAAACAAGATAGAGAGCTCGTGTCTGTCTTCTGTGAATGCACTAGAACAGAACGTCCTGCGGCAGCAGGAGTTTTTTTATGGTGTTTTTCTTGATCCTCGTAGCAATAGGCTGTTTCCAAATTCTAAACATGGGCCGACAGTTACTGGCATCGAGCAGCTCAAGGCGTGGGCAGTGGCTGAGGACGGCGACAAGTAGCTCTTCCTCGAAGACGCCACCACCCAGCCCGAGGCGTTCCAGCAGAGGGAGCTTCTTAATGATCTCCGTGATTAGTTTTCTGTCAGGGATGTAAGGCCATCTTCCCACATAGAGCTCTCTCAGCAAAGGCGCTCTGCACGCAGAGCCGAGACGAGGATAGTTAGTCGATCTTCAGGTAGATTGATTAATTGGGATAAATGCAACGCGATTGGGACCTGGGAGTAAGAGTAGGAGTATACATGCCTGTTTGCGAGGTGGACCAGGATATCGGCGTCGACATAGCCTACGAATGACTCGCACCCACCGGCGCTGCGATCCACCGCGACGCGCGCCATGGCTTTCCATCCTGCAGGGAGCGGTTCGGGCCAGGGAGACATAACGCCGTCGCCTAGATCGATGTGTCGCCACAGCCAGGGCTCCTCCAGGGCTAGCCGCCGCCAATGCGAGCAGACGAGCCCCGCGCCGCGGAGGATGTCGGTCTGTTGGAGTCGGCCAAGGACGATGCCGAGGACGTCCCCGGGTAGCGACGCCCAGTCCCTCCACTCGTCTACATGGTCCTCGCGGCGGCGCCAAGACGATGGGGCGATCGGGTAGGCTAGGGTTTTGCTTTCCCATTTCTTGGTATCCATCACGGCCGTTTTGCAGGTCGGTCTGCTGCCTGGTCGCAAAGTTTAGGGAAGAGGAAGACTTATATACGTGGGCTTTTTTTTGTTCTTTGGGCTTCAATCTCAATCACGGATGCATGCTGGCCTTATGTCGCTTTTGGTCATGTGCATCCGGAAACCACATCGTGCTTGCTCCGTGTTCGTGAATCGTGACGATGGCCAGCCTCCGCCGCTGCCCTAGCTCTCCGCTGGCAGGGCCGCTGGAGGACGACGACCTGCTCGCCGAGATCCTCTTCCGCCTACCCCGCTGCCATCTTCCCTCCCCCGCGCCTCCGCCGTCTCCAGGTGCTGGCGCAGCCTCACCTCCGACCCTGCTTCTTCCGCCGCTTCCGCGCACACCACCGCCGCAATTCTCCCCACCAGCAACCACCAGGACATTCCCACGGGGTTCCTCTTCGAGGTGGAATACCTGGTCAGCGGTGCGGTGCTGCGTGCTGCTGCAGACGTCCACCACTTTCAGGTGGTCTTGGTAGGCCAGTGGGAGCGACAACATAGAGTGGTCGATCGCCTCCGTATAATCATCAGTGACCGGTGCTTGGGGCAATCTCATCTCAACACCGTTTCCGTCTGATGGTTCTGGTGGTTTAATTACCGGCAGTGTTAAGTGGGACATTCCCGCTGTGATGATTCAGAATTCCCTTTACTCGTTGTGGTTGGTCGATGGGAGTTCCTTTGAAATCCTTGAATTTGATTTGGTCGATGGTGTATGATCCATTTCTTGAGAATTCAACGGCGTGAATTTGATTACATTCAATTTCTTTAGTTGGTGCATTTCTAAAAAAATATGCGTGTGAGCTTAAAACCCTGCTTGATGAGCCCCTTACATGTCCATGATAGTGAAGAATAATACTCAAATGATTTGGTAAGCTTCCTGGCATTTGCCTTTATGTGAGATATTTGAACCACTGGTCTCCTAGCCTCTACTGAGACCAAATGGCAAACATATTCAAGAATATGCTAACAGTAGAATAGAAGTTCAGAGTGTACCATTACACTACGAGTTCTATATTGCTATTCTTGCTTTGTACTTGTTTTTTCCAATTATGCTGAGATGATTAAACTTTGGTGTTTCTGGTACGAATTTCCACAATGTGAATCTAATGTTTACTGTTTGAATCATAAACATTTGTGAGATTGTACAGCTTTAACGGGTTTTCCATAGTGGTTTGACTAATGACATGGATTGCCCCACAGGTACCTAGAATTGTATTCTGGTTGCTGAATTGGAGGAAAGGGCTTATTTGCTGAGTTGGAGGAAACATTGTACTTTTGTTTTCACGTGGAGGTCGACCATCTACAAAGTGTGCACTGGTCAACTGGGAAGTAATTCTGGACACAATTAGCTAGCAGGCATGCTGAAGATACACTGACTTGCTTTGAATAAGAAGTACTTAGCTTGTTTTTAAACAGAAGGCCTCAGCCCGGCTTTATATATAAAGCCAAATGGCACCACAAATCTCAGATACAACGGTAGCAGTACAAACCAGGATATGCAATGTTCAGCCTAACACACAACGGAAGTACACAACGTCCAACCCGGACGAGAGGCACCGAAAAACAAGCTGGAATCACGGCCGGCACAACAGAAGGAGCGTATGAAGACAAAGTGCAGGGTCGCGGAAGTCAGGTCCTAGTCCTCGCGTAGAGCCTCCTGATCTCGTCCGTCGCCGTATCCAGCCAGGCGTGGTCCTTCGGTCTGACCAGAACCCTCCAGTGCTGCAGATGAATAGACATTTGAAAGAACGCATCAGCCGGGTTGCCAATCAGTTTACCTTCAATAGTTAGTTTATTGCGGATGTGCCAGAGGGCCCAACATTGAGCCGCAAAGGTTAGCCAAACTAATCTACGGAAGCGTCCCGAAAAACCCGCCGCTATCGCGATGAACTCGCCCGCCCCTACGGGGTTCCAGTCGCAGTTCAGGGCATCCCGTACCCCAGCCCACATGAAACGCGCCATCGAACAAGTAAAAAAGATGTGGTTACAGTCCTCCAACTCCCCGCAAAGAGCACATTGCCCATTCGAAGGCCCCAATCGTTTCGCCACCTGTTCGCAGGAAGGAAGTCTGTTGCGAATCAGTTGCCACAGGAAAATCTTGATTTTCGGTGGTACTCTAACCTTCCAGACATCCTTAAAACATGCTACCGACGCTCCCCGCGACAGGCACATGTACATGGAGTTGGTGGAGAATTGACCTGAGGGTTCCAAAGCCCACGACACCAAGTCCTCCGCCTCCTCGGTCGGTAGGCCCTGGACCTCACGGCACAAATTATCCCACTCCACCAATTCCGGCAAGTCCATTTGCCGCCGAAAGAGAATTCGCCATTCCCCTGGCGTGCCTCCAACAACACGGGACCCATGAACCGTGACGAAGGGGTTGGCGCAGCAGCTGAAAAGTAGCGGGAATCTAGCTCGAAGCGGGCCATTCCCACACCACCAATCCAGCCAGAAGTAGGTTCTTTTCCCATTTAGAACCTTGTGCCGCGCCCCGAGTTTGAAATGCCACTTAAGCTTCTGGATCGCATTCCAGAATTGAGACCCGTGCTTAGGCACTTCGTTATCAAATAAATCCCTATCCCTGAGGTATTTTGCTCGGATGAGATCCGCCCAAAGCCCCTGGGCGTTTTGGTAGATCTTCCAGACCCACTTAAGCATAAGGGCCTCATTCATCCGTCTAGTGTTGAGGACTCCCAAACCCCCAAACTCCTTGGGCTTACACACCGTAGGCCAATCAACCATGTGATATTTACGGCGATTGCCAGTTCCTTCCCAAAAAAACCGGGCACGAGGTGTGTCCATAGCCTTATGAGTCCCCATATGAAGGAGATAGATCCCCATGGCAAACAACGGAAGGCTAGAGAGGCACGAGTTAGTCAGCTCCAATCTACCCGCAGATGCCAAGAGGAGCCCTTGCCAAGATTTTTGGTACCACTTTACGTTTTTGGTACCAAAATCTATCACTCTACGGCAAGATTTTTGCAATTCAGACAAATCCTCAATTTAGAGCTAGTTGACAGTGAATTTAACCAGTGGGACCCACTTATCAGCGCTTACGTGACCCACTTATCAACCCTTACGAATTTGACCAGCGGGACCCACTTATCAACTGGTCCCACTTGTCAATCCACTTAAAAAATCCTAAATGTCTAAAATAATCAAAATACCAAAGAAATTATGCACACCATCGCCGCCCGCCTAACTGCGCTGCCCAGCAGTACGCCGCCAGGCCTCCCGGCTGCCGGCCTGCTTCCAGCTCGCCCCGCTTCAGAGCTTGGTGTGGAACACTCAAAGAAGTCCCCGCCGAGGCAGCGCCGCCGGCCGGCGTCGTCCAGCACCCAGAACCCAAACTCGTGAATCTTGGCGGCGCTAATCTCGGTCATGCCGCTCACCACTTCGCTGCAGGTCCTTTTGCATCGTCGTCGTCCAGCACCCGTCGCCGTCTTGCTCACCGGCGGAGGCGGCGCCGAACTGCAAGCTGAGCCACAGCCGGATGCAGGTCGAGGAGGGCGAGGCTTAGGTCGGGGAGGCCAAGGCCGAGGTCAGAGAGGCGATGCCAAGGTCGGGTGTTGATCGGAGCTCTCCGGTCCGATCTCGTGACCGGAGGGGCGGTGGTGGTTGGGGGCGGCGGTGGTGGTTGGGCGCGGCAGCGGTGGTGGTTAGTTGCATTGGCGGATGCGGGGAGGCGGCGGTGGGGAAACGGCCGGCAGCAGGGGGCCCTCGCCGGCGGCGGGGAAACAGCCGATGGCCATGTTCGGGTGTGGGTGTAATGAGATTAGGCACACGGTCCATTTTATCTTTTTTAGACATTTAAGATTTTTAAGTGGAGTGACACGTGGGACCTAGTCCACCTCAGCAAAAAGCCACCTGTTTCTGCCATTGTCAGCGCTGATGATACGGCCATTTTGCATCACTATTTTATATCATAATTTACTATTATTCATTGATATATTTCATATTTAGAGATGATACTTATGTTGTTTCCTCTATTTTCGCATGTTTGATGATTATTGGAAAACTT
The DNA here is from genome assembly GCA_007115705.1 of Dactylis glomerata. Lineage (NCBI taxonomy): Eukaryota > Viridiplantae > Streptophyta > Magnoliopsida > Poales > Poaceae > Dactylis > Dactylis glomerata. Next base: position 397,300 of record QXEO01000037.1, on the reverse strand, counting down.
GCTGCCTGAGTGAGGATTCTGCTGGAAAAAGGACCGTCAAGACACCATATTTCTGAAGATCAGCAATTCCAGGAAAATACCTAGAAATTCATATTTCATCAGAAGATGAAAGTAGCCAGAAGGAGAGAACGAGGGGAACAGCCAGGGGCCCACACCACCAAGTGGCGCGGGCCAGCCCCTGGCCGCGCCACCCAGTGGTGTGGCCACCCTGGCCAACTTCTGCCAGCGCCCCCTCGCATATATCGTCGTCCCCGAAAACCTAAGACCCCAAGGGGGATCAGAGATAGACTCCACCGCCTCTGCGGGGCAGAAAATACACACAGAGAGAAAGCTCTCCGGCAGGCAGAAATCTATCGGGGAAATTCCTTCCCGGAGAGGGGAGATCGTCACCATCGTCATCACCATCGAGCTAGGCCTCATCGGGATCATCATCTTCATCAACATCATCACCAGCACCTTCATCTTCACCATGACCACGCCATCCCGCTGAAATATCTTGGGTTGAATCTTGTCCAATTCTTAGGGGAAACTTTTCCGGTGTTGATTACTCTTGTAGTTGATGCTATTGAGTGGAACCATTGAATTAAGGTTTATGTTCAGATTGTTATTTACCATTATTTCACCTATGGTCATGATCCATGTGATGTCTTGTGAGTAGTTTGTTTAGTTCTTGAGGACATGGGAGAAGTCGAGGTGTTAGTAGTGAAACTATGTTGAGTAATATTTAATGGTTTGATATTTATATGTTGTGGTGCTATTTCACTAGTGGTGTCATGTGAACGTCGACTACATGATACTTCACCTTTATGGGCCTAGTGGAATGCATTGTGTATTTGGCTACTAATTGTGGGGTTGCCGAAGCGACAGAAACCTAAACCCCCGTTAGGAAACCATTGCACCAGGGAGTGTAGGATCTCGGAGTTTAAGGCTGTGGTTAGATTTATCTTAATTACTTTCTTGTAGTTGCGGATGCTTCCAAGGGGTATAATCACAAGTGTGTATTAGTCCAAGTTGGGGTAGTGCACTAGCATAGGTTCACCCCCATAACACTTATCAAACCAATGAAGATTACTTAGCAGCATGAAGCGAAAGCACTCGACAGAAACTCCCGTGTGTCCTCAGGAACGTTTGGTAATCATAAGTTACACAACCGGCTTGTCCTTTGCTCTAGAAAGAATTAGGCCACTTGCAGCAATTATTATTATTGTCTTCTATTTACTTGTACTTTATTTATCTGAATCGCCAAATATCCCTAAAAATCCGTTTGCTGGTATTTACAGTGAATCCTTGATCAAAACTGCTTATCAACACCTTCTGCTCCTCGTTGGGTTTGACACTCTTATTTATCAAAAGTACTACGATACACCCCCTATACTTGTGGGTCATCAAGACTATTTTCTGGCGCCGTTGTCGGGGAGTGAAGCGCTATTGAAGAGTAGAATTGGTAAAGATAACTTTCGCTGTGAGTATTGTTTTTATTTCTGTCTTTTATTTTATTTTGCTATGGAGAAGTCTCCATTTGGTTCCATATTTGGGAACACTACTGCCACTATTACGGTAGTGGATAAACCACCGCCTACTCAATTAGATCCTTTTAAAATACCTATGAAAATTATTGAACGTGTTATGAATAGCTGCTATTCAGGAGATGGAACTATCCATCCGGGTGATCATTTGCTCTTTATATATGAATTATGCGAGTTGTTCAAGTGTGCAGGTATTTCATCAAGCCAGGTTAAGAGAAAGCTATTCTCTTTATCACTGAAGGGCAGAGCTGCGGAATGATATAGGCTGCTAAAGGATGGTCAATATATTGAGTTGTTAGCACAAAACTACCACATTTCAGACGGAATTTACCAAATAGTACCACTTTACGTTTTGGCAACCAAAATCTACCACTTTCTCGCAAATCTATTGCAATTCGAACAAATCACAGATTTGGAGCCAATTGACAGCGAATCTGACATGCGAGACCCACTTGTCAGCGCTGAGGTGGCAGGAATGGAAGAATATTTTGCTGACTAGGACTAGGTCCCACATGTCATGGCATTTTAAAAAACCTAAAATATCTCTAAATAAAGAAAAAAACCTAAATATCTCTAAAAAAGAAATAAAAACCTAAATCCACACCTACTCCCAAACTTTTGACCACTGGTGACCCTATCCGCCGCCGGCGAGACCCATCCTTGCCGCCGGCCATCCTCCCCGCCGCCGGCGATACCCCTCCCGGCTGTCGGCCAACCTGCCGTCGCCGGCCATCCCGAGCTCCACCCGAGCCATGGACGAGTTTTTTGTCGTGGGTGTCATCTTCCCGAGCTCCGGCAGCGGGCGGCCATGGTGGGATCTGAGCGCCGCCACCACAACGTTAGGGAGGCCGTCCAGCTCCGACCTGTAGCACCGGCGCACACCTCCTCCACCCGCTAGGCCCGCAGCCGAGCGTCACCGGAGTAGGGAAGAGGGGGATCGACGGCGAGCGTGCTAGGTGGCTGGCGGCGGACGCGCGCAAGAGCAGCGGCTGGCGGCCGTGCGCGCGCAAGACAAGCCGGCGGCTGGGGGCCTGGCCGGCGGCTACGTCCTGCGGGGCGGGGCGACACAGTAGGCGGGCGGCGGTGGTCGGTGTCGGGTGGCGCATTAGGTGGAGCGAGGTGACAGGAAGGAGATGATGTTTTTAATAATTTTATTTTTAAGCTTTTTAAGTGTCCTGACATGTGGGACCCACCCAATCCTAGTCAGCCAATATTGTCATGTTCCTGCCCCCTCAGCACTAAGAAATGGGGCCCACTTGTCAGTTTTGCTGTCAATTGGCTGGAAATTTGTGATTTGTCTAAATTGCAATCGATTTGCGAGAAAGTGGTAGATTTTGGTTCCGAAAACGTAAAGTGGTACCATTTGGTAAATTTTGCCCGAATTGTCGTAGTTTTATGCTAACAACTCTCAAACTATTGGTTGGGAGGAAATTGTACTCCTCTTTTATTCCAAATTCTATCATTCAAGTGAGATTCATAAAGATCGGAACCGAATATATAATTTTTGACCTCATGATGGAGAGAGTATTGGCTATCGATTTTATGACTATCAACACCAAAATTTCTTCCTATTTAAGGTATACGTTTTGTAATATTTTTCAGGAAAATCTCTTGGACACTACAACACAGAAGCGAGAACCATTAGCCGATAGCTTCCTTTCAATGGAGCTATTTTACAAATATTATCCCGTGGATTTATTGGTGCTACAATTTTTTTCTTGGTAGGTCCTTTCTGAGATCTGCACAAGTCTTGTAATTTGACAATCTGCTACAGAGTTCAACTTTAATCTTTTGTTACCAACAAATCCACATATATGTCTTATGCAAATTTAACTTTTATGTTTTGTGTGACTAAATATTTATATAAATTTCTATCATTTTCTTGTCAAAATGGATGGGCGTGGCAAAACACGCCATCATGATCTAGTGGTGCTTTAGTTGGGATCAAATTCTGCTTAAGGGCATACATATATGCGGTAGTTCAGTCGGACTTTTCTTGAGAGACGTACGAGACGTGCCATTGGCCATTGGCAGAACGACGGACGAAGGAGATAGTACATGAACATCAGTTATTTTTGCCCTGCAGCGACTTTTTGTAGCTGTTTTTTTTCTCTCGAAACATAGGACGTACTTACCGACGGATCCAAAAATTATAGTAGAGATTTTTCTCCGCAATAAACCTTCCCTCCTATACATGTATTAAACTTTGCAAAATACGTCTTTCCTTCCTAAATAGAAGAACTAGTAATCACAATTTTTTCTTTGGCATCCAAGACAGAATCTTCTCCCTTTTCTTCATAGCTCGTATGTTCACCTCTGGCGGTTGAGACCCGCTTGGTTCGTCGAAAGTGATAAGAAAGAATCACCATCTTGAAAATCGGTGAAGGCACAAGGCTAATTCAACGGCACCACTTATGTTTACACTAAAACGTCACCATCTTTAGTCTATACTTTTTTTTTTCTTTTCAAAAACGGTCTTTAGTCCTTGGGAAAAAAAACACGATCTTTAGTCCAGACTTGCCCAGCCATCGTTTATGTTAATATTTCAACCAATCATTTCTCCTATCTGCACTTTCCAACATGTCTCTGTTCGAAGTTAAGAAATGCATTGCCATGTCATACGTCACTGGAGTAGGTAAGTCAAAGCTTCTGTCAAAGACAGTGGTAGTAGTCAGTTTAGTTGAGTCTTCCTTCAACACTGGTGGGAATCATTTATAGACCAGGAAGCAAGGTTCTATCACAGCTCCTCTGAAGATCATTTTTGCGAGTTGGAGGATATGACTCCGAGGTACCACATGGCTCTTCTCATCGTTGCGCTGGAGATTGTTCTGCTTTCAAATTTCATCCTCGTCGCGGAATCTGATCACGGTGAGTACCACGTACCTGTACTCGAGTTTTTTCGGCTTATCGTATATCAGTTGTGCTCTCTGTATCTCGTCAGCTTACTCCTCAGAAATGTGTAGGCAGTTAAATAGTAGTCCCTTCGGTCGAAAATAAGTAACATTATACTCATATAGTCCTACTTCAAAAATGCTCCCTCCATTTTATATTAGTTGTCTCTGATTTAGTATAAAAAATATGAAATCGGAGAGAGTAGAAGCTTTTTATTTGGAAAACGATTAGATTCAGTTGGATGATTCCTTGGAAAAATCAGTTGCTCGCTTCGCCACACAGCCTCGCACGCCACGGATAATATTAGTTCTGAGTGCACCTGCCTCCAAAGGAAACGGCATGAAGAAGAGCCAGAGCCACCACGACCCTACACCATGGATGTTTTAGTCTATTATTGACACACATGTATCTAGATGTATTTTAGTATATAGGTTTATTTCTTTTGTTTCTAACCTACACACTAAAAAATATTTAGATTCATACATATCAATGATAGGCTAAATAATCTTATATTTTAGAACGGAGGGAGTATTTAGCATATTGTTATCTGGATTATCCGTTTACATTAGAAATTCAAGTTCTACTTTGTTTCATATCGCTAAACATAATATTTAGATTCTTAATTTCTTTACAGGAATTTCAGGAGCTGATCCTGATTGCCCCTCATGTATTTGCTGCCCATGCCGATGTTGATATTGACTTGATCATTAATGAGTTATATAAGTAATTATGAAGGTCATTGTATTGAACTATTCTTGTATGTTAACCATAATTTAGCATAGTACGCTACTTTTCTGTTGATTGATGTTGACATTATACTTCATCCATAATTAGCATAACCATAGTGTTAATTGTTCTATGATCTACTTTTTTCCGATATGGGGGAGCCCCAACTTCTACACTAAAATGATGCATACGGCTTTCTTTTATTTCAATTATTCAACGGAAGCTGGCAAAAAAGTCTTACATCGATCTTACAAACCGAAGTCATCAAACAAAGGTGTCAAAGCACCACCAATTTAGTACAACGCTAGAAGAATAGAAGGAGCCTTGTGCTCCGACCACCAAATCAATTGGCAAATTGGGTCGGCAAATTCAAACCGCCAAATCGATCGATTGGCCTACGACAAATAACCAGACACACGGCAAATACTTTGCCGTGATTATTTTGCAACCTACTGCAAACAACAAACTAGTTTACCGTGCATTATTTATTTGATCTACGGCAAATCAGACAATTTCTAACAAAAAAACACCCCGTACGGCAGGCAAATTGCCTATTTCCTGTAGTGTTTGGGAATTGGTTGATTTACCAAATAATCGTAAGCCTACAGGATCTAAATGGATATTTAAAAGGAAGTTAAATGCATCTGGTTGTGTGGAAAAGTATAAAGCAAGACTTGTTGCTAAAGGGTACACACAAAGTGAAGGAATTGACTTTATGGAAACTTTTTCACCTGTAGCAAAATTTACTTCAGTTCGTATTATTGGTGCATTGACTGCTTATTTAGACTTGGAACTCCATCAAATGGATGTTAAAACTGCATTTTTGAATGGTAATTTGGAGGAAGAGATTTATATGTCTCAACATGATGGTTTTATTGAAAAAGGAAATCAGGGAAAAGTTTGTAAGTTAAAAAGATCCATTTATGGTCTTAAACAAGCTTCTAGGCAATGTCATATTTTATTGGGTTAATTGGTTTTATGCCACTCCCCAATTCATAGGTTGTACATATGCCATTACAAAAACACAACTTGTGAATATGCCACTCTAACTTTTCAATACCTCCTCATATGCCATTTTCTTCAATACAAGAGGAAAACGGTTCAATAAATAGGTGTATTTTAGTGTATACTTTAATATTGACCATAATAACCCTGTATTCAGATTTCGGTGGTGCTGGTCAGGGTCGTGAGTGTCCGCGCCCTCCAGTGGTGCGAGCGGTGGCGCCCTCCCATGCTCCAAGCGGCGGCGCCCTCCGGTGGCGCGAGCGGGGCCCCCCTCTGGTGGCACGAGCTCCGAGCGGCGGCGCCTTCCGGTGGCGTGAGCTCTGAGCGGCAGCCTCCTTGGGTGGCGCAAGCTTCGAGCGGCGGAGCCCTCCGGTGGCGCGAGCTACGGCCCCCTCCAGTGGCACGAGCTCCGAGCGGCGGCGCCCTCCACTGCTCCTTGATTTAGGGTTCTAGCTATTCTGGCTGTTAGGGAGCGGGGACGAGTGTTCATATACAGTACAAATATTGGTACATAAACATTATACATTCTTGTAAAAATGGCATATGAGGAGGTATTGGAAAGTTAGAGTGGCATATTCACAAGTTGTGTTTTTGTAATGGCATATGTACAACCTATGAATTGGGGAGTGGCATAAAACCAATTAACCCTATTTTATTTGATAATTCTATAACATCATATGGTTTTTCAATGATGGAAGGAAACCATTGCATTTATTTTAAGATAGTGGGATGAAACTTTACACTCCTATCACTTTACGTAGATGATATACTTATTTGCTTCCAACAATAAGGATTGCTACTGGAAGTTAAAATGTGGTTGTCTTCTACATTTGATATGAAAGATATGGGAAACGCTTCCTATGTTCTAGGAGTTAAAATTCTTAGAGATCGAAATAAAGGAATTTTGGGTTTATCACAAAAGGCTTATTTGAAAACAATAATTAAATGATTCTCTATGTTAGACTCAAGACCTGCATATGTACCTTTGGTAGCAGGAATTAAACTCAGTGAGGAATTGTGTCCTAAAACTCCTGAGTAAAGGAAGAAGATGGATAATGTTCCATATGCTTCTGCAATATTGCTATGGTTAATTAGCATGGAATTTATGCTTGCTGGAATGTGTACTTAAGTATATGCTTAAGGAAGCTTGTTGGTAATATTGGAATATAGTATATTTTATATACTGGAAATATTGCCCGAGCACAATATTAACTGGAAGGGACTAGTCATTGATCAGATTACAGCCTTGATGTCGACCTACATAATTAATCAGAATTAGATTTAATTATGGCACATAGCTCACATATGTGTCGTCCTGGGACATATACAAATAGTATCTAATTAACTGATAAGTTATATCATGGTTGGCAATTTTATCTCGACACTGTAGGAAAACAAGTTTGAAACAACTTGAAAGCTTATATGTAATTGGAGCTGGACTCTGGAAATTACAGTATAAGTAGATCCTTACCCTCCAGCCTCAAATACAATTGTGAGCGGCACCACAGAAAAGTGTAGAGGAATAGAGGATAGACCTAATACCCGTTTTTCTTACATTGGTATTAGAGCAAGAGTAAATATATTGAGGGAAGATACCATTATATACGTGACGTTATCAATAGACTTAAATTAGTTTGTTTAGAATTTTTACGTAGCATTGATATGGTTGCTGATCCCTTGAATAAGCCTCTTAGTCAGGTGGTATTTGGTAAGCATGTTAAGGCTATGGGTTTACGGATGTTTTTTAAAAAAATGTTAAAAAAAGGCTATGGGTTTACGGATATTTTGAATAATCGTTTTGGATAAGTGGGTGATGTAGGAAATATGTGTCCTGCAACTATATTCAAATTATTTAGAACTTCATAATTCTAGCACCTCATTATGGAATCATGACATGTCTTTATACATGGAATTTCTATGGTTAATTAGCATGGAATTTATGCTTGCTGGAATGTGTACTTCAGTATATGCTTAAGGAAGCTGGTTGGTGAATATTGCAATACAGCCCGAGCACAATATTAACTGGAAGGGACTAGGTCATTGATCAGATTACAGCTCTGATGTCGACCTACATAATTAACCGGAATTAGATTTAGTTATGGCGCGTAGCTCACATATGTACATCCTGAGACATATATAAATAGTATCCAATTAGATAAATTATATCGTGGTTGGTCATTTTATCTGGACACTGTTTGGAAAACAAGTTTGAAACAACTTGGAAGCTTATATGTAATTGGAGCTGGACTCTGGAAATTACACTATAAGTAGGTCCCTACCCTCTAGTCTCAAATGCAATTGTGAGCGGCACCACGAAAAAGTGTAGAGGAATAGAGGGTAAACCTAATACCCGTTTTTCTTACAGTTGGTCGATGGGAGTTCCTTTGAAATCCTTGAATTTGATTTGGTCGATGGTGTATGATCCATTTCTTGAGGATTCAACGGAGTGAATTTGATTACATCCAATTTCTTTAGTTGCCACATTTCTAAAAAATATGCGTGTGCGCTTAAAACCAGGTGTTTCTGCTTTTCTGGTTGATGAGCCCCTTACATGTCCATGATAGTGAAGAACTAGATGGTCATGGCGCGCTCTGCTGCGCCATTCTCGGCTTCTATCGCTAATTGTTTGCGACTTATTTATTGTTTATGGCATGTGTTTGGTCTTATCATTGACATGATGAGCTTACGTACAATGCCTATTTGGTATGTTTTTTGCATGTGGGTACAACATGTTGTCTATCCGAAGGTGGTTGAAGAAGAGAAGAAAGATCAGATCCATGATCAAAACAGCGGCGAGACCAACTGGTTCGTGAGCTCTAAGGATATACGTGCGTCAAAATGCTTCTAGGTTTTTGTCCCCTCACCGGCAAAGTTGCCAGTATGCTCCGCCTCCGATGGCCTTGGGCCTTGGAGGCGGACCACGGTCCCTCGCTAGAGGGTAGTTTCGCATTTTTTTGGTTAGGTTGTTTTTCAATGTCTTCTTCAAAGTGGTGAGGTGGCAGCGATATCTTAAAGTCAGAATAAGGTTCTCTCCGCCTATCCTTGTTTCGGGATGTGTCTAGCGCCAACCGAGGGCATGTGGAGGTGTGCGTCCTACAGGATCTCATGGGTCGGCTTTTGTGTTTGTTGGTTTGGTTTCAGCTAGAACTCTTCCATGGTTACCATCATTGGTGATGGTTGGTGCATTATTCCTTTATGTCCTTAGGACGGCGACTTCATATCACCCTACTACAACAAGCTCTACTCTGATAAGTTTTGCCTGGCTCTGGCAACGGAGGGTCGAGAATCGTTGGGCGCCTTCGGCTTATGCTAGTGTTCATAGTCACCGCTAGGTGGTCAAGATACCTATTTGTATTTTTTTCTTAGTTTCTAGGATGCTTGTACTATTGTTGATGATTATTAAAAGATCAACGAATTTTTTTAAGAAAAAAAAATCCCAACAAAAATTAACACCACAAGCAAAATCCTAATTCCCTAGCAAGTGGGACCAATGATAGTGACATGCTACTCATTCTAAGGCTTTCAATTCTAGGGAGCTTAGAGCTCTTAGAGGATACTCAAATGATTTGGTAAGCTAGATGGTTCTAGTGGTCTCCTGGCATTTGCCTTTATGCGAGATATTTGAACCACTGGTCTCCTAGCCTCTACTGAGACCAAATGGCAAACTTACTCAAGAATATGCTAACAGTAGAATAGAAGTTCAAAGTGCACCATTATGTTAGCGTATTTAATCATGTACGTGTACATGTATGGAGTAGTACTCTGATCGTACACGTATACCTCTTGTACTGCCATGTAGAGGGCTTTTCTCTACCTCTATATAACACGGAACCGATGGCCCGAAAGGGTACGATCGCTACACCAAAACCTTGACATGGTATCAGAGCAGGCCTTGATACATCTCCAACGTATCTATAATTTTTGATGCTCCATGCTTGTTTTTACACCATTTGTCTATTGTTTCGTTACACTTTGTGGCATTTTTATGCATTTTCCGGAACTAACCTATTAACGAGTTGCCACAGTGTCAGTTCCCTGTTTTCTGCTGTCTTTGTGTTTCAGAAGTGATACACAGGAAATATTCTCGGAATTGGACGAAATAAGTTCCTGAAGTCTTATTTTACTCGGAAGCTTCCAGAGATCCGAAGGAGAGAAGGAGGTGGGCCACCAGGGGCCCACACGCCAGGGCGGCGCGGCCAGGCCCTTGGCCGCGCGAGCCTGGCGTGAGGCCGCCTGGTCCCTCCTCTGACATCGCCCTTTCGCCTATAAAGACCCCCCGACGGAAAAAACCTAAGTCCCCGATCAATTTTCCAGAACACATCGCGATCCGCCGCCGCCGTCGACCCGAAGATCGGGAGGGTCCAGAAGCTCTTCCCGGCACCCTGCCGGAGAGGGGAATCGCCACCGGAGGTCTTCTTCATCGCCATGCTTGCCTCCGGAGCGATGAGTGAGTAGTCTACCTTGGACTATGGGTCCATAGCAGTAGCTAGATGGTTGTCTCCTCCACTATGTGCTTCATGTTTAGATCTCATGAGCTGCCCTACATGATTGAGATCACTGTTATGTAATTCTACATGTTTGGTTTGTTGGGATCCGATGAATATTGGTGTTTATGATTAAGTCGCTGTACTGAATTATATCTTTTGTTATCTCTATGTTGTTTATGATCTTGCATGCTCTCCGTTGTTAGTAGCTATCTTGGCCGAGTAGTTGCTAGTTACTCCAAGAGGGGGTATTTATGCTCGATAGTGGGTTCATGCCTCTATTTAATCTGGGGGAGTGACAGAAACCTCTAAGGTTGTAGATGTGCTGTTGCTACTAGGGAGAAAACAACATTCATATGCTCAAGGGCATATGCTTTGTTTACATTACACACTTTTCTTAATGCAATTATCTGTTGTTCGCAACTTAATACTTGTGGAGTTCTCGGATTGATTTACCACAAGTGGATTATTAGTCATAGATGCAGTTGGATGGCGGTCTATGTATTTTGTTGTAATGCCTAGAGTAAATCTCATAGTGATCTTCTTGACATATCACGTTTATCTCTATTCTATCAATTGCCCAACTGTAATTTGTTTACCCAGCATGTGTTATTTATCTTATGGAGAGACACCACTAGTGAACTGTGGATCCCAGTCCTATTTCCATCATATTGCTATTACCTGTTTACTTTACTCGCATACTCTATTGTTTTCCACTCGATACGCTCATAACCTTTGTTTCAAGCAAACCGGTGAGATTGACAACCTCATCGCAAGTTGGGAACAAAGTACTTGGTTGTTTGTGTGCAGGTTCCGCGTTGCAGTTAGCAAGCAAAGCTTGGACAAGGCGCCATATATAAATTGTCCGGAGCTGTCGCAAGCTAGCAAGCATCACCTTCAGTCGTTTGTCTCTCCTCTCCAAGAACGATAAACCTTGGTTTCTTAACTGAGGGAAAACTAGCTGCTATACTCATCACACCTTCCTCTTGGGGTTCCCAACGGGCTGGTTATTCACCACGCACAAGGACCGTCTGCTACATGTCAACTTGGCACCAGCAGCTTCTTTTCTGGCGCCGTTGCTGGGGAGGAAGTAGAAGCCTTCTGCGAGGGGAGTTTTCGCACGCACATCCTTTACTTTGTTATTGCTTTGCTTTACTTTATTTATTTTACCTGCATCGTTTTATATCAAAAACCCAAAAAATTTAGAATCCTTGGTAGTTGTTTTTACTTGTTTACTTTCATTTTGCTGAAATGGCCAATCCTGAAAACACCAAGTTGTGTGACTTTACTAGCACAAACAATAGTGATTTTATCTGCACTCCTATTGCACCACCTGCTACTGCTGCAAACTTTTATGAGATTAAGCCTGCTTTGTTGAACCTTGTTATGAAAGAGCAATTTTCTGGTGCTAGTACTGAAGATGCTGCAGCTCATCTCAACAATTTTGTTGAGCTATGTGAGATGCAGAAATATAAGGATGTTGATAGTGATATTATTAAGCTCAAGTTGTTTCCTTTTTCTTTGAGAGGAAAAGCTAAAGATTGGTTGCTGTCTTTGACTAAGAATAGTATTGATTCATGGGCTAAGTGTAAGGATGCTTTTATTGGTAGATACTATCCTCCTGCTAAGATTATATCTTTGCGTAGCAATATTATGAAATTTACTCAGTTTGATAATGAACATGTTGCTCAAGCTTGGGAAAGAATGAAATCTATGATAAAGAATTGCCCCACTCATGGACTGACTACTTGGATGATTATCCAAACTTTTTATGCAGGACTGAATTTTTCTTCAAGGAACCTACTTGATTCAGCATTTATGTCCCTTACCTTGGGTGCCGCATCAAAGCTACTCGACAACATGATGGTAAATTATTCCGAATGGCACACCGAGAGAGCTCCACAAGGTAAGAAGGTAAATTCTGTTGAGGAAACCTCTTCCTTGAATGATAAGATTGATACTATTATGGCTATGCTTGCTAATGATAGGACTCATGTTGATCCTAATAATGTTCCTTTGGCCGCTTTGGTTGCTCAAGAAGAGCATGTTGATGTGAATTTCATTAGAAACAATAATTTTAACAACAATGCTTATAGGAACAATTTTGCTAGTAACAATTATAGGCCGTATCCTTCTACCAATGGTAATGGTTATGGTAACTCTTATGGTAATTCCTACAACAACACTAGGGCCGCGCCCTCCGAGCTTGAGGTAATGCTCAAGGACTTCATCGGTAAGCAAACTGCTTTTAACAAGTCTGTTGAGGAAAAGTTAGGCAAAATTGATATTCTTGCTTCTAAAGTTGATAGCCTTGCTCATGATGTTGAACTTCTGAAATTAAAAGTGTTGCCTAATGATGTGAAAGAGAACAATGTTTTTGCTACCGCTAATACTATTCAAGTTGGAATTGATGAAAATATTAGATTGTTAGCGGAATTGCATGCCAGGTGGGAAAGAGAAGATGAGATGGCTAGAGAAATGAAGGTATGTACCATTACTACCTCTAATGATGTTGCTCCTAATGCTAGCAATCCTCTTACTTTGATTGGTGTAGAGAAAACTCCCACTCCTTGTGTTAAAAAGCCTAAAACTGCCAAAACTTTTTCTCAAAAGAGTGCTGAAATTTTTCGGAGTGTGGGAGATGATAGCTCTACTTATTTTAATGATTTTGATGTTGATGGCTGCAATATATCTGAAGTAATTTTGTTTTTGCAAAAGCTTGCTTTGACTCTCAATGCTAGTTCTCTAAATATTGCTTTTACTAAGCATATTACCAATGCTCTCATAAAAATTAGGGATGAAAAGTTGAAGCAAAAAGCCTCTGTTCCCAAGAAGTTAGAAGATGGTTGGGAACCCATCATTGATATGCATGTTAATGGTTTTGATTGCCATGCTTTATGTGATCTAGGTGCTAGTATTTCTATCATGCCTAGAAAGATTTATGACATACTTGATTTACCACCGCTTGAAAAATGTTATTTTGATGTTCCTATTGCTGATGTTGCTAAGAAGAAACCTTTGGGAAGGATTAATGATGTTCTTATTGTGGTTAATAATAACCTTGTTCCCGTTGATTTTCTTGTTATGGACGTTGAATGCCATGCTTCATGTCCTATTATTTTGGGAAGACCCTTTCTTTGAACTGTAGGTGCTATCATTGATATGAGGGAAGGCACTATCAAGTATCAATTCCCACTAAAGAAAGGTATGGAACACTTCCCTAGGAAAAGAAATAAATTACTTTTTGACTCTATTCTTAGAGCAAATTATGAGCTTGATGCTTCATCACTTGATATTACTTGATTCGCAATTTTCTGCGCCTAGCTCAAAGGCGTTAAAAAAAAGCACTCTTGGGAGATAACCCAATGTTTTCTTTTCAGTACTTTTTCTTTTATTTGAGTCTTGGAAGTCATTACTACTGTAATGACCGCTCCTTATCTTGTTTATTTCGTTTTTGTGCCAAGAGAAGCCTCTAATTCGAGTGAGGTAAAGATTTGGGGATGTTGCTGTCCTGAAACTGTTTTCGGTGCTGCACCGTAAAAATTCGTATAACTTCTCTGTATATATTTTGGACCTGAGATTTCTTGTGCATATGCCCCAGGTTATATCCAAACTTTTGTTAGTTTAACACTTTTTGATTTGAGCAACAGAAAACCCCTCAAAAATTCGACCTTTGTCAGCTGTTCAGTTTTGACAGATTTCTGCCAATATTTGTGTTTGCCACTTTATCGCTTTCTTTTGAGTTCTTTTGATCACGGAACTTTTAGAGAAGTTTATAAAGTAGTATTTGCTATATATGTGGTGGTTTTGAGTTGAAACCTGAAGCAAAAAGAGGATGATTATATGTTATGCTTGCACTAATGTTGCTAATAGAATTGTGTTTAGTTTTGTATGAAGGAAGTTTTCAAGTGTAGGGATTGGAGAATGATGAGATGAGTTGAAGAATGGACAAAAGCTCAAGCTTGGGGATGCCCATGCATCACCCCAAGAAATATCCAAGAAGTACAAGTGTCAAAGCTTGGGGATGCCCCCGAGGCACCCCTTCTTCATCAGCAAAAATCAGGTCACCTTTCAAGACGCTATATTTTTATTGCTTCATGCACTATGTGGTTTTCTTGGAGCGTCGGTTGTTTTAGTTTTCTTAGTTGGTTTTGTTTGTTTGTTTGCTGCAATAAATGGTTGGACCCCAACAAATTTCTTTTGGAGAAGTTGAACTCGTTTTCATTTGCCAAGAACGCTCTAGTTTTCACTCTTATTAATAATCGAGTGTTCTTCTTTTTCTGCTACTGCTTTTGGTTTTTGTTTTCGCCTTGATTTGCGTTCAGACCTTGCCATATCTTTTCATCAAGGTGTATTTTTGCTTCTTATCTTTATTGGTTTTCATCAAAAGAGGTGTCTTTAAAAATTTCAAATGGTGTTGGAAAAGAGAAAAAACTTTGTGCAAAATAGTGGTACAAGAAGGAGCTTGTGTAGACTGCGGCTTAGGCTTTTTCATGTCATGCTTGATGTCTTTTTGATAGTATGCTTAGTGGTTTTGCTGTAGCATGACTTGTCTCAAATAACTGAGATTGCTTAATGAGCCTTTGAAAAAATTATGCGTTGTTTTTATTGTATGGAAGCATTATTTTGGTTTTCTCCTTGATGCTTTATTTGGGTTGACTTGGCGCATACTCACACATGTTAGACTCTTACAAAGTCGCCAATAGCCTCTATGATCATTTAGTTTTTGACTTTTGATGCCATCTTATGCTTCTTTTAATGTCGCTTTGTCGCTTTGCATGATTATGGCCATTATTGCTCTCTTAGTTGGTCGCTCCCAGTCTTTTGCTAGCCCTTGCCTTGTACTGAGTATGAGCTCTACTCATGCATCCAACTCCTAAAAGCCAAAGTTTTCCAAAGTGTCCACCATACATACCTACTAGCAATTTGCTATTCCAAGTAAATTTGACTTGCTTTTATTTTCTCTTCAAATTAAACTCTTACCAGTGTTATGCGAAATTCGGTCAGTAAAGCTCTCACAAACCGGAAGGCACACTTTACTTTTTCCTGTTCTTAAAAATTTGACATTGTGGTCTCTTATGTTGAGTTGTTATGCTTGCAAGTTGTAAGTTGGATTCTAGCCCAGCCATGCTGTCATGGGGCAAGCTTTCAACATTGCACTTCTTATTTGAGTTGATATCGTGATCTTTTGTTTATGGATGCCCACGGTGTGAAATGAATTGGGAATCTTGTGGGGATCATGGAGTTTGTATATGTGTTAGGGAAACGCCGGGCCGCCAATCTAAGCCATGCATAATTCATGGTGGAAATTTGCAGCATACCCATGGTGAACATTCGACGACGCATCTCACTATAAAAAGCTAAACAAAAGGCAAATAAAAGAGATGTCGAGGTGTTCATTATCTGCTTGTCCTGTCATTTTGGTGTGGGCTTGTTCCATGTCATCGAGCACGGAGGTACCCCATTGGCGGTTCTCAATGATATGCATATACTTACAATGACAAGAGCCTTGCTTGGGACTCTAAGTAAAGTAGCATGAGGTTTGGGTACTCGTATTCACGGGGCACGAGGTTTTCAACTTATGATTTGTCAAGCATATGCATCATAATTGTTCTCGCATTAACTTTAACCATTCAAGATGCTTATGATGGGGGCAATGAGAGCTCAAAGCCGGTAAGTACCATAATTTTTGAAGGTTATAAAACTTGCAATCACTGCTTCCCTCTGCGAAGGGCCTTTCTTCTACTTTTATGTTGATTCACCACCTTCTATCTTTATGCACCATTAAGAGAGCATAGTTGTCATTCTTAGTGTGATATGCATTGTCCCAAAGTTCATTGATTGACTCATATTGTTGGTTTCACTTGTTCTCAAATTATTTGTATCTAGTCGCCCTCTTAAACTTGAAGGTGTCCTATGCATTTATGTTTTGCTCTCTTTGAAGGACAAGCTGAAAACCATTTGTATGTTTTTCCTTATGATTTGAACACACGTTTGACTTTCATTGTTTCATTTTCATGATCTTTTGTTTGTGTTCATTTGCATGTTTACAACATGGTTGCTAAGTTCTATTGTCAAGATTATATCTTCATGCCCATGTTTTAAGTTCTTATGATCCCAGCTCACAAATGCTTACATACATGATCAAGATTGTGTAGGTGCATGTCACCTCAAAAATTATTCTTTTGTTATCACTTACCTACTCGAGGATGAGCAGGAGTTAAGCTTGGGGATGCTTGATACGTCTCCAACGTATCTATAATTTTTGATGCTCCATGCTTGTTTTTACACCATTTGTCTATTGTTTCGTTACACTTCGTGGCACTTTTATGCATTTTCTGGAACTAACCTATTAACGAGTTGCCACAGTGCCAGTTCCCTGTTTTCTGCTGTTTTTGTGTTTCAGAAGTGATACACAGGAAATATTCTCGGAATTGGACGAAACAAGTTCCTGAAGTCTTATTTTGCCCGGAAGCTTCCAGAGATCCGAAGGAGAGAAGGAGGTGGGCCACCAGGGGCCCACACGCCAGGGCGGCGCGACCAGGCCCCTGGCCGCGCGAGCCTGGCGTGAGGCCGCCTGGTCCCTCCTCTGACATCGCCCTTTTGCCTATAAAGACCCCCCGACGGAAAAAACCTAAGTCCCCGATCAATTTTCCAGAACACATCGCGATCCGCCGCCGCCGTCGACCCGAAGATCGGGAGGGTCCAGAAGCTCTTCCCGGCACCCTGCCGGAGAGGGGAATCGCCACCGGAGGTCTTCTTCATCGCCATGCTTGCCTCCGGAGCGATGAGTGAGTAGTCTACCTTGGACTATGGGTCCATAGCAGTAGCTAGATGGTTGTCTCCTCCAATATGTGCTTCATGTTTAGATCTCATGAGCTGCCCTACATGATTGAGATCACTGTTATGTAATTCTACATGTTTGGTTTGTTGGGATCCGATGAATATTGGTGTTTATGATTAAGTCGCTGTACTGAATTATATCTTTTGTTATCTCTATGTTGTTTATGATCTTGCATGCTCTCCGTTGTTAGTAGCTATCTTGGCCGAGTAGTTGCTAGTGACTCCAAGAGGGGGTATTTATGCTCGATAGTGGGTTCATGCCTCTATTTAATCTGGGGGAGTGACAGAAACCTCTAAGGTTGTAGATGTGCTGTTGCTACTAGGGAGAAAACAACATTCATATGCTCAAGGGCATATGCTTTGTTTACATTACACACTTTGCTTAATGCAATTATCTGTTGTTCGCAACTTAATACTTGTGGAGTTCTCGGATTGATTCACCACAAGTGGATTATTAGTCATAGATGCAGTTGGATGGCGGTCTATGTATTTTGTTGTAATGCCTAGAGTAAATCTCATAGTGATCTTCTTGACATATCACGTTTATCTCTATTCTATCAATTGCCCAACTGTAATTTGTTTACCCAGCATGTGTTATTTATCTTATGGAGAGACACCACTAGTGAACTGTGGATCCCAGTCCTATTTCCATCATATTGCTATTACCTGTTTACTTTACTCGCATACTCTATTGTTTTCCACTCGATACGCTCATAACCTTTGTTTCAAGCAAACCGGTGAGATTGACAACCTCATCGCAAGTTGGGAACAAAGTACTTGGTTGTTTGTGTGCAGGTTCCGCGTTGCAGTTAGCAAGCAAAGCTTGGACAAGGCGCCATATATAAATTGTCCGGAGCTGTCGCAAGCTAGCAAGCATCACCTTCAGTCGTTTGTCTCTCCTCTCCAAGAACGATAAACCTTGGTTTCTTAACTGAGGGAAAACTAGCTGCTATACTCATCACACCTTCCTCTTGGGGTTCCCAACGGGCTGGTTATTCACCACGCACAAGGACCGTCTGCTACATGTCAACTTGGCACCAGCAGCTTCTTTTCTGGCGCCGTTGCTGGGGAGGAAGTAGAAGCCTTCTGCGAGGGGAGTTTTCGCACGCACATCCTTTACTTTGTTATTGCTTTGCTTTACTTTATTTATTTTACCTGCATCGTTTTATATCAAAAACCCAAAAAAATTAGAATCCTTGGTAGTTGTTTTTACTTGTTTACTTTCATTTTGCTGAAATGGCCAATCCTGAAAACACCAAGTTGTGTGACTTTACTAGCACAAACAATAGTGATTTTATCTGCACTCCTATTGCACCACCTGCTACTGCTGCAAACTTTTATGAGATTAAGCCTGCTTTGTTGAACCTTGTTATGAAAGAGCAATTTTCTGGTGCTAGTACTGAAGATGCTGCAGCTCATCTCAACAATTTTGTTGAGCTATGTGAGATGCAGAAATATAAGGATGTTGATAGTGATATTATTAAGCTCAAGTTGTTTCCTTTTTCTTTGAGAGGAAAAGCTAAAGATTGGTTGCTGTCTTTGACTAAGAATAGTATTGATTCATGGGCTAAGTGTAAGGATGCTTTTATTGGTAGATACTATCCTCCTGCTAAGATTATATCTTTGCGTAGCAATATTATGAAATTTACTCAGTTTGATAATGAACATGTTGCTCAAGCTTGGGAAAGAATGAAATCTATGATAAAGAATTGCCCCACTCATGGACTGACTACTTGGATGATTATCCAAACTTTTTATGCAGGACTGAATTTTTCTTCAAGGAACCTACTTGATTCAGCATTTATGTCCCTTACCTTGGGTGCCGCATCAAAGCTACTCGACAACATGATGGTAAATTATTCCGAATGGCACACCGAGAGAGCTCCACAAGGTAAGAAGGTAAATTCTGTTGAGGAAACCTCTTCCTTGAATGATAAGATTGATACTATTATGGCTATGCTTGCTAATGATAGGACTCATGTTGATCCTAATAATGTTCCTTTGGCCGCTTTGGTTGCTCAAGAAGAGCATGTTGATGTGAATTTCATTAGAAACAATAATTTTAACAACAATGCTTATAGGAACAATTTTGCTAGTAACAATTATAGGCCGTATCCTTCTACCAATGGTAATGGTTATGGTAACTCTTATGGTAATTCCTACAACAACACTAGGGCCGCGCCCTCCGAGCTTGAGGTAATGCTCAAGGACTTCATCGGTAAGCAAACTGCTTTTAACAAGTCTGTTGAGGAAAAGTTAGGCAAAATTGATATTCTTGCTTCTAAAGTTGATAGCCTTGCTCATGATGTTGAACTTCTGAAATTAAAAGTGTTGCCTAATGATGTGAAAGAGAACAATGTTTTTGCTACCGCTAATACTATTCAAGTTGGAATTGATGAAAATATTAGATTGTTAGCGGAATTGCATGCCAGGTGGGAAAGAGAAGATGAGATGGCTAGAGAAATGAAGGTATGTACCATTACTACCTCTAATGATGTTGCTCCTAATGCTAGCAATCCTCTTACTTTGATTGGTGTAGAGAAAACTCCCACTCCTTGTGTTAAAAAGCCTAAAACTGCCAAAACTTTTTCTCAAAAGAGTGCTGAAATTTTTCGGAGTGTGGGAGATGATAGCTCTACTTATTTTAATGATTTTGATGTTGATGGCTGCAATATATCTGAAGTAATTTTGTTTTTGCAAAAGCTTGCTTTGACTCTCAATGCTAGTTCTCTAAATATTGCTTTTACTAAGCATATTACCAATGCTCTCATAAAAATTAGGGATGAAAAGTTGAAGCAAAAAGCCTCTGTTCCCAAGAAGTTAGAAGATGGTTGGGAACCCATCATTGATATGCATGTTAATGGTTTTGATTGCCATGCTTTATGTGATCTAGGTGCTAGTATTTCTATCATGCCTAGAAAGATTTATGACATACTTGATTTACCACCGCTTGAAAAATGTTATTTTGATGTTCCTATTGCTGATGTTGCTAAGAAGAAACCTTTGGGAAGGATTAATGATGTTCTTATTGTGGTTAATAATAACCTTGTTCCCGTTGATTTTCTTGTTATGGACGTTGAATGCCATGCTTCATGTCCTATTATTTTGGGAAGACCCTTTCTTTGAACTGTAGGTGCTATCATTGATATGAGGGAAGGCACTATCAAGTATCAATTCCCACTAAAGAAAGGTATGGAACACTTCCCTAGGAAAAGAAATAAATTACTTTTTGACTCTATTCTTAGAGCAAATTATGAGCTTGATGCTTCATCACTTGATATTACTTGATTCGCAATTTTCTGCGCCTAGCTCAAAGGCGTTAAAAAAAAGCACTCTTGGGAGATAACCCAATGTTTTCTTTTCAGTACTTTTTCTTTTATTTGAGTCTTGGAAGTCATTACTACTGTAATGACCGCTCCTTATCTTGTTTATTTCGTTTTTGTGCCAAGAGAAGCCTCTAATTCGAGTGAGGTAAAGATTTGGGGATGTTGCTGTCCTGAAACTGTTTTCGGTGCTGCACCGTAAAAATTCGTATAACTTCTCTGTATATATTTTGGACCTGAGATTTCTTGTGCATATGCCCCAGGTTATATCCAAACTTTTGTTAGTTTAACACTTTTTGATTTGAGCAACAGAAAACCCCTCAAAAATTCGACCTTTGTCAGCTGTTCAGTTTTGACAGATTTCTGCCAATATTTGTGTTTGCCACTTTATCGCTTTCTTTTGAGTTCTTTTGATCACGGAACTTTTAGAGAAGTTTATAAAGTAGTATTTGCTATATATGTGGTGGTTTTGAGTTGAAACCTGAAGCAAAAAGAGGATGATTATATGTTATGCTTGCACTAATGTTGCTAATAGAATTGTGTTTAGTTTTGTATGAAGGAAGTTTTCAAGTGTAGGGATTGGAGAATGATGAGATGAGTTGAAGAATGGACAAAAGCTCAAGCTTGGGGATGCCCATGCATCACCCCAAGAAATATCCAAGAAGTACAAGTGTCAAAGCTTGGGGATGCCCCCGAGGCACCCCTTCTTCATCGGCAAAAATCAGGTCACCTTTCAAGACGCTATATTTTTATTGCTTCATGCACTATGTGGTTTTCTTGGAGCGTCGGTTGTTTTAGTTTTCTTAGTTGGTTTTGTTTGTTTGTTTGCTGCAATAAATGGTTGGACCCCAACAAATTTCTTTTGGAGAAGTTGAACTCGTTTTCATTTGCCAAGAACGCTCTAGTTTTCACTCTTATTAATAATCGAGTGTTCTTCTTTTTCTGCTACTGCTTTTGGTTTTTGTTTTCGCCTTGATTTGCGTTCAGACCTTGCCATATCTTTTCATCAAGGTGTATTTTTGCTTCTTATCTTTATTGGTTTTCATCAAAAGAGGTGTCTTTAAAAATTTCAAATGGTGTTGGAAAAGAGAAAAAACTTTGTGCAAAATAGTGGTACAAGAAGGAGCTTGTGTAGACTGCGGCTTAGGCTTTTTCATGTCATGCTTGATGTCTTTTTGATAGTATGCTTAGTGGTTTTGCTGTAGCATGACTTGTCTCAAATAACTGAGATTGCTTAATGAGCCTTTGAAAAAATTATGCGTTGTTTTTATTGTATGGAAGCATTATTTTGGTTTTCTCCTTGATGCTTTATTTGGGTTGACTTGGCGCATACTCACACATGTTAGACTCTTACAAAGTCGCCAATAGCCTCTATGATCATTTAGTTTTTGACTTTTGATGCCATCTTATGCTTCTTTTAATGTCGCTTTGTCGCTTTGCATGATTATGGCCATTATTGCTCTCTTAGTTGGTCGCTCCCAGTCTTTTGCTAGCCCTTGCCTTGTACTGAGTATGAGCTCTACTCATGCATCCAACTCCTAAAAGCCAAAGTTTTCCAAAGTGTCCACCATACATACCTACTAGCAATTTGCTATTCCAAGTAAATTTGACTTGCTTTTATTTTCTCTTCAAATTAAACTCTTACCAGTGTTATGCGAAATTCGGTCAGTAAAGCTCTCACAAACCGGAAGGCACACTTTACTTTTTCCTGTTCTTAAAAATTTGACATTGTGGTCTCTTATGTTGAGTTGTTATGCTTGCAAGTTGTAAGTTGGATTCTAGCCCAGCCATGCTGTCATGGGGCAAGCTTTCAACATTGCACTTCTTATTTGAGTTGATATCGTGATCTTTTGTTTATGGATGCCCACGGTGTGAAATGAATTGGGAATCTTGTGGGGATCATGGAGTTTGTATATGTGTTAGGGAAACGCCGGGCCGCCAATCTAAGCCATGCATAATTCATGGTGGAAATTTGCAGCATACCCATGGTGAACATTCGACGACGCATCTCACTATAAAAAGCTAAACAAAAGGCAAATAAAAGAGATGTCGAGGTGTTCATTATCTGCTTGTCCTGTCATTTTGGTGTGGGCTTGTTCCATGTCATCGAGCACGGAGGTACCCCATTGGCGGTTCTCAATGATATGCATATACTTACAATGACAAGAGCCTTGCTTGGGACTCTAAGTAAAGTAGCATGAGGTTTGGGTACTCGTATTCACGGGGCACGAGGTTTTCAACTTATGATTTGTCAAGCATATGCATCATAATTGTTCTCGCATTAACTTTAACCATTCAAGATGCTTATGATGGGGGCAATGAGAGCTCAAAGCCGGTAAGTACCATAATTTTTGAAGGTTATAAAACTTGCAATCACTGCTTCCCTCTGCGAAGGGCCTTTCTTCTACTTTTATGTTGATTCACCACCTTCTATCTTTATGCACCATTAAGAGAGCATAGTTGTCATTCTTAGTGTGATATGCATTGTCCCAAAGTTCATTGATTGACTCATATTGTTGGTTTCACTTGTTCTCAAATTATTTGTATCTAGTCGCCCTCTTAAACTTGAAGGTGTCCTATGCATTTATGTTTTGCTCTCTTTGAAGGACAAGCTGAAAACCATTTGTATGTTTTTCCTTATGATTTGAACACACGTTTGACTTTCATTGTTTCATTTTCATGATCTTTTGTTTGTGTTCATTTGCATGTTTACAACATGGTTGCTAAGTTCTATTGTCAAGATTATATCTTCATGCCCATGTTTTAAGTTCTTATGATCCCAGCTCACAAATGCTTACATACATGATCAAGATTGTGTAGGTGCATGTCACCTCAAAAATTATTCTTTTGTTATCACTTACCTACTCGAGGATGAGCAGGAGTTAAGCTTGGGGATGCTTGATACGTCTCCAACGTATCTATAATTTTTGATGCTCCATGCTTGTTTTTACACCATTTGTCTATTGTTTCGTTACACTTCGTGGCACTTTTATGCATTTTCTGGAACTAACCTATTAACGAGTTGCCACAGTGCCAGTTCCCTGTTTTCTGCTGTTTTTGTGTTTCAGAAGTGATACACAGGAAATATTCTCGGAATTGGACGAAACAAGTTCCTGAAGTCTTATTTTGCCCGGAAGCTTCCAGAGATCCGAAGGAGAGAAGGAGGTGGGCCACCAGGGGCCCACACGCCAGGGCGGCGCGACCAGGCCCCTGGCCGCGCGAGCCTGGCGTGAGGCCGCCTGGTCCCTCCTCTGACATCGCCCTTTTGCCTATAAAGACCCCCCGACGGAAAAAACCTAAGTCCCCGATCAATTTTCCAGAACACATCGCGATCCGCCGCCGCCGTCGACCCGAAGATCGGGAGGGTCCAGAAGCTCTTCCCGGCACCCTGCCGGAGAGGGGAATCGCCACCGGAGGTCTTCTTCATCGCCATGCTTGCCTCCGGAGCGATGAGTGAGTAGTCTACCTTGGACTATGGGTCCATAGCAGTAGCTAGATGGTTGTCTCCTCCACTATGTGCTTCATGTTTAGATCTCATGAGCTGCCCTACATGATTGAGATCACTGTTATGTAATTCTACATGTTTGCTTTGTTGGGATCCGATGAATATTGGTGTTTATGATTAAGTTGCTATACTGAATTATATCTTTTGTTATCTCTATGTTGTTTATGATCTTGCATGCTCTCCGTTATTAGTAGCTATCTTGGCCGAGTAGTTGCTAGTGACTCCAAGAGGGGGTATTTATGCTCGATAGTGGGTTCATGCCTCTATTTAATCTGGGAGAGTGACAGAAACCTCTAAGGTTGTAGATGTGTTGTTGCTACTAGGGAGAAAACAACATTCATATGCTCAAGGGCATATGCTTTGTTTACATTACACACTTTGCTTAATGCAATTATCTGTTGTTCGCAACTTAATACTTGTGGAGTTCTCGGATTGATTCACCACAAGTGGATTATTAGTCATAGATGCAGTTGGATGGCGGTCTATGTATTTTGTTGTAATGCCTAGAGTAAATCTCATAGTGATCTTCTTGACATATCACGTTTATCTCTATTCTATCAATTGCCCAACTGTAATTTGTTTACCCAGCATGTGTTATTTATCTTATGGAGAGACACCACTAGTGAACTGTGGATCCCAGTCCTATTTCCATCATATTGCTATTACCTGTTTACTTTACTCGCATACTCTATTGTTTTCCACTCGATACGCTCATAACCTTTGTTTCAAGCAAACCGGTGAGATTGACAACCTCATCGCAAGTTGGGAACAAAGTACTTGGTTGTTTGTGTGCAGGTTCCGCGTTGCAGTTAGCAAGCAAAGCTTGGACAAGGCGCCATATATAAATTGTCCGGAGCTGTCGCAAGCTAGCAAGCATCACCTTCAGTCGTTTGTCTCTCCTCTCCAAGAACGATAAACCTTGGTTTCTTAACTGAGGGAAAACTAGCTGCTATACTCATCACACCTTCCTCTTGGGGTTCCCAACGGGCTGGTTATTCACCACGCACAAGGACCGTCTGCTACACGTCAACTTGGCACCAGCAGGCCTCTTCCTGCCTCTAGCTGCCGCCGCCACAGACCCTAACACCGCTGCCGTCGCAGCCACCTCCAAAGCTGCCGCCGCCGCCTACAACTACAAGCCTGCCGCCGCCGCCGCATCTAGCCGCCGCCGCCGCATCAAAGAAACCCTACACCTACGACCAAAACCCTCTACCGCCGCCGCATCTAGCCGCTGCCGCCGCATTGACAAAACCTACACCTACAAACGAAGCCTGATCTCTGCCGCCGTCACCGCTGCTCAAGCCGCCACAGCCGCATCGAGCCTATACACATGACCCAACGATCTACATCGCCGCCGCACTCCTGCTGCCGCCGCGCCGTCTACAACAACACGATCTACATCAACCTGCGTCATCGCCAAGTTCTTCATCGCCGCGTCGCCCTCTAGTCTGATGTCTTCGATCTCCATGAATGCCACGGCTTTGGCTGCTGCCCTTGGCGCCCCGCCGTCACAACCGCTCACACATGAAAACGCCCTTGTTTGGAAGGCCTTGGTCATCCCGACGCTCCGAGGTGCCCGTGTCCTGGATCTTGTTGAAGGTAAAGATGAAGCACCTGATGAATTTATCGAGGAAGAAGATTCATGAAAACAGCGAGTTTCTGTTGTCAACCCTGCCTATGAGACCTGGATCGCTCGCAATCAACTGGTACTGCACTGGCTGGTCAATGCCCTCTCGCCTGACGTGCTCGCCCATGTTATCGGCCTCGAGACCTCAGCTGAAGTCTGGAAGGCTCTCAATGACCATGTTGCTTCCAAGTCAAAGACCAGGATTCAACAGCTTCGCTCCGCCCTCAATGACACCCGCAAGAATGATCTCTCGGCTGACAAGTATTTTGCCAAGATGAAATCCATTGCGTCTGAGCTTGCTTCCGCGGGAAAATCATTGGATGATGATGAGCTTGTCTACTATGTCCTGCATGGTCTCGGCACTCGGTACAATAGTCTTCGTACTGCCGTGCGTGCCAACCTGAACACCTCTCTTGCGGATCTTCTTGGTCAAGTTCAGGAATTTGATCGTGAAAATAAGCCTGCAGACCCATGGTTTGTCTCCTCTGCGAATGTTGCTAAGCGTGACACCCGTCCGTGTCAAGATGACCGTCGCCCACGGTCGAATGATCGTCCTCGTCAAGATGATCGTCAACGTCAGGATCGCCCGCGCCAAGACTACCGCTATGATGATCGTCAGGATCGCCCACGTCAAGACTACCGCTATGATGATCGTCAGGACCATCCACGGCGTTACCGTGATGATGACCTCTAGGATCATCCTCGCCGTTATGATGATGATCACCAAGACCACCGCTTCGATGGTGGCCAGCGTCGCCAGGATCGCAAGCCCACACCTTATGTCAATACTACCTGTCAGATCTGCAACATTCACGGCCACTCAGCCCGTGACTGCTGGTGGCGTCATGGTGATGACCGTCCTGTGCAAGGTGACCGTGGGAACAGGGGAGCTAACTTCGCCTCTCACGGTGTTGACACCAATTGGTACTATGACACAGGTGCCACTGATCACGTTACTGGCGAGCTGAATAAACTCACAACTCATGAGCCATATACTGGTTCAGATAATGTGTGCACCGCTGAAGGCACAGGTATGAGTATTAACCATGTTGGTCATTCAGTTTTGCGCACCCCTCATAATTCTTTTCATCTGAACGCCATCTTACACGTTCCAAATGCATCCAAGAACTTGCTATCTGTGCATCGTTTTACTCTAGATAATCATGTCTTTATTGAATTCCATCCTTTTTTCTTTTTGATAAAGGACCAAGAAACTCGGCGCATTCTGTTTAGAGGTCCCTGCTATGGTAGCTTACACCCCAGAAGTTATACCATATGTTTGTGATTCCTGTCAGTTAGCCAAGAGTCACCAATTGCCATATCCCATCTCCACCAGTAGATCCACTGTTCCTCTGGAACAAGTCTTTTCTGATGTATGGGGTCTAGCTCCTCTTTCTGTTGGGAAACATGCATACTATGTAAGCTTTATTGATGATTTTAGCAAGTTCACCTGGATTTATTTGCTCAAAAAGCGTTCTGATGTTTATCAAGTGTTCCTTAATTTTCAACAATATGTTGAATGCAAGTTTGCTAGGAAAATTGTTACTATGCAAACTGACTGGGAGGGTGAATATGAGAAACTCCATGCTTTCTTTCAAAAATGTGGTATCTCTCATCATGTCTCTTGTCCACATGCTCACCAACAAAATGGGTCTGCTGAACGCAAGCATTGTCACATTGTTGAGGTTGGACTTGCTCTCCTTGCAAATGCGTCTATGCCACTTAAATATTGGGATGAAGCCTTCCTAACTGCCATGTTTCTCATAAATCTCCTCCCTAGTAAAGTTATCAATCTGGAGTCTCCTGCTGAGCGACTCCTTCATGTCACACCTAATTATGAAGCCCTTCGCACTTTAGGCTGTGCTTGCTGGCCAAACCTACGTCCTTACAACACACGCAAACTTGCTTTCCGTTCCATGCGTTGTGTATTCCTGAAGGGTTTCGCAGCATAGTTAAAAAAAATTCCTACGGATGCGACCAAGAAAGCCAAGATCTAATCTAGGAGATGTAATCAACGAGAGAGGTAGATGAGATCTTCATACCCTTGAAGAAATCGCACAGCGGAAACGTTCAACAGAACGTGGATGATGTAGTCGTACTAGCCGTCTCCTCCTCGCGATCCGATCCGATCCAACGCCGCAAGTGGCGACGCCTCCGAGAGATGCACACGTACAGCACACCAACGACTCCGCCTTCCCGGTCCAGCGAGATATGGTGGAGTGGTAGATGGGATCGACAGCACGACGGCGTGGTGTCTATGGTGGAGAGTATGCACCGACAGGGCTTCGCCTGTTTGCACGGTGGAAGAAGAACGGGAAAAAGAGGCTTCAAAAAGCGGGCAGCGGCTTCGCGCAAAATTAAGTCTACTAAAACTGCCGGCGGCCTAGTCCTTTTATAGGCAGCCTGTATCGCATACTTGCAAACCAAGTTTGACTCTCG
This sequence comes from Dactylis glomerata, assembly GCA_007115705.1. Taxonomy (NCBI): domain Eukaryota; kingdom Viridiplantae; phylum Streptophyta; class Magnoliopsida; order Poales; family Poaceae; genus Dactylis; species Dactylis glomerata. The sequence goes on along the minus strand of QXEO01000037.1, from coordinate 368,930 downwards.
TCGATCAAATCGACGCTTGCGGTAACGTGCAGTACACGAAGTAGTTAATCTCGATCGTATCGATAGCAATCACTGCAGGAGGCGATGCGGCCCAGCCGCACGTTGCCCAGCCGCACATGGCGCGTGGCCCATGGGCTGGCCATGCAATGCACAAGCGAGCGTGCCAGGGGCAGGCACTGGCCGCATCGATCAAACTTGATCGAGCGAGCCAGGACTCCCTGGCCGCCGCTCCTCCCTTTTTTTTCTCTTTTCTTTTTTTTCTTTTCCTTTATTTATTTCTGTTAAATAAATACCAGTTAAATACTGCTTAATATTTATCAATTCTCATAATTGATAAATACTAATATTTTTCCACCCGGAACAATTCCGTAACTTCCGAAACAGTTTCACATATATCCCGGAACTACCCTAGCGTTGATTTGCCTTAAGTGTGTGACCCTACGGGTTCGAGAATACGCGGACATGATCTCCATCAATAATCAACAGCGGGATCTGGAAATCCATATTGACTCCCACGCACTCATCGATGATCATATCGGATGAACCACGATGTCAGGATTCAAGCAATCCCGTATTTGTATTCCCTTCGTCACACGATATTTTACTCGCCCGAGATTCGATCGTCGGTATCGGCATACCTAGTTCAATCTCGTTCTCAGCAAGTACTTTACTCGTTCCGTAATCCAATATCACTTTGTGATTAACTCCTTAACCACGTGCTTGCAAGCGGTGTTGATATCGATTACCGAGTGGGCCCGAAGTATATCTCTCCGACTCGGGAGGGACAAATTCCATCTCGATACATACAACCCAACAAGTACTTTCCGATCACCTGAGAGACACCTTTATGATCACCCTCACATAGGATGACGTTTGATGACCTCAAAGCTTTCTTCCGATACCAGGGAGTTGTATTATCTCATGGTCTAAGGAATACAATACTTGACATAGGAAAAAGCTTCGCAAAGATGAACACGATGACACGATCTAATTGCTCTGCTTTATTTGGGTCTGTCCATCACATCATTCTCCTAATGATATGATCTCATTATTAATTGACAACTCATGTCTATGGCTAGGAAACCTTAACCATCATTAATCAATGAGCTAGTCCATAGAGGCGTACTAGGGACACGGTGTTGTTCATAAACCACACAAGTATTAAAGTTTCCGCTTAATACAATTCTAGCATGGAATATAAACATTATCATGAATAAGAATTATAATAATAACATCTTTATTATTGCCTCTAGGGCATAATTCCAACAGTCTCCCACTTGCACTAGAGTCAATAATCTAGTTTACATCTGGTAACAATCTAACACCCATGGCATTAAGGTGCTGATCATGTTTTGCTCGTGGAAGAGGTTTAGTCAACGGGTCTGCGACATTCAGATCCGTATGTACTTTGCTAATCTTCAGATCTCCATCTGCTATATAATCTCGAATTATATGGAACCGGCGGTTGATGTGCTTGGTCTTTGGATGATATCTTGGTTCCTTAGCTAGTGCTATGGCGCCAGTGTTGTCACACAATATCTCCAGTGGGTCCAAGGCATTTGGAACCACACCAAGCTCAGTGATGAAGTTCCTGATCCAAACTCCTTCACTTGACGCTTCCGAAGCAGCCATGTATTCCGCTTCGGTTGTAGATCCCGCGATCACGCTTTGCTTGCAGCTTCTCCAGCTCACAGCTCCACCATTCAAAATATAAACGTATCCTGTCTGAGATTTAGAATCATCCGGGTCGGTGTCGAAGCTAGCGTCGACGTAACCTTTTACGACAAGCTCCTCATCACCTCCATAGACCAAGAACATTTCTTTAGTCCTATTTAAATACTTTAGGATGTTCTTTACGGCTGTCTAGTGTTCCACTCCTGGATCACTTTGGTATCTGCTCGTCAAACTAGGAGCATTGGACACATCCGGTCTAGTACACAGCATGGCATACATGATAGAACCTATGGCCGAGGCATATGGCACTTTGCTCATACTATCTCTATCTTTTACCGTAGCTGGTCACTGAGCCTTGCTCAATATCTTACCTGACAACATGGGCAATGAACCTTTCTTTGCTTTATCCATTCTGAACCTCTTCAGAACTTTGTCTAGGTATGTACTTTGGCTTAAAGCTATTAGGCGTCTTTCTCTATCTCTATAGATTTTGATGCCTAATATATAAGCAGCTTCTCCTAGGTCTTTCATTGAAAAACATTTATTCAAATAACTCTTCACATCGTTAAGCATGCCGATGTCATTTCCAATAATCAATATGTCATCCACATATAGTACTAAAAATGTCACCGAGCTCCCACTCACTTTCTTATAGATACAAGCTTCGTAGCAATTTGGAACAAATCCAAAACTCTTGATCACTTGATCAAAACGAAGGTTCCAACTCCGAGATGCTTGCTTCAGTCCATAAATGGAACGCTGAAGTTTGCACACCTTATTAGCATCCTTAGGATCGACAAAACCTTCGGGCTGCATCATATACAACTCTTCATCAATGTTGCCATTGAGGAACGCAGTCTTGACATCCATCTGCCATATTTCATAATCATGAAACGCAGCAATTGCTAATAAAATCCGAATGGACTTAAACATCGCTACGGGAGAGAAAGTCTCATCGTAGTCAACACCTTGAACTTGCCGAAAACCTTTTGAGACAAGCCGAGCTTTATAGACAGTAACAGTACCATCCGCGTTCGTTTTCTTCTTGAAAATCCATTTGCACTCAACGGCCTTACGGTCGCTAGGAGGGTCCACCAAAGTCCATACTTGGTTTTCGCTCATGGATCCCAATTCGGATTTCATGGCCTCTAGCCATTTCTCAGAGTCTGGGCTCATCATTGCTTCCTCATAGTTCGCAGGTTCACTGTTGTCTAACAACAAGACGGTTAAGACAGGGTTGCCGTACCATTCAGGAGTGGCACGCGACCTTGTGGACCTACGAAGTTCAGTAGTAGCATCGTTCGAAGTTTCATGATCCTCATCATTAGCTTCCTATCTTGTTGGTGCAGACGGCACCGGAACAACTTCAGGTGCTGCGCTACTCTCCAACTTGAGAGAAGGTTCAATAACCTCGTCTAGCTCTACCTTCCTCCCACTCACTTCTTTCGAGAGAAACTCCTTCTCAAGAAAGGATCCGTTCTTTGCAACAAACACTTTGCCTTCGGATCTGTGGTAGAAGGTATACCCAATCGTTTCCTTAGGGTATCCTATGAAGACGCATTTCTCCGCTTTGGGTTCGAGCTTGTCCGGCATCAACTTCTTGACATAAGCTTCGCATCCCCAAACTTTAAGAAATGACAACTTAGGTTTAGCACCAAACCATAGTTCATACGGTGTCGTCTCAACAGATTTAGATGGTGCCCTATTTAAAGTGAATGCAACGGTTTCTAATGCATAACCCCAAAATGATAATGGCAAATCTGTAAGAGACATCATCGATCGCACCGTATCTAATAGAGTTCGATTTCGACGTTCAGACACACCATTGCACTGTGGTGTTCCGGGTGGCGTGAGTTGCGAAACGATTCCGCTTGCTTTAAGATGCGTGAGAAAATCATAACTCAAATACTCACCTCCACGATCGGATCGTAGAAATTTAATTTTCCTGTTACGATGGTTTTCCACTTCGTTCTGAAATTATTTGAACTTTTCAAACGTTTCAGATTTATGTTTCATTAAATAGATATACCCATATCTACTTAAGTCATCAGTAAAAGTGAGAAAATAGCGATATCCACCGCGCGTCGAAACACTCATTGGTCCGCACACATCGGTATGTATGATTTCCAATAAGTCCGTTGCTCGCTCCATTATTCCGGAGAACGGAGTTTTGATCATCTTGCCCATGAGGCACGGCTCGCACGTGTCAAATGATTCAAAATCAAGAGACTCCAAAAGTCCATCAGAATGGAGTTTCTTCATGCGTTTTACACCAATATGACCTAGACGGCAGTGCCACAAATAAGTTGGATTATCACTATCTACTTTGCATCTTTTAGCCTCAATGTTATGGATGTGTGTTTCATTGCTTTCGAGATTCAGAAGAAATAAACCATTCACGACAGGTGCATGACCATAAAAGATGTTATTCATATAAATAGAACAACCATTATTCTCAGATTTAAATGAATAACCGTCTTGCAATAAACACGATCCAGCTATAATGTTCATGCTCAACGCAGGCACATAATAACACTTATTAAGGTTTAAAACTAATCCCGAAGGTAAAACTAAGGAGAGCATGCCGATGGCCATCACATCAACTTTTGATCCATTGCCAACGCGCATCGTCACCTCATCCCTTGCTAGCCGCCGTCTATTCCGTAGCTCCTGTTTCGAGTTACAAATATTAGCAACTGAACCAGTATCATATACCCAGGCACTACAACGAGCGCTAGTAAGGTAAACATCAATAACATGTATATCAAATATACCTTTAATGGTGCCAGCCTTCTTGTCCGCTAAGTACTTCGGACAGTTGCGCTTCCAGTGACCCTTGACCTTGCAATAGAAGCACTCAGTGTCCGGCTTAGGTCCAGACTTGAGCTTCTTCTCAGCAGGGGAAACGCGCTTGCCGCTGCCTTTCTTGAAGGATCCCTTTGCACCCTTAGCTTTCTTAAAGCTAGTGGTCTTGTTGACCATCAACACATGATTGTCTTTCTTGATATCCACCTCCACAGCTTTCAGCTTTGCGAAGAGCTCAGTGATCGTATCAGTGGAACCAATTTGATTGTGAGTAACTACAAAGCCTTTGTAGCTAGGAGGGAGTGATTGCAGAACTCTGTCAATCTTGAGCTCCTCTGGAATCTTGCAGTCCAGTTGCTCAAGGCGTTGAGTGTAGCCCGACATCTTAATGGCGTGCTCACTAACGGAACTCCCTTCCTCCATCTTGCAGTTAAAGAACTTCTCAGAGATCTCATATCTCTCAGAACGGGCTTGAGTCTGAAACATGGTTTTCAGTTCCTCAAGTATCTCATAAGGCCCGCGGTACTTCTCAAAACGATTTTGAAGTTCCGTTTCCATAGAAAACAGCATGGTACTCATAATCGCATCACAATCATCTCTGCGAGCATTGAAGTCAGCAAGTTCTTCAGTTTTCGCTGTTGCAGCAGGGGTGTCACCTAGCGCTTTGTCAAGTACATAGGCTTTTTGTCCGCCAGCGAGAATGATTCTCAGATTGCGGAACCAGTTGGTGAAATTAGACCCATTGTTCTTAAGCTTTTCTTTCTCAGCAAAAACGTTGAAGTTGAAGTTGGACTTAGCCATTTGATCTACAAAATTTGCAAGTACAATTTAGACTATGTTCATGATAACTAGTTCAACTTAATCAAATTACTAGATGAACTCCCACTAAATTCAACATCCCTCAAGTTGTTTAGTGAACATGATCCAAATTCACCACACCTAATCCGATCTTCACGAGAAGAGATGTGGTTTCAATGGTGGACAACTAAGTGTCGATCATATCATTCATATGACTCATGTTTAACCTTTCGGTTCGTGTGTTCCGAGGCCATGTCTGTACATGCTAGGCTCGTCAAGTCAAACCCAAGTATCTCCGCATGTGCAAAACTGGCTTGCACCCGTTGTATGTGAACGTAGAGTTTATAGCACCCGATCATCACGAGATGCTTGAAAACGATGAACTTTCGCAACGGCGCATACGAGGGGAGAACACAATTTTATCTTGATCTTTAAGTGAGGAATCATCTTATAATGCTACCGTCGCGATCTAAGCATAATAAGATACATAAAAGGATAAACATCACATGCATATAATTTTATGTGACATGGTATAGCCAATCTCCGCGCCATGATCTCCATCTTGTGCGCGCCGGCATGATCTCCATCACTCCACCATGATTGCCTCCACCACGAATAGCAACTACAACTATTGCTAACTACTTAGCGATAAAGTAAAGCTTTTACATGGCGTATAAGAAGTTGACACGCAGGTCATACACAATTATAAAGACAACCATATGGCTCCTGCCGGTTGTGAACTCATCGACATGCAAGTCGTGAAAGATTACAAAACATGATCATCGCATACATCTCAATTCATACACATCATGTCTTGGGCCATACCATATCACAAAACACTCCCTACAAAAACAAGTTAGACGCCTCTACTTTGTTGTTGCATGTTTTACGTGGCTTATGGGAGTAACAAGCTAAGAATGATTCTTACCTACGAAAAGCCACAACGGTGATATTATGGTTGCTAACATCCGTTGTAAATCTCATGACTACTATAGTGAGAGAAACTGGCATCCACCAGCCGCATGTGTGGAACAAGCCACACGTCAAGTGCGGAGCCGGTCTCGCGAACGAGGTCGCGTAAAGTTGGCCTGGACCGCTTCGATCTCACTATGCCGCGCCATAAGAAGTACAAAACAAAGAGGTTTGCAACAGAAAACATCAACGCCCGCAACAAGCATGTTGCGTTCTACTCGTGAAACACATCTACGCATAGATCTAGCTCTGATACCACTGAAGGGTTTCGCAGCATAGTAAATGTTTTTTCCTACGGATGCGAACAAGAAAGCCAAGATCTAATCTAGGAGATGTAATCAACGAGAGAGATAGATGAGATCTTCATATCCTTGAAGAAATCACACAGCGGAAACGTTCAACAGAACGTGGATGATGTAGTCGTACTAGCCGTCTCCTTCTCGCGATCCGATCCGATCCAACGCCGCAAGTGGCGACGCCTCCGAGAGATGCACACGTACAGCGCACCAACGACTCCGCCTTCCCAGTCCAGCGAGATATGGTGGAGTGGTAGATGGGATCGACAGCACGACGGCGTGGTGTCTATGGTGGAGAGTATGCGCCGACAGGGCTTCGCCTGTTTGCACGGTGGAAGAAGAACGGGAAAAAGAGGCTTCAAAAAGCGGGCAGCGGCTTCGCGCAAAATTAAGTCTACTAAAACCGCCGGCGGCCTAGTCCTTTTATAGGCAGCCTGTATCGCATACTTGCAAACCAAGTTTGACTCTCGCCGATCAAATCGACGCTTGCGGTAACGTGCAGTACACGAAGTAGTTAATCTCGATCGTATCGATAGCAATCACTGCAGGAGGCGATGCGGCCCAGCCGCACGTTGCCCAACCGCACATGGCGCGTGGCCCATGGGCTGGCCATGCAATGCACAAGCGAGCATGCCACGGGCAGGCACTGGCCGCATCGATCAAACTTGATCGAGCGAGCCAGGACTCCCTGGCCGCCGCTCCTTCCTTTTTTTTCTCTTTTTTTCTTTTTTTTCTTTTCCTTTATTTATTTCTGTTAAATAAATACCAGTTAAATACTGCTTAATATTTATCAATTCTCATAATTGATAAATACTAATATTTTTCCACCCGGAACAATTCCGTAACTTCCGAAACAGTTTCACATATATCCCGGAACTACCCTAGCGTTGATTTGCCTTAAGTGTGTGACCCTACGGGTTCGAGAATACGCGGACATGATCTCCATCAATAATCAACAGCGGGATCTGGAAATCCATATTGACTCCCACACACTCATCGATGATCATATCGGATGAACCACGATGTCAGGATTCAAGCAATCCCGTATTTGTATTCCCTTCGTCACACGATATTTTACTCGCCCGAGATTCGATCGTCGGTATCGGCATACCTAGTTCAATCTCGTTCTCAGCAAGTACTTTACTCGTTCTGTAATCCAATATCACTTTGTGATTAACTCCTTAACCACGTGCTTGTAAGCGGTGTTGATATCGATTACCGAGTGGGCCCGAAGTATATCTCTCCGACTCGGGAGGGACAAATTCCATCTCGATACATACAACCCAACAAGTACTTTCCGATCACCTGAGAGACACCTTTATGATCACCCTCACATAGAATGACGTTTGATGACCTCAAAGCTTTCTTCCAATACCAGGGAGTTGTATTATCTCATGGTCTAAGGAATACAATACTTGACATAGGAAAAAGCTTCACAAAGATGAGCACGATGACACGATCTAATTGCTCTGCTTTATTTGGGTCTGTCCATCACATCATTCTCCTAATGATATGATCTCATTATTAATTGACAACTCATGTCTATGGCTAGGAAACCTTAACCATCATTAATCAATGAGCTAGTCCATAGAGGCGTACTAGGGACACGGTGTTGTTCATAAACCACACAAGTATTAAAGTTTCCGCTTAATACAATTCTAGCATAGAATATAAACATTATCATGAATAAGAATTATAATAATAACATCTTTATTATTGCCTCTAGGGCATAATTCCAACAATTCCTTGGATATAGTCCCCTTCATAAAGGAGTCAAATGTCTTGATGTCTCCACTGGCCGTGTTTATATATCCCGTGATATTGTTTTTGATGAAAATATCTTTCCCTTTGCAGCCCTTCATCCCAATGCCGGTGCTCTTCTCAAGAAAGAAATTCTCTTGTTACCCACATCTCCACCTAGTGAGGGTGCTCAAAATATTGATGATCACATGCTTAATACTCTTGTGCCTGTTATTGCTCCTGTTTATGTTACTCCACAGGATTCTGCGCATGGTGGTGAAAATTTCGTCCAAAACGGAGCTCCTGATCAACCGGAATCATTGAATGAATTTTCTGCAGAAACAACTGACGCTAACACGGAATCCGAAGTTGATTCCGACGATTTGTCCCTGATGGCTGGCGTGTAGTTGGTGATGATGATTATAACCAGTCAGTTGGGAACCCCAAGCGGAAGGTGTGATGAGCACAGCAACAAGTTTTTCCCTCAGTTAGAAACCAAGGTTTATCGATCGAAGAAGAAAAAGCCAATACGACTGAAGGTGATGCTTGCAAGCTTCGCGACAGCTCCGGACAATTTATATGGCGCCTCGTCCAAGCTTTGCTTTGCGAGCAGCAACGTGGGTCGACCAGACTTGGCTCGGCCTGCCAGTTGTACAAGGTCGTAGTGGCCACCTGAGTGCTCACCTGCACACAACACAACCAAGTACTTTGTTCCCAACTGACGATGAGGTTGTCAATCTCACCGGTTTGCTTGAAACAAAGGGTATGAGCGTATCGAGTGGAAAACAGTAGAAGTATGCGAGTAAAGTAAACAGTGCGAGTAAAGTAAACAGGTGATAGCAATATGATGGAAATAGGACTGGGGTCCACAGTTCACTAGTGGTGTTTCTCCATAAGATAAATAACACATGCTGGGTAAACAAATTACAGTTGGGCAATTGATAGAATAAAGATAACATGATATGTCAAGAAGATCACTATGCGATTTACTCTGGGCATTACAATAAAATACATAGACCGCCATCCAACTGCATCTATGACTAATAATCCACTCCCGGGGATATCATCCGAACACCCCATGAGTATTAAGTTGCGAACAACAGATAATTGCATTAAGCAAAGTGTGTAATGTAAACAAAGCATATGCCCTCGAGCATATGAATGTTGTTTTCTCCCTAGTGGCAACAACACATCTACAACCTTAGAGGTTTCTGTCACTCCCCCAGATTAAATAGAGGCATGAACCCAACTATCGAGCATAAATACCCCCTCTTGGAGTTACTAGCACCTACTTGGCCAAGATAGCTACTAACAACGGAGAGCATGCAAGATCATAAACAACATAGAGATAACATAAGATAAATTTCAGTATAGCAACTCAATCATAACACCAATATTCATCGGATCCCAACAAACTAAACATGTAGAATTACATAACGGTGATCTCAATCATGTAGGGCAGCTCATGAGATCTAAACATGAAGCACATGGTGGAGAGGACAACCATCTAGCTACTGCTATGGACCCATAGTCCAAGGTAGACTACTCACTCATCGCTCCAGAGGCAAGCATGGCGATGAAGAAGACCTCCGGTGGTAATTCCCCTCTCCGGCAGGGTGCCGGGAAGAGCTTCTGGACCCTCCCGATCTCGGGTCGACGACGGCGGCGGATCGCGGTGTGTTTCTAGAAAATTGATTGGGTACTTAGGTTTTTCCCGTCAGGGGGTCTTTATAGGCGAAGGGGCATCGTCAGAAGTGGACCGAGGCGGCCTCACACATAGGGGGCGCGGCCAGGGGCTGGGCCGCGCCGCCCTAGTGTGAGGGCCCCTCGTGGCCCCACTCCATCTCCTCTTCGGTTCTCTGGAAGCTCCGTGAAATATCTGGACGACTGGCTTTGGTTTCGTCCAATTCCGAGAATATTTCCTGTGTAACTTTTCTGAAACACAAAAACAGCAGAAAACAGGGAGCTGGCACTGTGGCAACTTGTTAATAGGTTAGTTCCGGAAAATGCATAAAAGTGCCACTAAGTGTAACGAAACATTAGGCAAATGGTGTAAAAACAAGCATGGAGCATCAAAAATTATGGATACGTTGGAGAAGTATCAGCATCCCCAAGCTTAACTCCTGCTCGTCCTCGAGTAGGTAAGTGATAACAAAAGAAATAATTTTTGAGGTGACATGCACCTACACAATCTTAATCATATATGTAAGCATTGTGAGCTGGGATCAAAAGAACTTAAAACATGGGCATGAAAGATATGATCTTGATAGAAGAAACTTAGCAACCATGTTATAAACATGAAAATGAACACAAACAAAAGATCATGAAAATGAAACAATGAAAGTCAAACATGTGTTCAAATCATAAGGAAAAACATACAAATGGTTTTCAGCTTGTCCTTCATAAAGAGCAAAACATAAATGCATAGGACACCTTCAAGTTTAAGAGGGCGACTAGATACAAATAATTTGAGAACAAGTGAAACCAACAATATGAATCAATCAATGAAAACTTTGGGACAATGCACATTATACTAAGCATGACAACTATGCTCTCTTAATGGTGCATAAAGATAGAAGGTGGTGACTCAACATAAAAGTAAAAGAAAGGCCCTTCGCGGAGGGAAGCAGTGATTGCAAGTTTTATAACCTTCAAAAATTATGGTACTTACCGGCTTTGAGCTCTCATTGCCCCCATCATAAGCATCTTGAATGGTTAAAGTTAATGCGAGAACAATTATGATGCATATGCTTGATAAATCATAAGTCAAAAACCTCGTGTCCCGTGAATACGAGTACCCAAACCTCATGCTACTTTACTTAGAGTCCCAAGCAAGGCTCTTGTCATTGTAAGTATATATGTATCATCGAGAACCGCCAACGGGGTACCTCCGTGCCCGATGACATGGAACAAGCCCACATCAAAATGATAGGACAAGCAGACAATGAACACCTCGACATCTCTTTTATTTACCATTTGTTTAGCTTTTTATTTTGAGATGCGTCGTCGAATGTCCACTATGGGTATGCTGCAAATTTCCACCATGAATTATGCATGGCTTAGATTGGCGGCCCAGGCGTTTCCCTAACACATATACAAACTCCATGATCCCCGCAAGATTCCCAATTCATTTCACACCGCGGGCATCCATAAACAAAAGATCATGATATCAACTCAAATAAGAAGTGCAATGTTGAAAGCTTGCCCATGACGGCATGGCTGGGCTAGTCTCCAACTTACAACTTGCAAGAATAACAACTCAACATAAGAGACCACAATGTCAAATTTTTAAGAGCGAGAAAAAGTAAAGTGTGCCTTCCGGTTCGTGAGAGCTTTACTGACCAATTTTCGCATAACACTGGTAAGAGTTTAATTTGAAGAGAAAATAAAAGCAAGTCAAATTTACTTGGAATAGCAAATTGCTAGTAGGTATGTATGGTGGACACTTTGGCAAACTTGGTTTTTAGGAGTTGGATGCACGAGTAGAGCTCATACTCAGTACAAGGCGAGGGCTAGCAAAAGACTGGGAGCGACCAACTAAGAGAGCAATAATGGCCATAATCATGCAAAGCGACAAAGCGACATTAAAAGAAGCATAAGATGGCATCAAAAGTCAAAAACTAAATGATCATAAAGGCTATTGGCGACTTTGTAAGAGTCTAACATGTGTGAGCATGCGCCAAGTCAACCCAAATAAAGCATCAAGGAGAAAACCAAAATAATGCTTCCAAACAATAAAAACAACGCATGATTTTTTTCAAAGGCTCATTAAGCAATCTCAGTTATTTGAGACAAGTCATGCTACAGAAAAACCACTAAGAATACTATCAAAAATACATCAAGCATGACATGAAAAAGCCTAAGCCGCAGTCTACACAAGCTCCTTCTTGTACCACTATTTTGCATAAAGCTTTTTCTCTTTTCCAACACCATTCGAACTTTTTAATCCAACTCTTTTGAGGAAAACCAACATGGTCCAGAGGCAAAAATACACCTTGATCAGTAAATATAAGAAGATCTAAACGCAAATCAAGGCGAAAACGAAAACCAAAAGCAGTAGCAGAAAAAGAAAAACACTCGGTTTTTGATAAGAGTGAAAACTAGAGCGTTCTTGGCAAATGAAAAGCAAGGCAACTTCTCCAAAAGAAATTTGTTGGGGTCCAAACATTTATTACAGCAAACAAAACTAAACTAATAATGAAAACTAAAACAACTGACGCTCCAAGAAAAACGCATAGTGCATGAAGCAATAAAAATATAGTGTCTTGAAAGGTGACCTGATTTTTGCCGATGAAGAAGGGGTGCTTCGGGGGCATCCCCAAGCTTTGACGCTTGTACTTCTTGGATATTTCTTGGGGTGATGCATGGGCATCCCCAAGCTTGAGCTTTTGTCCATTCTTCAACACATCTCATCATTCTCCAATCCCTACACTTGAAAACTTTCTTCATACAAAACTAAACACAAATCTATTAGCAACATTAGTGTAAGCATAATATAGAATCAACCTCTTTTGCTTCAGGTTTCAACCCAAAACCACCACATATAAAGTATATACTACTGTAGCAACTTCCCCAAAAGTTCCGTGATCAAAAGAACTAAAAAAGAAAGCGATAAAGCGGCAAACACAAATATTGGCAGAAATCTGTCAAAACAGAACAGCTGACAAAGGTCGAATTTTTAAGGGGTTTTCTGTTGCTCAAATCAAAAAGTGTTAAACTAATAAAAGTTTGGATATAACCTGGGGCATATGCACAAGAAATCGCAGGTCCAAAAGATATACATAGAATTTTTACAAATTTTTACGGTGCAGCACCAAAAACAGTTTCAGGACAGCAACATCCCCAAATCTTTACCTCACTCAAATTAGAGGCTTCTCTTGGCACAACAATGAAATAAAAATGATAAGGAGAGGTCATTACAGTAGTAATGACTTCCAAGACTCAAATAAAAGAAAAAGTACTGAAAATAAAATATTGGGTTATCTCCCAAGAGTGCTTTTCTTTAACGCCTTTGAGCTAGACGCAGAAAATTGCGAATCAAGTAATATCAAGTGATGAATTAAGATCCATTGTTGGAACAAAGAAATGAATTCTGTCCAAATGAGGTTTTGAGTACCCCTTGTAGTCACGCCTTGGTACACTATTTTCATCAAAAAGATTTTCAGGACAAATCCAACTAAAATTATTTTCTAAGGCATCATGAATTCCTGCAAGTTTACAAGGTATTGATATTCTAGGATCTTCATTGGGTGTACCAACAACCGCTACAGGTGAGCCAAGCTTATTAAATTTCTTAAAAACTGTTCTAGCCTGATTGGCAACATCTTTAAATTCTAAGCGCAAAGTTTCCAAAATGAAAGCCTTCTTTTCAGGATCTTCAATTTCATGAAGCTTAAGGAACATGTATTGCAAAAAGGGATTAAGGTTAGCAAACCTAGCTTCTAACATGTGAACTAAATAAGCATAAGCAACTTCAATACTAGGAGCAAGCTCAACCAAAGGCTTTTCCTCAACTTCTTTATGCATACTAATGTGATTAAAGAACTCCTCAATGTTATCTTTCCCAATAATTGAACCACTACCTACTGAGAGGTCCTCCAAAACATACTTAGGGAATAACATGATGAACTAAAAGCAAGTAGATAAAATCAACTATAAAGTAAACTAAATTTTTTGTGTTTTTTTATATAAAACAATGCAAGTAAAAATAAATAAAGTAAAGCAAAACTTAAAACAAAGTAAAAGATGTGCGTGCGAAAAACTCCCCTTGCAGAGGTCTTCTTTTTCCTCCCCGGCAACGGCGCCAGAAAAGGACTTGATGACTAGCGTGTAGTTGATGATGATGATTATAACCAGTCAGTTGGGAACCCCAAGCGGAAGGTGTGATGAGCACAGCAGCAAGTTTTTCCCTCAGTTAGAAACCAAGGTTTATCGATCGAAGAAGAAAAAGCCAATACGACTGAAGGTGATGCTTGCAAGCTTCGCGACAGCTCCGGACAATTTATATGGCGCCTCGTCCAAGCTTTGCTTTGCGAGCAGCAACGTCGAACCTGCACACAACACAACCAAGTACTTTGTTCCCAACTTACGATGAGGTTGTCAATCTCACCGGTTTGCTTGAAACAAAGGGTATGAGCGTATCGAGTGGAAAACAGTAGAAGTATGCGAGTAAAGTAAACAGTGCGAGTAAAGTAAACAGGTGATAGCAATATGATGGAAATAGGACCGGGGTCCACAGTTCACTAGTGGTGTCTCTCCATAAGATAAATAACACATGCTGGGTAAACAAATTACAGTTGGGCAATTGATAGAATAAAGATAACGTGATATGTCAAGAAGATCACTATGCGATTTACTCTGGCATTACAACAAAATACATAGACCGCCATCCAACTGCATCTATGACTAATAATCCACTCCCGGGGATATCATCCGAACACCCCATGAGTATTAAGTTGCGAACAACAGATAATTGCATTAAGCAAAGTGTGTAATGTAAACAAAGCATATGCCCTCGAGCATATGAATGTTGTTTTCTCCCTAGTGGCAACATCACATCTACAACCTTAGAGATTTCTGTCACTCCCCCAGATTAAATAGAGGCATAAACCCAACTATCGAGCATAAATACCCCCTCTTGGAGTTACTAGTAACTACTCAGCCAAGATAGCTACTAACAACGGAGAGCATGCAAGATCATAAACAACATAGAGATAACATAAGATAAATTCACTACAACAACAACCCCCGTACTGCAACACATACCTGGCAACGCTGAAAATATTTGTTCAAAAAGTTTATGATAGATACAGATGCATGCGTTGCAGGCGAGATCCGTTATCCAACGATATAGAATATTATGAGCCCAGCCCACTAAACATGATTCCGTTTTCCTTAACCTGCCAGCCACGAACGCACTCCCGCACCTAGAGTCCCACGCCTCGCCTCCCCAAAACCTAGCCGCCTCCATCCTCTTTCCTAGGGTGTCTCTCCTCCATTGGCGAGCAGGGACTCCCTCGCCAGCGATTATTGGCGGCTGGTGATGCAGCTCGCGGTGACACCTCCAAATACTCGCCTCCTACCATGAGATCTTCTTACTCCGTGGAACGCTCAGGCAGCCAAGATGGCGGACAATGATTGACACGGAGGTTTGCGGAGGAGATGCAGCGCCACGTCGCAGAAAAAGAGGCGTAGCGATGCAAGGGCACTACAGAGGTTGGAGCTCTAGGTGCAATTTATCTTTTTGCCCTGTCAGATTTCTCCCTCCTTCCTCGTGGCTTCACCGGTGTTGACAATTTCTTTATGAATTCTGTGCATCCTTTAAAAGTGTGATGGCGGACAGCAGCGCATGCGAGGAAATGGCACGATATGCAGCAACAAGAAGGCTCAAGCGCACAGGTTTGTCAACAGTATCATCCAGCAGCAGGACGACTTGCAGGTATGCATTTATTCCCGTTTGGGAATTTATATCATGTCTAATACTGCCCCTTCTCATGGGATCTTTCAAATTAAATCTTTGCTTACAGAAGTCAGTTTATTTTTTCTGCAGAGTATTAATATTTTAAGGCTCATGGTAAATATGCTAAGGAAAGTTATCTGTTGAATGGTATGAGTTGAATTCAGGCCATTACTTTCAAGGAATGCCTACTAAGGACACGCCTGCTACAACTGTTTGTCTTGATTTAAGATGCAATAGACAAAAATGCAAATGGGTGTTCAATTCCTTTCATCTGTTCCAAGGGTACTGGAGAAGATCAGTCAGAGGTATCTGCTTTTTTCTGTTTTGCAGTTCATTATAGCAAATTTATTTTCTTATCCTGGTCTCCCATAGTGAGAGTGGATTTGCTACACACCTTGGTACGTACACACCTATGCATCACCGTTGGATCTTGCATAGGACCGTTGGATTCTTCCGGTCACTAACAGCTAACAGACGGCGACTACACGGCATGCATGCGTGGAAGTGAGATTGAAGATATAATAAAAAAAATAAAAGATACTCAAAGTCTTGTCGCTAAGTGCATTGTCGTTGCAACTATTGCAATCTCAAAGAAAGATTCGATTCCACCCGGGATGATAAACGGGCTCAACCAAAAATAAATGTCGCTAATTAGCAACTGGTAGCAGAAAACAGGTAATTAGCACTGTTAATAGCATTAGGACAGCACAAATTTTGTTTCAGATCAGGCCAATTCAAATAAACTGAAACCACTGAAATCAGCTCATATAAGCAAATCGAAACAAGTATCTCGCTGGCACAGCTAGTTGGGAAATAGAATTGGAAAAAATTAGAAGAGAAAAAGTAAACTAAAAAACAAATCGATGTCAATCTCATTGGGGCACTGCATCTGCACACGTCTGGGAAGATTGGAGCTAGATTAGAGGCGCTCGGGGCACTGCATCTGGGAAGATTGGAGTTAGCTGCGAAGTCGCGCGCTGGACGCCGACGCTGCACTCTCGGACGAATTGAACCAGGCCGCCTCGCTCGCTGGACCAATGCGGCCGCCGCAGACAGTCGGCATGCTGTGCCCCCGACCTCGTCGCAGGGAGATCACGGCGTGCGCCGAGCCAGTCACATGTAAATCCTCGAGCAACCAGACCTGCCGGGAGGATGAGGACAGCGGCAGCTCCTGGGAAGGCCGGCGGCCGGTGGGGCAGAGGTAAGGAGTCGGGAGCATGCTCGCCGCCGCGTGCTCGCGCTCGAGCCGCCCAGCCGCCGCCTAGCCTCCAAGGCCCCGCACGTGTGTTCGCATCAGCCTAACGTCGATGAGCTCGCTGGCCGCGTCTCGTCACTTCTCCCGGACATCGCCACCGGTGGGCGACGAGCGACCCACGCTGCCGCCCCAGTGCACCTCGAGCAGCCATAGGAGGTGCCGTCGATGCCGACATCTGGCGCAGTCCCTAGCTCGCCGTCGCCGGGGGAGGCGAGGACGGACGCCCCGACCCCACTTCAGGTGACGCCGGCGCCACCCCAGTCCTGCTCTCGTACGCGGGGAGCTGGAGTCCAGCAAGTACAGGAGACGGCGCCGCCCCGCCTCGAGCCGCCAAGCTGCCTCCCCGCGTGCTGGCGCCGCCCCCACCTCGAGCTCCACCTCTCCGACCTCGTGTCACTGCGCTCTCCCGGCGGCGGCGGCTCCTGGGAAGGCCGGAGGGTTCGGGCCAGAGGAGGAGAGAGGTGGAGGACGGCGTCTCGAGCTCTCAGGAGATGGTCTGCGGTGTCTTTGGGTAAGGTTGTGAAGAAGAGAGAGAGAGAGAGAGTGGAGTGCGGTAGTGGGTAGGGTGGATGGATGGATATATTTGACGACGTTAGACAGGTGTTGGTTTCTAATGCGGTGTGTAGCTACCACGGTGTGTATAGTTTTGTTTTTGGTGTACGTAATACTATTTCTTGGGAGAGAACCTGTCAAGGCTGTTGATAACGATTGTATATACCATAAGGGAATTGATGATATCCCGCTGAAGGTATGCTTCCGTTATGCAAGCACAAGTTGTTCCAGTTCCTATTTTAAATTTTACTGAAGTTTTGCATATTTCCAGCATAGACTTTTATGTATATGGTTTAACTGGTGCATGCTATTACTGAAATATTCTGTTTAACTGCTGCTAATTTTGGTCGGTGGCGGCACATACAGAATCTGCCGTATAACACTGAACATCAATACTTTAAGTGGAACTTGTTAATTCCTTCTCACAATAAATTCCTCCCTCATGTTACTTGAACAACTACAAGTTTTCAAGAGCTACCACACTTGTGATAAGATTTAGATTCATATTTTATTTTATTTTGGACGGGCGGTATAGTTAATTAAAGAATTTTAATATTCTGTTTGATTGATTTGTTCAGATTCCGCCGTGGTTATTTCTTCTCTAAAGTTCCATTTTTATTTTCATCCGTGTGGTAACCACAACGACTTGGGGTCTGATGAGCTAAATCAAAAGGATTGTGCAAACATGTCTTGTGTGCTGAATTAGCTGTTGCACAACACCAAGGTTAGTATAATGCAAATTTTTAAGCAAGTTAATTCACTACACGCCTTCACTATCTTCTGCCACATTATAATACTGAAAAGAAAAAGTTTTGTACGTGCAGGATCCATACATCAGAAGACTTTGCTATGTCAGATATCAGCTACGAAGGCACAATATTAGGACGGATGTATATAGGACTAGGTGGAATATCATATTTTGATGCAAACTTGTAATATGTACTCTTCAGACAATTTTCATGTATGAATGATGATTCTGATAATAAATATTAAATTTTTGTCACTAAATGCATTCATATTCTACGGTTTGTGTGATGTGGTCTGTCATGTATGAATTATGTTCTTATGTTGAGAAAAATCTACCGTAGCGATCAAACCAGCGGGTCTAGAAAATGGTATTTTTCCCATTTGTACAGGATGACTCTACCAACGCATACATCTGTTGCCGAAAATCTGTAGCTATTTCGCAACGATTATCCTATTGGTTACCAACGCATGTATAACCGTTGCCTTGTATCTTTGCAACGCCCAAAAACGCAACGCATTTTTATCCGTTGGTAAAGTTCATAGCAACGCTTATATAGAGATTTAGCTACGCATAGCTGCGTTGCTGTAGTGGGGTGTCTATTGTAGTGATTTCAGTATAGCAACTCAATCATAACACCAATATTCATTGGATCCCAACAAACCAAACATGTAGAAATACATAACGGTGATCTCGATCATGTAGGGCAGCTCATGAGATCTAAACATGAAGCACATGGTGGAGAGGACAACCATCTAGCTACTGCTATGGACCCATAGTCCAAGGTAGACTACTCACTCATCGCTCCGGAGGCAAGCATGGCGATGAAGAATACCTCCTGTGGCGATTCCCCTCTCCGGCAGGGTGCCGGGAAGAGCTTCTTGACCCTCCCGATCTCGGGTCGACGACGGCGGCGGATCGCGATGTGTTTCTAGAAAATTGATCGGGTACTTAGGTTTTTCCCGTCGGGGGGTCTTTATAGGCGAAGGGGCATCGTCAGAAGTGGACCGAGGTGGCCTCACACATAGGGGGCCCGGCCAGGGGCTGGGCCGCGCCGCCTTGGTGTGAGGGCCCCTCCTGGCCCCACTCCGTCTCCTCTTCGGTTCTCTGGAAGCTCCGTGAAATATCTGGACGACTGGCTTTGGTTTCGTCCAATTCTGAGAATATTTCCTGTGTAACTTTTCTGAAACACAAAAACAGCAGAAAACAGGGAACTGGCACTGTGGCAACTTGTTAATAGGTAAGTTCCGGAAAATGCATAAAAGTGCCACGAAGTGTAACGAAACATTAGGCAAATGGTGTAAAAACAAGCATGGAGCATCAAAAATTATGGATACGTTGGAGACGTATCAGTCCCCTGCTGTCTCCGATCCCGAGGGGGATTCTGCCACAGGCGCCTCGGTCCCGCCGTTTCCCTCCCAGTCGCCGACAGCCTCTGCCACAGAGGACTGCTCCGCCAACCTACCCCCTCCACGTGGCGCGTCCTCGCCGTCTCCCGCCCGAATGCCGACCGGAGCTGCAGCGGGTCCGGCTCGCTCCTGTCTCCTGCCGCCGCGTGGCGGCCCCACACCCGCACCTGCGCCTGATTCGCCTGCGCCCGCCTCGCCTGCGCCTGCTTCGCGCGCTGCTGCAGTTACTGCTCCTGCTGCTGACACTGCAGATCCTCCAGGTGCTGGATCTTCTGCGCCGGTTTCCTCTGTGGTTCCCCCTGCTGCACCTCGCACACATCTGCAAAAAGGTATCCGCCAGCCTAAACAGTATACTGACGGCACTGTTCGCTATGGTTTAACTGTGTCTACAGGTGAACCACGAAACTTGTCTGCTGCTCTCTCTGATCAAAATTGGCGCTCTGCTATGCAAGAAGAATATGATGCTCTCATGACAAACAAAACTTGGACTCTTGTTCCACCTAGTCCTCACAAAAACATAATTGACTACAAGTGGGTTTACCGTGTCAAGCACCGAGCTGATGGTACTATTGATCATTACAAAGCCCGGCTAGTTGCAAAAGGGTTTAAACAAAGGTATGGCATTGATTATGAAGACACCTTTAGCCCAGTTGTTAAGATTGCTACCATCAGAATTGTTCTCTCTCTTGTTGTTTCTCGCAATTGGAGTCTTCGGCAGCTAGATGTCAAGAACGTGTTTCTTCATGGTGTTCTGGAAGAGGAAGTATATATGAAGCAACCACCAGGTTTTGAGGATCCCAGTGCTCCAAAATACATTTGTCGACTTGTTAAAGCTCTATATGGTATTAAGCAAGCTCCTCGGGCATGGTACTCTCGTCTTAGTACTAAACTTCAGGATTTTGGCCCCTCTCAGGCTGATACTTCTCTGTTCCTTTAAGACAAGTCTGGTATCATCATTTTTGTTCTGATATATGTTGATGACATCATTGTTACTAGCTCATCGGATTGTGCAGTTTCTGCTCTACGCAAGGATCTCAATGTCCACTTTGCTATCAAGGATTTGGGGCCCCTTCATTTTTTCCTTGGTATTGAAGTTAAACGCACCTCTGATGGTCTTCTGCTTACTCAAGAAAAATATGCAAATGATCTTATTTCTAAAGTTGGTATGATTGGATGCAAAGCTGCACCTACTCCTCTTTCCTCGTCCGAGCCATTGTCCCTTCATGAAGGTACTCCTCTCGGATCTGATGACAGTACTCAATACAGAAGCATTGTTTGGGCTCTCCAGTATCTCACTCTTACTCGCCCAGATTTGGCATTCTCGGTTAATAAGGTTTGTCAGTATTTGCATACACCCACTACTGCTCATTGGACTGCAGTCAAATGCATTCTGCGCTATGTGATACGTCTCAAATGTATCTATAATTTTTGATGCTCCATGCTTGTTTTTACACCATTTGCCTTGTGTTTCGTTACACTTTGTGGCGTTTTTATGCGATTTCCGGAACTAACCTATTGACAAGATGCCAAAGTGCCAGTTCCCTATTTTCTGCTATTTTTGTGTTTCAGAAAAGCTACACAGGAAATATTCTCGGAATTGGACGAAACAAATTCCAGAAGTCTTATTTTTCCCGGACGAAGGACGAGGACCGAAAGAGAGCCGGAGGGGGGCCAGGGGCCAGCCTCACACCAGGGCGGCGCGGCCCAGCCCCTGGCCGCGCCCCCTATGTGTGAGGAGCCCCTGGCAGCCCCCTGACGATGCCCCTTCGCCTATATAGAGCCTCGGGACGGAAAACCCTAAAAAAGTCGGCAATTTTCCAGAAACAGTTCCGCAGCTCCGCCGCCACCGCCGACGAATTTCGAGGGACAGAAGTCTCTGTTCCGGTACCCTGTCGGGACGGGGAAGTGCCCTCGGAGCCATCTTCATCGGTCTCCATCGCCGTCTCCGCTGTCTCCATTGACCTCACCGCCATCTCCATCAACCTTGCTGTCTCCTATGATGAGGAGGGAGTAGTTCTCCCCCGGGGCTGAGGGCTCTATCGGTAGCTATGTGGTTCACCTCTCTCTCCCATGATGTGATCTTTATGTGATCGTGAGCTTTGTATCTAGTTGAATTGGTAGATGTTATTATTCAGATATTATGCTACTCCTATGCTTCATTATTATACTCTCCGGAGATACCTCGTATCATGGTGTAAAGGTGACTAGTGTGTGCATCATGTGTATCTTTTTGGTTAATGTCTCTATGAATTGTTGGTGTTTGTTGGAACCATCTAGTGCGTTCACGGTGATAGTGTGGGACAATCTAGTTTGGGTACATATGGACTTTGAGGAGTGCTTCGTAGCCCTACGCATGATTAGTGTATGTTTTCCATTGGAGAATCGTTTTGAGTTGCATATTGATAATAGTATCTATTGGTTCAATTATGTTATATTTGTTGGGAGCGTGTCCACTAGTGAAAGTATGATCCCTAGGCCTTGTTTCCAAGCTTTGCACACCGTTCACTTACTGTTTTGTTACATGTTTGCTCGCAGTGATATTTATTTCAGATCACATTTGCTACTTATAATCATCACTACTACTTGTATTTCACTATCTCTTCGCCGAACTAGTGCACCTATACATCTGACAAGTGTATTAGGTGTGTTGGGGACACAAGAGGCTTTCTGTATCGTAATTGCAGGGTTGCTTGAGAGGGATAGCTTTGACCTCTTTCTCCCTGAGTTCGATAAACCTTGGGTGATCCACTTAAGGGAAATTTGCTGCTGTTCTACAAACCTCTGCACTTGGAGGCCCAACACTGTCTACAAGAACAGACGCGTGCGTAGACATCAAGCTCTTTTCTAGCGCCGTTGCCGGGGAGGTAAGGTAAAAGGTACTCGCATCCTCCTGTGTGAGTACTCGGAGTTATTTCCTTTAGATTCTGCAATTATGTCTTTTTGTTTCTTGTTTTTATTTTCACTAGTTAGGCTTAATGGAAACTAAAGAGTTCTTTAGTCTTTTTTCTGAGTTTAGATTTGAAGAGAAAATTGAAAAACCTTTGGAGCTTATTTCGCATAGCAATGTTATTAGTACGAATGCTTTGAATCCCGTTATTGCTAATGCTATGTAAAAGTCTAAGCTTGGGGAAGCTGGTTTTGTTAAGCATGACATTTTTAGTCCCCCAGCTTTAGTGGAGAAAGTTTGCTCTGATGATATTTTATCTCCCATATGTGATGTTTCTAATGATGCTTGTGCTCCTTATCCTTTTAAAATACCTGCGAAGATTGTTGAACGTGTTAGGGATAACTGCTATTTAGGAGATGGAACTGTCCATCCTGGTGATCATTTGCTCTTTATACATGAATTATGCGAGTTATTCCAGTGTGCAGGTATTTCAATGAACCAAGTTAAGAAGAAGCTATTCTCTTTTTCACTGAAAGGCAGAGCTGAGGAATGGTATAAAACATTGAAGGATGGTCGATCTATTGACTGGGAGGAAATTGAACCTCTCTTTTATTCCAAATTCTATCCTTCTAGTCAAGTTTATAAAGATAGGAATTACATTTATAATTTTCATCCGCATGAGGGAGAAAGTATTGCCCAAGCTTGGGGAAGATTAAAGTTACTAATGCATAAATGTCCTATTCATGATCTTCCCCGTAATATTGTTATTAATAATTTTTATGCAAGGCTTTCAGGATATTACAAGGACTATCTAGATGCATACTCTGATGGGTCTTTCACAAGCAAGGATGTCGACACCAAGTGGGATCTGCTTGAAACAATTCAAAACAATATTGAAGGTTGGGATAGCGACAAAGGTAAAGTATCAGGTATGAATTACGAGTTTGATTGCATTAAGTCTTTCGCTGAAACTGCTGATTTTCAAGAGCTTAGTGCTAAGTATGGTCTTGATCCTCAAATTATGATTGATTGCTTTAAAACCTTTGCTTCCCATATTAATGTTCCTAAAGGAAATGGGGACGTGTATCATGAACCTTTTAAGGACACTTGCATAGAAAGTGATATTGTTATTGATGATTGCAATAAACATGCTCAAACTTCTAAAAGTCCTATTTCTTATAAGCATGTTAATTTTTGTGGAATACATAGACCTTGTGAACAGAGTCACAATAAGGAAGATTATTGCATCACCCACGGGAATGAAGAAACCAATACGTGGCTTAGGGATCTAGATGTGATTGGTAAAAGGGTTTGTGAGCTTTATCCTTTTCTTCATGAACTTTGCGGTAAAAAGGGTCACTTTAATTTTCAATGCCCAATTAATCAAGTGAGTACCGCAGATTTGTATTGTGATGATAAGATTACTTTCAATCAGTATGATGAGCTCACTTTGTTTTTGAATTGTGAAGAGATATCTAGACAGATTTCTTTGGTTGATATGAGAGATGTTGATATTAATAGCATCCTTCGTGGTTGTCGTCTCTATTGTGCTAAAGATTGCCTCGCAAATACTTACTTACAAGATCTTATAAAACATGATGTTTTGCCAAGCTATGACAAGACTAATAGATGTTTCGATCTTATTAATAGAGAGGAGGAATCCTCCAAAGTTTCTTCTATTGTTCCTGTCAGCAAACCAGATTATGTGGAGAAGACGCCTTTCTCTCCTAGAGAATATGTGGAGAAGATGCCCTTCAAGTCTCTCCCTCCTAAAGGAGAGAGTAAGAAGAGTATGAAGAAGAAGAAGAAGATGAGTAAAAGGCGAGAGGACATGGTATCTTCCCCTAAGCGTTATGATCCTGCTATAGATTATGATAATTCTGATTGGGATGATGTTCCCATGCCTGTTACCTATGTGAGTGATCATGATTGGGAAAAGCACTCTACTTTTGATATTGAAAATCTTTTTGGTACCAACTCTAAGGTTAATAATTGTTGTACCATTAGCACTATCCATGTTCCTTCTTATGATGATATGTTTGATGAGTATGCTTTGCAAAATAGTTGTTCTCTAGCTTGTGATGATACTAAACCTCTAGTTTATGATGGTTACGATGATGGGTATAATATT
Organism: Dactylis glomerata; assembly: GCA_007115705.1. NCBI lineage: Eukaryota > Viridiplantae > Streptophyta > Magnoliopsida > Poales > Poaceae > Dactylis > Dactylis glomerata. The sequence goes on along the minus strand of QXEO01000037.1, from coordinate 344,207 downwards.
TTCAGTTCACCTACTTTTGAGGAGAAAATTAGTTATGATTACAATATGCCTCCTGTTTTTGATGATTATGGTGATGAGAATAATTATTCTGTTGAATCTGCTCCTACTACGATTGTTCATGTGGGGAGTATTAATTCTTTTATGCATGTGGCTCATGATAGAGATGCTTTATGTGATAGTTATATTGTTAGTTCTATTCATGATGCTACTGAAACTTATTATGAGAGAGGGAAACATGGTTTGATGGATCTCAACAATATTGAGTTTCCCATCTTTATGTTGCAATTCTTGAAGTTATACTTGTTTTGCCTTCCTATGCTTTTTGCTTTGCGCTTTCATGACTTGTCTCTCTACAAGACTATTTTTCATAGGAAGTGGTTTAGATTTAAATGTCTTTCACATTTTCTTTTTGATGCTCTCTATTGCTTTAAGTTCCTATATGGCGCCTTTGCCTCAAGCTCTTATATGGCGCCCACATGAGCATCTTTGCAAATTACTGCGCCTAGCTCAAAGGCGTTAAAGAAAAGCACTCTTGGGAGATAACCCATTGTTTTATTTTCAGTACTTTTTCTTTTATTTGAGTCTTGGAAGTTATTAATACTGTAATAACCTCTCCTTATCCTTTTTATTTCGTTGTTGTGCCAAGAGAAGCCTCTAATTTGAGCGAGGTAAGATTTGGGGATGTTGCTGTCCTGAAACTGTTTTTGGTGCTGCACCGTAAAAATTCATGAAAATTCTCTGTATATCTTTTGGACCTGCGATTTCTTGTGCATATGCCCCAGGTTATATCCAAACTTTCATTAGTTGAACACTTTTTGATTTGAGCAACAGAAAACCCTCTAAAAATTCGACCTTTGTCAGCTGTTCTGTTTTGACAGATTTCTGCCAATATTTGTGTTTGCCGCTTTATCGCTTTCTTTTTTAGTTCTTTTGATCACGGAACTTCTGGGGAAGTTGCTACAGTAGTTTATACTTTATATGTGGTGGTTTGAGTTGAAACCTGAAGCAAAAAAGGGTTGATTCATTACTATGCTTACGCTAATGTTGCTAATAGATTTGTGTTTAGTTTTGTATGAAGGAAGTTTTCAAGTGTAGGGACTGGAGAATGATGAGATGAGATGAAGAATGGACAAAAGCTCAAGCTTGGGGATGCTCATGCATCACCCCAAGAATTATCCAAGAAGTACAAGCATCAAAGCTTGGGGATGCCCCCGAGGCACCCCCTTCTTCATCGGCAAAAATCAGGTCACCTTTCAAGACACTATATGTTTATTGCTTCATGCACTATGCGTTTTTCTTGGAGCGTCAGTTGCTTTTGTTTTCAGTTTTGTTTTGCTTTGTTTGCTGCAATAAATGGTTAGATCACATCATGTTTCTTTTGGAGGAGATAAACTCGCTTTTCATTTGCCAAGAACACTCTAGTTTTCACTCTTATCGTTCAATGAGTGTTCTCTTTTTCTGCTACTGCGTTTAGCTTGCATTTTTCGCCTTGATTTTTGTTCAGATCTTGTTATATCTTTGCATCAAGGTGTATTTGGACCTCTGGTATATGTTGGTTTTCCTCAAAAGAGTTTCCTCAAAAAGGTTTGAATGGTGTTGGAAAAGAGAAAAAGTTTCATGCAAAAAAAGGTGGTACAAAAAGGAGCTTGTGTAGACTGCGGCCTAGGCTTTTGCATGCCATGCTTGATTGCGTTTTGATAGTATGCTTAGTGATTTTTGTTGTGGCATGAATTGTCTCAAATGACTGAGATTTCTTAATGAGCCTTTGAAAAAAATCATGCGTTGTTTTTATTATTTGGAAGCATTAATTTGGTTTTCTCCTTTGATGCTTTATTTGGGTTAACTCGGCGCATGCTTACACCATGTTGACTACAAAAATAAGTCACCTATAGCCTCTATGATCATTTAGTTTTTGACTTTTGATGTCATCTTATGCTTTTTTTAATGTTGCTTTGTCGCTTTGCATGATTATGGCCGTTATTGCTCTCTTAGTTGGTCGCTCCCAGTCTTTTGCTAGCCCTCATTTTGTACTAAGTATGAGCTCTACTCGTGCACCCAACTCCCAAAAACCAAGTTTGCCATTGTGTGCACTATAAATTCCTATGCATGGTATTTGCAAGCCATTCCAAGTAAATTTTCATGTGCTACCTTTCAAAAAACCTTCAAAATACTTCTCATTTTGTGACACTGTTTTCAGCTCATGGGGACGTAGTGGTCGGATTTGCTATCTTCCATATTGTCTTATTCCAAAAAGAAAAAAAAGAAAAAAAGAAAGAAAAAAGGCACTCCTCCATGGTATGTGAATGTTGGTGGGCACCCGATGGAATCGGTTAGCCATGGTTTGAGAATGGAAAAAAGGTGGGGAGGAGTGCCAAGTTTTATAAAAGAGCACCAAAGTGCCAATCCCTCTCTCAAAAACTTGCTTACTTTTTGTATGGAAGATAGTAAGAACCCCATTGCCAGTCGTTGACAAAGACAACCACCTCTCAAAACCAAATTTTATCTCTCTGTTTTACAAATGAAAAGCTCTAGCACATGTTTAATCACTGCTTACCTCCGCGAAGGGCCTTTCTTTTACTTTTATGTTGAGTCTCCACCTTCTACCTTTATGCACCGTCTAAGAGAGCATAGTTGTCATTCTGAGTATAATGTGCATTGTCCCAAAGTTTTCATTGATTAATTCATATTGTTGGTTTCACTTGTTCTTAAATTATTTGTATCTAGTCGCCCTCTTAAACTTGAAGGTGTCCTATGCATTTATGTTTTGCTCTCTCATGAAGGACAAGCTGAAAACCATTTACTATGTTTTTCCATATGATTTGAATACACGTTTGACTTTCATTGTTTCATTATTCATGATCTTTTGTTTGTGTTTCTTTTCATGTTATAACATGGTTGCTAAGTTTCTATTATCAAGATTATGTCTTTCATGCCCATGTTTTAAGTTCTTTGATCCCAGCTCTCAATGCTTTACCTATATGATCAAGATTGTGATGGTGCATGTCACCTCAATTTTTTTTTGTTATCACTTACCTACTCGAGGACGAGCAGGAGTTAAGCTTGGGGATGCTGATACGTCTCAAACGTATCTATAAATTTTTATGCTCCATGCTTGTTTTTACACCATTTGCCTTGTGTTTCGTTACACTTCGTGGCGTTTTTATGCGATTTCTGGAACTAACCTATTGACAAGATGCCACAGTGCCAGTTCCCTGTTTTCTGCTGTTTTTATGTTTCAGAAAAGCTACACAGGAAATATTCTCGGAATTAGACGAAACAAGTTCCAGAAGTCTTATTTTTCCCGGACGAAGGACGAGGACCGAAAGAGAGCTGGAGGGGGGCCAGGGGCCAGCCTCACACCAGGGCGGCGCGGCCCAGCCCCTGGCCGCCCCCCCTATGTGTGAGGAGCCCCTGGCAGCCCCCTGACGATGCCCCTTCGCCTATATAAAGCCTCGGGACGGAAAACCCTAAAAAAGTCGGCAATTTTCCAGAAACAGTTCCGCAGCTTCGCCGCCGCCGCCGACGAATTTCGGGGGACAGAAGTCTCTTTGTTTCAGCACCCTGCCGGGACGGGGAAGTGCCCCGGAGCCATCTCCATCGGTCTCCATCACCGTCTCCGCCGTCTCCATCGACCTCACCGCCATCTCCATCAACCTTGCTGTCTCCTATGATGAGGAGGGAGTAGTTCTCCCCCGGGGCTGAGGGCTCTACCGGTAGCTATGTGGTTCACCTCTCTCTCCCATGATGTGATCTTTATGTGATCGTGAGCTTTGTATCTAGTTGAATTGGTAGATGTTATTATTCAGATATTATGCTACTCCTATGCTTCATTATTATACTCTCCGGAGATACCTCGTATCATGGTGTAAAGGTGACTAGTGTGTGCATCATGTGTATCTTTTTGGTTAATGTCCCTATGAATTGTTGGTGTTTGTTGGAACTATCTAGTGCGTTCACAGTGATAGTGTGGGACAATCTAGTTTGGGTACATACGGACTTTGAGGAGTGCTTCGTAGCCCTACGCATGATTAGTGTATGTTTTCCATTGGAGAATCGTTTTGAGTTGCCTATTGATGATAGTATCTATTGGTTCAATTATGTTATATTTATTGGAAGCGTGTCCACTAGTGAAAGTATGATCCCTAGGCCTTGTTTCCAAGCTTTGCACACCGTTTACTTACTGTTTTGTTACATGTTTGCTCGCAGCGATATTTATTTCAGATCACATTTGCTACTTATAATCATCACTACTACTTGTATTTCACTATCTCTTCGCCGAACTAGTGCACCTATACATCTGACAAGTGTATTGGGTGTGTTGGGGACACAAGAGACTTTCTGTATTGTAATTGCAGGGTTGCTTGAGAGGGATAGCTTTGACCTCTTCCTCCCTGAGTTCGATAAACCTTGGGTGATCCACTTAAGGGAAACTTGCTGCTGTTTTACAAACCTCTGCACTTGGAGGCCCAACACTGTCTACAAGAACAGACGCGTGCGTAGACATCACTATGTCAAGGACACATCTGGTCTTGGTATCACTTTTCGAAGATCTCCTTCTACTCTGCTCAGTGCTTTTTCAGATGCTGATTGGGCAGGCTGTCTTGATGATCGGCGATCCACTGGAGGTTTTGCGATTTTTATTGGTCCCAATCTGGTCTCCTGGCATGCTCGCAAACAGGCCACAGTCTCCAGGTCAAGCACAGAAGCTGAATATAAAGCCTTGGCTAATGCTACTACTGAACTCATTTGGGTTGAAGCCCTTCTACGAGAGCTTGGTGTTCGTCTTCGTGAAAAACCATGTCTCTGGTGTGATAATTTGGGTGCTACTTTTCTGTCAGCTAAGCCAGTTTTTCATGCTCGCACCAAACATATTGAAATTGACTATCATTTTGTTCGTAAACGTGTGGCTGACAATCGTTTAGCTATCAAGTTCATTTCCACCAAGGATCAAGTTGCCGATGGGTTTACCAAAGCTTTGCCGGTCAAAGGATTGCAGGAGTTTCGCCATAATCTCAATCTCTCCCGAGCTTTAGATTAAGGGGGAATGTTAGCGTATGTAATCATGTACGTGTACATGTACAAAGTAGTACTCTGACCGTATACGTATACCTCTTGTACTGCCACGTAGAGGGCTTTTCTCTACCTCTATATAACACGGAACCGATGGCCCGAAAGGGTACGATCGTTACACCAAAACTTTGACACATTACACTACGAGTTCTGTATTGCTTTTCTTGCTTTGTACTTGTTTTTTCCAATTATGCTGAGATGATTAAACTTTGGTGTTTCTGGTACGAATTTCCACAATGTGAATCTAATGTTTACTGTTTGAATCATAAACATTTGTGAGATTGTACAGCTTTAACGGGTTTTCCATAGTGGTTTGACTAATGACATGGATTTCTCCACAGGTACCTAGAATTGTATTCTGGTTGCTGAATTGGTGGAAAGGGCTTATTTGCTGAGTTGGAGGAAACATTGTACTTCTGTTTTCACGTGGAGGTCGACCATCTACAAAGTGTGCACTGGTCAACTGGGAAGTGGACTTGCAGGAGTTAACCATTAATTAATTTGCCAGCTTCGATCCATTATGTAATTCTGGACACAATTAGCTAGCAGGCATGCTGAATACACCGTCTTGCTTTGATTAAGTACGTAGCTTGTGGTTCATTTGCCCCAAAAACCCGACCCGAAATTTCAGGTTTACTCGAACGCCCAGCGTGAGGCGCATCCCACCGCTCCGTGCGCGTCCAGTCCAGAGCGCCTCCATCTCTGCCTTGCACTTCTCAAGCCCCATCGTCACCGTCAGGGGTGGAGCGTCTTGGAGGCGAAACTGGGCTACCGCCCCCCCCCCCCCCCCCCCCCCCTCCCCTTTTCAAAAGTGCAACCAGGCATACTCTGGATCGATTGTCTTCTGTTTCCTATCATATTTGACTGCAAGCTTTTATATCAAGCACATGGCGAGCACCGCAACAAGGAGAAAAAGGCCTGTGTTCTTGACCTGTACTTCCCCACCGGCCACCTCGCTCCCCTCAGTGCATTGTGGGTCTAGACTGTCATTGGGTATGGCGCCTATTGGGCAGTGCCGATAGTAGTACCTTCTTTGGCGCCATCAGCTAGTTTTTGATGTTTTTTCTTGGTGTCCATCGGTAGATCTTGGAGCTAGCTCCTATTTTTTTTATTAAAAATTGAACTACATGTCGCTTAGTAAGCCAATTACATAGGAAATCAAGAATCGCTGCTGGCCATAGGTTGATTTTGGCCAGAAAAAATCCTCTCTTACTTGCTATCTAAATTCCTGTGTAAATCAAAAAATTAATTGCATTTTGAAGCTTAAAATCATCTCATGATGTAACCAATGAAAGTAAAACAAAATTACAGTGAACCTGTTCAAAAAATATAGTGTGCTTTTGGTCACGCTCCGCCACTGGTCACCACCTTACCCGCTCCATTGCCGCCTCTTGCTAGCAGTCTGGTCGAACACCCGTCCATCCACGGCCCGCTAGCGTCGCACAACTCCAGCATCCCATACCGCCACTCTGTCCAGCTCCATGCATTACTACAAACTGTAAGTTTGGTCGTGAGCGGATGCACTGAAAGCGTTTACGTTGCGTCTAGGTTGCGACCTATCACTGGATATGGGCCGGTGATATTTTGTGTCTCTGTCGCTGGGCCTGTTGGGACTTGAGCCAATCACATACATCGCTTCCCCCGACTCTCTCTCTATCTCGATTTCCATGTGTCCTCCGGCAACCACGCCGCCGGCAGCCCATCCCCGCAGCTCACCGGCCTCCCCAGCCCTACCGCTCACCGGTGCAGCTCTTTGCCCTCTCCCTATTCCATTGCCTCTTCGAATCAGCCTTTCCGCATCTCTAATCATCGCCACGTGCAAACCCTAGCCCCTCCCCTGCCGTCCAGCGCAGCCGACGAAGCTCCCAGGCCTCCCTCGCCATGTCATGCTCCTCCGCCATCCTTACCATCCTTCCACGCGGCGCGGCCCTTCTCCGGCTGTCCCCGCACGTCGGTGGTCTGGTCTGGCAAGGCGCGGCCGTCCCTGCTCCGGCGGCCGTCCATCTGGGAGAAGGACGACAACGGACTGTTCGTCTAGACGCGATGCCGCCGCCGCGACAAGTTGAAGGGCTGCTGCTGCTGTCCGACCCCTGCCATTTTTTTTCTCTCTCCCTTGACCTCAAGCCCGAGCCTCAAGGCGTTCTTCACATGTCCCCTAACCCAAAGAAAGGTATGTTTTGACTGATCAGTTAATTTTTCTTTATTATGTGGTACCTTTTCTGATATATGATGGCATCATATCTTTGAGAGATAGATGAGAATGTACATGATGGAGATCTTAATAAAATCCATGGCAAATATACTGAAAATTGTAATATTTTAGTGTAATTGTTTGATTTCCGATTTTTCGGATTTAAGAACTTTGGTACTGTAACAATGGAGTACGGCAGCAAGCGTGCTCGGTGGTAGCTGCATACTTCATAAAATCTAATTCTGGAGAGCTAGCAGCTCGCTCAGGCCTTCTAATTTTATAAGAAGAAGTTGAGTACAGAAGCTTCAGTCTATACTTAATTGAGAAAGAACGAGAAAAACCTTATTGGAAGATGCAGCAGGGCTATTATTACGCACGAAAGCGAGCAAGCAGCATTTCGGCCCTTTCCCATGGGAGGGGGGGGGGGGGGGTAGTAGCATGCACTTAATCGGTCGATCAAGGTGTCCCGCTGTTGGCTTCGCTCTAGCCGGCTAGCTGATGCAAAGACGGCGACATCGAAGACTAGAAGGCCAGTGGGTAGGATGATTAAGACTGATGATGGAGAGCGGGAGGCAAGAGGACCACTCCTACTCGTGTCTCTTCATTTGAGCAACATCATAACCTGAAGTATCTTTGTGAGGAAGATCAAGGTATTTGGTTAGTTTTTCAACCCTTATCTTCTCCTTCTCGGTTTCAACCTTATCTTTCGCAGCTTCAGCTTGAATATGGGTGGCATCTGCCATTTTTTCTGCAGCCATTGTTTTTCTTAGTTGGATTTCATTAAATTGGTCTACTGTCTCACTTGTGAAGGATGAGCATTTTGACTTGCTTGCAGATTTTTCTTGTGCTCTTGCTTTGTTGCGTCCCATGGGTTTTTTGAGTACCCCATCTTCATCTGTTGCTTGGCTTGGAGAGCTATTGTCTCCTGAGGCATTGGCTTTGTTTCTCTTGCTGATATCTTGAACTGAGTATGAACTTTTCCATTTAGCCTCGCTCTTCACAATTTTCCACCAATGCTCATATGCGAAGGGCCTTTTTGTTTTGGCAGCAATCTTGTATTTTGCACGAACTTTCTCCATGAGGTCATGGTCATTGGCGCCACTAGGCCACATGTTTCTTTCAACACTGTAGATATCATTGAACTTTGTAACCTTCTGTGTTGTCTTTGTCCAGTGGTTCTTGCATTGCATAACAGTTTTCTTTTCCTCTTTGGTTGCATACTTGTTCAACTCTGCTGCTACTTCCTTCCAATAGTTATCTCCCCTCTTTGAGTTCCCACGTGCTGAGTCACATGAATTGTGAAGCCAGGAAGCAATTAGCAGTTCATCCTCATGTTTACTCCAGCTCTTGCCTTTTCCCTTTTTTTCAATCTCATCAGGACTTCTCTCGCTGGCTTCTTCAATGTTGATAGCAGGAACTTGATTCATCGGATATGCGGGCGACATTGGATGTGCAGGTGAGATTGGATATGGAGGTGGCATTGCATAACTTGCTCCAGGTGAGCTGCTCTCATCTCCTCTTGAACCGCTGGCTCCAGCAGCTCCAAGAAAGGGCATGCCTTCAATTGGAGATGATGGACTATTGCTTGAACCTGCTCCATATGCTACTGGAGGGTACTGCCCGGCGTTTCCATGGTAAGGAACACCATGGTAGCTTGGATGCATGGGTGGAATTGGTTGATAACTTCCTGGAGCTCCATACGGATGACCATGGTAATGAGGCTAGAAACTAGGATTAAATGGAGGTGTTGGATAGTTCATATGAGATGGATGGATGTTTGGGTATTGTTGGCTGATTTGGTTTTGTGTATTCTGCAAGAAATTTGGGTTTGGGACATCTGAAGGTGGGAATGAGGAGTTCATCATGCTTGTGTAGCTTTGAGGAGAAGAAGAGTGCTCCATTTTTCATAGAGCTAGTGGCTGGTAGAATTTTACAATCTTTGTTCAGTAGATGTATCCAATATATAGCTCTTGTATCAAACAGCTCTTGTATCAACTGGTCATATTTTGTGAGTTCAGGTGCAACGGTCATTTTTTATTGAAGGTGTTGTTGGCTGTTGGCTTGGCAGTTGAAAGATACTATATTTTATTGCATGGACTAAATTGGGCATCGGAGCACCTAGCTGCTCCGATTCCTTGAGAGAAGTTTGGGGCACCACCTGTGCAGCGGAGGGCACCGATGCCCAAAGCCCCAAAAGTGGTTTGGGCACTGAAAATAGACCACGCCGTGGAAGGCCCTAATACTACGATGCACCCTCATGCATCATGATTTGCCGTTCTTGGATGATCAAAGGTGAGGATTATGCAAACTCTTATACTTATTCTTTGCATTTATCATTCATTCACATGAATATAAGCCTGAAGAGGTTGTTGTTCTTTTTGTTGCACTTCCTTTGATCTTTCCTTGAATAGCTCCTTCCTAATATCTTAGTTTGGATTCCCTTTATTTATCCCTCCTCCCTGATGGTTAAACATTGTCTTGAATATTTTATTAAGCTTTCTAGATGGAATTTACATATATAGATATACCTGATTATTAATTTGTCTGATGTTGGTTAGGATTGGCTCATGCCCTGTTGTGTCCGAATGCCCATTTGAAATACTAGAACACTGGGATCCGGTCGGCCCATTTGACCAGGAACTAATTTAAGTAGCGCAAGCCTGCCGGTTTGCATTCCTAGATTAGTGATTTCTGATATTTGTTGGTAAATTGTGCACCACATTTCTATGTTCTAATTAACTACAGCTGTAAGCGTAGTCTGTGCATGCGCTGAGGGCATTTGCCGCGCGTGGGTAACTACCGCGTGGGCCTGTTGGGTTGGTTCGAGTTTTTGGTCGGCCGATACAGTGACTCCCTCTGGCCTTTCTCTCTCTATCTCAAACCCTATCTTTTCTACACCGTCTCTCACCTCCTAGCGATGGCAGCGGCGGCAGAACATCGGGCGGAGCGGCATCGACTTCCAGGTGAGGGGAACGGCGGTGAAGGTAAGGGCGTCCTCTCCTCTATCTCTCTATCTTTCTCCTCTCTCTCTCTCTCTCTCTCTCTCTCTCTCTCTCTCTCTCTCCTCTAAAGCCCTCTACCACTTTCTTTCTCAGTGGCGGTGGAGAACAGAGAGCGATGGGCAGTCCTACGTTATTTGCGATGGTAGCATTTCTCCCATCTCAGTTCTTCTCCTATATGCGGCATGTCCTCTAATATTTTTGGCATTGGGCTTTGTAGGGATCGGGGAGAGCTTTTGGTGACTAATTGAAGGGAGGACTCACCGGTGGCAGCTTCTGAGTCCGTTTTCTGGTTCCCTTCCTTTTCTTCCCTCCGGCCGGCACATGTTGTTACTGGTTTAGTTAGGGTTTCACCATATCTATTCTTTGCTGCAAGGACTAACCCTTTGGTTTTAGTTCACTTATGTGTTCTGATCTTAGTCCTGTTAGTTTCTTCTCAATTCATTGTATTTTGATTGCACCTGTGCATGTGTGTTACATTTAGGCAATAGAAATGTAACCATTAGATTTCTCCGTGTATGTGGATTTCGTAGCATGTTGAATAGTTTATCCCGTGGATTATACCTTTCTAATATTACTTTTCTCTGTGTGTGCATGCAATTAGTAGGATAGGATGGCATCAGAGATGGACATACTGAAGAGCAGTTTGTCTTTTTTTCCTCACTGTTGTAGCGATTGTTTCTCAAAATGTATGCAAGCTCATATCACTGTATATGTTGCAGTTCAAAAAGACCGAGGAGGAACTAAGCTAAGTTTCATTTAAGTCACATTTTGGTGTTCAGTTATGCAGATCAATGACCAAAATTATAGGTGTTCCATAAAATTTCACGCGGATGCCATACCAGGGAGCAATTGGAGTAAGCTTCCGACTTAATGGGAGTCTTTTATGTTAGTGGTGAGTTCTGTTATTTCTGAAATAAAAGTATTTTTCCATTTTATTTGTATAGCATTATTCTCACTAGGTATACATCTGATATCAATTTTGTGCCTTTCAATGTTGCTAGGAAACATACGTCTAAAAAGATATAATGTGGTGGGTGGTCTGGACAATGTTCAAGTAACAAGGATAATGAAGATGAGATCATAACACACTCAAGAATAAAGAACAATGTGTCACTAGAACGATTTTGGTAGGCTGTTCCATGCTGCTCGCATCTTTCTTGAGAAAATCTGAACCTTGAAAACATTTTCCGTTACAAGTCTCACAGGTTTTCAAATGCTTAAATAACTTCAGAGCAATGGAACCTCCAATTCAAAGAATAATGACATGGATAAATGAAGGAAAATAGTGGCAAGGTTAATGTCCACTAATTCACTACAGCACGTTATGGCTATGCCGACGGCCGGCGGCCGTCGGGTCAGATACTGAAGGCCGTCGGGCCAGGCTGACCCGACGGCAGCCGTCGGCGTAGCCCCATCGGCGTAATCTGGCGTCGGGCTAGCCAAGGAGGCCGTCGGGTCAGGGTGCCACTGTCGGGTTAGCCTAGCGCCGACGGTCGGGAGGATGCCGTTGGTCGAGCAATGCCGTCGGGTCAGCTGTCAGTGGGTCCCAGCGCCGTCTAACCTCTATGCAGATGGCAGTGCCGTCGGCTCAGCTTAGCAGGCCGGCCGGCCCACCAGCACGCGGATTCGGCCCGTTTTCCTGCGAGAGGCTATGCCGACGGCATTGCCGTCGGGTTAGCCCCTGCCATTTGGTCATATTGGCAGGGCTAACCCGTCGGCATAGCTCCTGGCATTTTTTTTTGAATTTGGGTTTCCAGCGGGTTATTTAGCAGGCTATTTCGCAGGCAGGCAATATAATAAAACAAATATACAAATGCATCATGTTATCACACATTCATATGCATAGTATCACATAGTATCACACACATAGTATCACATATCACACACATAGTATCATGCATACATAGTATCACATATCCAACATCGTGCATACATAGTACCGCCCACACACGCTCACACTACCTAGTCGGCGATGACCCCATTTCCGACCTAGTGAAATTTGGAAAGCACTCGTCGGCCGCGGTCGCCGTATCTCCAACGGAAGACCCAGGAGAAGCCGAAGGAGTACGACGAGCACTTGGAGGAATCGGCGTGATCTCTCGTGAAGTACTTGGCGTGGCCCCGTCAGCACCAAACTCGGCGTTCCGAGAAAGGCCCGTTCTCTACATGTTTTGAATAAGAGTTAGCAACTTGCAACACGTTGGCATAGAGAAGCAGCAAGTATGCACGTTGGAGAAGAACTTACCGGGGTCTGTGCGTAGTACTGGGCAGCGAAGGCTTCCTTGTGTAGGCACACTGGGTTAGGCCCCGGCTCAGGTGGCCGCTCTGAGTCTAGCGCCGCGCTCCGCTCTCCAGTTCTAAGGAACATCTTCACCGCCTGTAAGATAGTTTGGATGTCAGATAATGCAGAGATAAATGTTCAAAGTAGCTAGGATAAAAACAAGACGGCTCATCTTTTGCAAAGGTTTGAAACTTACGTCGGTGGACTCTAGGAGGTACGTATCGAAGACACGTCTCTTCTGCTCCCACGCATCTAGTTCGGCCCAATATGCCGCATAGTAGGCATCGTATGCCGCCTCGAACTCAGGCTACAATGTCAAAATTCATGAATTCTCGTCAACTTAGCCATTTTAGGGATGAATGTCGGAAAGATGATGAAAATGAGAACTTACATCGACCCGTGTAGTAGTCCTGCGAGGTGGCGGTGGCGGGACAGAGGGGCAGTCGGCGGTGAGGGTAGCTTTCACACGCGTGAGGGTCGTGGTAGGCTGGATCACCGCATTAAGAATGCGGTAACGACCATGCTGTCGGCCACGCCCCGAGATGATCACCGAAGTCTCGTCAACCTCGACCGCCGCGGGTCATCCACCTCTGGATGGAAACCCTGCAAAGTACTCGAGTACGAAGAGAAGTCCTCCGCGGTGTTGCCGTAGAACAGAGGGAGCGCGGGCTGAGGCTCACGGAGGTCGGGAGGCGCAAGCCTCATCGCTAGCCACACTTGCATGTCGGTGGGCATCATGCCGGTCTCACGAAACTGCATCGCGAAAGAGATGTAACGGTTATCAAGTAGGTAAATGAGAGGAAATAAATACAAGTTGTTTGAGAGTAAATAAATACCATCTTTGCCTTGAAGCGATCATGGTTCCTGTTGCCCGCATTGTGTGTTCCCTCGGTGCCGCGGTTTGCCTTGTTCCGCGAGCTCACATCGTTGAAGGCCTCGTTCTTCCCCATCCACCTCAGGGCAAGCTCCTTCCACTCCTCCACTTTCTCATCGGTCCACAAGGGGCGAACCTGAAAAATGAACATACGGAGTCAGTTGAGGAGCAGATAATGCAATTGCAACTTGGAAGCACATTGCCAATTTACTTACCGATACATAATCATCTAGCGACATCAGAGGCGGATCATTGATAAGCTCATGCTTTGTCATCGTCCTGCCCAGCTTCTCAGCCAAGAAGTGGTTCATGGACGTGTGCTTCTGATTGTAGAACTGCTGGCGTGTCAGCTTCTAACACGCCCTCCGCAAAGTCGCGTTCGCCAACTCCTGATGCTCTGGAAGCACCCTATGCCACTTCTGCACATCATGCATAAAAATTTGTGAGGGTCATGGGCTAGCATGGTGAGGTCATGAACTATGAATGGAATTCATAAAGTATATGCACTTACCCAAAACTTGGCGATCACAACATCAAAAGCTTTCCCAAAGCCAACACACTCTGCGGCCTCATAGTCCGCCCAATGGAGGGCAAGCTTAGGCACGCCGCCGGGGACCACTGTGTACAAGCCCGGCCAATACATCCTAATGGCAGCTCCAAGCAAGCCATTAGGAAGTCGGGCCCCCTGCGGAACGATCCAATTGCTGCATAATAATCAAACATTAGTACATGCCAATAATGAAATTACATGTTCAAAATTAGTATAGACACTTACTCAACGCCGTTAGGCTCAATGAGGAGCTTGCCCTCCTCGGTGCTAGGTTCCTTGCTCGGATGTGGAACAGTCGCTTCCCCACGAACCTTGTGCTTCTTGGGCTACGGAACCCCCGCCGCCCCCCTTCCATCCCCTCCTGCTCCATCCCCTCCCCCTCCATCCCCTCCTGTGTATCCTCCGTCTCCTCCACCTCCATAGACCGCGAGTGGGAAGCCACGTCGCCAGAAGCGGAGGGTAGGTCAGACAGAGGTGACTCTCCACCAACTCATCCTTGTCCTCCCACTCCACCACCTCGTTCTCATCCTTGTCCTCGTCCCCCCCTCCGTCTCCTCCTCCCGCGTCTCCTCCTCCTCCTCCGTCTCCTCGTCCTCGGCCTCGTCCTCGCCCTCGTCCCGCATCTCCTCCATCTCTAAGACGCGGCGGCAGACGAGGTTCTCTTCTACTTCTGGTTATCTTCTATTGCTGCATCATATTAAGCAGGGAGGACGGCGATTGCTTGCTCATATTGATCAATCACCTGCATTGAAAAATAATAAACAATTAAGATAAATACAAAGCATGGCAAGATATAAAGATAAATACAAAGCATGGCAAGATATGAAGATAAATACAAAGCATGGCAAGATATGAAGATAAATACAAAGCATGGCAAGATATGAAGATAAATACTAAGCATGCAAGATAAAATGACACTAAGACATAAAAAGACCCTCACCTCGAATCATCGCTCTCATAATCAGGGTTTTCATTATCATTATCACTATCACTATCACTATCACGTGAGTATCTTGGAAGCTCATCGCATGGTGGAAGCTCATGAACGATGCCATTGTTCGCATGTAACATGGAGAGCATGTCAATGTCCTTTAGATCTACCACTGTCTCGTCACGAGGTTGTGCATCATTCTCAAGGTCCTCAAGACCACCCATTTGTAAGTCAAAGTCCACGAAGGTCTCTTGCTCTTGATAGAAAATTCCCTCATATGTTACAGGGTCAATGTTGTTGTAATCTTCGACGGAGGGCATGGGTAGCTTACCATGTGGAGATACCTGGAACACGACTTCCCAGCCATTGAGTTCCACTTTCTAGCATGGGTAGGGCAAATAGTAAACTTGCTTGGCTTGGTGAGCCACAACAAACACATCCGCTCCGCTATAGGTGGTTGAAGGCCTAACCTCAACTAACCCAATGGAAGGGGTAATTCTTTGTCCACTGTGTGGGTTGAACCAGTGGCATTTGAACACAACGAGGTTGAGCTCTATGTTCGTTTGATCGAACGTCAGCTCGTATACGTTCTCTAACCTTCCGTAATAATCGAATCCATCGGCTCCTTTGGTGAAGACCCCGGTATTAACAGTTTTTGCATTAGGTCGACTCTTCTGGTGAAACTCTGTATGAAAGCGATACCCATTGACATCAAACTTCTCATACTTCTTGACTTTACGGCTAAAACCTTGGGAAACACATCCCTAACATATGTGTATAGGTGTGACCCAAGGTTGGTACATGCAATATATATAGGTCCCGGGCAAGGCCTTCTTCACA
The DNA here is from genome assembly GCA_007115705.1 of Dactylis glomerata. NCBI lineage: Eukaryota > Viridiplantae > Streptophyta > Magnoliopsida > Poales > Poaceae > Dactylis > Dactylis glomerata. The sequence goes on along the minus strand of QXEO01000037.1, from coordinate 328,468 downwards.
TCATGGGGTGTTAACACTAGCTGAAATCCAAGATCTGTACGTGGAAACTCCCGCTACGGGTCTATCGGAGCCTATTTCATGGTAAAGTGGGCCCAACCATTGCTTTCCATGTATATATGTCCTAAATAAACCAAAATAAAGCAAAATATCCATCGGTGAGGCCTCATACGGAGAAAGCTATAGGGGTAGATCTCCGAACCCCCCCGGTCTAGGGTTTCGCCGGATAAAGACCACCGGAGCATCGTCCACCCTAGAAAACTTGCATGCTTGTGTCCCTAACATATGTGTATAGGTGTGACCCAAGGTTGGTACATGCAATATTTATAGGTCCCGGGCAAGGCCTTCTTCACATACATGGGGTGTTAACACTAGCTGAAATCCAGGATCTGTACGTGGAAACTCCCGCTACGGGTCTATCAGAGCCTATTTCATGGTAAAGTGGGCCCAACCATTGCTTTCCATGTATATATGTCCTAAATAAACCAAAATAAAGCAAAAGATCCATCGGTGAGGCCTCATACAGAGAAACCTATAGGGGTAGATCTCCGAACCCCCTCGGTCTAGGGTTTCGCCGGATAAAGACCACCGGAGCATCGTCCACCCTAGAAAACTTGCATGCATGTATCCCTAACATATGTGTATAGGTGTGACCCAAGGTTGGTACATGCAATATATAGGTCCCGGGCAAGGCCTTCTTCACATACATGGGGTGTTAACACTAGCCGAAATCCAGGATCTGTACGTGGAAACTCCCGCTACGGGTCTATCGGAGCCTATTTCATGGTAAAGTGGGCCCAACCATTGCTTTCCATGTATATATGTCCTAAACAAACCAAAATAAAGCAAAAGATCCATCGGTGAGGCCTCATATGAAGAAAGCTATAGGGGTAGATCTCCGAACCCCCCCCCCCCGGTCTAGGGTTTCGCCGGATAAAGACCACCGGAGCATCGTCCACCCTAGAAAACTTGCATGCATGTGTCCCTAACATATGTGTATAGGTGTGACCCAAGGTTGGTACATGCAATATATATAGGTCCCGGGCAAGGCCTTCTTCACATACATGGGGTGTTAACACTAGCTGAAATCCAGGATCTGTACATGGAAACTCCCGCTACGGGTCTATCGGAGCCTATTTCATGGTAAAGTGGGCCCAACCATTGCTTTCCATGTATATATGTCCTAAATAAACCAAAATAAAGCAAAATATCCATCGGTGAGGCCTCATACGGAGAAAGCTATAGGGGTAGATCTCTGAACCCCCCCGGTCTAGGGTTTCGCCGGATAAAGACCACCGGAGCATCGTCCACCCTAGAAAACTTGCATGCTTGTGTCTCTAACATATGTGTATAGGTGTGACCCAAGGTTGGTACATGCAATATTTATAGGTCCCGGGCAAGGCCTTCTTCACATACATGGGGTGTTAACACTAGCTGAAATCCAGGATCTGTACGTGGAAACTCCCGCTACGGGTCTATCGGAGCCTATTTCATGGTAAAGTGGGCCCAACCATTGCTTTCCATGTATATATGTCCTAAATAAACCAAAATAAAGCAAAAGATCCATCGGTGAGGCCTCATACGGAGAAACCTATAGGGGTAGATCTCCGAACCCCCCCGGTCTAGGGTTTCGCCGGATAAAGACCACCGGAGCATCGTCCACCCTAGAAAACTTGCATGCATGTATCCCTAACATATGTGTATAGGTGTGACCCAAGGTTGGTACATGCAATATATATAGGTCCCGGGCAAGGCCTTCTTCACATACATGGGGTGTTAACACTAGCTGAAATCCAGGATCTGTACGTGGAAACTCCCGCTACGGGTCTATCGGAGCCTATTTCATGGTAAAGTGGGCCCAACCATTGCTTTCCATGTATATATGTCCTAAACAAACCAAAATAAAGCAAAAGATCCATCGGTGAGGCCTCATATGAAGAAAGCTATAGGGGTAGATCTTCGAACCCCTGGGTCTAGGGTTTCGCCGGATAAAGACCACCGGAGCATCGTCCACCCTAGAAAACTTGCATGGATGTGTCCCTAACATATGTGCGGACCTAACATGTGTGTGCATGTGTGTTGGTGGGTTGATGGGATCCAATAGCTATAGCTCCCCGGCCGCTCTCACCTGCCTCCCACATACATATCGCTCCCGGCTCATGACTTAGAGGTTCAAACTCCCATGTCGGTTCCACCGAGGGGAACCTTGTCCTAGGAATGGCCAAACCTATGCTTACCATGTTCATATGTCCTAACTAAAGCTAAAGGAACACACTACCCCACCTTAGTGCCGCCCTCCGGAGAAATCTAGGGGGGTAGACCGCGCGGGTGCTGCTGGCTAGGGTTTCGCCCCAGATCGGGCTTCAGGGGCCCGCATGCAACCCAGAGCATGCATGCGGACCTAACATGTGTGTGCATGTGTGTTGGTGGGTTGATGGGATCCAATAGCTATAGCTCCCCGGCCGCTCTCACCTGCCTCCCACGTACATATCGCTCCCGGCTCATGACTTAGAGGTGTAAACTCCCACGTCGGTTCCACCGAGGGGAACCTTGTCCTAGGAATGGCCAAAACTATGCTTACCATGTTCATATGTCCTAACTAAAGCTAAAGGAACACACTACCCCTCCTTAGTGCCGCCCTCCGGAGAAATCTAGGGGGGTAGACCGCGCGGGTGCTGCTCGCTAGGGTTTCGCCCCAGATCGGGCTTCGAGGGCCCGCATGCAACCCAGAGCATGCATGCGGACCTAATATGTGTGTGCATGTGTGTTAGTGGGTTGATGGGATCCAATAGCTATAGCTCCCCGGCCGCTCTCACCTGCCTCCCACGTACATATCGCTCCCGGCTCATGACTTAGAGGTGTAAACTCCCATGTCGGTTCCACCGAGGGGAACCTTGTCCTAGGAATGGCCAAACCTATGCTTACCATGTTCATATATCCTAACCAAAGCTAAAGGAACACACTACCCCACCTTAGTGCCGCCATCCGAAAAATCTAGGGGGGTAGACCGCGCGGGTGCTGCTGGCTAGGGTTTCGCCACAGATCGGGCTTCGGGGGCCCAGAAAATAAAAATGCCTTAAAAATATAATTATACTATAATAATACAAAAGTAATGAGTTAAAATAATATGCATATTAATAAACGATTTTTGAAAAAAAAGGCTGAGCCGACGGCATGCGGTCGGGTCAGACCCCTACAGGATGACGCCGTTGGGTGGGCCGAACGGCTGGCTAACGGTGAGGGTCTGACCCGACGGCCAGGCCCGTACCGACGGCATGCCGTCAGGCCAGCTTGGGCTACGCCGACGGGATTTCTGGCCCGACGGCCCGTTCGCTGGGCTTCCATGGGAAGGGGCTACGCCGACGGCCCCGATATTTGGCCGTCGGCGTAGCTTCTGGTCGTCGGCACAAACGTTCTTTCCTGTAGTGATTGATACCTTGTGTTACCTTCAAATGTTGAGTCTGAACCTGATCCCAGGTGAGGCATGGCCAAGCCATTGGCACTGATGTATATGTCAATATATAGAATAGCTAAACGTGTGATTTGTTCTTCTCATCCCATGAAAAAATAACATTTATACCACTTGCAGAGTCCAAACTATGACTGTATTGTGTTTGCTTTCTTTTACTTTGTGTGGTTTCTTACGAGAATGGGAGCAAAGGTGTGGGCCTGTTGTCCAGGTCAATGGACCTTTACATGTGTCGCTAGAAGTTTAATTGGTGGGCTTATGCATCCACCAAATGTCGGTGTGTTCGGTCCTCTCTAAAATATACTGCTTCCAAGTTACTTCCTCTCTAAAATATACTGCTTCCAAGTTACTGACCGTATTTATATTGTGAAAATTTATCTCTAATCAAATTCAGTGTATCATATGCCATTAGCTGTACAATCGTCCGAACCTGTCCTTATTATTTCTCTTTGTGAAATTCTTTGATTTTGTACTTAGATTCTGAATCCACCTGCTTATCTATGCGTCAGTGTAGACTATGAATTTCTGATGGTTCATGGCATTATTTTTGGTGCCTAATTCCCGAGGGTGTTGTCTGTAGCTGTACCAGGATGATTATTGCTGATAATTTTGGTTAAAGTAATTGCACATGTTCTTTTGTGCAAAACTAACTTACATGTAGTTTTTTGCTATCAAGAAATATAATAGCTTTTAGACTATAGCTCTGCACATAGCACTAAGGTATAGCTCCTGCTACTCAACATGTTTTTTAGATACTCAAGCTTTTCGACCATTGAGATCCTTACCATTATGTAGTTCTAGATTTCTGTTTTATTTGTTAGAAGTAGTAATTTAATATTTGATGCAATAACTCATAATTTTGGAACCTATAATGTGCATGCTATTGTTTCAAGAAATAGCTGTAAGTTATATACTAAATTGGTGTTACATAGGTACTGAAATATTGTTCTCTGGTAAATTAACTTAACTGTTCCATCTCCTCTAACTCAGGTTCCACTGCTGATGTGCACCTAACTTATCTGTGAGTTTAATTTTTTATATTGTGACATATCTTGTGCCATATTATATGCTAGAGCAAATAATGTAGTGTCCAGTGAATTATTCCGTCGATCTCTTATTTTGTTCTTCAAGAATTACTTTACAAAATTTGCAAAGGTGCCATTTCCTAGGCCTGTCAGTATAGAAATCAAAGACTGAGACCTTGTTTACCAATTAAATATTACACTAGAGATACCCTATACATGCTAGAAGTTGTGCTGCTGTTAAGGAGTTGTCTGTCTCACTTGCTTAACAGTTGATTAATGTCAAAGCTTCAGTCCTTAGCCTTAAGTACTCTGAGCAGGCTTATTATACTTTACATGGAACTCCTTCAGTTCAAACTTGACATGTCCAAAAAATCATTGAAACCTGATTTTCATATGGTGCTCAACCTTTGCTCTACCCACTACAATTTTAATGTTTCCTCAACATTCATTTAGGCACCTTCCCTGTCTGACCATCTGAAACTACGACAGACAAATTAAGCTCAGTGTATATTCGATATTTCAAGATTACGTCTTGTAGTGATAGAGCTTGATTTTACCCAGTTTAGTATGTCATAATATATTTCCTCGACTTCTTCTTGGGATATGATTCTTTGGTTAACCAGAAGTCCAAAACTGAAGTATAATTTAATGGGACTACAGAAAATGAACTTTGCTAAATACCTTGCCTCGACATTTTTCTATAAGTGTGTTTAGTAGAGATGTCTTTTCCAGGTGGTTTTTAAATCATGCACCAAGCTAATCAACTTACAGGTTGTATGTTATCTCACAAAGTGATCCCACACGACATAATTGTCAAGCTAGGCCTCACTGTTTATTCAGAAGTATATTACATAATATGCCTATTTAATCACTGTAATAGATGTGTCCTTTGAAAATTTGTGTCCCCATATATGAAAGACAGGAAGTGGATGCTTCTTTACAGCAGGTCAACAGGCCCCCAAAACTAATATAGTTGACAAGCTGACAAACACTTACATAGTATATCAAGGCCAATTTGAATAAGTTATCATAGTTCACATTGTTCATAGTTTATTCAAAAACATATAAAAAATCAGCAGTTGGTGTGGTCATGAACCAGTTTCCTTTGTTCCTCGAAAGAAAGATACAGAAAATAGATTAATCTTTTACAAAAATTGTGTGACCATACATGGAAAGTAGGGAGTGCATGAGAAACAAACACAGATACATATATACATCATGTCTTTTCCAATGATTCGTAGTCTAACATTAATTACTGTCCGTAATTATTTAATTCTGCAAGCCTAGAAGACTTTACCTGTAGACCCAGTCAGGCACAACCAACATCAGGGAAGACCGAAAGACACATCAGGAAGTCCGCTGTCCCCGATGAAGTGTGCGGCCAAGTCTTCATGTGATCAAATTTTCCAGGATATTATCTATTTTAACCTGGTATGGCCACTCACGATGTAGTATGTGTTCTGATGCTCTGAAATATAGTGTAAAGAGTAGAGTACCATGTAGGAGCCCTGGTAGATGCAAAGTAGGGTACTGTATCCTTAGGTAGAGTACTGTATCCTTATATCACCAGCTTCACAAAGTTGTTTAGTGATTCCTAGAGAAGAGAACCATGAGCCTTGGGTGTTGTTTAGGTGTAAAGATTATTGCTGATTAAGCAGCTACAGCTGCATTCTGAACATTTATCGAGATGAGTGCTGGTGGCAGACCTGAAACCGTGTATCCATGGAGGGTCATTGGGCATGTTTGGGTTGTGTAGACTTTGAAGAGCAGAACCAGTTACTTATGTTCTTTCTAAAACTTCATGCATCATATGTTTGACAGGCTACTACGGTCATGCTTTGCTTGGAAGTAAACTTTCAGTTATCACGCACAAACATTGATTGTCACTAATTTACGAGGACATTGTGCGAGAAATGAGAAAAGAATAACATGTGTACCTATTCCTCATAAGAAAGGACAAAGATTATGTGGTAAAACCTTAAGATTATGTAAGGTCCTAAAGTAATTTGGCGGAGCGAGCTTCCATAAGCCCAGGAAGGATAAAATATCCTTGACCATGGTCTGCGATGTTGTCTTTCTACAGTTTACAATGTATCAACTCAAGGGTTGTCGGTATAGCAAAATACCTACAATTGATACTGACATGGCAAAATACCTACGACGTGTTAGAACAAAATGCAAGTGACCAATTCTACCATGCATACCACAATGTGTCAGAACAAAATGTAGACGGGCCGGGCGAAGCCGGCCGGCCAGTCTAGTGATCTGGACTCTCCATCGCGCATCCCTCGCCACAGGCCACGGGGCATCGAGACGGTCGGATTTGGTTGCAGCCTTTGGATCGACTGATAGATTTGCGACCAAATTAACTGATTATTAGTCCACTACTCTCGCTCTCTCCTCTCCAATACAGTGATTAAACGCCGGTTTTTTGCCTGTCGTTTTCACTGATTGATGAAGAGAGTGTGCAGAGAACAAGTGATCTGATGAAGCCGCCTGAAACAAGAAGCAAAACGGCAAACGTCGGATTTGCTCTCAGCACTTGTATACGCGAGGTTGGATTTAAAACTTTTGTGAAGGCGGAGACGATGGTCAGACTTTCTAGGGACGCTTTTCTTTCTTCTTCGTGCAAAAGCGTCGCAGCAGCACTATAGTAGAAGTTCATGCTTGTAGTATGATGCATGCACGTTCTCGCCTTCTCGGCCGATCGACCACGCTTCACACCACGTATTCGGATGTTACACTCAGATCGACGTGGCAGTTGCGTGACGTATGTATTCCAATTTTATACAGTCGAGTTGACTTTAACTGCAGAATTACCCGTGGACACATCCGAGCTAGAGATCAAATATCTTTGCTCATCTTTCTTCCCTTAAAATAAAATCAAATTAAAATTGCCATCTTTATACTCCTTCCGTTTTAAAATATCTTACTAGACATATTTTAATATATACGTACTAGGTTAGAAATAAAAGAAGTAAATCTATATACCAAAAAGTATCTAAATATATATGTATTAATGATAGCTAAAACATATTATATTTTGGAACGGAAGGAGTATGTTATTAGGTGATTGATTTGTACTCCAAATCAGCTCCGCTGATTTTTTTTCCGTTGCAGAAAAGAGATCCCTTAACCTTTCTTTAGCAAATGATGAATATGAAGTTTGGGAGGCTATCCTTCACCATCATCATCGGGTAGCTGTGTGGAGGCCGGTGATGCCCCACAACTTGGCATGCAGGTGTCGCTACCTACCTAGCTAGCCGAGTCCCGGGCTCCCGGCTCTCTCTCACTAGTAGAAAAAGGGTCTTTGGTCCAGCACCCAAATGTCATCTGTCCCGGTTCGGCTGGCCACTGGGGACCAATGACACGTATTGGTCCCGGTTCATGCCGCCTGGAGATGAGTCCCGGTTCATTTCGGGGTATCGGTCCCGGTTTGTGGCATGAACCGGGACCACTGCCTCCCCAGCATGGCACGTGCCTCTCTGCGGATCATCGGTCCCGGTTCATAGCATGAACCGGGATCAAAGACCCTCCCCTAGCTATAAATTGATACCCAGCCATTTGCCCTTTGCCACAAAAATTTGCTGGATTGTGTGTGTGGTGTGGGTGCTAGCTTTTTTTTCCTTTGATTGCACACAAGGTGTTCGACGAAATGTCCATGCCACATTTAAGTTCGCACAACACGGTATCCTCCGCCGAGGTTAGCAACCTTATCTTCTTCATCTGTAACTGATATAAAAATCTTGCATATGTGTCCATGCGGGTGCTCATTTCACTATTCACGATGTTATTGTAATAGTTAATTATTATAACGCAGATCGATGCGCGGATGCGATGGATGTACGGCGACCGACGCGATTCTGATTTTATTGCAGGCCTGCATAAATTTATCGATGTGGCTAAGGCAAACAAAGTGGATAATTTTATGCCTTGTCCCTGCATCGACTGTCGAAATTTGACGGAGCACTCTGCCCCGAGAATCCTTCAAAGCCATCTGCTTCGGAGAGGTTTCATGCCCCGATATTATTGTTGGGCCATGCACGGAGAAAGAGGGGTTAGGCTGGAAGAAAATGAAGAAGAGGATGATGACAGCTATCCTGAAGAATACGGTGATACTGCAATGGAAGACAATGAAGAAGAGGGAGGCGGCAATGAAGAAGAACAACGGGCATCGGATGAGCCCGGTGATGGTCTTGGTCGGGTCATTTCTGATGCAAAGCAACAATGCGATACAGAAAGGGAGAAGCTGAAGTTGGAGGCCATGCAAAACGATCACAAAAAGTTATTATACCCAAATTGCGAAGATGGCAGCACAAAGCTCGGTACCACACTTGAACTGCTGAAATGGAAGGCAAAGGCTGGTTTATCTGACAAGGGATTTGAGAAGTTACTAAAAATAATGAAGCCAAAGCTTCCAAAGGATAATGAGCTGCCCGAGACAACGTACGAAGCAAAGAAGACTATCTGCCCTCTAGGATTAGATGTGGAGAAGATACATGCATGCATTAATGACTGTATCCTATACCGTGGTGAGAAGTATGAGAATATGGATAAATGTCCGGTATGCACTGCATGTCGGTACAAGATCAGACAAGATGACCCTAGTGATGTTGAGGGTGATGACGAGCCCCCCAGGAAGAAGGTTCCTGCTAAGGTTATGTGGTATGCTCCTATAATACCACGGTTGAAACGTCTATTCAGAAACAAAGAGCATGCCAGGTTGTTGCGATGGCACAAAGAAGAGCGTAAGAAAGACGGGAAACTGAGACACCCCGCCGATGTGTCGCAGTGGAGAAACATCGAGAGAAAGTACTCGAACTTTGCAGGTGATGCGAGGAACTTATGGTTTGGTCTAAGTACAGACGGCATGAATCCTTTTGGGGAGCAGAGCTGCAGTCACAGCACCTGGCCCGTGACTCTATGTATCTACAACCTTCCTCCTTGGTTGTGCATGAAGCGGAAGTTCATTATGATGCCAGTGCTCATCCAAGGACCGAAGCAACCCGGCAACGACATTGATGTGTACCTAAGGCCATTAGTCGATGAACTATTGCAGCTGTGGGCAGAACCAGGTGTAAAGGTGTGGGATGAGCACAGACAGGAGCCATTTGACCTACGAGCGTTGCTGTTCGTAACCATCAATGATTGGCCTGCTCTTAGTAACATTTCAGGACAGTCAAACAAGGGATACAATGCATGCACGCACTGTTTAGATAAGACTAAAGGTACATATTTGGATAAATGTAAGAAGGTTGTGTACCTGGAGTGTCGTAAATTTCTTCCGACCAATCATCAAGTACGAAAAAAGGCAAGCATTTCAACGGTGAGGCAGATCACCGGAAGAAGCCTAAGCTCCCTAAAGGTGCTGATGTATTTGGTATGGTGAAAGACCTAGAAGTAATATTTGGAAAGGGTTCTGGCGCTCAATCTGTTCCGAAAGACCCCATTACCGGACACACGGCCATGTGGAAGAAGAAATCTATATTTTGGGAGCTTGAGTATTGGAAAGACCTAGAGGTCCGTTCTGCAATCGATGTGATGCGCGTGACGAAGAATCTTTGCGTGAACCTGCTAGGCTTCCTAGGCGTGTATGGGAAGACAAAACATACACCAGAAGCACGGGAGGACCAGCAACGTATCAAAGACCCATACAACAAGCATACTGATAAAGGCCATCAATACTTAAGCAGCTACGCTCTTACCAAAGCAGAGAAGGAAATCTTTTTTGAATGCCTGAATAGTATCAAGGTCCCAGCTGGGTTCTCGTCAAATATAAAGGGAATAATAAATATGACAGAGAAAAAATTCCAGAACTTGAAGTCTCATGATTGTCACGTGATTATGACGCAGTTGCTTCCGGTTGCATTGAGGGGGCTTCTACTGGAAAATGTTCGAGTACCCATTGTGAAGCTATGTGCATTCCTCAATGCAATATCTCAGAAGGTGATCGATCGAGAAAGTCTGGAAACGCTACAAAAGGATGTGGTCCAATGTCTTGTCAGTTTTGAGTTGGTGTTCCCCCCGTCCTTCTTCAATATTATGACGCATCTCTTAGTTCACCTAGTCGATGAGATTTCCATTCTCGGTCCTGTATTTCTGCACAATATGTTCCCCTTCGAGAGGTTCATGGGAGTCTTAAAGAAATATGTTCGTAATCGTGCAAGGCCAGAAGGAAGCATCTCCAAGGGCTATGGAACAGAGGATGTCATTGGGTTCTGTGTTGACTTTCTTCCGGGTTTGGTCCCGGTTCGTGGCATCAACCGGGACTGTTCATCCATTGGTCCCAGTTGATGCCACGAACCGGGACCAATGACCCCCCCAAATATAACTGGCCCTTCTTCCTCCCCCCACTTCCCCCCAAATCGGCCGAAACTGCTAAGGACTTTTGCGCGCGAAGCGAAACCACGCCGGCAGGCTGTCCGAGTTTCGAGCGGCCGTCCTCGGAGAGCGCCGCCGTCCTCGGTGAGCGCCGCCGCCGCCGCTCATCACCTTCTCTCTCTGCAGGTGCCCCCAGCGCCGCCGCCCCCCAGCGCCGCCGCGACGCCCGGCCCCGTGCGCCCGCCCCGCACCCCCAGCGCAGCCCCGACGCTGCCCTGACACCCCCCTGCGGCCGCCCCGCCCCCCAGCACCGCCGCCCCCCTTCGACGGTGAGCTCCTCGGGAGGGAGCTTCCCGGCCCGGCCGACCGGCCCTTTGGCCAATTTTTTCCTTTTTTTAAATTTCTCATTTAAATTGACGTACGTTCGCAAATTTTTTTTGATTTTTTTTCATTACTTATATATATAATACATAGAAATTAAAAAAACATAGAAAATAAAAAAACATAAAAAGCCCTCGTCGGGGAGGGCACAGGGGGCGGCGTCGTCGTCCTCGTCGGGGAGGATGATGTAGGGCGACTGCGGCCACGGCCAGTTGGCCGCAGGCGGTGGAGGAGGACCAGGGGCAGCAGGTGGCGGCGGCGGCGGGCCTGGTGGAGGAGGCGGCGGTGGAGTCGCCGCACGCTGCGGTGGCGGCGACGGTGGCCGGCCGTGCTGCTGGTGCACGGACATGGCCAGCGCCGTGTCGATGCCGGCCCACCGCCTCTTCTCCTCCTCCTCGGAGACGAGGACGGCGACCCGGAGCTCCTCCTCCTCGGTCATCGGTGGCGGGGGGGCGGCGCCTCGCCGTGCTCCATCGCGTCGAGGATGCCGTAGGCGACGCACCCGACGAAGTCGTCGGTGTCGTCCCTGGGCTCCTCGCCAGGGATGTCGTCGCCGCCCACCTCCTGCTTGACCTCCGGCGGCGCCTCCTCCGCGTCCTCCTCCATCTCCTCGATGAAGGGCTCCGCCTGCGGCGGCTCTGGCCCCGGCTCCGGCATGTACACGCCGGCGTAGGGGTTGGGGGCGACCTCCCCTAGGAAGGCCGCCCACCGCACCGGGTCGCGCTCCCGCGGCCTGAAGTTGTCCCACGATTGGCTATCGTAGCCAAAGGCGGGATCGGCGCGGAGGCGCGCCGGCATCAGCGCGCGGCGGCGGCAGATCTCGGCGACCCGGTCTGGGCTGAAGCGCGGCACCGGCGGGACCGGCACGCGCCTGCTGTTGAGGTGCCACCCGTCGGGGAGGCTGCAGTCCGGCCAGTCCACGCTCTGGCCGCACTGGTACAGCGCCTGGCAGTGAGTCACCGGAATGTACCGGCGATCACGCTGGCGCTGCGGCGAGGTCGTCCTGGCGCGGCGCGGAGGAGACCGGCGTCCAGACCCGCCGGCCTCGTGGTCGTGCCTACCCTTGCCCTTGTTCCAGAACCCCATGGCTGGGCTGTGGTGGCTCTGGCGGCTGCGGTGGCTATGGCGATGGAGGCTGGTGGCCGCGGCTCCGTTGTGGCCTCCTTTTAAAGGGGCCAGTGGCCGGGCGTCCAGCGGCCGCAATGAATGCCACCGAGCGGCAGCCCAATCGGCACGCCACGCCGGCGTTGATGCCGCGGCAGTCATTGAAGGTGACGGCGGGGCGCCCAAAGCGCACTTGCTCTGACTCGAGGCGACGGGACGCACTGACGCGGGCGGACGCGTCGCGTTGGAGAAGACGTACCGAGGCGGGTCGATGACAGGTGGACCAGGGGAGGACGCGTGCCCGGTCCGCGCGTGTCCGCGCAGACCCATCGCTGCCCCAAATTTGGGCCGCGGATGGGTCGACGTCGGCCCGCTGGGTGCTGTTTTTCGGCCTCTTTTGTCCGGTCGGACAGAAACAGACCCGCGGTGGGCAATTCTTAGTGGGCCGGCCCAGTAGGGATGAAAATCTTTTGTTTTTGTCCGGTTAAGAACACCTTCAGGCGTCCGCCCGTAACAGGCGCTTGAAGCGCCGAATAGGATCCCCCCCCCCCCGCGGTGTCCGTTTGGGTCGGCCCGCTGGAGATGCCCTTAGTTAGTTAGTTAGGTTAGATTATAGTTAGTATATTACTTAGTACTTAGTTAGAAGTTAGTGTTAGTTTGTTAGTTAGAATTATAATTAGTTAAAATTAGTTTTAGCGTGCATTTTGAATATATAGCGTGTATTCTAACTAACAAATATCGGTATATTGCAGAAACTATGGATCCAGCACATAGAAAAAGTCAAGATGATGAATACTTCCTCCAAGGAATGATCCGAGAAAATGTAGATATTGATGTCACCAGGACGTTTCTGAACGATTCTGGTGAGGGAGATGAATCTCTCAACCGAGGAGACGACTCCGGTGAGGCAGAAGCCTGGGATGGGGGAGAAGCCGACAAGGGAGAAGCCGACGAGGGAGAAGGCGGCGAGGGAGAAGACGACGGCTCCAGCCGAACCTTAAATCTCGGAAACTCCGGCGAGGTGTATATATGTTTTTTTGTAATGCCCGACTGTCTATATATATACATGCATATATTAACACTCTTTCTTATTTTAGCCCTCCGGATCGAGCACTTCTTCCGTCAGAACGAAACGAGGCCCAACAAAAAAGTTGGATAACACTGTGAGATATAGGATCGAAGTGGTCGGTGTAGACGGCGAACCGACAGCTCCTGACGATGTCGCAAAAAAATTTGTCAAGCAATGCGGAGTTCTTGTGAGGGACTCCATCCCGATCATCGTTCAAGAATGGAATCGGCCAAGCAGCGGTGGAGTCCCGTATGTCGGCGACGTTGCCAAAGATAAGCTTTTTGACAAGCTCATGATTAATTTCCTCCTATCGAGGCTAGATGTAAATCCAGATGAGGAGGTGAAAGCAAATGAGGAGCTACTTAAAAGAGTCAAGAAGTTTGCTCTGATCAAGATGGCCGAGGCATTCAAGAACTGGAAGAAGAAATTGTACCTTAACTTTGTCAAGTTAGACAAGACTCCGGATTTCAATCAAGCCGGCTATGCTAAGTTAAGACACCAGTGGGATGATTTTATGAAGTACAAGACATCGAAGAAAGCTTTGGAAAGGTCGAGAATAAATAAGGAGAACGCTGCTAAGAAAGTGTACCAGCATAATATGGGGTCTGCTAGCTACGCCGGTTGCATGCCTAAGTGGGATGCACTTGAGGTCAAGTATATTGCTGCCGGGATCAGACCAGAGCCCACAACATGGACACCACGGGCGAGAAACTGGTTTTACGGCCATGGGGGCACGCTGGACGAAGAAGGGAGGGCAATATATACCCAGAAACACAGAGATCATCCCCTACTGCCCATCGAAGATATTAGAAGTGCAGTACAAGATGTTGAAGCGGGACGGTTCGTTCCCGATAGAGAGAACGACGAGCTCACACGAGCCCTAAAAAATGATGAACACACCGGACGAGCACGAGGCACACCGGGCTCCAAGCCGTGGAATGTTGCCTTCCCCGCGGAAATGAAGAGATATCCCGATAAAAGTCATCAGAGGAGAAAGGAACGGGAGGCAGCTGAGAAAGCGGCAGCTGCAGACCGGCTGCGTAATGTAGAAGAAGCATTAAAGCGGCAGCAGGATCAACTCGACAGACTTAGCCAGCAAGGTATCAGCGGCCAATCTCAGCGGCACATGGTAGAAGCTGCATTCGATGGTATCGATGCCCTATCGAATAAGAAAAGCAGCGTCGCTTCCACCCAGCTACAGGATGGTGATGATGATGCACTGACGACGGCTCCTCCTAAACGCTACCCAGTGGATGATATCACGGAGAGCACAGCTTGTGAGCTAAAGGTGCAAGTTATGAACTTAAGGGTGACGGCGGCGGTCGGCATGGCCGTACCAACTGCGCCTAACGGAACTTGGCATTGCAGACCGGTTCCAAAAGGGTACGCTGTCGTCACGGTGGATGATGTCAAGCAAGATTTTGTGGAGCTGAAGCTGGACCACCCTGCAGGGGAAGATAGGGACCTGACTGAACTAGGAGAAGCCAAAGGGGGGACTGTTGTATGGCCAAAGGAGCACATCGTGCTTCCAAATTATGTCCCGCCAAGGCCACCCACTCCTCAGAGCAGCAGTCCACCTTCGCCGCCACCTCACCATTCTCCAGCGCAACCGTCGCCGTCACCGCCTCACCACTCAGCGCAGCCGTCTCCGCCGCCGCGTCAGCCGTCTCCGTCCCCTGAGCCTCAGAGACTAAAGCGGAAGTATACTAAGAGGGGCAGCACCACCAGCAGCAGCAAGAGCACGTTCCGATCACCGAAACGTAAGCTATCGCCCCTCCCAAGAGTACCTCATCAGAATATGAAGAAGCTTCCTTACGAGAAGACAGATGAGGAAATTGCTACGGCCGCAGATGCCCATTATCAACAGTGGAAGACTGACATGGCTAACAAGAAAAAGCCAAAGCCGACGGAGCCATTGATCTTCCCGGTCACCGCAGAAGATAAAGCCAAAGCAGCCGCGCTTAAGATTCAGCTTCACCAATCCATAGCGCTCACACCTGACTATAATCGCTCTATTACCAAGTCGGCTGAGGCAAAAGAGCGGAGAGTCGGGAAAGAAGTTGCCCAGCTCGGACAACAGAAAAATCAATCGATCGAACCGCTCAAAGTGTACGATACCAATGAGTGGAGAGCCCAGGAGCGGCATGATCCGAACATTGATCCGGAGTTTATTCAACTCTACGGAGAAAAGGTCAAGTTATATGGACTGTCTATTGCTGAGTACATGAGCCATCTGGATGAGTTCGAGGGGTACCAGCAAATAGCGTACAAATACCGGTACGGGAATCCTCTCGTCAAACCCGAGTTAGTCAAAGATCTACCAACAAAAATGCGGAGATTGCATAACTGGTACATACAAGCCTGTGCTGAATCCACAAACTGGATCTATGCTGGATATAAACACCACCATTACGGTCATGGAGATGGCTTCTTACTGATGGAATTTCTAGAATTATTTCAGTTTTACCAACAAGACGCCCTCGACAAAACTATTATCAGTGCCTATTGCCTGTAAGTATTATTAAGTCTTTCTAGCTCAGCTCATTCGTTGCTTGTATAATCTTACTCATCATTATACTAATTATATATGCAGAATGAAGATTCTCGAATGCGACCGAGGAGGAATCTTTGACCTTGGGTTCGTTGACTGCAATTTCGTTCATGAAGATACTCTAAAAAAAAACCCAAAGAGACAGAGGATAACTTGGTACAATCGTTGAAGTATTTCAGCAACAGAAGGGAAATACTATTTCCTTACAACTTCGAGTGAGTGTTACTGTCTTGTACACATTTTGTTTTCGCTTTACTCGATGTTAAGCTATTTGACTCGTTATGTCTGTGCAGCTTTCACTTTATTCTGTTAATCATTAGTGTTGACGAAGGAGTAGTCAAAGTCATGGACTCAAAACGCACACCTTTAGGAAACTGGGCGAACATGCAGGAATGCCTCCAGAAGGCTTGGAAACAGTCCACCGCCAGCACTAGGGGTGTTTGGAAGCCAGAGCTTATATTTAAACCATTGAATGTAAGTACTACTTGCTAGATCCACGCATCTCTTTGATTCTAGTTTCAATACAATTATCATGCTTGATTCTTATTTTGATTGAACTCCGTTCTCGTAAAGTGCTTGAGGCAAGAAGCTAGGAATAACTTATGTGGATACTATATCTGCGAGTTCATTCGCCAGACGACCAAAGAGAAGGGTGCAGACCGAAACATCAAAAAACTTGAAGTACGATAAACAATAATCTCAACATTATTTTATTATCATCAACTGTGTTTAGTTTCATTCATATATATTGATCCCCTTCTTTAAATTAGATCGAACGGATGCGGGACGGTCTTCTACCACGGGAACGCGTGCAAGCAATTCAAGGGGAAATTGCTGGATTCTTATTAGAACAAGTCATAGATCCGAAAGGAGAATACTATTACCCGGTTCATTTAGAAGGGTGAAGTGTAAAAAAAAAGATGTAAAATCAAATTTGTGTGAGTTACCGTTTGTAATAGCGACCAAGCACGACGGATGAGACGGTGAATAATATATTCGTGACCATGATGTGTAATATATTCATTATTGCTGTATATATATAATACCATTAAATTGAATACAAAACACACCAAATAAAACCCTAAACCCTAAATGGAAAAAAAAACCCTGGATCAACGATCCCGGTTCGTTCTACGAACCGGGACCAATGACCCAGACCCCCTCGCGCCGCAGCGCGTCCACGTGGAGACCTATCGGTCCCGGTTCGTGCTGGAACCAGGACCAGCATTGGTCCCGAGTAATGGATCCCGGTTCGGCAACCGGGACTAATAGCCCAAATGAACCGGGACCATAGGCCCTTTTTCCACCAGTGTCTATATCTATCTACGAAAAATCATTTTCGTCCGTAGAACAGGCCGACCAAACGCGCGCTGATCCGACTGCTCTGCCTGCTGAAGCCATAGGTTGGAGATGTCTGGTCGATAACTAACGATCGTATGGGGCCATGGTGTCATTTTCTCGGGCATGGCACGCAGGCAGGCAGGAGGGACCCGCTACTTTTTCCTCTCCAAGATATCCCCATGCAACACGCGCGGGGTGGTTGGTTTTGAGTTTTCAAGGAGGATAGGAGGAAAAAATGACGCATGGGAACTGATCGTCCTCTCTTCTTAAGCAACAAATCCATCCGCAATTAAGTACTCCCTCTCGCTAAAATAGATATGTCTAAACACTAAATTTAACTAAACATATATGTTAAAATAAGCGACAAGTAATATGAGGCGGAAGAAGTATGATTTTTCTATGGGACACTACCAGATCGTGTCATGCATACTTAGGCCAGCAATTGGCAGTCTGGTCTCTAAAAAGGAGGGAAATGATGTTAAGCCTCCCGATGACGGGACGCTCGCCTGACTCCTCCATGCATTGATGTTGTTTGTTTCACCATCCATGTCTAAGACCTATCAGCCCTTTGCAACTTTAAGTGCGGTTTTCACTCCCTCCAATATCTAAGTGTCGTTGATATAGTAAAAATTTATACTCCCTCCGACCCATATTACTCTTCGCTAATACGGATGTATCTATCACTAAAATATGTCTAGATACATCTATATTAGCGAAGAGTATTATGGATCGGAGGGAATACTAAATCAGACACACTTATTATGAATCGAAGCAAGTATTATATTCAGTCATATCATATTGTTCCTTCGATCCATGTACTATTCTTGCCTAATAGTAGTGGCCTCTCACTATTTAGAGGCCTTGTAAAATTGCTGCTCGAGGAAACATAGCAGTGGCGCCAGATTGGTAGCATGGCTATCCCTTGCTAGCAACGACGATTTCGCTGTGCCACCACTAGGCTATTCTGTACTAGTGATTGAATGTGAAACTACCATATTTGGTGTCTATGTGTTCATGCAACGCAGTCGCTTACAATTACTGACCATAAGATTAATGAATCTAAATCACAGACAACAACAACATATAAATAAACTAATGGCTTGAATACTATTTCATTTTCGGTAACGGCGCAGTGGCTCAACAGGTCATCATGTAGCGTGCAGTAGTGCCTCATAGTGACTTCGCCTATGCATTTGGTTTCATATACTCAAAAAGGATAAGTCAGCAAACAAACATGGTCTAGTACATTCCTATTGTGTCGACGATGACGTATATACATGTGCCATGATGCGGTATTTTTTAAGGGAGGGGGGCAATGACCCTCCCTATAGCTGCAATAGGCACAAGTGAGCATTTAAAAGTTTATCTCTATCAAATCAAGTGGAGCTTTTCTTGTTAATAGTATCACATAGTGTCCAATATTGCTTCTTAGGCTGGTCATAGTGGGGAGTAATTTAGACTAGTAACATGCTTATGTTACTAGTCTATGTTACTACCTCCATAGTGGATAGTGTCATATGTGTGGTAAGTTAGAGAGTATCATTTATTGCATTGTAGACTTATTTTGCATTCACTAGTGGAAAAAGAGGCTTCTATCCGTCACCTTTAGTCCCCAAACTATTTGGGCCGGGACTAAAGGGGGCATTAGTCCCGGTTCGTGCCGCTGGGGCACGGCCAGCACCTAGTCCCGGTTCGTAATGGACCTTTAGTCCCGGTCGTTAACACGGACCGGGACTAAAGGATTGGCGGGCGGGAACCCCACGGGCGGCGGCCTTTAGTCCCGGCCCGTGTTAACGACCGGGACTAAAGGGCGACCTTTAATCCCGGCCTTTAACACGGACCGGGACTAAAGGCCGTCGCCTACAAAATCGAGCTTCTCTTTCCCCGAGCCTGCCAGTACACTAATGGTGGTCGGAAGCTTGGATTGAGTGGAGAGGTCATGCCCGATTTTTTTATCAAAATTATCCAAGATTTTGAGTTATTTCATCTATCTAATTGGTTCAAAAGGTTAGCAACTTTACTCTCTCATCTTTAATTGCTAATTTAGCTCATATAATGCTCTAGATGTGGTGAGATTTGTGGCTATAATTTAGGAGTAATTATGGGAGTTTATTTGATTTATATAGCATTTGAGCTTAAATTAATTCCTTAGTTTGCACATGTGTAGAGGTGGTGTACTTGTATGTTGACCAAAATGAGTATGAAGTAGAAATTTGTCATGCACATATATAGCTCTTTTTATGCTCAAAAAAATAGAGGGATTTGTGGAGTAATTGATGTTAGAAAGTAATGTGGGAGTAATTGTGAGCTTATGTGATTTACAATAATAATTTTTGAGTAGGATTTATTTGCAATAATTTTTGTAACGTTAGAGAGTAGTGTGGGAGTATATATGATTTATATGCAATGTGAGTTTATTCCTTGTATTAATTTGGTTTATTATATACTTATATAATAATGCAGATGAACCGGCAATGGATGTACGGTAGCCGAGTCTCAAGCGAGTTCATTAAGGGCTTGCAGGATTTCCTCCGTGTGGCTGATGCGAACAAGCGGAATGGTTTTGTTGTCTGTCCATGTAGTGTGTGTAAGAATCTGAAGAATTACTCTTCATCAAGAACCCTTCACGTGCACCTGCTTCAGCATGGTTTCATGCCCAGCTACAATTGTTGGACCAAGCACGGAGAAAGAGGTGTTACAATGGAAGACAATGAAGAAGATGATGATGACAACTATCCTGGGTTCCCTGAATATGGTGATACTTTCATGGGAGAAGCTGAAGGGGGAGCTGAAGGGGGAGCTGAAGGGGAAGCTGAAGGAGAGACACATGATGAGGCCCCTGATGATCTCGGTTGGACCATTGCTGATGCACGGAGAGAATGCGAAACTAATAAGGAGAGGGAGAAGTTGGATCGCATGTTAGAGGATCACAAAAAGTCCTTATACCCAAACTGCCAAAATGGTCTGAAAAAGCTGGGCAGCACACTTGAATTGCTGAAATGGAGGGCAGAGGAAGGTCTATCTGACTCCGGATTTGAAAAGTTGCTGAAAATGATGAGGAATATGCTTCCAAAGGATAACGAATTGCCCACCAGTACGTACGAAGCAAAGAAGATTGTCTGCCCTCTAGGTTTAGAGGTTCAGAAGATACAAGCATGTCCTAATGACTGCATCCTCTATCGTGGTGACTATGAGAATTTGACTGAATGCCCGATATGCACTGCATTGCGGTATAAGATCAGAGGAGATGACTCTGGTGATGTTGAGGGCGAGCCCCCCAGAAAGAGGGTTCCTGCCAAGGTGATGTGGTATGCTCCTATAGTACCACGGTTGAAACGTTTGTTTCGGTGCAAAGAGCATGCCAAGTTATTGTGATGGCACAAAGAGGACCGTTTGTCAGACGGGATATTGAGACACCCCGCTGATGGGTCTCAATAGAGAAAGATCGACAATAAGTTTAAAGATTTTGCAGGTGACGCAAGGAACATACGGTTTGGTCTAAGTACAGATGGCTTCAATCCTTTTGGGGAGCAGAGCTCCAGTCATAGCACCTGGCCCGTGACTCTATGCATCTATAACCTTCCTCCTTGGTTGTGTATGAAGCGGAAGTTCATTATGATGCCAGTGCTCATACAAGGTCCGAAGCAACCCGGCAACGATATTGATGTGTACCTAAGGCCATTAGTTGATGAACTTTTACAGCTGTGGGCCAAACCAAGCGTACGTGTGTGGGATGAGTACAAACAAGAGGAATTTGACTTACGAGCATTGTTGTTCGTTACCATCAATGATTGGCCTGCTCTTAGTAACATTTCAGGACAGACAAACAAGGGATACAAGGCATGCACACACTGTTTACAAGAGACTGAAAGTATATATTTAGCTAATTGTAAGAAGAATGTGTACATATCGCACCGTCGATTTCTTAGCAAAATTCATGCCGTAAGAAAAAAAGGCAAGCATTTCAACGGTAAGGCAGATCACCGGGGGCCACCTAAGGAAAATACTGGTGATGATGTATTCGATATGGTCAAAGATATAGAAGTAATCTTTGGAAAGGGTCCTGGCGGACAATCTGTTCCGCATGACGCAGACGGACACGCACCCATGTGGAAGAAGAAATCTATATTTTGGGAGCTTGAGTATTGGAAATTCCTAGAAGTTCGCTCTGCAATCGACGTGATGCATGTGACAAAGAATCTTTGCGTGAACCTGCTAGGCTTCTTGGGTGTGTATGAGAAGACAAAAGATACAAAGGAAGCTCGACAGGACCTGCAACATGTGAAAGACCCAGAAGACCGACATCCGGAACTGTTTCAAGGTCGCACTAGCTACGCTCTTACTAAAGAAGAGAAGATCACCTTTTTTGAATGCCTGAACAGTATCAAGGTCCCGGCTAGATTCTCATCGAATATAAAGGGAATAATAAATATGGCAGAGAAAAAGTTCCAGAACCTAAAGTCTCATGACTGCCACGTGATTATGACGCAATTGCTTCCAGTTGCATTGAGGGGGCATCTACCGGAAAATGTTCGACTAGCAATTGTGAAGCTATGTGCATTCCTCAATGCAATATCTCAGAAGGTAATCAATCCAGAAGATCTACCACGGTTACAAAATGATGTGGCCCAATGTCTTGTCAGCTTCGAGCTGGTGTTCCCACCATCGTTCTTCAATATTATGACGCACCTCCTGGTTCACCTAGTCAAAGAGATTTCCATTCTCGGCCCTGTATTTCTACACAATATGTTCCCCTTTGAGAGGTTCATGGGAGTCTTAAAGAAATATGTTCGTAACCGTGCTAGGCCAGAAGGAAGCATCGTCAAGGGATATGGAACAGAGGAGGTCATTGAGTTTTGTGCTGACTTTGTTCCCGACCTTAAGCCGATTGGTCTTCCTCAATCGCGTCATGAGGGGAGACTTAATCGAAAAGGCACGATCGGAAAGAAACCAATGATATGTAGGGATGGTCATTCGTTGACTCAAGCACACTACACAATTCTACAAAATTCCCTCTTGGTGGCTCCGTACAGTGAGGAATACAAGAATATTGTACGCCAAGCAAACCCAGGGCAGCCTGAGTCCTTTGTTTTACAGCTCCACATGGCGACTTTCGGCATTTGGTTGCAAAGACGTCTCATGAATGACACTGTTGTTGAAGAGCAGCTGTACTTGCTGGCCAAATTACCATCTTCGACTATATTGACTTTCCAAGGGTACGAGATAAATGCGAATACATTTTACACGGTCGCCCAAGATAAAAAAAAGCACCAACCAAAATAGTGGTGTCCGCTTTGATGCAGTAACCGGCAAAGGGCGAACGGACACATATTATGGTTACATAGAGGATATATGGGAGCTTGATTATGGACCTAACTTTAAGGTTCCTTTGTTTTGGTGCAAATGGGTGAAGATGACAGGAGGCGGGGTAAAGTTGGACGAGCAGTACGGAATGACAACGGTGGATCTCAACAATATAGGGTACCTTGATGAACCATTCGTCCTAGCCAAAGATGTGGCTCAGGTTTTCTATGTGAAGGACATGAGTAGCAAACCAAGAAAAAGAACCAAAGCGAATACATCATGTGATGAACCAAAGCGCAACATAGTTCTTTCAGGGAAAAGAACCATCGTGGGAGTGGAGGACAAGATAGATATGTCACAAGATTATAATCAGTTTGGTGAAATTCCGCCCTTCAGAGTGAACACTGACACAAGCCTCAAGTTAAATAATGAAGATTCTCCATGGTTACGCCACAATCGTAAGCAAGGGACACTAGCGAAGAAATGATGTGTAATCATGTGTAATCATGTATTGTTCTAATCATGTATTGTTCTGATCATGTATTAAACATTTTATGTAATGTATTGTTCTAATCATGTATCACAATAACACTCACGAGAGGCGGGGAAACGATTGAACTGGAATTAAAGTACATGGGCAGATTAAGTCACAATCGGCCGAACTTGTTTTCGAATGTTGGAGTGATTCAGTCATAGTCGTGCCTAGCCCTATAAACGTCGCCACTGTAGTCATCGTAGTCGCCGACGTCGTTGTCGCTGGCATCGGGGTCGCGGTAGTCGAACCTCGGCGGGTGAGCACGCGTGGGCTGAGACTGAGGGTAGCGCAGGCGGGGGCCACGGTAGGCCATGACGCTCTAGAGAGTCCGGCCGCGCCACCACAGCCGACGGCCGGCCTCGTTGAAGTTCGAACGAGGCGGGCCATCCTCCTCGTGCCTGGCAAGCGCACTCTCACGCCGATTGATGAAGAAGGCGTCCCAAGTCGGGCTGTAGTCGGGATGCCACTGGGGATTCCTCCGCTGCTTTGGCGTGAGCTCGAAGTAGTAGTGGTTCGTGATGGCCATCTGACGCGCCACACCTAGAGGGACAGGAGGGACCGGTACGCCTCCGACGCTCAGCATCCAGCCGGTGGGGACGCGGTAGCCCGGCGGGCAGGGGTAGTTTGAGGCGCAAAGCGCCTCCGCCTCCTGGGGGGTTAGAGATACGATGGAAGCCATGGAAAAGAGTGATGAGGTTTGCAGATATGAGTCTAGATGTGATATGTAAATGGAGGCCAAGCCTACATATATATAGTGAAAAATGGCGGGAAGACGGAGGCGGGAAGCGGTGGAAAGCGCGGGAAGAAAATAGGCGGGAACGCAGTGGCGCGGAAAACCATCTAACCTTTAGTCCCGGCTGGTGGGTACAACCGGGACTAAAGGTGGTTTTTGTGTCATCTAACAAAACTGTCGGTGGGATAAGGACGTATGGGTAACCTTTAGTCCCGGCTGGTGGGTCCAACCGAGACTAAAGCTATTGGCAGGATAAGGATGCGTGGGTGGATGTACTGCTCGATGAGATAACGCATGTAGCGCACAACGCCCCTGTCGGAGGAACAAGACAAAAGTAGAAGCGGCGCCGTGCCTATAAAAGGAGCATCGATACGCCATGGCAAGCACAGCTCGAAGGCAGGGAGAGTTTCATCCCGTGCCTCAGAAAAATTTCCCTGCAAGCCCGTGAAAGACTCCATCTCCTCTAACAGTTATGGAGGAAAGGCTTGGGAAATCTCCTGTGGCAGAGCTTTTCGAAGATGTCATTGGTGCTCACGCCCTACGGCATCTTCGGAAGCTCTGCCTCGGAAAAATTTCCCTGCAAGCCCGTGAAACACTCCATCTCCTCTAACAGTTATGGAGGAAAGGGTTGGGAAATCTCCCGTGGCAGATCTTTTTGAAGATGTCGTTGGTGCTCACGTCCTACGGCATCTTTGGAAGCTCTGCCTCGGAAAAATTTCCCTGCAAGCCCGTGAAAGACTCCATCTCCTCTAACAGTTATGGAGGAAAGGGTTGGGAAATCTCCCGTGGCGGAGCTTCTCGAAGATGTCGTTGGTGCTCACGCCCTACGGCATCTTCGGAAGCTCCGCCTCGGAAAAATTTCCCTGCAAGCCCGTGAAAGACTCCATATCCTCTAATAGTGTTGGGTAATCTCAAACTTATTTTAATCTTCTGGTTTTGAAAATAGAAAGTGGTTTTGAATTAGTTACTCAATTTCAAACAATTTAGATTTGTAAATCTTTAGATATGAATTTTCAAAGTTTCTATAAGCATATTTGGAGTATTTTAATTATGTAAAATTATTGGATTATCATACAAATATGGGAACAGTGGCATTTGATAGATATTTAAATTTGTGATTTGTTGGATTTTGAATCACTCGATTTGTAGTTGTAGATTTTTCAGAAATTCAATTCGAATATTCAGTCAAGCTAAATTGCAATTTCTTAAGTTTGTTCAAAAGAACATTTAGTCCCGGTTGAGGAAACGGCCCGGGACTAAAGGTCCCTGCGCACGCAATTTTTGGGAACCGCCCAAAATGGGCCTTTAGTCCCGAGCCTTTTTACCATCCGGGACTAAAGGTAAACCTTTAGTCCCGGTTGGCAATACGAACCGGGACTAAAGGGTCTTTAGTCCCGGATCGTATTACCAACCGGGACTAAAGGTCCCGGGCTATATAAACGCGCGCACCGCCCCGTGCCTTCTCCATCTCGATCCAGACGAAGAAGACGAAGGCGCGCGCGACGGTTCCAGTCAAGCTCAGGCGGAAGCAAGGTCACGCCGCCCGCGCCGTCGCCCGCGCTCGCGCCGTCGGCCGTCGCCGTTGCGCCCATCCACCCGTGGAGGAGAAGGCCGCCGTCGCGCCACGCCCGCGCTCGCGCCATCGGCCGTCGCCGTTGCGCCCATCCGCCCGTGGAGGAGAAGGCCGCCGCCACGCCGTCGCGCCACACGCCCGCACCGCTTTGCCGTCTGTCCCCGCCCGCGCGTGGAGGGAGAACGCCGCCGCCGCGCCGTCGCCACGCCCGCACCATCGCCGGCCGTCGTGTCGTCGCGCCCGCGGAGAAGTCCGCCGCCGCCGCCGTCGAACCGTCGCCTGAGAAGACCGGCGTCGCCGCCGTCTGTCTCCCCGCGGTAATGGCGCCGCCACCCGTACTAATTTAATTAGTACACTCTATTAATTAGAATTACTGTTAAAATTCCTAACTTAGAACTAGCTACTGTTAGAGTTACTGTTAGAATGTAGTTAGAATTTAGTGTTAGAATTTATTAGAATCAAAGAATTTTATTACTTATTAGGATTTACTATTAGACTTTTAGGAAATCACACTAGTTAGAAATTTAGGTTAGGAAATCACATTAGTTAGAAATTTAGGTTAAGAATTTATTTAGTAAGTTAGAAATTTAGGTTTACCTTTTTTTGGTTATTGATCAAATATGTGTACTAAAAGGGGGCGTTGGCCGGGCGCCGACGTGGTGAGGGGGTCTTCACCCCCACCGCGTCGGCGCCTGGCCAACGCCCCCTTTTTTTGGTTATTGATCAAATATGTGTACTAAAAGGGAGCGTTGGTCGGGCGCCGACGCGGTGAGGGGGTCTTCCCCCCACCGTGTCGGCGCCCGGCCAACGCCCCCTTTTTTTTGGTTATTGATCAAATATGTGTACTAAAAGGGGGCGTTGGCCAGGCGCCGACGCGGTGGGGGGGTCTTCCCCCCACCGCGTCGGCGCTCAGCCAACGCCCCCTTTTTTGGGTTATTGATCAAATATGTGTACTAAAAGGGGGCGTTGGCTGGGCGCCGACGCGGTGAGGGGGTCTTCCCCCCCACCGCGTCGGCGCTCGGCCAACGCCCCCTTTGTTTGGTTATTGATCAAATATGTGTACTAAAAGGGGGGCGTTGGCCGGGCGCCGACGCGGTGAGGGGGTCTCCCCCCCCCCCCGTCGGCGCTCGGCCAACGCCCCCCTTTTTTTGGTTATTGATCAAATATGTGTCACTAACTTGTTTTACATGTCTTTAGAAGAGACATGGACGGTCAAAATGACCCACGCCACCCTGAAGAATTCTTATTTGGCATGATACGTGAGAATGTATATGTGCATCAAGAAGGTGCCGATCGAGAAAACCCCGGAGTAGCCGGCCGAGAAGGAGTCGGCCGAGAAGGTGCCGGAGAAGCTGAACTTGAAGAAGATGTTTCGTCGTTTTTTAACCCTTCCGGTGACGGAATGGAGATAGAAACGTTTGACGATGAAGGGCAAACAAACACCGATGCCGAACGACAATTGCAAACAAACGCCGATGGCGAGGTATATAGATTTAGCTTTTGGTGATACGAAGGGAATATGCATATATGTATTAACGACTCTTTGTTTTTTCAGCCCTGCGGATCGAGCAAATCGTATTCTAAACGAGGTCCGAGCCAAAAGTTGAGTGCGAATCAGAAGCTGACCATCGATGTAGTATCTCCAGATGGCAAACCGTTGGAGCCAAAACAGCACGCAACAAAATTTATAAATCAATGCAGAGTGATTGTTAGGGACATGATCCCGATCACGGTACAAGAAAGGCACGAGCCAAAGAAGGCATGTCTTGGAGCTACTTTTGTGAACAAAAGATCCAAGAAAGACCTTTGGAGGAAGCTCATGGAAAATTTCATTCTACCTCTGGAGTACTCCAAGAAGGATGATGATGGTAATGAAATTCCAGGTGGACGTGAAAGGAGAAGGAGAGTTAAACAGTACGCTCTCAAGAAGATGGCTGAAGCATTCCGGGGCTTCAAGAAAATGTTATACGCGAAGTTTATCGCAAAAAAGAAAACTCCAGTGTTCGAATGAGCATACGAGAAGTTGAGACAACAGTGGCCTGAATTTGTGGCATTCAAGGCATCTAAGAGAGCCAAGGAAATGTCGGAAAAAATATGAAAATGCTGAAAAGAAGGAACATCACCATATTTTGGGGCCAGGCGGCTACGTGAGAGCAGTGCCCAAGTGGGAATCTATGGAGAATGAATTGACGAATAGAGGAATCACTCCTGGTACAGAGGGATGGCCCGAAAGGGCCAAGCACTAGTGGTACGGACATGGAGGATCATTAGACCCGGCAACAGGGGAGTGTGTTCATCGGAAACAGACCTTTACTCCCACAGTAAAACTTGTTAAGGCAATGGAGGATGCTCAAGCAGGATTTGTCCGTGTCGACCGAGAGAACGACGAGCTGACACACGCCCTCGGGAATCCAGAACACACAGGACGAACAAGAGGCAAAGGCGCCGGTGTTCCATGGAAGAAAGGGTTTTCTCCGCACGAAGATCCGTATGGTTACAAAAGCCGTAAGAGAAAGAAGGATCGGGAAGCAGATCGGATCGGCAAGGTAGAACGTGAATTAGCCGACATGAAGAGTATGATACATCAACTTAGCCAGGGAGGCGGATCTCGGCTGCAGGAAGATCCAGCATTGGATCTTAATAGTCAGTGGAGAAGCAGCGTGGCTTCCACGGAGGTCCCAGCTGATGAGCATGAAGCACCGGGGTCTCGCTACCCCGTGGATGATGTTAGGGAGATGACAAATTGTGAGCTACATCAGCCAGTGAAGAACATGACCTTCAAGGTGGCGAGCGGCGACGCTTTACCTTGTCTACCTGAAGCACTCCACCATGGGAACCCGATACCGGCTGGCTATGCTCGTGTCTCGGTGCTTGACATAGTCAGCTCGTTCGAGGACCTAGAGCTTGATTTTGCTACACCTAAAGGGGATCGGAGACTTGGAGATGTCAAGCGCCAAATCGTTTTATGGCAAAAGAAATACATCAAGTTTCCAGGCTCAGCGCCAAGGCCACCGACTCCGAGGAATCCAAGTCCACCCTCCCCCGGTGAACGTCGTCCACCTACGCCGCCCCCGAGTCCACCTCGGGCGCCGCGTCAGCCGACGCCACCCCCGAGTCCACCTCCAGCGCCGCGTCAGCCGATGCCACCCCCGAGTCCACCTCGGGCGACGCGTCAGCCGACGCCGCCCCCTAGTGCACCTCCCGCGCGTCAGCCAACGCCGTCCCCCAGTGCACCTCCCGCGCGTCAGCCAACGCCATCCCCCAGTGCACCTCCAGCGCGTCAGGCGAAGCCGCCCCCCAATACTACTCAGACGGGGAAAAAGCGGAGCAGGTCCGCTACGGTTAGTACTACTGATAAGGTAGTACATAAGACCACGAAGATACCAGAGCCATCGCTAAAGCCTCTTCCCAAGAGAGCTTATGACCGGACTCCCGAGGAAAACGAGGCGATAGTACGCGCTGAAGTGAAGGCATTTTTTGCACCGAAAGTGCCTGAGCCCAAGCCGACATACACGGAGAAACAAAAGGACTGGGCTTATGGTATGCTTACTGCAGAGCCCCAATATAAGATGAATCAGCCATCAGACTATAAACGCGAAATTGAAAGGCAAAGTGACTTGGCCAAGGCAAAAAGAAGCGGGAAACAAATTCCCCAGCTTGGAGAATAGAAGAATCAATCGGTCGCCCCGCTCATAGTCGGCCCCCTCGATATCGATACGTCCTTCAGAGCCGATTTGGAAGAGGACCGATTGTTATTGGACCCCAGAGTAGTAGCAGCTGCACAACTATTGGGTTTAACTGTAAAGGAGGCAAAAGAGAACGCGGACATGTTGAATGTGCCTCTTCTAGTTATGTTAGGCCTTGAAGAAGCGCCAGTGGGAGAGGTAGTAGAGCAATATGTACTGGGGGGGCCTCTAATCAAGCCTGAGGAGGAACGCGGTCTATCAACACAGATGCGAAATCTGCTCGGCTGGTACAAGGTGCATATACAAAAAAAGGACTTCAAACGTTTTATCCTCTTGGACGTTAGAGAGGAGCATTACTTCAAAAGATACATGTTACATATTCCAATGGACGAATTGTTTCACATATTCAATCAGCGCGATCTCGACAAGTCTACCATCAGTTGCTATTGTCTGTAAGTGATTTATATTCAAGTATCTAGCTAAGCTCGTTCATTGCCTATATATCTTAATTAACTATATGATTTTTGTATGCTATTATGCAGATTTAAGATGTTTGAATGCAAAAAAAGGGAATCCATGACGTTGGGTTCATTGACCCATATATCATTAATGAAAGGATGTTAAAAGATCACCCCAAAGACGTGGAGAAGGACCTCTTCAGATTTTTTGTCAAGCAAACTCTTAAAAGAGAACTTCTATTTCCTTACAACTTCAAGTGAGTGTTTCTATCTTCTAGACATTCTTTTTTGCTTACTCGATGTTAAGTGTAATTGATGAGTTATGCATGCGTGTCTGCAGTTACCACTGGATTCTGCTAAATATTCAATTGGACACATCAACTGTTCATATCTTGGACTCATTGGATAAGCCCGACGTCCTGATTAGCGACATGAAAGAAATGCTGCAAAAGTAATTTCAATCATTACCCGACTATATCAGCTCCTTTCATTAATTTCCTGATATCATGTATTTAATAACTCATTTGCTCATTTTCTTTGCCCTGTAGCGTTTGGACATGTTTCAGAAGGTCGGTAATAGGTGAATTCAAAGAACAGCTAACTTTTAAAAAGATAAAGGGTTTGCAGCAACCACCGGGGACCAATCTCTGTGGATTTTACGTCTGCGAGTTCATCCGGTGGTACACCAGTGAGCGGAGAGCACGTTCTACGGACTTTGATGTACGTAAATAATATTCACAGTTTTCTTTTATTATAATCAATTGTGTTGAGTTTCATCCAACTTATATATATCCATATCGATCTTCTTAAAGTTGTATGTGATGCGGGAGAAGCTCGTACCAACCCAGCGCCTAAAAGCAATTCAAGAGGAGCTAGCAGGATTCATCATGAGGGAGGTCCTCTGTGAGAAAGGAGAACACTATGTGGAGGACGAAGAACACTATCTGTAATTTAGTGATCTCCGTGTAACTTAGTTTGTTTTGAAACTTGTTTGAAAAATAGTTGTACATACACTTGTTTGAAATTGTAGTATATACAGTCGCAAGATATCGTATAATATTATATATGCATGCACCAACGTGTAATGTGTATGTACTAGTCGTAGAATATAGGTACGGAAACTCGTTTGAAATTAAAATGAACCCTAATTAAGCATAAACCCTAAACCTATAATCTGAAACAGCAATAAAAATAAAAACAAAAACAGAACACTTTGGTCCCGGTTCTTATTACGAACCGGGACTAAAGGTCCCCGAGACGGCGCTCCTAGCCGTGCCCACGTCGACGGCCATTAGTCCCGGTTCGTTTGCAACCGGGACTAAAGGCTGAGGGCCTTTAATCGCGCTTTGCTAGTCCCGGTTTGGAAACCGGGACTAAAGGCCGTTACAGACCGGGATTAATGGCCCTTTTTCCACCAATGTTATTGGAAACCGCTATGTGATGGTAACATATTATGTTACTCGATTTGCCTCTCTTCTCATTAATTACTTGCCACATCACTATTTTTGCTTAGTTGGCATGCATGTTACCACCTAAGTTACTCCCACTATGAGTAGTCTTAAAATATTGAATTTGGAGACGTGGTGTTTTGTCTTTTAGATGCATATGCTCCCATTAAGGTTGCATTTAATATTCTTTGTTAGACCTAGGCATTCGGTATTAACGAAACTTCAGTTCAGTTTTTTGGTTATTTCGTAATTTTGGTACTAAGAGATAGACACACAAATTATATTGATTTTTTGGTTAACCGGTAATTTGGTTCAATATTTAGTTTTAAACCAAATTAACCAAATACTAGTTGAATGCCCGTACGTTGCTACGGGCTTCAATCCAAATGCCCACTTGTCACAGTAGTCGGATTTTTTTGCGAGAAATATCCGAATCTATTCCATAAATTCACAAGAAGTACAGGTCAACCTGAACATAATAAAAATTACATTGAGATCCTTGAACCACCTAATGACTACTACTACCGCTAGAGCGAGCTGCCGACGCGTTGTTTTCGCCGCTCCCATACCATAGTCGGCCTAACATTGTTGATGATAGTCGGGAAGTCTTCGTGCACGTGCCCCTAAGGACCAGCACCCTAGAGCCAAAATCATCGCCATTGAACCCTTGTATTGATCTGAAGCTTCTAACATCAAACATGTAAAATATATAGACTGGATGAGATCCACCACTCCATGGAAACGACGACTAGATGGATTCCCGCCCTCCTCAACACTACTGGCGAGATCGCCGCCAACAAGGTGGACGAGAAGGCCAGAATACCTTATTCTTGTCCCGTACAACACCACCATAGCCACCATAAAGACGATGCCGGTAGACCAAACTCTAACTTAGGGACCCTTCAACAATGCCGAGCATACGTCTGAGGTCCCGACCTCCTCTGGCCACCGGAGTGGCAAGCAGAGGAGGCGGGGACCCGTCAATTCCCGGTCGTAAACGACAAGGACGAGGAAGATGGCGGCGGTTGCTAAGATTTCCACCATAGCCGACGCCTCTCTTTTTTCACGTGAAGTCGGACAGCATTATTACAATGCTAAAACTATGTCATTAGTATGTCAATACACTCCCCTAAAAAAGAGTATGTCACTACTCTAGTTGCCATTGGTCAATCAATAATACTGAGATGTAGCAGCTAATTCCTATATAAAATCTGAACTTATCAAATAAATTTGCTAAAATTAACAAAATTAGCTATGTGAGTGGCAGCTTGACACCTGTTGATCCAATATGATTGATTTATTTCTAACGTGAGCTTTCAATTTCTCCGACAGACACCATCGATTGTATAAATTAGAGCTCATTATTAGTACATGTTCACAAATATGATTGAATGTGTATGTAACATAATACATTTGGTGCACCCGAGGTGGTCAGTTCTAGGTGACACTCACTTACCCAGTCCTATTTCCTTATCAGCCCCACCATAGTTGGTATCAACAATGGTTGCAAATTGCAACTCGCAGATATAGTAGACAATATCGAACGCGTGTCTACTTCTTATTGGTTAAGCTTTTGTTCAGTCACGATACCCATGCATGCATAAAGATCAAACTTTTAGATCAAAAACACAGAAGCCAACCAATAAACAGCCTAGAATCAAAATTGCAGACAAAGCTATGATGGTGGCTTGTCTAGTTTAGGAGTGTATACTACACCCATAAGATCCAGGTTTTAGATGGAGCTGGAACTAGCAAAGATAAACAGCACCATGGGCTAAACGAAATCATCTCGCACCTATATCCTTTATTGTCCATGAGCAGATGGGCCGAACCATGCCGGCAGCCATGGTAGCTGGCAATAGCACTTCCCTCTTTTCTTTGGCACAAGTATCGGCCTCCGCTGCCTTGCCGGTACGCCAACGCTGATGAGTGCGCCTCCGCGAGCTGGCCATGTTCAGCCTTGGCCTTGGCGCCAGAACAACTGGTGGCATCATGTAGCTAGGCATCGAGGTTGTCGTCAGGGACGGCATGGAGGCACCTCGACGGTTCCTTGGCAGGCTCCTGCCGAAGCAGCCGTTTTCCCTGAACTTGAAGCACCTAGGCATGCCCGGAGGGGTCAGGAGCAAGTCCTTGGGATTCTTGGGAAGCTCCTCACCGTTGGAGGAGCAGATCAACTGGTGCATGTCGTCGAGGCCACGCTGCGGGGCTGCACAATGCGGTTCAAGTCCTAGACCTTGTGGAGGCCGTCGATTGCCGAGTTTTCCTGCCAGTGCCTTGCGCCGCCGAAGTCAGCATTCCGCCGATGACTACCCGAGCTCAGCACTTGCCAGCGTGTAGCCCAGTCTTAAGTTTAGACTATCAGCCAACAAGCTGCACAAGAATCAAACTGAAAAGTACAATAAAGGCAACTCGGCTGCTGCTAACCCCTTTTCCCGTCCATTTATCAATCCACACTTCCACACGTTGATCAAGAAACGTCAAGTGCTGATTTAATTTTAGAAGTGAAGTTTGCAACATATTACTACTCCAGGTCACAAACATTAAATCTGACATGCTTACTGTACTGCCCTGAGCCACTTGAAGTCATCCATATTGGCCCAATTACCACTAGAATCCCTCATATCCTCTTGAATCCCTGCATAGTTCGTGCAGTCATCTGTAGCAGTGTCCAATTGGTTTGCTCAGATTCAGAGTCCCATCGTTTGGAACTGCCCAGATGTTCTTCCTGTGTCTAGTGGCAAACTGGCAAGTGAGTCTGTCTCTACTTCTCCAATTCATTGATGTTCCAAATTTCTGATGAATATTTTTCAGATGGAGAATTGGATTGCTAGGCACTTCCTCGGCATGGGTTAATCATGGAGGTGCAAAATCAAACTGAACCAGTTGCTGCACCATATTCATGTCATCGTTAATGTTATCTGATTTTCCCTTTGTGCACAGACGTGCTATAATAACACTATGATTAACTCCGAATTTACATAGGTGTGACATCTCATTCATGGCAAGCTTTAGCAACAATGAACATGGACTGGGGATCGCACCTTCCATTATCTCCATGTAACAAATCTTCTTGTTTCACAATGATCAAATGTACTTTGTATCTAAAAATAACTAGTTAAACTATGAAAAAACAGAAGCTGACGGTAGTATATGCTAAATAATTTTGTAGCTGCTAATTTTCAGAGATAGAAGGTGAATTCAGAGAAGGCTACTCAAAATTGACTGAAACTGGGAGCGGAATTGCCAGGCGAGGTCGCACACCATAGGGCTCTCCGGCATGAGACGGGGTGGCCGAAGCGAGATAAGCCGGACCGCAGCGCCGCTCGCAGGCCTGCGCCACTACGGCCCCGTCATCCCCAACCCAGGCCGCGGCCGCCGGGAAAAACACCTTTCCCCGTCGTCGCCACCCGTACCAGCCTCCACTGTCTCGCTGGCAGCACCGACAATGGCGAGGGCGCCCCCGTGCGGGCGCTGGCCGACCATGGCGTCAGAGCTGCTGGTGCGAGGTAGGATGGGGCACGTGGCGTCGGGGGGCGCTCGCAGCGGCGAGGCGCTACGGCGGCGGCTTCCACCTCACCTCGCTCTTCCCTTTCCAGTGGAGGCTAGCGAGTAGCGAGTGCTCTGCGGGAATAAGTGATTGGAGAGGCTACCTAGGATGCAGATGCACCATACCGCCACTAAGCTGCGGAATTATGCATCACACAAATTGTACATCAGTGCTGATTGGTGCTTGGCACTGTACTCTTTCCGTCCAACTGCCGCATACCACACCGTGCCACTCACGGCGCATCGCATCGTTGCCGTGGCCAACATCTGCAAGCAAGTAGCTCGCCAAATTCAGGTTCTCTCCTCCGTCCAAGAGCTCCGTGAGCCTCTCGCTGAAACCCTGTGCAGCCAGTTTTCTCACCGAGGCGATGGTTGTAGCTTTGTAGGGCGGTGGATTCGCTGCTTTTTCTTCGTACAGGTAGCTTCCGCCCAGTAATATTCTCGCGATCCATCAAGCCGGCCTCGCTGCCGATTTGAGATCGGCTTGACGGGATCGGGCGCCTCTGTCGCCTAGGGTTTTTGCTGGCGAGGTCTGCGGGATTTGGAGAAATCACGAGTCACGATAGCGCGTATATAATAGGGATCAGGCGTTGGAAGATAGGTTGCTAACTGAATCATACTACAATTCCTAACAGCACAAGATTGGATAGCTATCTCCGACGTTGCTCAACAATTGAACGTGAACATGTTGGGCTGTTCTTGACTAGGCCAACCGATGGAGGGAACTATGACGTACCGAGCCATCGCAAAGAAAACTCACGGGACGATGTATGAAACAAAATCGGAGGCAAACCGGTTGATATGGATATGCCCTTCGGGTACCCGCGGATTAGTATACCGGGTCTGGCCCATTATGGAGGTAGACTAGCACAAGGACTCGAAGATGACTTGGAGACGAAGAAGGAAGGCTCTAATCCGTATTCGACTAGGACACTTGTAAAACCTTAGCCCGGTTGCATATATAAAGCCAGGCAAGGGCGCCTCTAGAGAGATATCTTAGACAATCTGATAGATATCGAATATCATAGACAAACAATATCTCGACTAGACAAGATAGATAGACATAGACAAGATACAATATTCCGCCTACGGCGGCTCCATGTAAACACCTATGATGATATACTAGATTGCTAGCAGGATGTAGCGATCCTCCACCGCGGGGACGTGAACCTGGGTACATCGTGTACCAATCTCGATCCCGGAATCTCTAGTCGTTGCTCTTCCCCCGATCCTAAGTCCTTCATCTAGGACATTTGTCGAGTTAACCCTCGTCAATTGTCGCCGACCGTGGGGATCGCGGCGACTGGATTTTGTTATCCGGGCGGGATCCTTCAAGTTTTCATCGACAAGATCAGCAAATTTCGCGGCTGCCAAGAGCAGCAGTCAGATCGCTTCAGCAGAATTTATCATCAACATCTACATCATCAAGATCTTCAGCGCTTCGACGGATCAAGAATCGTCGAGTTTGTCCAAATCAAGAATCATCGAGTTCGTCCAAATCGTCAAGAATCATCGAGTTGCCGATGCCAAGAAAATCTGATCCGATACAAGCTGAGACTTGGCAGAAAGTTTTCGTCAAGATCAGCAGAGAGCTCTGGCACTTTTCTTCGGATTGTGTAGCGGAAGATTGTTTCCGTTCAATGGAGACTAGCCAGGCAAGCAGTATGATGCGCTATGGAGGCAAGACCCACGTGCAAGCGAACAAAAAAATAAATAAGAGAAGAAGCAAAATTCGATTTGGAGTACTGAATCGATCAGCGTACAACATCAGTTCCGCCGCATCAGTAGCCGGTGTCGTTTTGCAATCAAATTTGCATCTGAGCCGGTTGGAAATTCTAAGAAGCAATGCAGATCAGTTATTCCAAATACAAGAGAAAGCAGTTAAACCACGGGCAAGTCCCGAGGAAAGAGCAAAAGTTATATACAGATCGGAACAAGCTACAACCAGAAGAGCAAATTTCACGTCAAGGCAAATCAAAAAGAGAGATTGAGCAGATTGATCCGTCGACAGGCATCAAATTAATTAGGACATCACCGGCGCGTTACCAGCGATCCGCGAAAAATATTTCAACTACAACGGCGTGTCGCCTGACTGCTCGGATAATTCGAAGAAAAAATATTTCGACTACTTCGTCTTCAACATCGTCGACTACATCTGCGTCAACTGCGACTTGATACGCTCGGGGGCTCACCGCCGTGCACTCACACAAACTATCGGCAACACTCGGGGGCTCGACATCAACTCGCCCCTGAGTGCGGAAGCTCATACTCAAGACCTACGATTCCGTCGACATCAGCAACGTGACGATTCCAACAGCGCTCGGGGGCTCGACAATAGCTTCGCCTCTGATCGTGATTGTGATTCTACGACAACAACTTGACTACGTCATCGTCGACTACAGCCGCGCCGACCACGCCGCACCCGATAAAAGCTAAGTTTTCCTCTTCCAAGAGTCAATTATCTACTTTCGCCACACCCGACACTCGGGGGCTCCGCCATGAAAAATCATTCTGCACATCATTGACTTCGAAAAAAATTGTGAAAGCCCTAGTAGCTAGCTGGCGTTCCTTGTCGAATACTTGTCAATTTAGTTTACAGTCGCATGAAGCTCGACTAACGGTTGGCAAGGCCAAAATCTTGGGCGTCAGATTAACGAAAAGGCTTAGCAAGTATCTTGAAATTTAAATGCGGCACACACATCGATTTACGTCTAACCTGAGTAGCTGATCGAGCCGTGAAGTGCATCAGGCTAACGAAAGGGTCTTACATACGAGCAACAAAATTGCACAAAAAACATCGAGTTTTTATTTTACATATTACATCATCATCATTGCAATCTACAAGCACAATATTTCTTTGAGAGACAAAGTATTTCACAATTATTCATATTTTCTGCAGGAGTCGACAAAATCATCGAGAATCAAACTTCTTCGAGTAGTACAACTTGAGTCTATGCCCGGATACAAGTATCCGAACATAGACTCGGGGGCTACTCCCATCGGGAGCGCTGGCCGCGCACCCGGTAGATTGACAATTTTGAGAAAGAATTCGACAAGAAGAGAAGAAGAAGAAATTTTTGAGCCTATGATCGACTATAAGTATCCGACCATAGCCTCGGGGGCTACTCCTATCGGGAGCGCTGGGCGCGCACCCGACAATGTTTTTTCATGAATAATGAAGCAAAGAAGGCGAAAGAAGATTTCGAAATCATCATTACTACCACCTGGAGGGAGTTTATATCAAATCAAGGTTGAATAACCCGAATATTTTTAGAATTAAAACAGTCAAACAAGGTTGCGACATATGATTCTCGAGTTGCGTCATCGCGACAAAACTCGAATGCCGTGATTTATCACGAAGGTAAGACCCCAGGATCCGTCCTGTGTGGCCCGGTATACGCACATGGATGCGCTCTGCTGGTATGTATCCGTGTCTACGACGCGAAGAAAATCCTGGTGGACGCACTGGGTACCCTGAGAACCACTGGGACTCATTCTTTGTAAGTCCTAAATGCGGCGAAAGAATGGGTTTGACCGGTTTCCCGAATTCAAGTCCAAGGGGATTGAATTTGAAGTAGGTGACAAGTATCTGCTCCGGCAGTTAACTGGCCTCTTGATCCGTCAGAGTTGTCAGGCTTGTTCATCAAAACCCCTTGCGAGATATTATAATGAAAGATAAGTCAAAAGACCAAGTCAAAGATTTGAAGATCTGAAGAACTCAAGTATTGATCAAGTCGAAGATGAAGATTTACTTCGAGAAGATCATCAATAAAGAGCGAGGAAGAAAATTTCGAGTCCATTGTCGGTGGCAAGCACCAGAAAATAAACTCGACATTTTACTCCCATCGGGAGAGCGGATTCAAGAACCCGAAGATTTCAGGAAGTCAAAGAATTGAAGAAACTTTTTAAAAATAAATTTCGAGTCCTTCATCTAGGACATTTGTCGAGTTAACTTTTTGAAAATAAATTTCGAGTCCTTCATCTAGGACATTTGTCGGTGGCAAGCACCAGAAAATAAATTTCGAGTCCTTCATCTAGGACATTTGTCGAGTTAACCCTCGTCACCGGTTCTTTTGACCGACGACAACAAACTTTTTGACGTACGAAACTATCCAATCGGTTTTTTGACGTACCACGGTTTTTGAACCATCACAACCTCAAGCCGTATTATTAGTAGAAGATATGATTTCCCTCGTAGAAATAGATGAGGTCTCTTGCATCTACCACCGACCCACTTCCCGGGCGAAAGCCCAAAATCTCGCAGTTTGAATAGCGGTGACGTGATGCACACCTGTTGGGAAACGTGTATAGGAAACAAAACGGCCTATGGGAACCACCTAAGAACATTCTATGAAGAGTTGAAGACGATGTAGATCTAGATTAACCCACCAATTAGTAAATGTGAAGACTCGGTGAATATTCTGAACGCGACCATTTCGGTAGTTAGGGGTATTCAGCCTAGTTGTGAGGATGAATTCCTTCTGGCTCCTAGGATCGAATGGACCCGGGAGCTCCTATGCATTTCTCCTACCTGGTGTTGCTACCTAGGTGTTGTTTTCTGTTGGCTCTCCACGCCTGAAATTTTTCATTTATTTTCTCTGTAGCGACACAGGCTAGATATATCTACCGTAGTGCTCAATCCGTTCAAAAACCTTTATGCATTTGGAACGCCTAAAGATCCATATAGGACAATTCCTCCAAAATCCTTTGCGTTACATACAGGAGGGCACAGCTATACCAATTATGTCTCGTATATTATCTTTCATCGATCTCTAACAAATGTGTATAAATTTTGTACAAACTTTGTCAAGTGACAAAAAGAAACTGTCAAGGGTGCTCGACTAACTACTTGTCTCCGTTGAAGAAGAGGAAGAAGAGAAAGGGCCGGAACGGCGGCTCGCCGACGTCGTTGTCGAGCCGCCCAACCCTAGCCGGCAAATCTCGTCGGAGCTTGGCACATCCCACCGCTCCGTCCGCGCTTGGAGCGCCTCCATCTCCGCCTTGCACTTTTCAAGCCCCATCGTTGCCACCCTCAACCTCTCCGCGGCCGCCTCCTTGCCGGCGGCCTGGTCGAACACCTCCTCCCACCCGTCCTCCCAAGGCCCGCTCGCGTCACACAAGTCCAATGTCCCGTTCCGCCACTCCGTCCAGCTCCATGCGCGGTCCAGCTGCTCTACGGTGCACCCCTCTCCACATGCCACAGGACAGCGACATGGTCGACACTTGGCCCCGCTGAGCGGGCCGGAGCTCCCGAGCGACGCCACGGGCACACCATAGCCCGTCGGCGGGTATGCATACTTCCGGTCACTGAGCACGCAGAAGGGCATCCTCCGCTCCCGCGCCGCCACCCCCGACACCTCAAGTTGCGCCATGAATGATGCCTCCGAGTTGAGGTTCGTGTACCCGGCCTCGCCAAGCCGGGGCAGCATGGAGAGGCGGGACAACGCTACATCTGAAGCCGCCCGACTCCCGACACCGAGCCGATCGTTGAGGCCGCCGAATGTTGAGCCCTCTGGGACGACGTAGACTCCATCTGAACGAGGAAAGGTGTCGGCTTTGGCGAGCGGTGCAGTCCAGAAGCCGTCGACACGGGTGCGCAAGATCCAGTCGTAGGTGAAGTTGCCTCGTGATTCGCGGTCGCGGATCAGTTCCACACAGCCCTCCACCAGATGGAAGTACTGGAGAAGACCCTGTGTATAGAGTTGCAAATGGACAATTGTTTAATTAGTAATCCATGTTGATTAGTTAGATAGAGAAAGTAAGCTAACTAATAGTCATTACAGCTCCATGCATGCATGTAACCCTTCAAGAGTCTATTTTCTAGATTGGGTTCTTCCTAGATGGATCGATGCATGTGCGATCTAACCCAAGTAGTAGAATAGTAGCATTGACACAGCACAGCTAGCGGAATACTCATCTGATGAACACAGTAACCCATGTGTATTGTACACGCAACTATACTAGCTAGCTAGCAGCCGTAAGATGCCAGTTTGCTTCTGGCGACAAAACTACGATTAGTCGAGTATGAAACTATGAACTAGTCAGCAGTGTTCATAGTATATTCTACGGAGTAGGAGGGATGCATGTGATGCAAGAAGTATATAGGTTGGATTTGGTGGCAGTCTTTGGATCGGCAGACAGATGTGCGACCAAATAAACTAATTAGTCCACCACTACTCTTTCCTCCCCAATTAATACACTGATTAAAAACTGCCAAATTTTGCTTCGTCCTTTTCACTGATTAATCAAGAGAGTGTGTAGAACAAGCGACCTGGCAAAGCGGTCTGAAACAAGAAGCAAAACGGCAAACGTCGGATTTGCTCTCAACCTGTACTGTATGCAAGGTAGTGATTGGTATTTTGCTCTCTTGCCTCCAAAATTTAAATGTAACAAATGGTGGTGGCTATGTCCAAAACAGAAAAGCTTCTTGGTGGTTGGACGCATGCAGAATGCGAAAGACGATGGAAGAAAGGGGATTGGATATAAACTTTTGTGAAGGTAGACGATGATCGACTTTTTAGGGCACCTTTTCTTCTTCGTACAAAAGCGTGGCAGTATTATAGTTCATTAAAAAAATTAATATATGGTCACGGCACTCTGGTAGTTATAGTAAAAAAGTCCAGGCATGCATGATGCATGCACGTTCTCAGTAGGTCGGCCACACTTCACACCACGTACGTCGTCCACGTATTTATACGGTATATACTCAGACGTGGTACTAGCTAGCTTTGGCGGTTGCGTGGCGTATATAATTTTATACAGTCCAGTTGACTTTAACCTGTGGACCGGTTACATGCGCGGCCAGCAGCTGACATATGCGCTAGAGATCAAATATCTTTGTCATCTTTCTTCCCTGGAATCAAAATCGCTATCTCCATATATACGTTGCGATCAAACATTTCAAATTTGACCGGGCCTAATCGATTAGGTGATCGGCCTGTGTGTGAGACCGGTGATGCCACTTGGAAAAACATGGCATGCAGGTGTCGCTACCTACCTAGCTAGACGGTAGAGTCCAATTTTGCTAGCTAGCTTGCCCGCGCCTCTCTCCATCGCAAATTATATACCCTATCAAGTTGATGTGTAGTCATCGATCTACGTACGAAAAATAATTTTGGTCCGTAGAACCGGCCGACCAAACGCTGATCTGACTGCTCTGCCTTGCTCAATTGTAGATGTTTGGTGGATAACTAACGATCGTGTGGGACCATCGTGTCAGTTTCTCGGGCAGGTGAGACCCCGCTACTTTTTCCCTCTCCAAGCTAGCCACGGGTTTCAGCCGATGGTGATGTAACGCGCGCGGGGACGACGTCGGTTTCAATTATTCAAGGAGGAGCGGAGGAAAATTATTAAGATGGATGGTAACTGATGATATTTCTATCTTCCATCTGAAGCAACCGATCGATCCGCAATTAAGTTGGTGCCTATCTATAAGACGCTATGTACCAGATAGTGCAATGTTTAATTAGGTCGGCAAAATTGGCAGCAGCTTGGACTCTAAAAAGGAAAGGAATCAAAGAGTTTGAAACCGTCCCGCCCCCTGGATTGATCCGCGAGAGAAACCGTCTCGGTTACGATCCGGGGCTCCGGCCGGGTCCCAATTCAGCAAAGATATGGAGAAAGTTGTTGAATTTTTTAGTATCTGTTTGCTTCGGAAAGGGGTCTAATCGATCGATTGACCGACCGATCGAATCTGGCAATATACCATGGATGCAATGCGCGGCAAGCAAGAGAGCGGAACATGGCGGGCAGGACAGGGAAGAAGACGAAAGCTAGCAAGCGATCCGTACCCGAGGCAAGCAAGGAACAACTAACATGGTGCGGTGCAGGAAACGAACCTGGATGCCGTTGGGGGAGTTGGCGGCGGTGAGGACGCGGGCGCGCTCGGCGGTCTCCTCCACGGGCTCCTGCCGGAACACCCTGACGGCGGCCAGCGTGGTGGCGTCCCCGACGGCGCGCGCGAGGAGGGAGAACTTGTAGGCGTCGGCGTCGAGCGGGCTGTGCAGGAACACGTCCACGCCCACGCCGGAGATGCCGTTGATGAGGTGGCGCGCGATGGAGGGGCCCGTGAGCTCGAACCGCCGCGCCCCGCCCACCAGGCACACGGCGATGCGTTTGGAAGGAGGTGGAGGAGAACGTGGCGGCGGTTGCTGCTGGAGGGGCAGGCGCGGCGGGAACTGCAGCGCGGGGAGGCGGAGCGCGGAGGGGAAGGAGAGCGCGGCGGCGAGGAAGAGCAGCAGCGGCGCCAGAACGGCGGCCAGGCGGCGGCGCTGGGACTGCGACGCGCGCGGGGAGGATGGGTGGTGGTGGTGCTCGGCGGCCACGCCCGCCGGCTTCATGGCGAGCTAGAGAGTAAGTATGCGATGGGCGTCGTCCTGGCTAGGCAGCTAGGTAGATCATGGCGGTGGGCGAGGGGTGGTGGTGGGTGGTGCGGGGCAAAGGCGTGCGCGCGTTGGTGAGGAGTCGAGTCGGCGTCGACCGGTCGCGAGATCGGAAGCCGGGCGGGAGGATGGCGTGATCCAACGTACTCTACTCCTTTTGAGTGGGTCGTGCTCCGTTTGGTGCCTCGGTTCGACGCCGGCCCGTATACATACCTCGCGGTCTCACGCGCAACTTCCTCCTGCCACGTTGTTTATCTTTTGTAACTTCCTACCACGTCTAGTATTTATTTTTAAAAACTCTTTATTCATCAAGTATACATATTTTTCATGCTAAAAAGATGCCATAATATTCTCCATGAGTACAAAGCACCCCACAAAAAAAAAATTGCATTCAGATCCACTTAATGACCACTGCTGCCGCCAGAGCCAACGCGTCGTCGTCACCCCTTGTCGGAGCCGGCCTGACATTGTACAAGTATTTTTGAATGCTAAAAAGGTGCAATATCTCCATACGTTTTACTTCCAGAAAAACATTGGTGTAATGTTAAGCTATAATTTCCAGGATTTTCAAAAGAATTTCGGTATCTTAGTTTTGAGAAAAATATATGTATCCCTATCATGGAGAACCACAATCCCTCGGAGATCCACACATTTTATCACCTCTCCATCATGATTGTCGACGTGGACCTTAGGCCATGTACAATAAGGGACACCTTAAAGCGATGCTTACAAAAATAAAGCATACTAATTGTTTAGCATTAGTGTTCCCTCTCACCGCCAAAGCGGTAGGCAGAGGAGGCGAGTACCCGTCGATATTGAACAAAAACGGAGCAGATATGCATCAGCTAGGGTTTTATCTTGATTTCTCAGGCAGGCGGCTGGTGAGACATGAAAAAGTAAGAATTAGTAATGGGGGAGCCATAAATGAGAGTAAAGGTAATATTTATGGGAAGAAGTGATAATATTTATTGTCTTATATTATGTTACAAATTTAGTATCACTAGATCAATATTAAAACATAGTTTTGTATTATACTGATTTGATACTGATATATGTTGTTACTCCGTTTTGTATTACTCACAAAGAGTAGGGAATCACAAGACACAATTTCAGTGGCTTCTTTTGCCACAAAACTCTATTGAACAGTGTGCATCCTGCAGAAATGAGTTATGTTATCTTTGTAAATTATGTCATGGTAAATAGCTAGTAGGTGTTTTGTGGTAGTACCAGGCAATTAGTTGCTATGAATTCTTTGTTTTTATCGAGAATCTGAAAAGTTTTGTTCACCTTTACGGGTATGCAGTATTCTGTAGACATCACTTCTAACAGCATCTTTATTTAGAGAAATAAAGAACACCATTCCTTAATATCCACTTAGTCTGAGAAGATCATCTAGCATTCACATCCAGGTTTGGTATTTGATCTCCGTTTCAGGTTCATGGCTCCATGAGTATCAAGGTGTAGATCCGCACTTTGATGTGATCGAGGCTGTACCATGAGATTGTGAAGGTAACACTGACACATTTTCACCATCATTAGCAAGCATAATGCCTTATACATTTTCATCATCCATCAGGCCGAAATGGATCTGAAGCGGGCATCATTCTGATCACACAAGTGTCTGAATCTCTTTACTCTTCAAGAAGGAGCATTATCTTGTATTTGTTACCACTTGACAAAATGATCAGGATGATTGAGTTTTGT
The DNA here is from genome assembly GCA_007115705.1 of Dactylis glomerata. NCBI lineage: Eukaryota > Viridiplantae > Streptophyta > Magnoliopsida > Poales > Poaceae > Dactylis > Dactylis glomerata. The sequence goes on along the minus strand of QXEO01000037.1, from coordinate 283,842 downwards.
TGAGTTTGTTCTTTGTCGCTCAGACTTTCACCCGAGCGCATGGTGTATCGCACTGGTGGTTGTGTTTACTTCTTATGTATTTTTTTTGCATGTTCTATATAGAGGAAACCTAATGCATGAGTGAAAACACCATGGCCTGTCATCCAAATCTCTGTATGTTTTCTTTGCTGACAGTGCGATGTAGTCTGTTGGATTCAGAAGGCATCATCTCATATCTGTGTACCAACTAATGCAGAGCACAACTGCTCCGGTGAACTTATTTTTTGAAACGAGGCAAAAGCTTTGCCTTTTCGATTAATTAAAAAGAAGAGAGTTGCCCGATTAATTAATAGAAAACCGAGCTAAAACCGATACAACAGGGCAAGCCTACACAACACTACCCAGCGAAGACGAGACGACATCATCCCAAAGCTGGAGAGAAAGACATTGTGAATACTATGGGAGGAGCAAACACGGGACGCTCCAACGAAGAAGAAGTCTGCCACACGCTAAAAGTCACACCGCCTCCCCTGAGGGGTGTAGACCGAGCCGACAACCTCGCCGCACAAACGACACAAGATTGCCACCCAATCCATGCTAGCAACTTCTCCACCCCATGAAGCAGTTGCCCAACATGGCCTTCCGAGGCCGCCGCCTCGACTCGCAAGTCCACCACTCGGGGCCGGTGCCCCGACATCCACCACCATGTCGACAACAGAAGAAACACGCCTGGCGCTGAATGCGAGCTCTCCAAGACGATGCCTACAAGAAGAAAACGACATAGCTGCCGCCATCGCCCGCCCGGAAACCCAGAGCTTGGGATTTCTCCCAGAGAGCCGCAACCATCAAGGGTGTAGACGAAGCTCCACGGCAAGCGTCTCCAAGAAGAAAAATGACGTCGGGGCGCCACCGCTGCCGGCACCGACAAGATCGGTGCTGGGCTTTCGCCCGGAACATCTCCACGCCATCCCGAGAACATGCCACCCTTCACTTCTCTTGTCGACAGCCACCAAACACCAACGCAGCCACCTCGTCTCCAGCACGAAGACCTCTTGCCCGGGGCCGCAGCATCGGAACCTCCTGCTCCCACAGGCCGACGAACCAGCAAGCCATGGCACCTCAAGCCAAGACCACCGGTCGTGCCTCCTCGCTGTAGCCTCCCACCGGTGCGGTGATGCGTGGTAAATGACCAGCCCGTTGGGAACCCCAAGAGGAAGATGTGATGAGTATAGCAGCTAGTTTTCCCTCAGTTAAGAAACCAAGGTTTAATATCATTGAGGAGAAGAGCGAACAATACGACTGAAGGTGATGCTTGCTAGTTTGCGATAGCTTCGGACAATTTATATATGGCGCCTTGTCCAAGCTTTGCTTGCTAGCTGCAACGCGGAACCTGCACACAACACAACCAAATACTTTGTTTCCAACTTGCGATGAGGTTGTCAATCTCACCGGTTTGCTTGAAACAAAGGTTATGAGCGTATCGAGTGGAAAGTGATAATAGTATGCGAGTAAAGTAAACAGTGCGAGTAAAGTAAACAGGTGATAGCAATATGATGGAAATAGGACCGGGATCCACAGTTCACTAGTGGTGTCTCTCCATAAGATAAATAACATATGCTGGGTAAACAAATTACAGTTGGGCAATTGATAGAATAAAGATAAACGTGATATGTCAAAAAGATCACTATGAGATTTACTCTGGGCATTACAACAAAATACATAGGCCGCCATCCAACTGCATCTATGACTAATAATCCACTTGTGGTGAATCAATCCGAGATCTCCACAAGTATTAAGTTGCGAACAACAGATAATTGCATTAAGCAAAGTGTGTAATGTAAACAAAGCATATGTCCTTGAGCATATGAATGTTGTTTTCCCCCAAGTAGCAACAACACATCTACAACCTTAGAGGTTTCTGTCACTCTCCCAGATTAAATAGAGGCATGAACCCACTATCGAGCATAAATACCCCCTCTTGGAGTCACTAGCAACTACTCGGCCAAGATAGCTACTAACAACGGAGAGCATACAAGATCATAAACAACATAGAGATAACATAAGATAAATTTCAGTATAGCAACTCAATCATAATACCAATATTCATCGGATCCCAACAAACCAAACATGTAGAATTACATAACGGTGATCTCAATCATGTAGGGCAGCTCATGAGATCTAAACATGAAGCACATGGTGGAGGAGATAACCATCTAGCTACTGCTATGGACGCATAGTCCAAGGTAGACTACTCACTCATCGCTCTGGAGGCAAGCATGGCGATGAAGAAGACCTCCAGTGGCGATTCCCCTCTCCGGCAGGGTGCCGGGAAGAGCTTCTGGACCCTCCCGATCTTCGGGTCGACGGCGGCGGTGGATCACGATGTGTTCTGGAAAATTGATCGGATACTTAGGTTTTTCTCGTCGGGGGGTCTTTATAGGCAAAGGGGCATCGTCAGGAGTGGACCGAGGTGGTCTCACACATAGGGGCGCGGCCCAGGGCCTGGCCACGCCGCCCTGGTGTGAGGGCACCTTGTAGCCCCACTCCGTCCTCTCTTCGGATCTCTGGAAGCTTCCGGGAAAAATAAGACTTCGGAAACTTGTTTCGTCCAATTCTGAGAATATTTCATGTGTATCACTTCCAAAACACAAAAACAGCAGAAAATAGGGAACTGGCACTGTGGCGACTTGTTAATAGGTTAGTTCCGGATAATGCATAAAAGTGCCACGAAGTGTAACAAAACAGTAGGCAAATGGTGTATAAACAAGCATGGAGCATCAAAAATTATAGATACGTTGGAGACGTATCAAGCATCCCCAAGCTTAACTCCTGCTCGTCCTCGAGTAGGTAAGTGATAACAAAAAAATAATTTTTGAGGTGACATGCACCTACACAATCTTGATCATATATGTAAGCATTTGTGAGCTGGGATCATAAGAACTTAAAACATGGGCATGAAGATATAATCTTGACAATAAGAACTTAGCAACCATGTTATAACATGAAAATGAACACAAACAAAAGATCATGAAAATGAAACAATAAAAGTCAAACGTGTGTTCAAATCATAAGAAAAAACATACAAGTGGTTTTCAGCTTGTCCTTCATGGAGAGCAAAACATAAATGCGTAGGACACCTTCAAGTTTAAGAGGGCGACTAGATACAAATAATTTGAGAACAAGTGAAACCAACAATATGAATCAATCAATGAACTTTGGGACAATGCATATTACACTAAGAATGATAACTTTGCTCTTTTATGGTGCATAAAGAAAGAAGGCGGTGACTCAACATAAAAGTAAAAGAAAGACCCTTCACAGAGGGAAGCAGTGATTGCAAGTTTTATAGACCTTCAAAAATTATGTTACTTACTGGCTTTGAGCTCTCATTGCCCCCTTCATAAGCATCTTGAATGGTTAAAGTTAATGCGAGAACAATTATGATGCATATGCTTGACAAATCATAAGTTGAAAACCTCATGTCCCGTGAATACGAGTACCCAAACCTAATGCTACTTTACTTAGAGTCCCAAGCAAGGCTCTTGTCATTGTAAGTATATATGTATCATCGAGAACCGCCAATGGGGTACCTCCGTGCCCGATGACATGGAACAAGCCCACATCAAAATGATAGGACAAGCAGACAATGAACATCTCGACATCTCTTTTATTTGCCATTTGTTTAGCTTTTTATTGTGAGATGCGTCGTCGAATGTCCACCATGGGTATGCTACAAATTTTCACCATGAATTATGCATGGCTTAGATTGGCGGCCCAGGCGTTTTTCTAACACATGTACAAAATCCATGATCCCCACAAGATTCCCAATTCATTTCACACCGCGGGCATCCATAAACAAAAGACCACGATATCAACTCAAATAGGAAGTGCAATGTTGAAAGCTTGCCCCATGACAGCATGGATGGGCTAGAATCTAACTTACAACTTGCAAGCATAACAACTCAACGTAAGAGACCACAATGTCAAATTTTTAAGAACAGGAAAAAGTAAAGTGTGCCTTCCGGTTCATGAGAGCTTTACTGACCAATTTTCGCATAACACTTGTAAGAGTTTAATTTGAAGAGAAGATAAAAGCAAGTCAAATTTACTTGGAATAGCAAATTGTTAGTAGGTATGTATGGTGGACACTTTGGAAAACTTTGGTTTTTAGGAGTTGGATGCACGAGTAGAGCTCATACTCAGTACAAGGCGAGGGCTAGCAAAAGACTGGAAGCGACCAACTAAGAGAGCAATAATGGCCATAATCATTTAAAGCGACAAAGCGACATTAAAAGAAGCATAAGATGGCATCAAAAGTCAAAAACTAAATGATCATAGAGGCTATTGGCGACTTTGTAAGATTCTAACATATGTGAGCATGCGCCAAGTCAACCCAAATAAAGCATCAAGGAGAAAACCAAAATAATGCTTCCAAACAATAAAAACAACGCATGATTTTTTTCAAAGGCTCATTAAGCAATCTCAGTTATTTGAGACAAGTCATGCTACAGTAAAAACACTAAGCATACTATCAAAAAGACATCTAGCATGACATGAAAAAGCCTAAGCCGCAGTCTACACAAGCTCCTTCTTGTACCACTTTTTTGCATAAAGCTTTTTCTCTTTTCCAACACCATTTGAAATTTTTAGGAACACCTCTTTTGATGAAAACCAATAAAGATCAGAGGCAAAAATACACCTTGATGAAAAGATATGACAAGGTCTGAACGCAAATCAAGGCGAAGACGAAAACCAAAAGCAGTAGCGGAAAAAGAAGAACACTCGTTGAAACGAAAAGAGTGAAAAACGGAGTGTTCTTGGCAAATGAAGAGCAAGGCAACTTCTCCAAAAGAAATTTGTTGGGTCCAACCATTTATTGCAGCAAACAAAACTAAACTAACTAAGAAAACTAAAACAACTGACGCTCCAAGAAAAACACATAGTGCATGAAGCAATAAAAATATAGTGTTTTGAAAGGTGACCTGATTTTTGCCGATGAAGAAGGGGTGCCTCGGGGGCATCCCCAAGCTTTGACGCTTGTACTTCTTGGATATTTCTTGGGGTGCTGGGCATCCCCAAGCTTGAGCTTTTGTCCATTCTTCAACTCATCTCATCATTCTCCAATCCCTACACTTGAAAACTTCATTCATACAAAACTAAACACAAATCTATTAGCAACATTAGTGCAAGCATAACATATAATCAACCTATTTTTGCTTCAGGTTTCAACCCAAAACCACCACATATTAAGTGTATACTACTGTAGCAACTTTCCCAAAAGTTCTATGATCAAAAGAACTCCAAAAGAAAGCGATAAAGCGGCAAAAACGAATAATGGCAGAAATCTGTCAAAACAGAACAGCTGACAAAGGTCGAATTTTTAAGGGGTTTTATGTTGCTCAAATCAAAAAGTGTTCAACTAACGAAAGTTTGGATATAACCTGGGGCATATGCACAAGAAATTTCAGGTCCAAAAGATATACAGGGAATTTATACGAATTTTTACGGTGCAGCACCAAAAACAGTTTCAGGACAGCAACATCCCCAAATCTTTACCTCACTCGAATTAGAGGCTTCTCTTGGCACAACAATAAAATAAAAAGGATAAGGAGCGGTCATTACAGTAGTAATGACTTCCAAGACTCAAATAAAAGAAAAAGTACTGGAAATAAAACATTGGGTTATCTCCCAAGAGTGCTTTTCTTTAATGCCTATGAGCTAGGCGCAGTAATTTGAGAAGATGCTCACATAAGAAATATGAATTGAAGCAAAAGAGAGCATCAAGGAGCAAATATAAAACATATTTAAGTCTAACCCACTTCCTATGCATAGGAATCTTGTAAGAAAATAAATCAAAGAAGCACATAGTAACAAGTATGTGTATATAAAATAAGAGCAACTTTGAAACTTTTAATATAAAGAGAGGTGTTTTAGTACAATGAGGATTCCAACAACCATATTTTCCTCTCTCATAATAATTTTCAGTAGCATTACGAACAAACTCAACAATATAAATATCACACTCACCCTCCTTTGTTAAGCATGGAGGGCGATCAAATAAGGTATTAGTTAAAGAGTTACTCTTATTGGGAGTTAGACATGGGTAACTCCATTCTTCCTCCTCTTGATCATCACTCTCCGCCTCTTTTTCATCCAATGAGCTTCCAATTTCTTCTTCCATAGGCTCCTTCAAGGCATTAATCTCTTCTATTGGTGAGCATCTATTAAGATATTTAAGAATATAGCCATTTCCTTCCTTGTAATTATCAAAGCAAAATGTGAGTATATCATAAACTCATATTTATAAGGTGCATCATCAGTATTTTCAAGCAAATAAGCAAGTTTGAATGCACCCTTCCAAGCAATAAATTCTTCAATTTGTTCCACATCATAAAAGTCGTAATTTCCATTAATATAAGACGATATGGTAACATCATCATTATACTCCCATTGAAAAGGGAGGTGTTTATACCTCCTACAGCAACAAGATTCATCAAAGCAATAAGTAACATTATAAGTAGAGCACACATTTCTAGCAATGATATATAATCTATTGATTTGTTCCCATAAGTGTTTCCCTTTTTGTGACAAGCGGTGTTCATCATAATAATTTTGCTGTTCTTCCGTGAACCCACCTTGCCAAAAAGATTTAGTTTCAAAGAAACCAACCATTGATAGAAAGCATGATAAAGCAAGACAAGTAAAAACAACTACAAAGGATTCTAATTTTTTTGAGTTTTTGATAAAACGATGCAAGTAAAATAAATAAAGTAAAGCAAAACAATAAATAAAGTAAAGGATGTGTGTGCGAAAAACTCCCCTTGCAGAGGTCTTCCACTCTTCCCCAGCAACGGCGCCAGAAAAATAGCTTGATGTGTGGTAAATGACCAGCCCGTTGGGAACCCCAAGAGGAAGGTGTGATGAGTATAACAGCTAGTTTTCCCTCAGTTAAGAAACCAAGTTTTAATATCGTTCAGGAGAAGAGCGTACAATACGACTGAAGGTGATGCTTGCTAGTTTGCGACAGCTTCGGACAATTTATATATGGTGCCTCGTCCAAGCTTTGCTTGCTAGCTGCAACGCGGAACCTGCACACAACACAACCAAATACTTTGTTCTCAACTTGCGATGAGGTTGTCAATCTCACCGGTTTGCTTGAAACAAAGGTTATGAGCCTATCGAGTGGAAAGTGATAATAGTACGTGAGTAAAGTAAACAGTGCGAGTAAAGTAAACAGGTGATAACAATATGATGGAAATAGGATCGGGGTCCACAGTTCACTAGTGGTGTCTCTCCATAAGATAAATAACACATGCTGGATAAACAAATTACAGTTGGGCAATTGATAGAATAAAGATAAACGTGATATGTCAAGAAGATCACTATGAGATTTACTCTGGGCATTACAACAAAATACATAGACCGCCATCCAATTGCATCTATGACTAATAATACACTTGTGGTGAATCAATCCGAGAACTCCACAAGTATTAAGTTGCGAATAACAGATAATTGCATTAAACAAAGTGTGTAATGTAAATAAAGCATATGCCCTTGAGCCTATGAATGTTGTTTTCCCCCTAGTAGCAACATCACATCTACAACCTTAGAGGTTTCTGTCACTCCCCCAGATTAAATAGAGGCATGAACCCACTATCGAGCATAAATACCCCCTCTTGGAGTCACTAGCAACTACTCGGCCAAGATAGCTACTAACAACGGAGAGCATGCAAGATCATAAACAACATAGAGATAACATAAGATAAATTTCAGTATAGCAACTCAATCATAACACCAATATTCATCGGATCCCAATAAACCAAACATGTAGAATACATAACGGTGATCTCAATCATGTAGGGAAGCTCATGAGATCTAAACATGAAGCACATGGTGGAGGAGACAACCATCTAGCTACTGCTATGGACCCATAGTCCAAGGTAGACTACTCACTCATCGCTCCGGAGGCAAGCATGGCGATAAAGAAGATCTCCGGTGGCGATTCCCCTCTCCGGCAGGGTGCCGGGAAGAGCTTCTGGACCCTCCCGATATTCGGGTCGACGGCGGCGGCGGATTGCGATGTGTTCTGGAAAATTGATCGGGTACTTAGGTTTTTCTCGTCGGGGGGTCTTTATAGGCGGAGGGGCATCGTCAGGAGTGGACCGAGGTGGTCTCACACATAGGGGGCGCGGCCCAGGGCCTGGCCGCGCCGCCCTGGTGTGAGGGCACTGCTACTCGTGTGATGATGTGGGAGCAGTGAGTCCTTGTGCGTGGTGATGACCAGCCCGTTGGGAACCCCAAGAGGAAGGTATGATGAGTGTAGCGGCTAGTCTTCCCTCAGTTAAGAAACCAAGGTATGTCGATCAGGAGAAGGGAGACGGTGACGACTGAAGGTGATGCGGACTGGCTTAGTGACACTCCAACAAGGGCGTCGTTTAACGATACTTGTTGACTCGTCTTCGGCCAGCAGCAACGCGGAACCTGCACACACACAGACAAATACTTTGTTCCCAACTTGCGATGAGGTTGTCAATCTCACCGGTTTGCTTGAAACAAAGGTTATGAGTGTATCGAGTGGAAAACAGTAGTAAAATGCTAGTAAAGTAAATAGTGCGGGAAAAGTAAACAGGTGATTGCAATATGATTAAAATAGGACCGGGGTCCACAGTTCACTAGTGGTGTCTCTCCATAGATAAAATAACATGCTGGGTAAACAAATTACAGTTGGGCAATTGATAGAATAAAGATAACGTGATATGTCAAGAAGATCACTATGAGATTCACTCTGGGCATTACAACAAAATACATAGACCGCCATCCAACTGCATCTATGACTAATAATCCACCCCCAGGGATATCATCCGAACACCCCGAAAGTATTAAGTTGCGAACAATAGATAATTGCATTAAGCAAAGTGTGTAATGTAAACAAAGCATATGCCCTTGAGCATATGAATGTTGTTTTCTCCCTAGTAGCAACAGCACATCTACCACCTTAGAGGTTTCTGTCACTCCCCCAGGTGAAATAGAGGCATGAACCCACTATCGAGCATAAATACCCCCTCTTGGAGTCACTAGCAACTACTCGGCCAAGATAGCTACTAACAACGGAGAGCATGCAAGATCATAAACAACATAGAGATAACAAAAGATATAATTCAGTACAGCAACTTAATCATAAACACCAATATTCATCGGATCCCAACAAACCAACATCATAGTATTACATAACGGTGATCTCAATCATGTAGGGCAGCTCATGAGATCTAAACATGAAGCACATAGTGGAGAAGACAACCATCTAGCTACTGCTATGGACCCATAGTCCAAGGTAGACTACTCACTCATCGCTCCGGAGGCAAGCATGGCGATGAAGAAGACCTCCGGTGGCGATTCCCCTCTCCGGCAGGGTGCCGGGAAGAGCTTCTGGACCCTCCCGATCTTCGGGTCGACGGTGGCGGCGGATCGCGATGTATTCTGGAAAACTGATCGGGCCCTTAGGTTTTTCTCGTCAGGGGGTACTTATAGGCGAAAGGGGACTGTCAGAGGGGGTCCCACGCCCCCTCACACGGGGCCGGCGCGGCCAGGGGCCTGGCCGCGCCACCCCTGTGTGGGGGGCCCACGTGGCCCCTCTCCTTCTCTCCTTCGGATGTTTGGGAGCTCCCCGGTGAAATATGACTTCAGGAACTTGTTTCGTCCAATTCCGAGAATATTTTATGTGTATCACTTCTGAAACACAAAAACAGCAGAAAACAGGAAACTGGCACTGTGGCACTTCGTTAATAGGTTAGTTCCGGAAAATGTATAAAAATGCCACTAAGTGTAACGAAACAATAGGCAAATGGTGTAAAACAAAGCATGGAGCATCAAAAATTATAGATACGTTTGAGACGTATCAAGCATCCCCAAGCTTAACTCCTGCTCGTCCTCGAGTAGGTAAGTGATAACAAAAGAATAATTTTTGAGGTGACATGCACCTACACAATCTTGATCATATATGTAAGCATTGATGAGCTGGGATCAATAGAACTTAAAACATGGGCATGAAAGATATAATCATGACAATAAGAACTTAGCAACCATGTTGTAAACATGCAAATGAACACAAACAAAAGATCATGATAATGAAACAATGAAAGTCAAACGTGTGTTCTAATCATAAGGAAAAACATACAAATGGTTTTCAGCTTGTCCTTCAAAGAGAGCAAAACATAAATGCATAGGACACCTCAAAGTTTAAGAGGGCGACTAGATACAAATAATTTAAGAACAAGTGAAACCAATCAATATGAGTCAATCAATGAACCTTGGGACAATGCATATCACACTAAGAATGACAACTATGCTCTCTTAATGGTGCATAAAGAAAGAAGGTGGTGACTCAACATAAAAGTAGAAGAAAGGCCCTTCGCAGAGGGAAGCAGTGATTTAAACATGTGCTAGAGCTTTTCATTTGTAAAACAGAGATAAAACTTGATTTTGAGAAGTGGTTGTCTTTGTCAACGACTGGCAATGGGGTTCTTACTATCTTCCATACAAAAATAAAGCAAGTTTTTGAGAGAGAGATTGGCACTTCGTGCTCTTTTTATAAAACTTGGCACTCCTCCCCACCTTTTCCTTTCACATACCATGGCTAACCGATTCCATCGGGTGCCCACCAACATTCACATTCATTGGAGGAGTGCCTTTTTTCTTTTTTTTTTCTTTTTTTTTCTTTTTGGAATAGACAATATGGAAGATAGCAAATCCGACCACTACGTCCCCATGAGCTGAAAACAGTGTCACAAAACGAGAAGTATTTTGAAGGTTTTTGAAAGGTAGCACACAAAAATTTTACTTTGGAATGGCTTACAAATACCATGCATAGGAATTTATAGTGGACACAATGGAAAACTTGGCTTTTAGGAGTTGGATGCACGAGTAGAGCTCATACTCAGTACAAGGCGAGGGCTAGCAAAAGACTGGGAGCGACCGACTAAGAGAGCAATAATGGCCATAATCATGCAAAGCGACAAAGCGACATTAAAAGAAGCATACGATGGCATCAAAAGTCAAAAACTAAATGATCATGAAGGCTAATGGCGACTTTGGAAGAGTCTAACATGTGTGAGCATGCGCCAAGTCAACCCAAATAAAGCATCAAGGAGAAAACCAAAATAATGCTTCCATACAATAAAAACAACGCATGATTTTTTCAAAGGCTCATTAAGCAATCTCAGTTATTTGAGACAAGTCATGCTACAACAAAACCACTAAGCATACTATCAAAAAGACATCAAGCATGACATGAAAAAGCCTAAGCCGCAGTCTACACAAGCTCCTTCTTGTACCACTATTTTGCACAAAGCTTTTTCTCTTTTCCAACACCATTTGAAATTTTTAAAGACACCTCTTTTGATGAAAACCAATAAAGTTCAGAGGCAAAAATGCACCTTGATGAAAAGATATGACAAGATCTGAACGCATATCAAGGCGAAAACGAAAACCAAAAGCAGTAGCAGAAAAACTAGAATGCTCGATTAATAAGAGTGAAAACTAGAGCATTCTTTGCAAATGAAAACGAGTACATCTCCTCCAAAGGAAATTTGTTGGGGTCCAACCATTTATTGCAGCAAACAAACAAACTAAACAAACTAAGAAAACTAAAACAACTGACGCTCCAAGAAAAACACATAGTGTATGAAGCAATAAAAATATAGTGTTTTGAAAGGTGACCTGATTTTTGCCGATGAAGAAGGGGTGCCTCGGGGGCATCCCCAAGCTTTGACGCTTGTACTTCTTGGATATTTCTTGGGGTGATGCATGGGCATCCCCAAGCTTGAGCTTTTGTCCGTTCTTCAACTCATCTCATCATTCTCCAATCCCTACACTTGAAAACTTCCTTCATACAAAACTAAACACAATTCTATTAGCAACATTAGTGTAAGCATAAAATATATTCAACCTCTTTTAGCTTCAGGTTTCAACCCAAAACTACCACATATAAAGTATATACTACTGTAGCAACTTCCACAAGAGTTCCATGATAAAAAAGAACTCAAAAGAAAGCGATAAAGTGGCAAAAACAAATATTGGCAGAAATCTGTCAAAACTGGACAGCTGATAATGGACGAATTTTTGAGGGATTTTCTGTTGCTCAAATCAAAAAGTGTTCAACTAAGAAAAGTTTGGATATAACCTGGGGCATAAGCACAAGAAATCGCAGGTCCAAAAGATAAACAGAGAATTTTCACGAATTTTTACGGTGCAGCACCGAAAACAGTTTCAGGACAGCAATAACCCCAAATCTTTACCTCACTCAAATTAGAGGCTTCTCTTGGCACAAAAACGAAATAAATAAGATAAGGAGCGGTCATTATAGTAGTAATGACTTCCAAGACTCAAATAAAAGAAAAAGTACTGAAAAGTAAACAATGGGTTATCTCCCAAGAGTGCTTTTCTTTAACGCCTTTGAGCTAGGCGCAGAAAATTGCGAATCAAGTAATATCAAGTGATGAAGCATCAAGCTCATAATTTGCTCTAAGAATAGAGTCAAAAAGCAATTTCTTTCTTTTCCTAGGGAAGTGTTCCATACCTTTCTTTAGTGGGAATTGATACTTGATAGTGCCTTCCCTCATATCAATAATGGCACCTACAGTTCGAAGAAAGGGTCTTCCCAAAATAATAGGACATGAAGCATGGCATTCAACGTCCATAACAAGAAAATCAACGGGAACAAGGTTATTGTTAACCACAATAAGAACATCATTAATCCTTCCCAAAGGTTTCTTCTTAGCAACATCAGCAATAGGAACATCAAAATAACACTTTTCTAGTGGTGGTAAATTAAGCATGTCATAAATCTTTCTAGGCATGATAGAAATACTAGCACCTAGATCACATAAAGCATGGCAATCATAACCATTAACATGCATATCAATGATGGGTTCCCAACCATCTTCTAACTTCTTGGGAACAGAGGCTTTTTGCTTCAACTTTTCATCCCTAATCTTTATGAGAGCATTGGTAATATGCTTAGTAAAAGCAATATTTAAAGAACTAGCATTGGGAGTCAAAGCAAGCTTTTGCAAGAACAAAATAACTTCAGATATATTGCAGCCATCAACATCAAAATCATTAAAGGAAGTAGAGCTATCATCTCCCACACTCCGAAAAATTTCAGCACTCTTTTGAGAAAAAGTTTTGGCAGTTTTAGGCTTTTTAGCACAAGGAGTGGGAGTTTTCTCTACACCAATCAAAGTAAGAGGATTGCTATCAGTAGGAGCAACATCATTAGAGGTAGTAATAGCACATACCTTCATCTCTCTAGCCATCTCATCTTCTCTTTCCCACCTGGCATGCAATTCCGCTAACAATCTAATATTTTCATCAATTCTAACTTGGGTTGCATTAACGGCAGCAAAAGGATCAGGCTTAGCGGACATTCTATTAACTAAAGAAGATTGCACATTAGACAATAATGAGATGTCGGTTTCAGCTTTGGAAGCCTTAGCTTGTAATTCAGGAACAGCCTTGTTTAAATTTTCAAGTTGATGACTTATAGTCCTCAACAGAGCTGATTGCTCCTCCATAGTCTTGGTGAAAGCCTTGTTCTGCTCATATTGCATCTGCATAAAATTCTTGGTAGACTTTTCAAGTTCAAAAATTCTTTCTTCACTAGGCATTTTAGGTCTACCAAGATAGCTATTATCACCATTAGAAGGAAACGGTCTATAATTGTTACTAGCAAAATTGTTCCTATAAGCATTGTTATTAAAATTGTTGTTTCTAATGAAATTCACATCAACTTGCTCTTCTTGAGCAACCAGAGAGGCCAAAGGAACATTATTAGGATCAACATGAGTCCTATCATTAGCAAGCATAGCCATAATTGTATCAATCTTATCACTTAAGGAAGAGGTTTCCTCAACAGAATTTACCTTCTTACCTTGTGGAGCTCTCTCGGTGTGCCATTCGGAATAATTTACCATCATGTTGTCGAGTAGCTTTGATGCGGCGCCCAAAGTAAGGGACATAAAAGTGCCTCCAGCAGCTGAATCAAGTAGGTTCCTTGAAGAAAAATTCAGTCCTGCATAAAAAGTTTGGATGATCATCCAAGTAGTCAGTCCATGAGTGGGGCAATTTTTAATCATAGATTTCATTCTTTCCCAAGCTTGAGCAACATGTTCATTATCAAACTGAGTAAACTTCATAATATTGCTACGCAGAGATATAATCTTAGCAGGAGGATAATATCTACCAATAAAAGCATCCTTACACTTAGCCCATGAATTAATACTATTCTTAGTCAAAGACAGCAACCAATCTTTAGCCTTTCCTCTCAAAGAAAAAGGAAACAACTTGAGCTTAATAATATCACTATCAACATCCTTATATTTCTGCATCTCACATAGCTCAACAAAATTGTTGAGATGAGCTGCAGCATCTTCAGTACTAGCACCAGAAAATTGCTCTTTCATAACAAGGTTCAATAAAGCAGGCTTGATCTCATAAAAAGTAGTAGCAGGAACAGGTGGTGCAATAGGAGTGCAGATAAAATCACTATTGTTCGTACTAGCAAAGTCACACAACTTGGTGTTTTCAGGAGTACCCATTTCAGCAAAACAAAAGTAAACAAGTAAAAACAGCTACCAAGGATTCTAATTTTTTTGGGTTTTTGATAAAAAGCAATGCAGGTAAAATAAAATAAAGTAAAGCAAAACAAATAACAAAGTAAAGTATGTGTGTGCGAAGAACTCCCCTCGCAGAAGTCTTCTCTTCCTTCCCCGGCAACGGCGCTAGAAAATTAGCTGCTACTCGTGTGATGATGTGGGAGCAGTGAGTCCTTGTGCGTGGTGATGACCAGCCCGTTGGGAACCCCAAGAGGAAGGTATGATGAGTGTAGCGGCTAGTCTTCCCTCAGTTAAGAAACCAAGGTATGTCGATCAGGAGAAGGGAGACGGTGACGACTGAAGGTGATGCGGACTGGCTTAGTGACACTCCAACAAGGGCGCCGTTTAACGATACTTGTTGACTCGTCTTCGGCCAGCAGCAACGCGGAACCTGCACACACACAGACAAATACTTTGTTCCCAACTTGCGATGAGGTTGTCAATCTCACCGGTTTGCTTGAAACAAAGGTTATGAGTGTATCGAGTGGAAAACAGTAGTAAAATGCTAGTAAAGTAAACAGTGCGGGAAAAGTAAACAGGTGATTGCAATATGATTAAAATAGGACCGGGGTCCACAGTTCACTAGTGGTGTCTCTCCATAGATAAAATAACATGCTGGGTAAACAAATTACAGTTGGGCAATTGATAGAATAAAGATAACGTGATATGTCAAGAAGATCACTATGAGATTCACTCTGGGCATTACAACAAAATACATAGACCGCCATCCAACTGCATCTATGACTAATAATCCACCCCCAGGGATATCATCCGAACACCCCGAAAGTATTAAGTTGCGAACAACAGATAATTGCATTAAGCAAAGTGTGTAATGTAAACAAAGCATATGCCCTTGAGCATATGAATGTTGTTTTCTCCCTAGTAGCAACAGCACATCTACCACCTTAGAGGTTTCTGTCACTCCCCCAGGTGAAATAGAGGCATGAACCCACTATCGAGCATAAATACCCCCTCTTGGAGTCACTAGCAACTACTCGGCCAAGATAGCTACTAACAACGGAGAGCATGCAAGATCATAAACAACATAGAGATAACAAAAGATATAATTCAGTACAGCAACTTAATCATAAACACCAATATTCATCGGATCCCAACAAACCAACATCATAGTATTACATAACGGTGATCTCAATCTTGTAGGGCAGCTCATGAGATCTAAACATGAAGCACATGGTGGAGAAGACAACCATCTAGCTACTGCTATGGACCCATAGTCCAAGGTAGACTACTCACTCATCGCTCCGGAGGCAAGCATGGCGATGAAGAAGACCTCCGGTGGCGATTCCCCTCTCCGGCAGGGTGCCGGGAAGAGCTTCTGGACCCTCCCGATCTTCGGGTCGACGGCGGCGGCGGATCGCGATGTATTCTGGAAAACTGATCGGGCCCTTAGGTTTTTCTCGTCAGGGGGTACTTATAGGCGAAAGGGGACTGTCAGAGGGGGTCCCACGCCCCCTCACACGGGGCCGGCGCGGCCAGGGGCCTGGCCGCGCCACCCCTGTGTGTGGGGCCCACGTGGCCCCTCTCCTTCTCTCCTTCGGATGTTTGGGAGCTCCCCGGTGAAATATGACTTCAGGAACTTGTTTCGTCCAATTCCGAGAATATTTCCTGTGTATCACTTCTGAAACACAAAAACAGCAGAAAATAGGAAACTGGCACTGTGGCACTTCGTTAATAGGTTAGTTCCGGAAAATGTATAAAAATGCCACTAAGTGTAACGAAACAATAGGCAAATGGTGTAAAACAAAGCATGGAGCATCAAAAATTATAGATACGTTTGAGACGTATCAGGCACCTCGTGGACCCACTCCGTCCTCTCTTCGGATCTCTGGAAGCTTCCGGGAAAAATAAGACTTCAGGAACTTGTTTCATCCAATTCTGAGAATATTTCCTGTGTATCACTTCTGAAACACAAAAACAACAGAAAACAGGGAACTGGCACTGTGACGACTTGTTAATAGATTAGTTCCGGAAAATGCTTAAAAGTGCCACAAAGTGTAACAAAATAGTAGGCAAATGGTGTATAAACAAGCATGGAGCATAAAAAATTATAGATACGTTGGAGACGTATCATGCGGCGCCACCGCGTCCCTGTCCTCAGCCTGCAACACCCAGCGCGCCACAGCCTCCTCGAGCTGAGCACGCACCCGGCCCGACGCTCCTCCTCACCACGTTGCAGGCCGCAGCACCACTGCCCCCGGCCAGAAGCGCCCGCCAGGGACCTCCTCGAGCCAGCGCCAAGCACCAGGTGCAATGCCGCCCACACGACCTGGCCAAGCCCACGAGGCCCAGCTCGAGCCCAGATTGGTCCCTCCCCGGCCGCACCAGCCACGCCGGCCAGGGTAGGCCGTGGACATCTCTCTTGCTCAGATGCTCGAGCCACAGCTCGAGCACCACCGCCTGCGGGAGATCTGAGCTCGGGATCCCCAGATCCGCCGCACCCAAGACCACAGCCGCCTTGGCCTCCCAGCACCAGCACGCCACCATAGATGACGCCGACCAAGCTCCGGGGCCGCCGCCCCGGCATATGCTCGCTGCGAGCTTCGGCAGCTGCCCCCAGCCGCACCTGCCAGCCTCCAGCGACCCCAAACAACGGGAGAAACGACCCCCACCACCTTTGGTAGCGGGGCGCCGCCACCGCGGCGAGCCAGCGGCAGCAGCGGCGCTGGCCGGCCGGAGAGGCTCGAGCCGCGGCGGGAGTGGAGTCGCCCTTGTGCCGCCTAGGGGCAACACGGGACGAGCCTTTTTTTTTCTCCCAAAGCGGATCTTATGGTTAGCTGCTTCTCTTGTTGTTTTGGCTGTTCCTTCTTCCTCTGTAGTCACTAGGGCGGTGCAGAAAACTGAACCGCATCGACCAAAATGTGAATAGAGTTGGGAAGAAATCGCATTTTGTGTTGTTCGTTGGGAGTTGTCTCTCTTATTTAAGCTGTGTCATGTGCTAACTGTCTAGTTCTGGCACACTCATTTCTTCCCTGCTTTCATGCAAAAGTTACTTTGATATTATGAGTCTACAACACTAAATTTAGAGGATCGAAATGTCTGCCTCATCTGCCCTGCAATGATTGCTCTATGGGTCATCACAAGCTCCATGAATTGGTCATCACTTGCTCCTTGAATTATGTTTCTTAAAAATTTTGAACTTTTTTTTTCTTCTTCTAGAAAGAGTTCCGCAAGTTCCATGAACAGAAAAAGATGCTTCCAGGCCAAATGAACATGATCCTTCCAATACATGTATGTTCAGTAGTAACCAAACCAGAGCAAGATCGGTAGTAAAACAAAAATCAGTAGCTGCAGAAATAAACCAAGAACACTCGCACTAATCTTTGAAATAATGGGCGTTGCCTAGCAATGAACCGAACTACATAAATTAGGAACTAGATAGATAGGGTAAAAATGTCTGAGCTACGTGAGGCTAGTTACTGAAGATGCATAGCCACAAAATCGATCACCATGGCGCAATGGGTATCTTTCACACATCTTGTTCCTTTTTCTCGCCCGCCTCCACCATCTCCTTTAGGACATCGTTGAGGATGGACAACTTCAAATTCAGGTCTCTAATCTGCTTGATGGAACGAGCATGCTCCAGCTTCGCCTCCACCATCTCCTCAATTTTCTCATCTATCTCCTTTAGGCCATCCTTGAGGATGGAAAACTTCGGCTCTAGGTCTCTCATCTGCTTGATGGCACAAGCAGTGAGGTCGTCAATGCACTTGCGCACTACGGCAACTTGCATGGCCATAGGCTCTAGGGCCTTCTTCCACCCCACAAGATCTTTGAGGGAATCAGCAGAGAAGGCATATTTGTTCCCGCCATCATCATCGTCATCCTGTGGAGTCACAAGTTGTTCATAGTTAGTCTACTTTTATCTCAGTCATCCACATTCCGGAGTGTAACATATATCTTGATCTGCTTATACTCGATTATGGTATCATACTTTATTTATTTTACAAAACAGTTGGTGTCATACATGAGCATGGATTTTTCAAGCTTTGAAAAAAAGAGTAAGTGGCAAAAAAGAGTAAGTGGCAAAAACAACAATCTGGCAGCACACGTCATTAATCTAGCTATATATCCGAAGTGACCAACTTAAGGTGTTCAATGTGTTTAAAGACCGACAAACCATACGACAAAATCATCTAGTTATTTTTATTCGAATATGATATATGAGAACAAGCATTTGATCTGTAATAGCACTGAGTGCCTGAAAATGCAGCAGTGTGAGATCAGATGGTTTCATGGAGGGGTTCTCACCACGGGGTTGGAATCATCGTCAGCATCGATGTGTCCACTGCCGTTGCCTAGCAAGGGGAGCCCTTGATGCACCACCACCACCAGTGCCATCTGCTGCCCCATCTTGACCTCGGCAGGCTGTGAATCGCTCGCCGTGGTCTCTCCCTTCCTCTGAAAATTATTTTAGTAGCGAGTTAAAACATCAACCAATCAAAAAAAAAAATCGGTACTGAATCTCATCTAGCCACACTACTCAGTTCATCTAGAACTTGAAAATACGGATCCGATGATCGAAGTCCAAGACGAGCCACAACAATGGGGATTATTATTGTTTCTACGTGGTTTAATCACCTTGTTGAATACTAATTCTACTCCCAGCTAGAAATCGACCATAGATGAAACGAGGATCTAGTAAAACGAAAACATCTCAGGAAATCCTCGGGGGATGGAAGAGGGAACTTACGCTGATGGGCACCTCGGTCTCCATGGCTAGTTGCAGTACTCCTCGGGAGCTCCGGCCGATGCCTTTTGATGTGCGATGGAATCGATCAGAGGAGGAGGAAGAAGGGAGATTTTTGATACAGCGGCTGCGATGGCAGTACCAGTATATAAACGGGACGGGACGGGAGTAGACGGTTGGGAGATTGACGGAATGGACGGGATTTTGCGGCACTTTCCAAGGGAGCACGTACCTACTTCCGGCATGTACGCGATGCCCCGTCTCGTTGATCCTCGGCGTCTGTCTAGAATAGCAAACACTGGTTTCTGTCAGCGAGTCAGCGACTAAATTTCAGTGAAACAACTTAAATACGGGGTGAATCGGTGAAGAGAGCCGACGATTGGAGCTCGGGCTTCATGGAGCTTGAAATTTAAATTTAGATATTTCAAAAAAAAATCCAAAAGAATACTAGGACGTATACAAATTGAGATCTTGTCATCGGTGAACAATGATGAAACAATGTATAGGAAACTCGATTTTATCGTTTTGTCAGATTTTGTTGTTTTTACTAAGCCAAAATATAATGTATTTCATTCTGAAAAGTTTACATGATGATAGAGTACAACATTATATGTCCAAATATATATTTTTGAAATATTTTAAATTCGATATTTTTACTTCAAAAATGGAAAAAAATACGGCCTCTGTGGAGCCTGAGCTCCATTTGGAGTTTTCGGTGAAATCGGTACTTTATGCAAAAGTCTCTTCATAATAAGTCTCTTCAACCCTTCGTTAGACAACGCGGATCTTTTCTCGACGTCAATAACGGTGTTAAAATATAAAGTTTCTATAGGTGTGACACTTTAAATCTTGCTTCGTCGGGTCGATTTTAACAGTTTTCTCATAGTTGTCACCTAGAGGATGGTGACTACTAGGCTACGAAACATGTGTGAATATACCTTAGGTCACTTGTATATATATTATTATTCATGTGTTCATGCTATATTTATTAATTTATTAACCTACCATTGTTTATTCTATGTAGTTTTTGGTTGTATGGTTATTCAAAATACTTATGCGTATACATATCTGATTAGTTTTGTTTCCGCCCCGAGTCCGCTCCATTTCCGTTCCGAATCCACGGTCAGATAATTTCGTTTATGAATCCGCATACGATCATTATTCGCTCCGAATCCGATGGAAAAACATGGTAGAGGTTATGGTGACAGTAAAATCCAATCTGATCCGTTTACATCCCTAGTCATCACAATATTTGTTCTGGCTGCCACGTCTTTAACAATGGTGGTTCCTAGTCTCAACTCCCAACAACGTTGAGAGATAGTTCAGTTTGCTTTTCTATGAAAATTAGTGTTGATACACTTAGGGCCTGTTTGTTTGGGCTGGCTGTGGCTGGCTGTGCAGGGAAAGCTGCTGTGTAGAGGAAGCTGCTGTGGAGAGAAAGCTGCTGTTTTGAGTTTCACGGTTTGGCAATTTGGCTGGCTGCCTAGCTGTATGCTGAAGAATTGTCTAAAATAGCCCCACAGTTTTGAGAACATGTATTACTGATCGAAATATAGTACTAGTATTATATTTGTAACTATAAGATACCATAAATTTATAACAATAAATTGGAATTAAACTTTTTGCCCTCATTTACTTCAAAATATATGATTTGGCCTCTTTTACTTTGTACTTTTTTTGAATAGTTATTCTGGATAAGGCTAAAATCAAATACCAATCAAGCTCTCCTCTTCCCTGTGAACGGCTCCTCTTCCCCATACCAAAATATATGATTTGCCCTCTCGTGAACTGCTCCAGCTTGCTGGAATCAAAGGAATCTAAAAATTGGAAGGAGGGGGTCGGGGCGGCGTCCAAGGAGCTGCGTGGAGGCGCTGGGACTTGTGAATTCCTGAGGCCCTACCTCTGCTGGTTCTTATCGGCTGGGTGGAGGCTGGCCGGGGAGGAGTTAGGCCGAGGAAGAACTGAGGGGAGCAGTTTCACGGCGGGGACGCGGCTGGGCGCTGGCCGGTGTGGACGAGGGGCTACCTGTGAGTGGCGGCGCCAACGATATGAACTCTGTCTCCTTTCGACAGGGTGGGGATACGGGAAAGGGATAGAAGAAAAACGTTTCGCTCGGATAGAACTTTGCTGTCGGTGGCACTTTGTTGTAATTAGCTCCGAACGTTATGACCTGTCGTGGACAACGTTTCGCTCGTTAAGTGAAAGCTGCGGGAAGCACGTCTTTACGGGCCTGTTTGTTTGGGCTTCCACTGGCTTTCCACTGGAAAAAACATGTCAAACGAAATAAACGGGGTAGCTTCGACTACGGGCTTCGCCGAAGCCAGTTCTCGCACAGGCAGACGAGGGAAAGCACCTGGAGAGGTGCTTCCCGCAGCTTTGCACATTAGGGGCGAAACGTTTTCCGCAACCAGACATATTGTTGAGCCGAAATTACAAGGCAATGCCACCGCGGACCAACTCCAGCGCGGGCCGATTCCTACCGCGTGGGAAGCCCACCTGTTTCCAACGAAAAAAAGAAAAGAATCGCTCCAGGGAAAAGAGCAGGCGACACCGAGGCGACGCGCTAGGGTTCCAGTCGCCCGCGCCGCCACCCTAGCTGCCGTCCGCGCCGCCGCTCGCCGGCGACCCGGCGCCTCCCCCGTCTCCTGCTGCCCAGCGTCGTCCTCTCCGCCGGCCGTCCTCCTCACCGGCGGCTTGTCTCCCGCAGCACATCCCGTCCTCACCGGTCGTCGTCCTCACCGGCCGTCCTCACCCGCCGTCCTCACCGGCCGTCCTCCTCCTGGTGGATGGCCTGGTTCGGCACATGATACACGCATTCTACAACGTAGCATTGAGAAGTATCCAGTAGAGTTCCCGACACCTCCTGGTGGTAATATTCTCTATATTTATTGCTTTGAGATTATAATATGCTTATTGCTTGTTTGATATTTTCCCTTCATGTGCAGATACATATTACCTTGTCGATTCAGGTTATCCAAATAGGAAAGGTTTCCTAGCTCCTTTTAAGAATAACACTTATCATATACCTGACTTTCGTCGAGAAGGGCGACCAACAGGAAAGAAGGAGATTTTCAACTATCTACACTCATCGCTTCGGAATGCTATAGAGCGTGTATTTGGCATCTTGAAAAACAAGTGGCGCATATTGAAGCAAATTCCTTCGTATGGTCTGGTTACACAGAAAAGAATCATCCTTGCTTGCATTGCGCTTCACAATTTTATTAGGGACTCCAACTTACGTGACAAACAATTTGACCTATGTGATTCAGATGAGAATTACATTCCTAAGGTCCAGAGGCAGTCAGTAATATTAGTTGGTGACACTGCTCCAAGTGGGCTACACACGGTTGACATGGACTTGACGCGTGATAGCATTGCTACATCTGTGTTCAATGCAAGAAGAAGATGATTGATTAGTGCTTGCTAAATTACTAGGGACATGTAGTTTGGATGAATCTTTTATTCATTATGGATGTTATCTTATTTGTGTACTCGTACAAGTACGTATTTTGGACAAACATATATTTAATTAATTACTAGTGTGCTTACTTTTTGTGTATTCATGGTATTTTGCGGTCAAAAATACGTTAATACACTTAAGTCAGCAACCATGAGGGCATTTCAGACAATTCATCAACATACAGCCAGCCAGCCAGACAACTAGCCAAACGGTTCAACTCAGAACAGCAGCTTTCCCTGCACAGCAGCTTTCTCTGCACAGCAGCTTTCCCTGCACAGCCAGCCAGCCACAGCCCAAACAAACAGGCCCTACATGCTTCGCCCGCGCTGTGTAGTTTGGGTCTCGGCTTCGGAAAAGCCCACAGCCGAAGTACCCCGTTTGTTTCAATCTGCCTGCTTTTTCTAGTAGAAAGCTAATAAAAGCCCAAACAAACACCCCCTTACCGATGTTGGTTACTTACTACAATGACAGAATCACCGTGTCGAGCCTGTAGCCTTTGCATTAGAGCTTAAAAAATAAAATTATTCAACAACATTATGGGGTTTGAGGAATGGAAATTTTAGACAGTTGTTATGTTTGTAGAGATAGCTCATGTGGCTCTACCATATACTATGCACTGATATAATATATTATGACATTTACTGTATTTCGTTTTAGCCGAAATGATACTTTTTATTGGAAAAAACTACAACAACTCACAAGGCATGAAGTACTCTAGTACTCTCTCCGATCAGAAATAGCTGTCAGAAACGTAGTATAAATTTTATACTAAATTAGTGTAAAATTACTAACACTTATTTCCGATCGGAGGGAGTATCAGTTTGGAGCCCAGCCCGAAGCCAGAATTGGCCCACAATGGGACTAAACACGTTTTCTCTCTCAATTCCATCTAATCCAACAAAATTAATTCACAATCCGCACGCCATCCTCCCCGTTCCTCCACCGCCAGAGGAAAGCATCCAGAAGCAATCAGGCAAGCAGCCGGCGCCGGCGACACTGCCGAAACGAATCTGTGTCCATTTCCCTCCCTCCCCCAGTCCCCGCTCCGGCGCCAGTCCCGACGATAGGGTCCATTTCCCTCCCCGCGATGGCGGATCCGTGGGCGCGGGAGTACGGCGAGGCGGCGCGGCTGGCCGACGACGTGGGCTCCATGGTCGCCGAGCGAGGGGCGCCCTCGCAGTCGGGGCCGGAGGCCACGCGCCACGCGTCGGCCATCCGGAGGAAGATCACCATCCTCGGGACCAGGCTAGAGAGCCTCGAGGGGCTGCTGTGTTTATTGTTCCTAGTTAACTCACTTTCCAATTCAAAAGTAAAAATTAAGTCACCTTCTGCAAATTCATTCACTGTTCGTCTGCGAAAAGCGGAAACAATAGCATGATGAGTAGGGTCTGGGTGAACTTAGGCAAATACTGGTGAAGTGCTGCTGACACCATGTTCGCCGCATACTTAGAATCGAAGCTCGACTAGTTTTGTACTGTCTGAGAATTGGCATGTGGACGCTTCATTATACCCATGGTGCATTGCTTGTGTATGAGAGAGTGGTTACAAAGAGGGAACAAATTAGAGGTGCAAAAGTGGGAATTATCTCTTGTTCGCAGTAGTAAGTTCATCTGTGCATCTTCCATGGTTCGGTCGTTATGAGGTAACATTTGGATTCATTTACCATATATATTCTCTATGATGGTATGCATGATATACGGTATGCTGGTTGCTATTGCTATTGCTATTGTGAAAACACTCGTACAGATTTGTCAGTTGTAAAAATCAGTTCTCGTTATATTGAGATATCGTTCGTACATATGCTGCTATGCAAGAACTTCTCTTGATGCCTTTTGAAATATATATCTGTATTAAAAAAAATCTGCTTATAATTGCTTCTTACCATGCTGTGCAGCACTGACAAGGAGTTGCGTAAGCGCCAAGACATGGTTTCAAGTTTGAAATCTAGAGCAAAACAGATGGCGGAAAGCTTCAACATGTCTGACCTCTGCCAACAGGTGTGTTCCGCATTTCGGTATCCACTGTCGCGGTGATTACTCTTTTATAATGAAAGCTCTTCAATGCTCTATTTTGTTAAAATTTGTTCAGGTGCATATTAATGATTTTCTTAATAATAATTAATGTATCACATATGTTCTTTCAAAAATTAGGGAGGATTTGCTTGGTCAGACTATGAAAGCTGCTGATGACATAAGCAGAGTAGCCGGTTTGGATAACCAAGGGATCGTTGGCCTGTTATGACAATAAAGTGCTCTGACAATGTCAAAAGGGGTTGCTGGATGTGATGGCTGGTCTGTCACCTTCCATTTCCATCGCCCTTGACAAATACACAAATGTGGTTGTGGCATGTGGAGAGGTGTTTAGTGGTGTTAAGCTTGTCAAATTAATAAAGGAGAAAGTTGTACTTCTTTTTGAGCGTATCCAAGAGAAGTGATGTCTTTATGTCTGGTCAAACAGTTGAACTAGACATTCATTCCTCCTGTTTCTCACAGTAGGCTTGCCAAATGCATTCCTCACCATTCAGGGCACAGTTAGCCTGTTTCTGGTGGCAAACCTACATAAATTGAGAACTCAGCCCAGTGGTCCTTGCATGTATTTCAGTTTTCCTATGAGTCATAATGCAGTTGGTTTGTTTTCAAAATGAAATGATGATCCTTTTTAATATTTAATTTTTACTGAAAATGTGCGATTAGCTATTCGTGTCGAATAGCACATTTCATATTCAATATGGTTGTTTTCTTAAGCTTGCTATTTGTCTGTATTATCTATTGCTGGCTACAAAGTACAGTAGCATTTTACAAAGTTATGACCAGTTGACAATTACCTCATTCAGTAACCCTGTTTGGCCTGCCCATTTGCAGAACAAGATGAAGGTCTTGAGAGGCTGGAAGAGACAGTGTTGAGCACAAAACATATTGCATTACCAGTCAACGAAGAACTTGAACTACATACAAGACAGATTGTTAGTCGCTTACTACGAAGCCACATTTGTGTTTGTTCTTTAGACTGGATAATCACTGTTCTATCTTCTTGATTGCAGGAAGACTTAGACAATGATGTTGATGGTACAAACTCACGTCTCCAGGTTTATATTTCAAACCCTCCACGTCTTAGCCTTGTACCTCGAAGAAAGTTTCATCATTGTTTGTTCTTAAGAGTACTAAGCTTTACACACTGAATTTGACGCAAAACCCTTCTTATTTCAGCGTGTGCAAAAGAGGCTTGCGGTTCTGAACAAACGGGCCAAGGGTGGCTGCTCCTGCATGTCCCTGCTGCTATCAGTCGTCACCATAGTGATGCTTGTGGTCATTGTCTGGCTTCTCATGAAGTACCTGTAACCTTTGCCCGACTCAGATCAGTTTCAACTTTCAAATGTACAGATTTTCAAAGATAATACTGGTTCCTCTCGTTTTGCCTCTGTTTCCGCAGAAGTGTAAATATATCTGTGTTCCATACGAGAATTGGCAAATCTTTTATCAAATGTAGATCCGCCTGAAATAGCGCTACATGGTAGCTCCGCGTAGTCTCCAATATTGTACCGAGGGGGATTTTTTTATTTTTGGAGATTGAAATAAACCAAGAATGTCGGGGTCACCAAGTTGCTTCTGCGTTTCTCCATCATCCTCGATCAATCTCGCTGCAATTTAGTTTAATTATGTTCTTCCTAAATAATTGCAAGGGCTGAAACCTGCTGCCTGCTCTATTTCTTCCGATCTATTTCGCCGCAACGATTTTTTTTAAGCTACCGGCAGGAGCTTTGCCGCAACGATTTTTTTTAAGCTACCGGCAGGAGCTTTGCCTTTTATTAAGAAGAAGAGTAAATAATCAGTTTTTAAGAGAAGCCGGTCGAAAATCGATGCAAACACGACGCACATGTATCCAGTTTATAAGAAAAACAGAGAAGAAAAAACCTAAAAAGGTTTCACTTATTTTTCTCATCTAAAAGGGTTGGATTTGCCACTTCCTTTTGCACTTAGGCACCAGTTGATAGCAAAGCGCTTGTGGACACTAAATTCGAGGGCGGCTTGTACCTTTAAAATTAGTTTTTTTTTACACCAACTCTATTTTACATGTGTTGGGATGCTCATACAAGCACGCCATGGAGTGTCTCTCCTCTTTCTTCTCCTCCATGCCGCCATCTCATTTGTATGCATAAAAGCAGGCGGAGGCGGCCGCAAGCACCTCCACCCGCATCCTCTTAAGAACTAACTACTCTCTCTATATGAGAAGAGAGCCAATTCACTTAGGCTGGTCATAGTGGGGAGTATCATATACTAGTATCATGCATATGATACTAGTGTATAATACTATCTCTATAGTGGGTGGTATCATGAAGTAGTATCATATTTTCATTACATTTATTGTTTTTTAGAATCTCAATGTAAACTTGTGTATAAGATGTATTTAACATTAATCTTTCTCGTAATATGCGCTATGA
Organism: Dactylis glomerata; assembly: GCA_007115705.1. Lineage (NCBI taxonomy): Eukaryota > Viridiplantae > Streptophyta > Magnoliopsida > Poales > Poaceae > Dactylis > Dactylis glomerata. The sequence goes on along the minus strand of QXEO01000037.1, from coordinate 256,606 downwards.
TATAGTATCTACCTATGATACTCTAATCACCTCTCTCCTCATTAATTAGTTGCCACATCATCATTTTTGTGGGCCTAGATTGCATGATACTACCTAAGATACTACCACTATGGCTAGCCTTAGACCAAGGAGCCCAATTACTCATGCATTCAAAGCACATGATCAGTTGCACCAAATTACTCTAAATTGATTTCTCTTGGCCACCGCTGTTGGAAAAATGAGCAATTTACAATGATATTTAATCCATGAAAATAGTAAACAGAATATGGGTAAGAACATGGAAATCAAACTGGCCATGTTTACAAGTGAACGATATGAACATAACAAGTCTAGCATATCTAAATCGATTGCTAGTCTGAGAAACTGAAGCACAAAAGCGATGATCAGAAAGACATACGGTGTTGGAGCCGGTGTGGATGCAGAACCGCCGTTGGTGTTGTCGTCGGTGAGAGACATGTCGTAGAAGAGCTTGTCGATGTCGGGGAAGAAGTCCTCATTGGGGAAGACGTCCTCCTCGTGGGCGTCCGTGGTGAAGAACTCGTCAGTAGTCATGCAGAGCGCTCACCAAAAACCTTATCGCCTCTCTCTCGTACAGGATCGCAAGAGATGGGGTTCCAGAGGCCTACTGTCCTGGCTCGCGGTGCACGTCGCAAGACGGGATGGGGAAGACGGTCGAGGTAGCGCAGTGCTCTAGAACAAAGAGGCAGTGGATGATGTGTGTTGTGTGTACGCTGAGAGGAGCGACCTCTCTTTTATAGCCAAAGAGGGAGGCGAACATGCAGCGCAGGAGGTGAAACGAACAGCCAGGAGACAAACCGAACAGACTCGTATTCATTTCCCACTCAAGCAAACATTCCAGCTTCCGTGTGACCGCCCAGTTCCGTAGTCCAGTCATGCGTGACTGACAAGGGTATAGATAATAGAGCCCGTCGGTTGAGCACCCCTGAGGCCCGTTAAGTTAGGCCCAATTATAACGATAGTCGAAATACGAGTTCATGTCGTATGTCGATATTGTAATCTGTATCGGATCCCTCCCGATCCTTGAGACCTGGCCACCTATATATAGGGGCCAGGAGAGGACGGTGAGAGATAGATTGAGAGTAAGCCAAAGTTCACCCTACGTTTACTTTTGACACACACCTTGTTTGACTGATTTTACCTTCGAGTTCATCCAACGCCCTACTTCCCCGATCCTAAGTCCTTCATCTAGGACATTTGTCGAGTTAACCCTTGTCAATTGGCGCCGACCGTGGGGACTCTGGGCGTTGGAATCATGAATTCGACGGCTTTTTTGCTTTTAGCCAAGAGCAATCCGGAAGTCGACGAAATCCAGATACCCTTCGGAACCGTCGATTTTCAACCTCACCAGTCAAGTTTCACGCAAGTATTCGAGAGCATGGATCAAGATATGGATTGAAGATCGGAAGTCTAAACTTTCACGTCGGATCACTAGGTTCGATTCGCCTTTCAGATCCGGCGAAACCGGGTCCGTCGGCAAACGAATCCAATACAGTAGTAATGTCGGAATCATCAAAAGGCTCTTCCAGTGAGGTAAACTCGCCGGTCAGCTTCGCAGAAGCAGGAAAAGGAAAAATCGCAGGAGGCGACGAAACCATGGAGAATTTTGACTTAGAAGTCCAACTCGAAGATCTCATGATCTGCCACGACGATACTTCAGACGAATCAGCAGACACCTGGAAGACAGGATTAGAGCTTCATGAAGATGACAGTTCGATCTTCTCAAGCTTGAACAGTAAGTTCGACAATTGATACCAAGTACTCGCCATTATAGGAGACAACTCAGAAGAACTAAACGAAAACAACAATCCAGTGCTCAACCTAGCAAACGTCAACAGAGGAGCGAATTATATAGCAGAAGGAGAAACTGCAGACTCCCTTGCAACTAGGGAGAAAGTTCGACTATCAGTCGACGAGTGGTGAACAATCAAGACAGCCGTGGAGCACGGCACGCCAATCTCAGGAGCAAAAATACGATGGATCTCAGGAGCCACAGTCATGGCTCTCGGATTATTTGCAAGCAATAAAAATATTGGGTGGAACCAAGGAAACAGCTATGCAAAGTTTGCAATTACACCTCACCGGCGCGGCAAGGTCATGGTTGAGCAAATTAGAAAAAGAAACAATTGGAAATTGGGAGGAACTCACAAAGCAATTTACGAGCAACTTCAAGTCGACATATAAGCGGCCAGCGTCCATAGAAGAAGTCAAAGCTTGCGTACAGCAATGCAATGAGACATTAAGGGCATATATCCAAAGATGGAGCATCATCAAAAATTCGGCAGTCGAAGTCTCAGACGAAAGAGCAATAGATGCATTCATACTCGGATTGAGGCGAGGAGACCTAGTCAAAGAGATGGGCAGAATCAAGCCGAAAACAGTATCATATTTAATGGATATAGCAAACAGATTTGCAGATGGAGAAGATGCGTGCATCAACAAACGGACACGATCGCCAGAGGATAATAGAGGAAACAGATATGGAGGCCAAAGGAGAAGATCCCGCAATTGCGATAACTACGGCTCTCACAGCCAAGTAGTCACAGGGTATAAGGATAATAACTACCAAGGGAACAACCGTAAAAGCTCGGGATATCGTAGCTACGGAAAAGAAGACTACAAAAAGTTTCAGACAAGAGAATCCAGAGAGTACAACCCATCACCAGAAGATATGCTAAACGGACCATGTCACATACACTCCGCGTTTGTCGATGGGAAACGAGTATCCAGGCACGCGATGAAAGACTGTACAACGTTCTTGAAATTACAGGAAGCAGCACTAAACAAGCAAGCCAAAGCAAAACGGCAAGGATACAAAGGAAACACAAACAATGCGCCTGCAAATCAACAAGGAAACAATGGAGTTCCTCAAAGTCAAGACCAGCCGAACCAGGGACGCGATGATGACGGAGGATATGTTCCATCTAAAGGGTACATCACAGCAATGATACAGCCTGTGCCAAAGTCAAACAAAGAGGAAAAAAACATAACTCGCCAAGTTAACCTAGCAATAACCTCACCCCCAGCAACAACGGACTATCTACACTGGTTGGAGCAACCCATAGAATTCAGCAGAGACGATCACCCCATAACAGTACCTCGGCTAGGAAACACTGTGACGCCCCGCCTTTTTACTAAAGGCAGAACTCCTGTGTATCTGTGCCATTCCCTGGATCAGTAGATAGCACCACAGTACAAAGTAAGTAATCATTGCAATAGCATCAAATATTACAACGTAAATCCAGTTACATAGGTATTCAACCTTACGAGTACACAGCATAAAGCATAGATTGCAGTGAGCTTCCATCTTCATCAAGTGCCACAGGCAGACGTGTTGGAATGTAAGCTCGAGATCCTACTCTTGGTTCCTTACTCGAAATAAAACCTGCACGTTTGAATATGCAGCCCCAGAGGGGTCAGTACAATGATGTACTGGCAAATAACACATATTTGGTGGCATTTTTGTGGAAAGACTATACTACATGACATTTGGCTGGTGGATCTCAAAGGCTGATTTGCATAAAGCCAATTTTATCCTATAAATCCATTTTAATACTTTCTTTCAACAAATTTTACTTTTCAAGGGTCAAGACAACCCCCATACACTACATACTGGCCGGTATGTAGTTCTGGGCGTAACTCAACAAAGTTTGGAACCTCAGGCACCACCACCCCTCAGAGTGTATGGTCCTTAGTTCCTATCTAGGGGTTTCTAGACAAATTTTAATAATTCAGAAACGGTGATGAGATTCTTCCGTACATTCCATGTCTAGAGACTCAATTGTCCATAACCGAGGACACGGCTAATCGATTAGTTTTGAACAACTTGCAAGGGTTGTGCCCTTTCACCTTACGATTCATTTTATGCCCATACATAAAATGAAACGAGACCTTTTAGAGGAGAGGGCAACTAACTGGCAAGATCCGTTCCCAACCTATAATTCATCTACCACCATCTTCCTGCACATAGTTGCACTCCCACATCTAATCAGTCAAGACAGAGCCCATAATGTCATAAGGCTGCACTGGAAGCACTCTAAGCATGGAAGACATAGCCATCTCTTTGTTCCTGGGTGGCCATCCACAAGTGAGCGCCCAGGCAAAGACAACTACACAAATCCTGGGTTGAAAGCCAGGTGTGTAGCCCTGGGTAGCCACTCAACATCGCCTCCATCATCAAACCAATCCACCCAGGTGTTTCATTTTAGTTGAAGTTCTTAATTTGTTCACAAAACACTTTTCAAGTGATCTTAGCATGGCATCAAAGTTAACAAGGTATTTAGCTTCCTATCAGGTGGGGTTTGAGGGATAGCTACACACTACTAGGATCTAAGCACTTGATAAAACAGTTGAGTAAATCACCTATCATGCATACTACAAGAGGTGAGTATACTAATGCATAAATAAAATAGGTAAGGGATATGTGTGTCACTTGCCTTTTTGAAGATTACGATGTTCCACTTCTCTCAACTAAGCACGTAGCTCTTCGCACAAACTATAGCACAAGAAATAACATAACATAAACACTCCATACAAACACAATCAAACAAATCAAACAATTGAAAGGTGTTTGTTTAATAATTTAGATTTATTGAGATGTTATGATAGAAAGATATGGCAAGGGATCATGATTTGTGAGATATCAATTTGAGAGCTTAGTTGGGATAGATCAATATGATTTGAGAGAGAATTGGTCTAGGCAAATATAATTGATGAAGTCTTTATGCTTTACCAAAGCATATAAGAGTTTTTTAGGAATAGCTCATGTGTAGTGAATCACACAAGAGTCAAATTATACAACTACAACACTATTGAGTAAATGTGACAACAATTACTCTTAGATAGCATCTGTTGTACTTAGGAACTAGGCTGGGTTTTAGGAATGCTTGAAGTACTCAACTAGCACATTTGCAAGTTGAATAGTTCAATACATGTGAACAAAACTAGGTAGGCATTGGATTGGGTATGAATGATTGATATTTGAGGACATGGCACAAATGGTTCATTGATCAACATGGTGTATAACACATACTATGGTATGGGTTATAACAACACCACATTGACAAAATCTAGGTTTGAGATGAATTCATATTCTACTCAAGTAGCACAATTGCAATTTGAATATATATATATGAATTAGACAAAATATAATGAGTGAGATCTTTATGCTTTATCAAAGCATATTGAATCTTGGAATATCTCATGTGGGTAATTCACATAAGAGACAAAATAGTGCAATAGCAATACTATTGAATAAGTGTGACAACAATTATTCTTAAATAGTATATATTACACTTAAGCTTAGGCTAGGATTCATGAAGCATTGAGTTACTCAATTAACTCCTTTGTTAATTGAATAATTCTACATATGAAATCATGATCAAGTGGGCAGAGGATTGAGTATGGGTAGATAACATTTGAGATTATGGTTTAAGGTTTCTATTGGGTACATGGAGTATTGGATAGGTGCTATAATGTTGATTAGATCAACACCACAAAGATAGCAAGAATAGAATTTCTATGATTGAGACGTATCACACTTTACTCAAACAACACAATTGTAGTTTGAATATGTGTGAACTAGACAAGATAGGTCTAAGTTGATATGATCTTGTTCAAGATGTGGTTTAGATAACATTGGTGACTAGGTATGATCATAGGATTTGCTAAGGTAGAAGGAATCATTGATCGAAATAGAAATAGAATTAATCCTATAGTAGAAATTACTCAAATCCTCATATTCAGATTTGAATAATTGTGAAGTGGTTCAAGAAATTATGGGAGTGATGCTACTGGATATCTTGCAGTAAAACAAAGCTACTGCAATTGGAATCATTCTAAAATAAGTTACAGAATTTGAATTATCACCAAAATAGTGATTTAGACAAATTTGAATGCACAAAGTGTGTGCACGTATCAAATTTGGATTTTCTTGATCCTATGATGTTCTACATGATCAGGGGATTCCATAGACTACAAATTTGTAATTTTTAAATGGACAGAACTAAAGATATGAATTTATCAAGCTAACGGAAGGTTTGATTCCAATTTGAAAATAGTTTCAAATTTAACCCATAAAATATGAAGTTTTATTGTACTACTGGATTCTAGATGTTCTAAGGATTCCAACGAGATATTATTTGTTATTTTTGGATCTATGGATCAAAAGATATGAATTTCCAAAGATTTGGACTAAATCTGGTTTCAAACTTCTATTTGAAAATCTGTTCGAACACAGGCAGGCCACGTGGCTGTTTTTCGTTGGCCCGTACCGGTTCGCCTGGATCTGCACTGAGGGCCGTCGGATTAAAAGATGGATGGATGCACCAGATCATCCTATACCGCTTCATTTAAGTGAACTGTTTTGGAGCGACGGATCTAGATCGAACGGCAGAAAAGAAGAGGAGGGGAGAGAGCTCACCTAGTTAGGTTTCCGGCGAGTCGCCGGTGAGATAGCGGCTAGAGGGTTGTTTCTGGCGAGGTTCTGGTGGTCCCCGATGATGCCGGATGAGCGGACGGTGTGCGGAATATCAAGGCGAGGGCGGTTGTGGAAACCGTGTCGTCGACCGAGTCCTCGAGCGAAGGAGAGGGGCGGCTGGGTGAGGCTCGAGCGCCGGTGTGCTTCGGCCGTGCGTCGAAGTGTTCGTTTCACTGCGATATTGAACAGTAAAAGGGCATGAGCGGATGCACGGGAGAGAGGGAGAGAGTTTGAGGCCAGAAGGAGGACGCGGGGCTCTCTATATCCGACGAATTCGTCGTCTGCGGCCGAGCGGAGGGCGGAGCTCCGGCGTGTAATCCCCGCAGCCTGGCGGCACTATTTCACAGGAAAGTAGAGGGCAAGGTAGGAGGGGGTCTCGGGCTACTTATAGGTGCGGGGGAGGGGAGGAAACGGGCAGGTAATAAACGGGAATTTAATCGGGGAGTAACGGCAGGAGGGGCTCGGTTACTGGCGAGAGATCCGGACCGAGGTGGAAGATGGGTCTGACCGGTGGGTCCCAGTCGTCAGCGTTGGGACGAGGGGAATGCCAGTACCCTTTCGGGACGGCGCCTTGCTGGGCCTCGAGCCGAATCTGGGGCTGGGCTAATTTGGTTCCCCCGACCCTTTTACCCCTTTTCGATTTCTTTTTCTTTTCTAAATCTTTTCTGATTTCTTATTTGCTTCATAGATTTTGCATTTTAAAATCAAATGACTTCAAACCAATTGCAAAAGTTTTCTAAAATTAAAATTAACATTTTAAAACAGTAGAAAACATGTTTTCATAAATAAAACTAATTTCCAAATAAAACTCTATAAGTTAGCCAAAGGGCTTATTTGCATACACCAAGTAGAAATAGGATTTTAAAATAATCCTTTTAAAATTCAGAGAATAAAGTTTACAAAAATAATTTTTTGAAATATATTTTTCAAACATTCCTTTGGCATAGAAAACTTTATAAATCATTTGGTAAGACATTTCTTTTGCAAGCAAGCTTGCATAGGTTTGAATAAAAGAAAGGAGAGAAATATGTTGATACTTTATTTTTCTCAAAGAAGTTCTTCAAGAAAATAATAGAAAGTTTAAAATAGTTTTCTAATAAAGTTTTCAAATAGGCTCAAAAATTTTTAAATCCCTGTGAAATTTCAATCATCTCAAGCATAACAAAAGCGAAAAATTTTCCCCCAAAATTTGATAAAATCTTGGGATGTTACAGACTACCACCCTTAAAAGAAATCTCGTCCTCGAGATTGGAGAGGCTAGAAAGAAAGTAGGTATTAGGTTATCTGGGTTTTGGTATCTGGGTGGCTACCACCCTTAAAAGAAAATTCCTCTTGGCGGTATCTTGATGCTTCCTTAGGCACTTGCATTTTGTTCCCAGCTTGCATTCACCGTTGTGTCATTTTCCTTGAATCGCCCTTCTCAGAAATTTTGATGTCCAATACTATGTTCAAAAGTGGGCACACCAAGGATTCCATCCAATTCTGGTGATAAGCAGATATCCTCCATCGCGTTGTCTTCAACAAGGTAGTCCACATCTTCATTTACCATCGGTGGGTGTCTATTCACAAATCCGGACACCAACCTTCCTTATGGGGTTGCTTGAGGTAATCTTACTCTATTGTAGAGCTTTCTATCCAACGGGGTAGTTGTTGAACTACTTTGGACACTGAGGAGTCACTCTTTGGTTCAATCAGAGGACCAAGCTGAGTTGTCTCCTCCTTGGGTCATTCAGAAGGCCAGGCTGAGAGGGTATCCTCTCATCATCTCAACTTTCTTATCATCATCCTTAGAGGTTCTTCATCTTATGGTTGTTTCCTTATACCATTCTGATCTTCAATTTTCAACGATACTATTCTGTTCTAGTAACCTTCTTGGTTGTAGTACATCTTCCAAGAATGTGTATCTAGCCTTTTCTTGGTCGGTCCTCACCAAGGCCAAGACAGCATACAGGCTATCACCATACTCCTTGTTGCTTTTTAGCTGATTTTTGTTACAGAATCTCAAAAGATAACTCAGTGCCAAGTACTGCATGCTTGCCCCACGAACATGATGAGACCACACATCCCAAGGAACTAGGATGGCATCTCTCTGTAGTCTTCTCATGCATTTCATAGGGGTAAACAAGGTGGACTCTGTAAGAGGTACTTGCACCTTTAAGGGATGGAAGGTCACCTTATAACCAGCATTGTTGAACCCATTTAAGTTACCGGAGCAAGTCGTGCTACTTGCCACAGGTACCAGATGGTCCTTAAGAGTTCCTTTAGCAACCGTCTTCATAGTTGGTGAAAGGCGCTGAACAACTTTATCATATCTCGAAGGTGAATTCCTTGCAGGGAAAAGGGAATCTAACGAAACTCTCATGGGCAGGAAAGTAGTTCCATGGATTTGGAGAGTTTTCTCATAACATCGTAGATCGGGATGGGATAGACTTCGGTGGCGTAAAGCTTTGAAATCAGGTGGAAATCTCATTGGTAGTGGTGGCTGTCTTTGTTGTGTCTTTCTGGAGAGGAGTGATCTCTCTTTTATAGGTTCAGGGAGGTAGCCAAACGAAGAGTCGAGAAGGTGATCCGAACAGGCAGTCGCCGAAGCTGAACAGTCTTCGCATTCAAGGCCCACTGAGCAACACGTTTTCTGATCCGTGTAGCCGTTCAAGTACCAAAACATCCTCACCGTATTCCTATGTTTTGGCCACTGGCTCACTATAAGGGGTGTAATATATTATCCTCCTAAGGTTATGGTTTAACGTCGTCGTCTCTTAGGTAGGTATGTCTCTCTAGATTTACCATTCCTCATACAAGAGCGAACAATATGAGTAGTCGTCATGGGCGCGAATCCATGTCGCACTCAATCATTATCTCGTATTTGGTTTGGTGCATCTCGCATTCTAACTCTTGGTCAACCTTACTAGCTTTTAAGAAAAAGTTTTGTTGAAATTGGAACCAAGTTCCTAAATCCTATTTTTGAATTTTGAAAATAAAATCTATCGTTCCTAGCTAGAGGTTTTCAACAAAGCTCATGGCAATAAACTTTAAGTTGTAGATCCTTTGGTATGCCATTTAAGAGGAATTGAAATCCTTTCCATTGCTCTGTTTGCTCTTTTCCACCTTTCTTGCATGAGGTGGTTGAATAGTATTACTTCCACATTAGCTATACCTTGGGGTGTCTTCTTATTGTTTACGAGGTATCCTTCAGCTATCCTAGTTTACTGGAGTCTTGGGGTATCATCCTTTGTGCAACCTCTTGCGTAATGTTCCAGTCTCTTGTACTTGAAACACTACCTCTTGCTGTTGTACTCAGTATTCCTTACCTTCGACTGAGGGTTATTGTAGTTGTTCTGTCATTGAGAAAACTTTGGTTTGGGTTTTGGGACAAGTTTAGGTCTTAGCATAGATGAGAAATAGATAGAAAAGATCTAAGGAAGAAAAATTCTTACCCAAAATAATAGATCAAAACAATTTATCCTACAAGCAATATCTAACAAACATTCATCATAACAAGCAAACTAGTTTTCAAACAAACGGGAAGGTACGATCATCCACAAGTCGGTATGACCATAACGTTTATTACACGTCGTTGTTTATTAAAATTTCCTAAGTGGAGGTCCAACTAAGGCCTTTTGGTACTCTTCTAAGCAGATCCATTGTTCTGGTCTAGCTGCTTCAGTAGATTGGCAATCTGTTCATCCTTGGTGGCGATGAGGTCTCCTTGAACACTAAGTTCAGATACCAACTTTTCCATGTCACCTTGAAGTTGGCTTATGGTTTTCTTCAATGTAGTAGTGTCTTCCTTTTCTTCCTTGAGGTCTTGCTGAGTATTATGAAGTCTCCACTTGAGTCTTTCTCCAAGTTCCTTTATAGCTGACCAAGCAGCACATCTTGCTGAGTCAAGGAATGATGGATACATCTCGGAGTTGGTGAACATCCAAAGTCCCATCTTCTTGTGGTCATCTTCTTTATTCTTGTATAAATGAAGCTGCACCCACCAATATTCTTCACCTTCATCTATCACGGGAAATCCTTTGTAAACAGCTTCTCCTTGCATTCCCATACTTAACATGAGGTTCTTCAAGGCTTTGGGAAACTCAGTCTCACTCTTCAGGGTCATGGTCATCACTGGTTCTTTGGTAGTTGACATCGAATCCATCAAGAAAGGACCAGTGGGGTTGGTCATCTAAATTATAGCGAGATGTAGTGTAAAACAAATGAATGGGGTAAGTTCTTACAAGAAAATTTCAAACTGAGAAGTAGATAGATCGATCTCATTTAGAAAATTGAATTGATTTTCTTTTTTTTAAGGAGAGAGGGAAGAATCCTAGGGCTTCCTAGTCTATTCCAAACCTAGGGTCTCGATCCTACAGGCAACACTATGCTCTGATACCATTTGTGACGCCCCGCCTTTTTACTAAAGGCAGAACTCCTGTGTATGTGTGCCATTCCCTGGATCACTAGATAGCACCACAGTACAAAGTAAGTAATCATTGCAATAGCATCAAATATTACAACGTAAATCCAGTTACATAGGTATTCAACCTTACGAGTACACAGCATAAAGCATAGATTGCAGTGAGCTTCCATCTTCATCAAGTGCCACAGGCAGACGTGTTGGAATGTAAGCTCGAGATCCTACTCCTGGTTCCTTACTCGAAATAAAACTTGCACGTTTGAATATGCAGCCCCAGAGGGGTCAGTACAATGATGTACTGGCAAATAACACATATTTGGTGGCATTTTTGTGGAAAGACTATACTACATGACATTTGGCTGGTGGATCTCAAAGGCTGATTTGCATAAAGCCAATTTTATCCTATAAATCCATTTTAATACTTTCTTTCAACAAATTTTACTTTTCAAGGGTCAAGACAACCCCCATACACTACATACTGGCCGGTATGTAGTTCTGGGCGTAACTCAACAAAGTTTGGAACCTCAGGCACCACCACCCCTCAGAGTGTATGGTCCTTAGTTCCTATCTAGGGGTTTCTAGACAAATTTTAATAATTCAGAAACGGTGATGAGATTCTTCCGTACATTCCATGTCTAGAGACTCAATTGTCCATAACCGAGGACACGGCTAATCGATTAGTTTTGAACACCTTGCAAGGGTTGTGCACTTTCACCTTACGATTCATTTTATGCCCATACATAAAATGAAACGAGACCTTTTAGAGGAGAGGGCAACTAACTGGCAAGATCCGTTCCCAACCTATAATTCATCTACCACCATCTTCCTGCACATAGTTGCACTCCCACATCTAATCAGTCAAGACAGAGCCCATAATGTCATAAGGCTGCACTGGAAGCACTCTAAGCATGGAAGACATAGCCATCTCTTTGTTCCTGGGTGGCCATCCACAAGTGAGCGCCCAGGCGAAGACAACTACACAAATCCTAGGTTGAAAGCCAGGTGTGTAGCCCTGGGTAGCCACTCAACATCGCCTCCATCATCAAACCAATCCACCCAGGTGTTTCATTTTAGTTGAAGTTCTTAATTTGTTCACAAAACACTTTTCAAGTGATCTTAGCATGGCATCAAAGTTAACAAGGTATTTAGCTTCCTATCAGGTGGGGTTTGAGGGATAGCTACACACTACTAGGATCTAAGCACTTGATAAAACAGTTGAGTAAATCACCTATCATGCATACTACAAGAGGTGAGTATACTAATGCATAAATAAAATAGGTAAGGGATATGTGTGTCACTTGCCTTTTTGAAGATTACGATGTTCCACTTCTCTCAACTAAGCACGTAGCTCTTCGCACAAACTATAGCACAAGAAATAACATAACATAAACACTCCATACAAACACAATCAAACAAATCAAACAATTGAAAGGTGTTTGTTTAATAATTTAGATTTATTGAGATGTTATGATAGAAAGATATGGCAAGGGATCATGATTTGTGAGATATCAATTTGAGAGCTTAGTTGGGATAGATCAATATGATTTGAGAGAGAATTGGTCTAGGCAAATATAATTGATGAAGTCTTTATGCTTTACCAAAGCATATAAGAGTTTTTAGGAATAGCTCATGTGTAGTGAATCACACAAGAGTCAAATTATACAACTACAACACTATTGAGTAAATGTGACAACAATTACTCTTAGATAGCATCTGTTGTACTTAGGAACTAGGCTAGGTTTTAAGAATGCTTGAAGTACTCAACTAGCACATTTGCAAGTTGAATAGGTCAATACATGTGAACAAAACTAGGTAGGCATTGGATTGGGTATGAATGATTGATATTTGAGGACATGGCACAAATGGTTCATTGATCAACATGGTGTATAACACATACTATGGTATGGGTTATAACAATACCACATTGACAAAATCTAGGTTTGAGATGAATTCATATTCTACTCAAGTAGCACAATTGCAATTTGAATATATATATGAATTAGACAAAATATAATGAGTGAGATCTTTATGCTTTATCAAAGCATATTGAATCTTGGAATATCTCATGTGGGTAATTCACATAAGAGACAAAATAGTGCAATAGCAATACTATTGAATAAGTGTGACAACAATTATTCTTAAATAGTATATATTACACTTAAGCTTAGGCTAGGATTCATGAAGCATTGAGTTACTCAATTAACTCCTTTGTTAATTGAATAATTCTACATATGAAATCATGATCAAGTGGGCAGAGGATTGAGTATGGGTAGATAACATTTGAGATTATGGTTTAAGGTTTCTATTGGGTACATGGTGTCGGGGATATAACCCCGGGTATACCAAAGTACCCCAATTAATAAACTTATATATGTTGTATAACTATTTTATATGTGCAGGATATTAAAGAAGCATGTAGACAGCAGCTCCAGGCCGGAATATATGCTCCTGGGCCGGATTAACCATGCCCAGGCCGGCATATGTTGAGGCTGGGCCGGCATATTACTTATCCGGCATGGGCCGGGATAGCAGCTCCGGCTGGGCCTGTGTCCTCCCAGCGCCGGTTGGGCCACCTGCTCCGGATCCAATATGCCGGCTAGGCCACTTTGAGCACTGTTCCGGCTGGGCCAGGCAGGGATCCCTGGCCCAGGCCGGATTACTCCCAAGGAAGGCCGAGATATACATTCCCAGGCCGGATTATTCCTCCCCAGGGCCGATATTCACTCCCTCCGGGACATATTCCTCGTCCGGTATCGACTCCGACACTTTGTGCCAGTCCTGGGACGCCACCGGGCTCGGACTGGCACATCCTCCATCATCGTATGCTGGTCTTGGGACGCTCCTTAGCTCAGACCAGCATATCTCTCCTCTCCTAGTCAGTCTTATCCTCAGGAGGAGGATAAGACTGATGGCATGGTGATCCTGAAGACAGCAGCTAGAAGACGAAGGCAAGGACTCCAAGTACAGACATCGATGGGACTAGCCCACGACCGTGACGCATCGCACAGTACCAAGGGCGGTACTGTGCTGATGAAGACTACAGTGTGACAAGACCCCAGTAGTCATCTCAGCTACAGTGCATGCATAGTGTATTGTGGGGCATCCCTTGTCCCCTGGGCTCCCTATATAAGGGGCACCAGGGGGATCGATCACCCCAAGCCTCCTTCGGAGGCTCATTCCTCCAACTCCATGGGAGCTCTCTTCTTCCTTAGTAGCACTAGCTGTTTAGCTCCTGCCCAGTGCAGCCTCAGATAGGCAAGATACAGCTCAAGGAGCACCATTGTAGCTCTCAGGTGAAGCTCATATAGATCAGACATGCAGGAGTAGGGGTGTTACCTCCTCACGAGGGCCCCGAACCTGGGTAGCTCGATGTGTTAGCAGTGACTTCTGTGCTCGGTCTCTACCGAGTCATCCCTCTCCCGGATCCACCAGCGTACAGTCGGCCCCCATTTAAGCCATCCTATGGCATATGTTGTTTCACCACGACGACATTTGGCGCCCACCGTGGGGCTGATCAAGGCGCTGGTAGGAGTACATCCGGACGGGATCTTCTTCATCTGCTCGGGGGCTCGACATCAGCAACGCCTCCGAGCACAGCAGGTCTTCTTCAACTCCCGGGCTGACCTCAACTCGCCCGGGCCAGCATACGGCTGTCCCGGATCTACATCGGCATCTCCGGGCCGGCGCTCGGCTTCCTCTGGCCAGCATATCCTGAGTCCCGGCCAGCATATCCTGAGTCCCGGCCAGCATATCCTGAGTCCCGGCCAGCATATCCTGTGTCCCGGCCAGCATATCCTGTGTTCCGGCCAGCATATCCTGCGTTCCGGCCAGCATATCCTGTGTCCCGGCCAGCATATCCTGCGTCTCGGCCAGCATATCCTGTGTCCTGGCCAGCATATTTTATGTCCTGGCCGGCATATTTTATATCCTGGCCAGCATATCTTATGTCTCGGCCGGCATATTTTGTGGTCATCGTGCCAAGGATCGTTCTGCCTCGAGCATCTGCAGGTACTTCAAACTTCCCCAACGGTGCATGCAAGTAAGTATTTATGCTGGTTTACTCCATATCCTGGTCAGCTTATCTGAAAATCAGTGTCTCCTTGATAGAAAAAATAGCTCGGGGGCTAGGCTAAAGCCCTGCAAATTGCTTTTTAAGTACTGTTTCAGTATATCTTAGTTTGCATGCTAGCATATCAGCTTTCCAGTTTCCTCCTGTATGTCTGTTTATATGCCAAATTGCTACATATGCTTGCTACAGATAGTATCCTTAGTATCAGTTTGTATGTCAATAGTCTTATGCAAAGTTTCATCTGGGCATGTTATATGCCGGTTTTATATGCCAGCAACAAGATGTTATGTCAAGTTATATGTCTTTGCATATGCCAATTGGTATATCTGCTACAGTGCTATAGTCAGTATGCCAGTTAACATATCAAGTTCAGTATCTACTTATATGCCAAATGCTTTATCTCATATGCTATGTGTTATATGCCGGCTGTCATATGCCAAGGCTCATATGCCAGTTTTTTATATGTTGAATGCCATGTGCTAGCTGTTACAAGTTTACAGTCAGATCAATTATATGCCTATCTCAGTACCAGTTTATGCATACTATAAATCAAATCTCATATGCCAGTTACAGTATACTTGCATTTATATGCCGGCACATGAGCGCCAAATATCTGTTGTGATATGCCAAGTTTGCTTATATGCCAGTTGCAGTATGTCTACATGTATATGCCGGCACATGAGTGCCTTATCTTTCTTATCAGTTGCCAAGTTTGCTTATATGCCAGTTGCAGTATGTCTACATGTATATGCCGGCACACGAGTGCCTTATCTTTCTTATCAGTTGCCAAGTTTGCTTATATGCCAGTTACAGTATAGTTGCATTTGTATGCCGGCACATAAGTGCCTAGTTCTTCCTTGTGAGTTACCAATTTAGCATATATGTCAAACTGCTATATCTCAGTCTGTATGCCAAGTGCTTTGTTTCAAGAGTTGTGTACCGAGTGCAATGGGCTATATGCCAAACTCCATATGCTAGATTGCAAATATGCCAAATGCTATGACCATTGCTATGTCTTTTAGAATGACTACAGAACAGGTTGGATGTCTCATTATATATATGTCTATTACCCGGCTATGACTCTCCATATTGCCGTTACAGAGGAGAAATTACTATTATATCACCAGGGTTTCAGTTTATATCTCAGGGTCTCAGGTATTTCAGAGTATGCCGGCATATCATGGCAAAGAGCAAAATTTCAGTATACCGGCATATGTTATATTTTGTATCCTGGCCGGCATATTTTATGTCCCAGCCAGCATATCTTTATATCCTGGCCAGCATATCTCAAAGTCTCAGGTCTCAGGTATTTCAGTTTGTTAGCACATCAGGTTATTAAGTGATATCTTGAGTCATATGTGTTTCAGTATGCCGGCATATCATGGCAAGAGTAAAGTCTCAGTATGCCGGCATATCATGGCAAGAGTAAGATTTTTAGTATGCCGGCATATCATGGCAAAAGTAAGATTTCAGTATGCCGGCATATCAGTGCAAAAGTAAGATTTCAGTATACCCGCATATCGTGGCAAGAGCAAAATTTCAGTATGCCAGCATATCCTGGCATCGACCAAAATTCCCAATCACCGTTTATTTCGGTTCGCCAGCATATCAAGGCATCTATCAATAACTCATATCGCCGTTTATTTCGGCATGCCAGCATATCACGGCATTCTATAATCCTTTCAGTTATCGCCAATTCTGGCACAGTAACATATCGAGACATCGATCTCAAAGCTAACAAGCATCATATCTCTTATCATATCCGGTTTCACAGAGTATCCCGGTTTAGCATATTAACCTGTCTTATCATTTTTGCATACTAACAAGTGCCCAGTGATGGCACAGCCCAAGAGGCATAGCAGTATACCGGCATTGTCAAAGCAGACAATGTCGATGAGACATAGCCCGAGAGGCAAAGTGTCGATATAGTGCCCAAGAGGCAAATAGCTCAAAAGGCAAAAGCAGCCTAAGAGGCATATCAGTATACCGGCATTGTCAAAGCAGACAATGCCGATGAGACATAGCCTGAGAGGCAAAGTGTCGATATAGTGCCCAAGAGGCAAAGTAGCCCAAGAGGCATAGCAGTATACCGGCATTGTCAAAGCAGACAATGTCGATGAGACATAGCCCGAGAGGCAAAGTGTCGATATAGTGCCCAAGAGGCAAATAGCTCAAAAGGCAAAAGCAGCCTAAGAGGCATATCAGTATACCGGCATTGTCAAAGCAGACAATGTCGATGAGACATAGCCTGAAAGGCAAAGTGTCGATATAAAGCCTAAGAGGCAAAGTAGCCCAAGAGGCAAAGCAGCCCAAGAGGCATATCAGTATACCGGCATTGTCAAAGCAGACAATGTCGATGAGACATAGCCCGAGAGGCAAAGTGTCGATATAAAGCCCAAAAGGCAAAGTAGCCCAAGAGGCAAAAGTAGCCCAAGAGGCAGAGTAGCCCAAGAGGCATATAGCTCAAGAGGTAAAGTATCGATATAGCCAAAGAAGGCACAATAGCATTTTGAGATAGCCCATGCAGGCTAGCATATCATTTTTTAGTGAGTATGCAGGTTTGGGACTTTGGTATATTTTAGTTGAAGCCTGTGCGCGACTCTGCGAGTCCCCCACAGCCTCGGGGGCTAATGTCGGGGATATAACCCCGGGTATACCAAAGTACCCCAATTAATAAACTTATATATGTTGTATAACTATTTTATATGTGCAGGATATTAAAGAAGCATGTAGACAGCAGCTCCAGGCCGGAATATATGCTCCTGGGCCGGATTAACCATGCCCAGGCCGGCATATGTTGAGGCTGGGCCGGCATATTACTTATCCGGCATGGGCCGGGATAGCAGCTCCGGCTGGGCCTGTGTCCTCCCAGCGCCGGTTGGGCCACCTGCTCCGGATCCAATATGCCGGCTAGGCCACTTTGAGCACTGTTCCGGCTGGGCCAGGCAGGGATCCCTGGCCCAGGCCGGATTACTCCCAAGGAAGGCCGAGATATACATTCCCAGGCCGGATTATTCCTCCCCAGGGCCGATATTCACTCCCTCCGGGACATATTCCTCGTCCGGTATCGACTCCGACACTTTGTGCCAGTCCTGGGACGCCACCGGGCTCGGACTGGCACATCCTCCATCATCGTATGCTGGTCTTGGGACGCTCCTTAGCTCAGACCAGCATATCTCTCCTCTCCTAGTCAGTCTTATCCTCAGGAGGAGGATAAGACTGATGGCATGGTGATCCTGAAGACAGCAGCTAGAAGACGAAGGCAAGGACTCCAAGTACAGACATCGATGGGACTAGCCCACGACCGTGACGCATCGCACAGTACCAAGGGCGGTACTGTGCTGATGAAGACTACAGTGTGACAAGACCCCAGTAGTCATCTCAGCTACAGTGCATGCATAGTGTATTGTGGGGCATCCCTTGTCCCCTGGGCTCCCTATATAAGGGGCACCAGGGGGATCGATCACCCCAAGCCTCCTTCGGAGGCTCATTCCTCCAACTCCATGGGAGCTCTCTTCTTCCTTAGTAGCACTAGCTGTTTAGCTCCTGCCCAGTGCAGCCTCAGATAGGCAAGATACAGCTCAAGGAGCACCATTGTAGCTCTCAGGTGAAGCTCATATAGATCAGACATGCAGGAGTAGGGGTGTTACCTCCTCACGAGGGCCCCGAACCTGGGTAGCTCGATGTGTTAGCAGTGACTTCTGTGCTCGGTCTCTACCGAGTCATCCCTCTCCCGGATCCACCAGCGTACAGTCGGCCCCCATTTAAGCCATCCTATGGCATATGTTGTTTCACCACGACGACACATGGAGTATTGGATAGGTGCTATAATGTTGATTAGATCAACACCACAAAGATAGCAAGAATAGAATTTCTATGATTGAGACGTATCACACTTTACTCAAACAACACAATTGTAGTTTGAATATGTGTGAACTAGACAAGATAGGTCTAAGTTGATATGATCTTGTTCAAGATGTGGTTTAGATAACATTGGTGACTAGGTATGATCATAGGATTTGCTAAGGTAGAAGGAATCATTGATCGAAATAGAAATAGAATTAATCCTATAGTAGAAATTACTCAAATCCTCATATTCAGATTTGAATAATTGTGAAGTGGTTCAAGAAATTATGGGAGTGATGCTACTGGATATCTTGCAGTAAAACAAAGCTACTGCAATTGGAATCATTCTAAAATAAGTTACAGAATTTGAATTATCACCAAAATAGTGATTTGGACAAATTTGAAAGCACAAAGTGTGTGCACGTATCAAATTTGGATTTTCTTGATCCTATGATGTTCTACATGATCAGGGGATTCCATAGACTACAAATTTGTAATTTTTGGATGGACAGAACTAAAGATATGAATTTATCAAGCTAACAGAAGGTTTGATTCCAATTTGAAAATAGTTTCAAATTGAACCCATAAAATATGAAGTTTTATTGTACTAATGGATTCTAGATGTTTTAAGGATTCCAACGAGATATTATTTGTTATTTTTGGATCTATGGATCAAAAGATATGAATTTCCAAAGATTTGGACTAAATCTGGTTTCAAACTTCTATTTGAAAATCTGTTCGAACACAGGCAGGCCACGTGGCTGTTTTTCGTTGGCCCGTACCGGTTCGCCTGGATCTGCACTAAGGGCCGTCGGATTAAAAGATGGATGGATGCACCAGATCATCCTATACCGCTTCATTTAAGTGAAGTGTTTTGGAGCGACGGATCTAGATCGAACGGCAGAAAAGAAGAGGAGGGGAGAGAGCTCACCTAGTTAGGTTTCTGGCGAGTCGCCAGTGAGATAGCGGCCAGAGGGTTGTTTCTGGCGAGGTTCTGGTGGTCCCCGATGATGCCGGATGAGCAGACGGTGTGCGGAATATCAAGGCGAGGGCGGTTGTGGAAACCGTGTCGTCGACCGAGTCCTCGAGCGAAGGAGAGGGGCGGCTGGGTGAGGCTCGAGCGCCGGTGTGCTTCGGCCGTGCATCGAAGTGTTCGTTTCACTGCGATATTGAACAGTAAAAGGGCATGAGCGGATGCACGGGAGAGAGGGAGAGAGTTTGAGGCCAGAAGGAGGACGCGGGGCTCTCTGTATCCGACGAATTCGTCGTCTGCGGCCGAGCGGAGGGCGGAGCTCCGGCGTGTAATCCCTGCAGCCTGGCGGCGCTATTTCACGGGAAAGTAGAGGACAAGGTAGGAGGGGGTCTCGGGCTACTTATAGGTGCGGGGGAGGGGAGGAAACGGGCAGGTAATAAACGGGAATTTAATCGGGGAGTAACGGCGGGAGGGGCTCGGTTACTGGCGAGAGATCCGGACCGAGGTGGAAGATGGGTCTGACCGGTGGGTCCCGGTCGTCAGCGTCGGGACGAGGGGAATGCCAGTACCCTTTCGGGACGGCGCCTTGCTGGGCCTCGAGCCGAATCTGGGGCTGGGCTAATTTGGTTCCCCCGGCCCTTTTACCCCTTTTCGATTTCTTTTTCTTTTCTAAATCTTTTCTGATTTCTTATTTGCTTCATAGATTTTGCATTTTAAAATCAAATGACTTCAAACCAATTGCAAAAGTTTTCTAAAATTAAAATTAACATTTTAAAACAGTAGAAAACATGTTTTCATAAATAAAACTAATTTCCAAATAAAACTCTATAAGTTAGCCAAAGGGCTTATTTGCATACACCAAGTAGAAATAGGATTTTAAAATAATCCTTTTAAAATTCAGAGAATAAAGTTTACCAAAATAATTTTTTGAAATATATTTTTCAAACATTCCTTTGGCATAGAAAACTTTATAAATCATTTCGTAAGACATTTCTTTTGCAAGCAAGCTTGCATAGGTTTGAATAAAAGAAAGGAGAGAAATATGTTGATACTTTATTTTTCTCAAAGAAGTTCTTCAAGAAAATAATAGAAAGTTTAAAATAGTTTTCTAATAAAGTTTTCAAATAGGCTCAAAATTTTTTAAATCCCTGTGAAATTTCAATCATCTCAAGCATAACAAAAGCGAAAAAATTTCCCCCAAAATTTGATAAAATCTTGGGATGTTACAAACACGCCCCTAGTACTCAAAGCCCAAATTGGGACATACGATGTCGATAGAATATTTATGGATGCAGGAAGCGGAATAAATCTTATATATGCAAAGACTCTACGAGCAATGCACATCTCGTTAGAGTTCCTGAAGCCAACTGATTGTTCGTTCCATGGAATCGTCCCAGGAAGCGCTAACTATCCACTGGGTTGAATAGCACTCAACATTTGCTTTGGGAATCGACAAAACTACAGAAGAGAGAAGCTCGACTTCGAAGTCATGGACTGGCCATCACAATATCACGCGATCCTCGGGTGACCCGCGTTTTCGCGATTCATGGCAGTACCTCACTATATGTACCTAGTACTCAAAATGCCAGGGCCCAACGGAATCATCACAGTAAAAGGAAGCTTCGAACTCTCATATTTATGTGACAGGGAATTTCACAAGATGGCGCAAAACTTTGGCATGATGGCAAACTACGGAGAACCCAAAGACAAGGCAAAAAGCGTGACTACAGAAGCCGCCCAACAACTTGAAGGGCGCCCAGCAGAGCTAGAGGTGAAAAAACCGCGGGTACATTCTTCAGACCAAGACAAACCCACAGGAGAAAAAGAGAAGACCTTGATGACATAGGCGACAAAGTAGGCCAACAATTAGAGTAGAAAAATGAGGCTGTAAAAGCCACGAGTTATTCTAGGGCAATGCCCTCTAGATCCAGAAAACAGGTCATTGGCCGGATCTCTTGGGACACCCCATGTATCTTACATTATAAGCATAAATAAAGACAAAGTTCCTCCTATTCGAGTTTACGTGTCTTCAAACAAAAATTGCGGCAAACGCACTAAAACTCACAGTATAAAACGCTCTGAGAATAAAAATTTCTGACAAAAGAAGTTAGAAAACAGAAACTCTCGTGTTCCATACAGAAAGTACATACATGAGCATCATAAGATTGGGTTATCAGAATCGTCTACTCCCAAGGGGTCTAAGTAATGATGCTCGCAAAAAACTGCGGCATCCTCTCGAAGCAACCTAGCTATGATCCTCCTTGCTGGTTGAAGGGTAGCCTCCAAATGAACTCGCAAACTAGCTCCCCCTGGAGGAAAACTCAGTGACATAGAACTATAATTGAGCCTTGGATGCCACTTACGTGTCCACCCAAGAGCAAAATTAGCACCAGCCACCAAGTTGAGCTCTATCAGCCGATGAATTCGCTGACTAGATCTAAAAGCGTCGAGTAGCTGCGGAAAGCTTCCAGGCAGAGGATTGCGAGGGAGCATGACAGAATACATGGTCGTCAAAGATCTTTGACAACCATCAATTGCTTCTCCAATATGCTGAGCACGATCTTGAAGAAGCACAATGGCACGACGGCGTCCGGGATCAGACCACAAACTGTCGATTCCCTCTGATGCTTTCTCGAGAGCCGCAATTCGTTCAGAAACCTGACGTGTCTCACCAACAAAGTCTAGGCAAGTACCTGAGATAACAAAAAGGTATTAGCCAACAATAGTGGAATAAAAGGGAAAAGAGAAAGGCTGCAAGGAACCTTACATGGCAACATCTCACAGACGGACTCGACAATACCAATAAGAAAGGAGTCACATTCTTCAAGATGTACGATTTTGGCCATCAGACCCGACACCTTATCCTCAAGTATGGATATCTGTTTCATAAAGCCTCAAGATTTGCTGGCCTTGTCCAAAGCAATCTTCGCCAGGCATTTCATCAAGGATAAATGGCCTTCAAGGTCTGAAATCCTTAACGAATATTCTGTACATCGACAAGAAGGACAAGGAGGTGAAGAAGCTCCGGAGTCGAACATATTGGTAGGAGATGAAGCCCGATCACGACCCGACGATCCACCAGCATGCACAGGCTGGAAGCCAACAGAAAGGAAAAGACAACATCTCAGAAACTCAATCCAAGCGTGACATTTCATAAAAGGAAAAGTATTTACAACGAGTACAAATCCCCTGATTGACTTTCGGGCAAAATATAAATAAAGTTTACTACATCAAAAGAAACGAAGGCTACGAAGGAATACTAAAGTCTACGCCACCTCAGCATCAGGCTCCGTGGCAGAAGTAGGCGCAGAAGAGGTAGCACCAGCTTTGGGAGGAGGCATCGATCCACTTGTCGCCGAAGTCAAAGAAACCGGCGTAGCAAAGCTCGAAGAAGCCGCTGAAGGAGAAATAATCGATACGATGCCTGGCGCGTACTTCTTCGCCTTCTCGAAGAAACCCTACAGCTCTGAAAGAGGTCGACCGCGGGAAGAGCTCACCTACTTCCAGTTAAGCTCCTCGCCATGCACATAAGTCAGCGCAATGGCCCCCTCCGCACCTCGCTTCACGGAGCGGCCCTTCATCAGAAGGATAGGATCTTCTGGGGTATCAAACGCCATTGCAAGCTTCTTCAGATCAGCAGCTGGCACATCCGCTTTTTGCTTGGGCCACAACCCAACAAAAATCCGCGTTAACACGCGACTAGCCAGATCAAAGATCTCCTGGATAGATATCCAGTTCGACTCCAGCAAGTTAACCGCGGCCAGTAGAGGATCATCGTCCGGCTGCAAGGGCGCCAAAGACACCCCAGTATGTTCTAAAGAACAAAAGGGACAAAGACAGAAAATAGGAAAGCATACGTCAGTAAGTATGAGAATGGGCAAATCAACAAAGAAGGGAAAAACATGGTATTTACCTCCAGCAAGAGCCAAAATTTTATTAAGGCATTCAGTTACGGCTTGCTCCCTCTGGATACGACCCTGATTAGCATCAGCAAGTGCTTTCTCCGCTTTCTTTGCCCTAGCCAATGCTGACTTAGTGGACTTCTCAGCAGTGGTTTTGGCAGCAACGGTAGCATCAAAAGCTTTTCTGGAAGCTTCAAGTTCAGCTTCCAGAGACGATACGCGAGCATTAGCCGCCGACAAAGTATCTGCAGCACAAGAAGGGAAAAGAAAGTCGAATAAAGAAACAGAGAAAGGCACTCGGGATAGGCGAAACACAGGAAAGAAGATTACCCTGAGAAGCTCGAGTAGCTTTCAAATATTCGACACATTCAGTGCCCAAAGAGATGAACTTCCTCATCAAGATCTGTCCAGAAAAAAGACGTGAGTAGGAAGTTCACGCAAGGAACAAAGCAAAAATACCAGGATCAATACGCATATCGTCAGAAGAGCTCGTGGACCGATGGGTGTCGAGGGAGGCACCGGCATCTATCGACTTCTTCAAACGCTTGGAACCACGAGTAGAGGAGGCCCTCTTAACATGAGCTTTTGGAGACTTCACCACCGGAGCAGCTTCTTGCAAAGAAGGTTCATCGGCAGTCGTAGCCTCAATAGAAGGAGCAGTGGCAGCACCTTTCTTCGGGGTCTCATTGTCACTGTGAAGGAAACAAAATGCAGAGACCTCACATAAGTCAAAAATAAAGAGAGTAAGTAAAAGATAAAATTTAGAGTCAGCAAAAACTCACGAGTCCAAGGCGTCAAAAAGCTCTTCTTCATCCTCTAGAGCAGAGGTCTCCCCGGCCACATTCTTGTGAGCGGAGGCACTCGAAGAAGCGAGCTCTTCGACATGTTTCCTCTTATTGTTGAGGCCAAGATCTTCGGAAAGTGCAGGCGGAGGCGACATAGTCGAGCTGGTTCTTTCCAGCGAATCTTTGGCTTCATCTTCATCTTGGCTGTCCTCAGCCTCGGGGGCTTCAGACGTAGCAGAGATAGGAACATCCTGAATAGGTCCTCCCTCCGGAAGAGGAGGGCGAGAAACAAGGAATTGATGATCATGGAAGAAAAACAAGTCGAAAGTTATAAGAAAAATAGTGATAAGGTAAAAGAAGACAAATAAATGAAGACAGTGCATATACCGCAGGCAAGTGATGCTCGAAGTCAAAGAAACCAACGGTCAAAGTTGGAATTTCATCTTCTTTCGTGAGAGTAGTCAGAGCTCTCACTCGTTTGTCGAGATCCTTCTTCTCCATAAGATCATCAGATACTCGAGAAGAATCTCCCAAGCTAGAAAATGACCAAAGCTTAGAAATATGATGCTGAAGAGGCTGAACTCGCCGTTGCAGAAAAAACGCCATCAATTGAGTCCCTGACAGTGCATGTCCGCTACTACTCTTTAGAGCCTGGATGTGAGCTAGCAATGGCTTGATATCCTCCATCTCAGCTTCCGTGGGAGGAGAATCCCATGAGGCCAATTTCTTCAGATTTTTAGCGGCATCAAAAGGGGCAATGCCGTATTGGTCAGAGGAAGAGACTTTTTGGTCTTTTAAGTAAAACCACTTCTTCCTCCAACCTTGCACTGAGGCAGCCATGGAAAATTCCAAGTACTGAGACTCGGCACGGACAGAAACAACAGCCCCGCCCAGTTCAGGCTTTTTTGATAAAGCAACACTAGGACGGAGGCGAAAGAGATATTTCTAGAGAATAAAATGGGGTTCGATCCCCAAGAACGACTCGCAAAGAGTAACGAAACAGGCAATGTGCAGAATCTAGTTTGGTGTGAGCTAGTGAAGCTGCACACCGTACACAAAGAGAAGCCCACGAAGGAACTCGTGGGCAGGAAAAGAGAGACCACGTAAAAGAAAGGAAAGAAACATCACCCGAAAGTCGCTCGGGGGCTTGGGGATGCGCTTGGTGTTAGGGAAGATAACCTGGTCGCCGTCGGTGATGAGGCCATCATCTTGGGCCTTGGTGAGATCCGTTTGTTTGAACTCAGAGGGCACCCAGTTGGTTGATGCATTGGTAGTATTGCTCTTCCCCATCTTGTTCTTTTGCGCGCGGGTCTTGAAGCGCATCTACGAGCCGCGTGCGGAGGATGTGCAGGAGCTTGATGCGGGCAGGATAACCACCCAGTTGGGAACCCCAAGAGGAAGGTATGATGAGTACAGCAGCAAATTTTCCCTCAGTAAGAAACCAAGGTATGTCAAATCCAGGAAAAAGCCAAACTCCAGAAGGTGATGCTGACTAGCCTACTAACACTCCAACAAGGGCGCCGTTTACGACAATTGTTGACTCATCTTCAACTAGTAGCAACGTGGAACCTGCACACAACACAACCAAATACTTTGTTCCCAACTTACGATGAGGTTGTCAATCTCACCGGTTTGCTTGAAACAAAGGAATGAGCGTATCGAGTGGAAAGCAATAGTAATATGTGAGTAAAGTAAATAGGTGATAGCAATATAATGGAAATAGGACCGGGGTCCACAGTTCACTAGTGGTGTCTCTCCATAAGATAAAATAACACATGCTGGGTAAACAAATTACAGTTGGGCAATTGATAGAATAGAGACAACGTGCATATGTCGAGAGGATCACTATGAGATTTACTCTGGGCATTACAACAAGATACATAGACCGCCATCCAACTTCATCTATGACTAATAATCCACTTGTGGCGAATCAATCCGAGAATTCCACAAGTATTAAGTTGCGAACAACAGATAACTGCATTAAGCAAAGTGTGTAATGTAAACAAAGCATATGCCCTCGAGCATATGAATGTTGTTTTCCCCTAGTAGCAACAACACATCGACAACCTTAGAGGTTTGTGTCACTCCCCCAGATTAAATAGAGGCATGAACCCACTATCGAGCATAAATACCCCCTCTTGGAGTCACTAGCAACTACGCGGCCAAGATAGCTACTAACAACGGAGAGCATGCAAGATCATAAACAACATAGAGATAACATAAGATAATATTCGGCACATCAACTCAATCATAACACCAATATTCATCAGATCCCAACAAACATAACATGTAGAATTACATAACGGTGATCTCGATCATGTAAGGCAGCTCACGAGATCTAAACATGAAGCACATGGTGGAGAAGACAACCATCTAGCTACTGCTATGGACCCATAGTCCAAGGTAGACTACTCACTCATCGCGCCGAAGACAAGCATGGCGATGAAGAAGACCTCCGGTGGCGATTCCCCTCTCCGGCAGGGTGCCGGGAAGAGCTTCTGGACCCTCCCGATCTCGGGTCGACGACGGCGGCGGATCGCGATGTGTTTCTGGAAGAGTGATCGGGTATTTAGGTTTTTCCCGTCGGGGGGTCTTTATAGGCGAAGGGGCAGCGTCAGAGGTGGAGCAGGGTGGCCTCACCACCAGGGGGGCGGGCCAGGGGCAGGCCGCGCCGCCCTATGGTGTGGCCGGCCCGTGGCCCCCTTCCGTCTCCTCTTCGGTTCTATGGAAGCTTCGGTAAATTTCCGGATGTTTGGCTTTTCTTTCGTCAAATTCTGAGAATATTTCCTGTGTAACTTTTCTGAAACACGAAAACAGCAGAAAACAGGGAACTGGCACTATGGCATCTCGTTAATAGGTTAGTTCCGGAAAATGCATAAAAATGCCACGAAGTGTAACGAAACATTAAGCAAATGATGTAAAAACAAGCATGGAGCATCAAAAATTATGGATACGTTGGAGACGTATCAGCATCCCCAAGGTTAACTCCTGCTCGTCCTCGAGTAGGTAAGTGATAACAAAAGAAATAATTTTTGAGGTGACATGCACCTACACAATCTTGATCATATATGTAAGCGTTGTGCGCTGGGATCAAAAGAACTTAAAACATGGGCATAAAAGATATAATCTTGATAGAATAAACTTAGCAACCATGTTATAACATGAAAAAGAACACAAACAAAAGATCATGAAAATGAAACAATGAAAGTCAAACGTGTATCATAAGAAAGATTATGGCACGGTAGTTAAGTCGTCTTTACCCATTAGTCGTGGGAGGTGGGGACTAATTAGCAGCGCATAGTTATTCCGTTGCAGGATATCCGTAGCCATAGGGGGGTTCCTGGTGTAGTGTGTGTTCAAATCATAAGAAAAAACATACAAATGGTTTTCAGCTTGTCCTTTATGAGAGAGCAAAACATAAATGCATAGGACACCTTCAAGTTTAACAGGACGACTAGATACAAGTAATTTAAGAACAAGTGAAACCAACATCATGAATCAATCAATGAAAACTTTGGGACAATGCACATTATACTCAGAATGACAACTATGCTCTCTTAGACGGTGCATAAAGGTAGAAGGTGGTGACTCAACATAAAAGTAAAAGAAAGGCCCTTCGCAGAGGGAAGCAGGGATTGCAAGTTTTATAAACCTTCAAAAATTATGGTACTTACTAGCTTTGAGCTCTCATTGCCCCCATCATAGGCATCTTGAATGGTTAAAGTTAATGCGAATACATTTATGATGCATATGCTTGACAAATCATAAGTTGAAAACCTCGTGTCCCGTGAAGTACGAATACCCAAACCTCATGCTACTCGACTTAGAGTCCCAAGCAAGCTCTTGTCATTGTAAATATATGTGTATCATCAAGAACCATCAACGGGGTACCTCCTGCCCGATGACATGGAACAAGCCCACATCAAAATGACAAGACAAACAGACAATGAACACCTCGACATCTCTTTTATTTACCATTGGTATAGCTTTTTATTGTGAGATGCGTCGTCGAATGTCCACTATAGGCATGCTGTAAATTTCCACCATGAATGATGCATGGCTTAGATTAGCGGCCCAGGCGTTTTCCCAACACATATAAAAACTCCATGATCCCGCAAGATTCCCAACTTATTTCACATCGCGAGTATCCATAAACAAAAGATCACGATATCAACTCAAATGAAAGATAGTGCAATGTTGAAAGCTTGCCCCATGACAGCATGGCTGGGCTAATTTCCAACTTACAACTTGCAAGCATAACAACTCAACATAAGAGAGCCACAATGTCAAAATTTTAAAACGAGAAAAGTAAAGTGTGCCATCAGGTTTGTGAGAGCTTTACTGACCAATTTTCGCATAACACCAAAAAGAGTTTAATTTGAAGGATAGATAAAAACAAGTCAAATGTACTTTGGAATAGCAAATTGCTAATAGGTATGTATGGTGGACACTTTGGCAAACTTGGTTTTTAGGAGTTGGATGCACGAGTAGAGCTCATACTCAGTACAAAATGAGGGCTAGCAAAAGACTGGGAGCGACCAACTAAGAGAGCAATAATGGCCATAATCATGCAAAGCGACAAAGCGACATTAAAAGAAGTATAAGATGGCATCAAAAGTCAAAAACTAAATGATCATAGAGGCAATGGCGACTTTGTATGAGTCTAACATGTGTGAGCATGCGCCAAGTCAACCCAAATAAAGCATCAAGGAGAAAACCAAAATAATGCTTCCAAATAATTAAAACAACGCATGATTTTTTCAAAGGCTCATTAAGTAATCTCAGTTATTTGAGATAAGTCATGCTACAGAAAAACCACTAAGCATACTATCAAAAAGACATCAAGCACGACATGCAAAAGCCTAGGCCGCAGTCTACACAAGCTCCTTCTTGTACCACTTTTTTGCATAAAGCTTTTTCTCTTTTCCAACACCATTTGAACTTTTTATAAACAACTCTTTTGATGAAAATCAACATAGACCAGAGGTCAAAATACACCTTGATGCAAAGATATAAGAAGATCTGAACATAAATCAAGGCAAAAATCAAAAGCTAAACGCAGTTCTAGAAAAAGAGAACACTTGTTGAAACGATATGAGTGAAAAACGGAGTGTTTTTGGCAAATGAAAAGCAAGGCAACTTCTCCAAAAGAAATTTATTGAGGTCCAACCATTTATTGTAGCAAACAAAACTAAACTAAACTGAAAACTAAAACAACTGACGCTCCAAGAAAAACGCATAATGCATGAAGCAATAAAAATATAGTGTGTTGAAAGGTGACCTGATTTTTGCCGATGAAGAAGGGGTGCGTCGGGGGCATCCCCAAGCTTTGACGCTTGTACCTCTTGGATATTTCTTGGGGTGACATGGGAATCCCCAAGCTTGAGCTTTTGTCCATTCTTCAACTCATCTCATCATTCTCCAATCCCTACACTTGAAAACTTCCTTCATACAAAACTAAACATAAATCTATTAGCAACATTAGTGTAAGCATAACAATGAATCAACCCTTTTTGCTTCAGGTTTCAACTCAAAACCACCACATATAAAGTATATACTACTGTAGCAACTTCCCCAAAAGTTCCGTGATTAAAGAACTCAAAAAGAAAGCGATAAAGCGGCAAACACAAATATTGGCAGAAATCTGTCAAAATAGAACAGCTGACAAAGGTCGAATTTTTAGATGGTTTTCTGTTACTCAAATAAAAAAGTGTTCAACTAATGAAAGTTTGGATATAACCTGGGGCATATGGACAAGAAATCGCAGGTCCAAAAGATATACAGAGAATTTTCACGAATTTTTACAGTGCAGAACCAAAAACTATTTCAGGACAGCAACATTCCCAAATCTTACCTCACTCAAATTAGAGGCTTCTCTTGGCACAAAAACGAATTAAAAATGATAAGGAGAGGTCATTACAGTAGTAATAACTTCCAAGAATCAAATAAAAGAAAAAAAACTGAAAGTAAAAACATTGGATTATCTCCCAAGAGTGCTTTTCTTTAACGCCTTTGAGCTAGACGCAGAAAGTGCGAATCAAGTATTTTCGAAAGAAGCATTAAGATCAATTGTTTCCTCAAGATCACCATTTACCACACTAGGAACTTTAGAGGTTCCCAAAGATGATTCAACCTACAAGTCACTCTTAGTTGAACTAAAAGTCTTACCAATCTTAAAAACATGCTGCGGTTTAGGCACAGATACCTTGGGAACATACATAAATTTTTTCTCTTTTCCAACAAAAGCTTTCTCCTTCTTAAACTTAAGAGAAGAGAAAATTTAAATTAAAGTTTCCATAGATTCCTCAAGTTTCCCAATCCTAAGGTTTTGACTATCAAGAGTAGTGCTAGCCTCTAAAACGGTGATTCTCTTACCGATACTTTCTATCAATTCATTAACGCGGCTAGCATTATCAAGGATATTTGGCAAACTTTTTTCTAAAGAGCTAAGCTTTTCTAAAACTTCCTGCAAAGTGACCTCAGTTTTAACAACATGAATAGGTGGTACTCCCACTAAACTTTCTATTAAAGTGCATGCTTCAAGAGCGGGAGTACCCAGAAAATTACCTCCTGCAAGAGTATCAAGAACATACCTATACCAACTAGTTATACCAACATAAAAATTTCTAAGGAGGATCATGGTAGAATGCTTCTTCGTACACCTATGATGAGAATTACTAATGCGGTACCAAGCATCTTTCAAGCTCTCTCCCCCTTGTTGCTTAAAAGTACGAACTTCTACTTCAGGATTACTCATTCTAACAAGACTAAAAGCAAGTAAATAAAAGCAACTATAATGGATACTAATTTTTTTTTGTGTTTTTGATAAAACGATGCTAGTAAAAATAAAGTAAAGCAAAACTTAAAATAAAGTAAAGGATGTGCGTGCGAAACTCCCCTTGCAGAAGTCTTCTTTTTCCCCGACAACGGCGCCAGAAAATTAGCTTGATGCGGGCAGGATAACCACCCAGTTGGGAACCCCAAGAGGAAGGTATGATGAGTACAGCAGCAAATTTTCCCTTAGTAAGAAACAAAGGTATGTCGAATTCAGGAAAAAGCCAAACTCCAGAAGGTGATGCTGACTAGCCTACTAACACTCCAAAAAAGGCGCCGTTTACGACACTTGTTGACTAGTCTTCAACTAGTAGCAACGTGGAATCTGCACACAACACAACCAAATACTTTGTTCCCAACTTACAATGAGGTTGTCAATCTCACCGGTTTGCTTGAAACAAAGGAATGAGCGTATCGTGTGGAAAGCAATAGTAATATGCGAGTAAAGTAAACAATGCAAGTAAAGTAAACAGGTGATAGCAATATAATGGAAATAGGACCGGGGTCCACAGTTCACTAGTGGTGTCTCTCCATAAGATAAAATAACACATGCTGGATAAACAAATTACAGTTGGGCAATTGATAGAATAGAGACAACGTGCATATGTCGAGAGGATCACTATGAGATTTACTCTGGGCATTACAACAAGATACATAGACCGCCATCCAAC
The DNA here is from genome assembly GCA_007115705.1 of Dactylis glomerata. NCBI lineage: Eukaryota > Viridiplantae > Streptophyta > Magnoliopsida > Poales > Poaceae > Dactylis > Dactylis glomerata. The sequence continues at coordinate 224,628 of QXEO01000037.1, read as the reverse complement.
TTCATCTATGACTAATAATCCACTTGTGGCGAATCAATCCGAGAACTCCACAAGTATTAAGTTGCGAACAACAGATAACTGCATTAAGCAAAGTGTGTAATGTAAACAAAGCATATGCCCTCAAGCATATGAATGTTGTTTTCCCCCTAGTAGCAACAGCACATCTACAACCTTAGAGGTTTGTGTCACTCCCCCAGATTAAATAGAGGCATGAACCCACTATCGAGCATAAATACCCCCTCTTGGAGTCACTAGCAACTACTCGGCCAAGATAGCTACTAACAACGGAGAGCATGCAAGATCATAAACAACATAGAGATAACATAAGATAATATTCAGCACATCAACTCAATCATAACACCAATATTTATCGGATCCCAACAAACACAATATATAGAATTACATAACGGTGATCTCGATCATGTAAGGCAGCTCACGAGATCTAAACATGAAGCACATGGTGGAGAAGACAACCATCTAGCTACTGCTATGGACCCATAGTCCAAGGTAGACTACTCACTCATCACGCCGGAGGCAAGCATGGCGATGAAGAAGACCTCCGGTGGCGATTCCCCTCTCTGGCAGGGTGCCGGGAAGAGCTTCTGGACCCTCCCGATCTCGGGTCGACGACGGCGGTGGATCGCGATGTGTTTCTGGAAAAGTGATCGGGTATTTAGGTTTTTCCCATCGGGGGGTCTTTATAGGCGAAGGGGCAGCGTCAGAGGTGGACCAGGGCGGCCTCACCCCCAGGGGGCGTGGGCCAGGGGCAGGCCGCGCCGCCCTATGGTGTGGCCGGCCCGTGGCCCCCCTCCGTATCCTCTTCGGTTCTCTGGAAGCTTCGGTAAATTTTCGGATGTTCGGCTTTTGTTTCGTCCAATTCTGAGAATATTTCCTGTGTAACTTTTCTGAAACACAAAAACAGCAGAAAACAGGGAACTGGCACTCTGGCATCTCGTTAATAGGTTAGTTCCGGAAAATGCATAAAAATGCCACGAAGTGTAACGAAACATTAAGAAAATGGTGTAAAAACAAGCATGGAGCATCAAAAATTATGGATACGTTGGAGACGTATCAGAGCTCAGAAGCGCGCAAGGTTTGTAGCAATGGTGGCGGCGACAGAAGCGAGGAACCAGTAAACAGTAAATTCCCTACTCTCCCCCTTATATAGCTTCCTGATGAAGAAACGTGGGCTGAGACATGGCGCAAGGAGCGGAAACGGCAGCCCACTATCGGGCAGGAAAATTGCAAAATTACCGCGCTGCCCACGAGCAATGGTCAGCGCCCAGTCAAATCATTTAAAGAATGACTCTACTAATGACGTCACAAGAATTCGAGTAACAGGGAAATCAGAATATGATAAGTGGTGAACATTAATAGGGGAAAATTCAGCAAAAGTATGGTATGACAGATCTACGTATTGATGATGACCAAGGAAGTCAACAAAAAATTGACGTGAAAGGTACAGAGGAATCAAGAAAGAAAAACTCATTCTTTGAGTCTATACCCGAAAATATTCGACTATAGCCTCGGGGGCTACTACCATCGGGAGCGTTGAGCGCGCACCCGATGATATTATCAAGAGATTTCTATTTTTGTGCCCTCGGGTCCTTAGTTGTACTCAGTTTTCCCTAGCTCCTTAGTTTTTCCTCAGTTTTCCCCAAGCCCTTGTCTGAAACCCTCACAAGGAGCTCGGACGGGAGGAATCCCGTTCAGTTTACCATTCCATGCTGACGTGTAGGGTCGCGTCGTGTGGGGCTGGTAGAAAGGGACCGCGTCGGACAGGACGAGACCGTGTTTGGTCATACGAGCGGAGCGGGGGGCGTAGCGTGTGGGGCCGTAGTGTGTGGAGCCGTGTGGGTCCGGGATGTGGGCACGAGTGGTTTCTGTCTCTTTCGCCCAAATTAGCAGTTTTCAAGGCACCTTTTTTCTCTCTCTCGCTCGATCTCATTCATTCTTGATTGCCCAAATTGGTAGCAAATCTAGAGCAGCTTCTCCTTCTGTTTTTTAACGCCATTCATTTCTTTATGCCTTCGATTTTACCCAATCAGGTAGGAAATCTAGGGCACAAATCCAGAGAAAATATAGGATAAGCTGCATACAGCAGCCAACATAGCATAGATATATTCACGACAGATCCAACAGTACTACCAATAGATCCAACATAAGCTATATTTTACATGAATTTAAGCTTGGAGGCTGCGCAGGTGAATCCCAAGTGCTTTGTGTTTGGCCATGAACGCATGCATGTTCACGGTCGTTCCAACTCTAGCACCGCCAATGGATCTGCCAATGGATTCAGCATGGTTCACCAGGCAGTTGAAGTCGGTGGCGCGGAGCTTCCTGTTGCAGAAGGGGCACCTGTAAACGCCTTGAGCAAAGTGGCCATCGTAATGGCCGGACTGCAGCCTCCTGAGGACGTGACGAGTCTTGGTGTGGAAGGACTCGTCGTCGCTGTCGATGTCGCTGCTCTGCACCTGTCACGTAGCACCAAAGATCATGTAAAAAACATGGAGTCAATTGCAACGATGATGGAATAGAGAGTGAACAAAAGATCATGCATGATAATATGGGCACGAAAAAAAGAGGTAGCCTCAGTTACATTGGACACACTTATATCCAGGATTTGAGTCAGTGAACCAAAGATCATGCACAACAAATTTGTACACACCAATTATTCACTGACCAAACCCTGAATCAATTTGTGCTCAAATATTCATCATCATCGGCACAAATTAACCGGATGGGATTGATTACTCACATAAGTTAATCGAATCTTAAACAAAAGCAAATCACAAACACTAATAACACAAGATCTAGAACTAGGAACAGACGAACCCTAATAACGCAAGATCTAACACAAAAGGATTGAACTAGGAACAGACGAACCCTAATAACGCAAGATCTAACACAAAAAGATTGAACTAGGAACAGACGAACCCTAATAACGCAAGATCTAACACAAAAGGATTGAACTAGGAACAGACGAACCCTAATAACGCTATATCTAACACAAAAGGATTGAAATGGGATAAGAACAAGGGAACAAAGGGTTACCTCTGGCTCGTCGTCGACGATGCTGGTGTTGTAGGGGTTCTCCGGCGCGATGTACCGCACTGGTTCGTATGGGTTCCAAGCGATGGGGGCCTGGACGGGGGCGGCGGCCGATGCGCCGGCAGCTACATCGGAAGCAGCAACAGGGGCCTAGACGGGGGCGGTGGCTGATGCGCCGGCGGCTACGTCGGAAGCAGCGACAATGGGCATCTCATTCTTCTCCATCACCGGCGGTTTTCTTTGGGGTTTTTTCTTCGGTTGTGGAGAAGATGATTGGACAGGAGAGGTGGTTGCAGTGAGAATGAGAGAGTGGGCGAGCGTCGAGGGAGAGAAAGAGGGGCTCTATAAAGACGAAGGTGGCATGTACCGCAACACGCGTCCGCTATGCACGGCTGCAGCGTGCACCGCGACATGAGGCTAACCCTAGGACATTTGGTGTACTCAGTTATAACATCGGGCCTTATACAGAAATTTTATTTGTACTCAGTTTTCCCCTCGAGTACTTAGACTGGCAAGTCCAATATACTCATTTTTACCCTCAAGTAGCTGGTCAACAGAGAGTCAACAAATGAGATTAACATAGCTATTTGAGTCATTTCATGAGCAAAAAAATCCAAAAAAAATAAAAACATAGTGGCACCTACTCATGGAGTCTTTCTACGCAACCTCCCACCTTAACAAACATAGATAAATCAAGTTTTACCACAAATTGCCACTTCTCAGAATCACTAGTATCTATGAAGATGCATGGTTTTCCACTCAAACCCTTTTGCAAAACATCTTCCCCAAAATATAGTTTGTCTAAATGAGGCCATAATTGTCACACTCATGTATATTTGAATTGCAAATAATTTGATGTAGCCCAATATGAATTATATTGTACAAAACACATATTTTTCATTTTGTAATTCTGTTGTTTGAATCCCTTAGTCTATTTACTATTTACGTGCCCTTGGTTTCTTAGTACTACTCAGTTTCGCCCTCAAGTACTGTCACAAATGCTCACAGAAGCCCAAACTTATCCTGATTGGTGATGACGCACAAGTATAGGGGGTGTATCATAGTACTTTCAATAAATAAGAGTGTAAAACCCAACGAGGAGCAGAAGGTGTTGACAAGTGGTTTTGATCAAGGATTCACTGTAAATACTAGCAAACGGGTTTTCAAGGGTGTTTGGTAATGCGAATAAATAAAGTGCGAGTAAATAAAAGACAGTAGTAATAATTGCAGCAAGTGGCCTAATCCTTTCTAAAGCAAAGGACAAGCCGGTTGTGTAACTTATGATGACCAAATGTTCTCGAGGACACACGGGAGTTTTTATCAAGAGCTTTCGCTTCATGCCGCTAAATAATCTTTATTGGTTTGATAAGTGTTATGGGGGTGAACCTGTGCTAGCGCACTACCCTTACTAGGATAAATACACACTTGTGATTATACCCCTTGCAAGCATCCGCAAATACAAGAAAGTAATTAAGATAAATCTAACCACAGCCTTAAACTCTAAGATCCCACGCTCCCTGGTGTAATGGTTTCCTAACGGAGGTCTAGGTTTCTGTCACTCCAGCAACCCCACAATTAGTAGCCAAATACACAATGCATCTCACTAGGCCCATAAATGGTGAAGTATCATGTAGTCGACGTTCACATGACACCACTAGTGAAATAGCACCACAACAAATAAATATCAAACCATTCAATATTACTCAACAATAATCCACTACTAACATCTTGACCTCTCCCATGTCCTCAAGAACTAAACGAACTACTCACAAGACATCATATGGATCATGATCAGAGGTGAAATAATGGTAAATAACAATCTGAACATAAACCTTAATTCAACGGTTCCACTCAATAGCATCAACCACAAGAGTAATCAACACCGGGAAAGTTTTCCCTAAGAATTTAACAAGATCCAATTCAAGATGTTACAACGGGATGGCGTGGTGATGGTGGAGATGAAGGTGCTGGTGATGGAGATGATGATGATGATCCCGATGAAGTCCGGTGTGATGGTGATGACGATGGCGACGATCTCCCCTCTCCGAGAAGGAATTTCCCCGACAGATTCCTGCCTGTCGGAGAGCTTTTCTCTCTCTGGTGTTTTCCGCCCCGCAGAGGCGGCGGTGTCTATCTCTGAGCCCCTCCCTTCACTTAGGTTTTCAGGGACAATGAAATACGCGAAGGGACGATGATAGAAGTGGGCCAGGGGGCTCTCACCACAGGGCGGCGCGGCCAGGGGCTGGGCCACGCCCCCTGGTGGTGAGGCCGCCCTATGGCCCCTCTCGCCTCCTCCTTCTGGCTTCTTCAGTCTTCTAGCAAAATATAATTTTCTGGTATTTTTCTGGAATTTTCCTGATCTTCGAAATATGGTGCCTTGACGGTCCTTTTTCCAGCAGAATCCTGACTCCGGCAGCAAATCCTCCAATGATCATCAAATATGTAAAAACAGAGGAAATAACATAAGTATCATCACTAAATATGAAATATATCAATGAATAACAGTAAATTATGATACAAAATAGTGATGCAAAATGGACGTATCAACCCCCCATGCTTAGACCTCGCTTGTCCCCAAGCGAAAACTAAACTCGGTAAACATGACCACAGGTTTATGGAGTGAAGTGTCGATAATCAAAATATGGACAAGAAGCATCACATTTACCAAGGCACAAGATATAATAGACAGCAACTTCCCTTTATATGATAAAGACTTGCAATAAGTAAAAGGGAATCACAAATAAGGATGCACAAGGTAAACTATAATTGGTGATGGCAAAGCTTAGTTCTTGGTCAGAGAACGATGAACAAGCTATTCTTTCTTTTGAACGGAGCCTTTTTAAAACAGAGCTAATATAGCAAAAACCATATGCTCAATGAAACAAACTTTTGCATTCATAGAAAGCTTTCAAAGATATATTCCTTCAGAGAAAAGCATTGTACTAACAAAAGAAGTTAGTAAACATGATTAAACGGATCAACATATGGATGAGTGAAACATAACAACTCAAATGCTTGCTTGAGATAGAAGGGAATAGGTTGACTCAACATAAAAGTAAACACAGGCCCTTCGCAGAGGGAAGCAGGGATTAAACATGTGCTAGAGCTTTTCATTTGTAAAACAGAGGTAAAAAGTTATTTTGAGAGGTGGTTGCTTTTGTCAACGACTAGCAACGGAGTTCTTGATATCTTCCATACTAAACAAGTGAGAGCGGTTCCGAGATGTTTGATTAATTGGCACATTGGTGCTCTTTTATAGCTTTGCACTCCTCCCCACCTTTTCCTTTCTCAAACCATGGCTAACCGATTCCATCGGGTGCCCACCAACTTTCACATACCATGGAGAAGTGCTCTTTTTTCTTTTCTTATTTTGATTACAATGGTCTGACCAGCTCCCTTGGAAAATTAATGACGAGCAGATGAAGTTGCCTAGTCGAGGGGTACTTAATTTAGTATGGAAGATAACAAACCCATCCACTACGTCCTCATGAGCTAAAAACAGTGGCACAAAATGAGAAGTATTTGAAAGTTTTTGAAAGGTAGCACATGAAAATTTACTTAGAATGGCTTGAAATACCATGCATTGGAATTTATAGTGGACTCTTTGGAAGTAACTTGGCTTTTTGGGAATTGGATGCACGAGAAGTATTCCCTCTCAGTACAGGTTTTTGGCTAGCAAGGCTGGGTAGCAAGCATAAGAAGTGCATGAAACAAACAAACATACATATAATAGGAACAATCATGCAAACTTCCTTGAAGGTACAACGATTTTAACTTTGAGAATAATAATGCTTATAAGCCAATCATGAAGGAAAACTGAAGTGATGTAACTACAAGCACTTCTTTCTTCTATTCTAATCAAACCCCAAGGTAATGTTGCTACTGACCAAGCTAAGTTTGCCAAAACCAACTAAATTTACTCATGCTCCCAAAGTGATACCAATACTAATCAACAAGACTAGTCGTATAAGAGAGATTGCATACTAAAATAAAGTGTGCGGAAATTAAACGATAAAACTTCTCATTAATATTTCATTACCGCAACTCACACCAAGGGATACATAGATAACCAACTAAGGAGGATACTTCCACACTGCAAACTATTCTATAAGATAACTTCTCTATTCATGATATGACTCTACTTGAAAAGTAAATGAGTAAACGATAATGATGTGATACCGCGGCACTCCCCCAAGCTTGGAACAAGCCAAGGGGATGCCAATACCATGATGAATTACTCCTTTGGCGGTGGTTGCGAGTCTTTATCATCATCATACTTTCAAGGCAGAGGTCCCCCGTCAAGGAAGGATGTCTTGGTCTCCAATATCCTGAAACTTGCAGCAGCACTCATTTGTTTAAACCTAGCTTCATACTCATAGTTTTGGTTCTGCAAGTCGTAGAGTTGTGCTTGTAACTGGTTAGTGGTCTCATGGAGCAAAAAGATGTCCTTCCAGAGTTTTGTAGTCTCCTTCTTGTACTTGGTGACAAGCTCTTGATTAATCCTATGGATGATGTCCACTTCGCGCTCCGCCATCTTCTTATATTTAAAAACTTCTTGTTGCAGTGCTTCCATCCTATCTTTGAGACTCCCTTCTCCCTTAGGGCCTTGGACATCTTTGATCTGCAACTCCCCATCCTTAAGTAACAACTCCTTCGGATGCATCATCAGCTCCCTCATGTATGGATTAATGATATCCGCAAGAGAGTTCTCCTCGGATGGACCGGACGAAGACATCGTAACTCCAAAGCTGAGAACAATCTCCTGACAGGAACACCTCGAAACAAAAACACGATGAGAAAACGATATAAAGACCTCGGGTATTCCAGGGGGTTATATAGGCGAAGATTATACATCATGAGGAAATCACAGGAAGAAACCGGGATGGAAACGAGCTTCGAGGTGGTCTCACCACAGGGCGGCGCGGCCTGGGGTGGGCCCGCGCCCCCTGGTGGTGAGGAGCCACCAGACTCTGTCTCCTGCCCATTTTCATCTCGTGATTTTTCATATTTAGCAAAAACAATAAAAATATTAATAGAAAAGTTTTTCACGAACCTTTTCTGACTAGAACTGTTACCTATTCAAAAACGAACTCTGCAGGTTCCTGCATATTGTCCTGGATGAATTCTTCCGGAGAAACTGTTTGAATAACATCAACATCTTCATTATAAGAATCTCCAGCAATATAATGTTTGAGTCTTTGACCATTCACCACTTGTGTAGTGTCATCCTTCAACGAAGCAATCTTTATAGCTCCTGAGCGGTATACCTCCACAATAACATATGGTCCTTCCCATTTTGAGAGTAATTTTCCTGCAAAAAATCTGAGACGAGACCTATACAATAGAACTTTCTCACCAACATGAAATTCTCTCTTAAGAATTCTCTTATCATGCCATTGTTTGATTTTCTCTTTGAAAAGTCTGGCATTCTCGTAAGCTTCATTTCTCCACTCATCTAGGGTACTCAAATCGAGCAACCTTTTCTTACCGGCGAGTTTAAAATCTCTATTAAGCTCTTTTACTGCCCAAAAAGCTTTGTGTTCTAATTCAAAGGGCAAATGACACGATTTTCCGTAAACCATTTTGTAAGGAGACATGCCCATGGGGTTCTTATAAGCAGTTCTATAAGCCCATAAAGCATTGTTTAACTTGCTAGCCCAGTTTTTCCTAGATCTATTGACAGTCTTTTGCAAGATAGACTTGATCTCTCTATTTGAAAGCTCTACCTGCCCACTAGTTTGGGGATGATAAGCAGAAGCAATTCTATGATTAACGTCATATCTAGCAAGAGTTTTTCTAAAACTGCCATGAATAAAATGAGAACCTCCATCAGTCATAAGATATCTAGGCACACCAAACCTAGGAAAAATAATGTCCTTAAGCATTTTTCATGAGGTCTCATCATCGGCACTCTTTGTAGGAATGGCTTCTACCCACTTGGTAACATAATCAACAGCAACAAGTATGTGAGTATAGCCTTTTGAAGGAGGAAAAGGACCCATAAAGTCAAATCCCCAACAATCAAACGGTTCAATAACAAGAGTGTAACTCATAGGCATTTCATTACGTCTAGAAATATTACCAACACTTTGACATTCATCACAAGATAAAACATACCTTCTAGCATATTTAAAGAGGGTTGGCCAATAAAAACCTGATTGTAGAACCTTTTGTGCGGTTCTATCTCCAGCATGATGTCCTCCATAAGCACTGCCATGGCATTTTCTTAATATTTCTTGTTGTTCATATTCTGGAACACATCTTCGCATAATACCATCAACTCCTTCTTTATATAGGTGTGGGTCATCCCAAAAATAATGCCTCAAATCATAGAAGAATTTTCTTCTTTGCTGAGCTGTAAAGGTTGGAGGCAAATACTTGGAAACAATAAAGTTAGCATAATCAGCATACCAAGGAAGGTCTCGTGAAGTTACATTTATTGAAGCCAACTGTTCATTTGGAAAACTATCATTAACAGGAATAGGATCAAAAGAAATATTTTCCAATCTAGATAAATTGTCAGCAACAGGATTTTCAGCACCTTTCCTATCTACAATATGCAGATCAAACTCTTGTAAAAGCAACACCCATCTAATAAGCCTAAGCTTAGCATCCTTCTTAGACATAAGATATCTAATAGCAGCGTGATCAGTATGAATAGTAACTTTAGAATCAACAATATAAGGTCTAAACTTATCACATGCAAAAACAACAGCAAGAAACTCTTTCTCAGTGGTAGCATAATTCTTCTGAGCAGCATCAAGAGTCTTACTAGCATAAAGAATAATATTCAACTTATTATCTATGCGCTGTCCAAGAACAGCACCGACAGCAAAATCACTAGCATCACACATAATTTCAAAGGGTAAATTCCAATCAGGTGGTTGAACAATAGGAGCAGTAGTTAAAGCCTTCTTAAGAATTTCAAAAGCTTCCTTACAATCATCATCAAAGACAAATGGTACATCTTTTTGAAGAAGATTAGTAAGAGGCTTTGAAATCTTAGAGGAATCTTTAATAAACCTCCTATAGAAACCAGCATGACCAAGAATACTATGAATACCTTTAACATCTCTGGGACAGGGCATTTTCTCAATTGCTTCCACCTTCGCCCTGTCAACTTCAATACCTCTTTTAGAAATTTTATGTCCAAGGACAATTCCTTCATTCACCATAAAGTGGCATTTCTCCCAATTATGAACAAGGTTAGTTTCTTCACACCTCTGCAAAACTTTATCAAGATTGTGTAAACAATTATCAAAAGAAGTTCCATAGACGGAAAAATCGTCCATGAAAACCTCCACAATTTCTTCACAAAACCCATGAAAAATAGCAGACATGCATCTTTGAAAAGTAGCAGGAGCATTGCACAAACCAAACGGCATACGTCTATAAGCATAAGTTCCATAAGGACAAGTAAAAGTGGGTTTCTCTTGATCTTCGGCTTAACAGCAATCTAAGAGAAACCAGAATAACCATCAAGAAAGCAAAAATGAGTCTTCTTAGATAACCTCTCTAGCATTTGAACTATAAACGGTAAAGGATAATGATCTTTCTTAGTAACTTTGTTAACCTTTCTATAGTCAATGCACATCCTATAACCAACTACTACCCTTTGAGGAATAAGCTTGTTATTCTCATTAGGCACGACAGTCATACCTCCTTTCTTAGGAACATAATGAACATGACTAACCCATCTACTATCAGCAATAGGATAAATAATACCAGCATCAAGGAGCTTCAATACCTCATTTCTTACCACATCCTTCATCTTGGGAATTAAGCGGCGCTGATGTTCCACAACTGGCTTCGCGTCTTCCTCCATGTTAATAGCTTGCTGACATAAAGTGGGACAAATCCATTTTAAATCATCAAGAGTATATCTCATAGCTCCTCGATGTTTCCTCAATATTTCCAATAACCTTTCTTCTTCCTTTCCTGAAAGCTTAGAACTGATAATAACATGATATATTTTCTTATCATCTATATAAGCATACTTAAGATCATCAGGTAAAGGTTTTAATTTGAACACAGGATCTTCCTTAGGTGGCTAAGTAGTACCAAGATCCTCCACGGGTAAATTGTGCTTAATCAGCGGTGGTTGATGAAGGAAAACATCGTCAATTTGTTCCCTTTCCTTCCTGTAAACTTCACTTTCATGGTCTTTCATGAATTGTTGCAAAGCATTATTAGGAGCAAGGGCAATAGAAGCAAGCTGTTCAACTCGAAAATTTTCATTAGGCATGTCATTTTCATAAGAAGTCTTAGCAAACTTAGAAAAATTAAACTCATAAGATTCTCCATTAAACTTAGTGAAAATTTTCTCCTTCTTACAGTCTATCACAGCACCACAAGTAATCAAAAAGGGTCTACCAAAAATAATATGACAAGTTTTACTAGGTACCTTACCTAGTACTAGAAAATCAGTGGGATATTTAGTCTTACCGCATAGAACTTCCACATCTCGAACAATACCAAGAGGCCAAACAGTCTCTCTGTTAGCAAGCTGAACAACCACATCAATATCTTCAAGTTCACAAGGGCCAATCTCATGCATAATTTCTTTGTAAAGATCTAAGGGAATGGCACTTGAACTTGCACCAATGTCACATAAACCATAATAGCAGTGATCTCCAATCCTGACAGAAATAACAGGAACACTTGTTTTCCTACGCCTATTAGGATGTGAAATAATGTTAGTAGCATCTTCACAAAAGATAACGTGTTCACCCCCTACATCTTTAGTAACAAGGTCCTTCACTATAGCCACAGGAGACTTAATAGTAATTTGCTCATCAGGTTCTACAACTTTCTTAGTACTTTTATTAGACACACTTACCAAAGTAGAATGCTCTTTTACCTTAGCAGGGAAAGGTGTCTTCTCAAAATAAGGTTCAGGCAAAATGCTATCAACAGTACAAACTTCAGTAGCTGCAGCAGGAATATGACTAATGGAATCTTTATAAGGCGCATGATATTTGTTCCAATCTTTCTTTGGAACATCAAGATAAGAGGCAAAAGCCTTAAAACAGTTAGCAAGTATTTGAGAATCAAGACCATAAGCAGCGCTAACATTATGAAAGTCATCGGTTCCCATAAAAGCTCTAATGCATTCATAATTAAAATTTATACCTGATTTCCTACCTTTGTCGTTTTCCCATCCTTCAGTATTCTCTTGGATATGGTCAAGAAGTTTCCACTTAGCATCTTCTTTCATATGAGTAAATGATCCAAAATAAGAAGCATCCAAATAATCCTTATCGGGAAGAGTAAGCCGCGCATAAAAATTATCAATAACAATATTATTGGGGAGCTCATGAATGGGGCATTTGAGCATTAGTAACTTCAATCTCCCCCACGCTTGAGCAATACTTTCTCCATCATGAGGCCAAAAGTTATATATTCGATGACGATCTTTATGAATTTCACTTGGAGGATAAAACTTGGAATAAAAGAGAGGCACAATTTCCTCCCATGCAATAGATGGACCATCTTTAAGCAGTCGATACCACTCCTCAGCTCTGCCTTTCAGTGATAAAGAGAATAGCTTCCTCTTAACCTGGCTCGGCGAAATACCTGCACACTTGAACAACTCGCATAATTCATGTATAAATAGTAAGTGATCCCCCCGGATGGACAGTTCCATCTCCTGAATAGCAGTTATCTATAACACGTTCAACAATTTTCATAGGTATTTTAAAAGGATCTAATTGAGCAGGTGGTGGTGGTGGTTCATCCACATGTGCAGCAGTAGTAGTAGTGTTCCCGAATAGGAACCCAAATGGAGAACTCTCCATAGCAAAATAAAATAAAAATAAAAGACAGAAATAAAAACAATACTCACAGCGACGGTTAGCTTTACCAATTCCACTCTTCAATAGCGCTTCACTCCCCGGCAATGGTGCCAAAAAATAGTCTTGATGACCCACAAGTATAGGGGGTGTATCGTAGTACTTACGATAAATAAGAGTGTCGAACCCAACAAGGAGCAGAAGGTGTTGACAAGTGGTTTTGATCAAGGATTCACTGTAAATACTAGCAAATGGGTTTTCAGGGGTGTTTGGTAATGCGAATAAATAAAGTGCGAGTAAATAAAAGACAGTAGTAATAATTGCAGCAAGTGGCCCAATCCTTTCTGAAGCAAAGGACAAGCCGGTTGTGTAACTTATGATGACCAAACGTTCTCGAGGACACACGGGAGTTTCTGTCAAGAGCTTTCGCTTCATGCCGCTAAATAATCTTTATTGGTTTGATAAGTGTTATGGGGGTGAACCTGTGCTAGCGCACTACCCTTACTAGGATAAATACACACTTGTGATTATACCCCTCGCAAGCATCCGCAAATACAAGAAAGTAATTAAGATAAATCTAACCACGGCCTTAAACTCTAAGATCCTACGCTCCCTGGTGTAGTGGTTTCCTAATGGAGGTTTAGGTTTCTGTCACTCCAGCAACCCCACAATTAGTAGCCAAATACACAATGCATCTCACTAGGCCCATAAATGGTGAAGTATCATGTAGTCGATGTTCACATGACACCACTGGTGAAATAGCACCACAACAAATAAATATCAAACCATTAAATATTACTCAACAATAATCCACTACTAACATCTTGACTTCTCCCATGTCCTCAAGAACTAAACGAACTACTCACAAGACATCATATGGATCATGATCAGAGGTGAAATAATGGTAAATAACAATTTGAACATAAACCTTAATTCAATGGTTCCACTCAATAGCATCAACCACAAGAGTAATTAACACCGGGAAAGTTTCCCCTAAGAATTTAACAAGATCCAACTCAAGATATTACAGCGGGATGGCGTGGTGATGGTGGAGATGAAGGTGCCGGTGATGGAGATGATGATGATGACGATCCCGATGAAGTCCGGTGTGATGGTGATGACGATGGCGACAATATCCCCTCTCCGGGAAGGAATTTGCCCGGCAGATTCGTGCCTGCCGGAGAGCTTTTCTCTCTCTGGTGTTTTCCGCCCCATGGAGGCAGCGGTGTCTATCTTTGAGCCCCCCCTTCACTTAGGTTTTCGGGGACAATGAAATATGCGAAGGGGCGATGGCAGAAGTGGGCCAAGGGGCTCTCACCATAGGGCGGCGCGGCCAGGGGCTGGGCCGCGCCCCCTAGTGGTGAGGCCGCCCTGTGGCCCCTCTCGCCTCCTCCTTCTGGCTTCTTCAGTCTTCTGGCAAAATATAATTTTTTGGAATTTTCCTGATCTTCAAAATATGGTGCCTTGACGGTCCTTTTTCTAGCAGAATCCTGACTCCGGCAGCAAATCCTCCAATGATCATCAAATATGTAAAAACAGAGGAAATAACATAAGTATCATCTCTAAATATGAAATATATCATTGAATAACAGTAAATTATGATACAAAATAGTGATGCAAAATGGACGTATCAATTGGTTGAGCCGTTGTCACACGGATCGACTCCACCAACCATTGATCCACTGATCTAACGGGCAGTATACCCCTCTCCGTCTCTTCGTGGCCACCCCTCTCTCTCTCTCTTCGTGGCCACCCCTGTCTCTCTCTATCGCTGGACAGTGCCACCCCTCTATTTATGTGCAATAACGAGTTTGCCACGTAACTATATTCCCTCTATTTATGCATTATTTTCCACGATCTAAAAATGTTAAACTAAAAAGTGGTATAATTTTGGTGTAAACAAGAGACATACATATTTGCGGATTTCGGTGAATGCATTATTTGTCACCCCTCTAGCAATTATCAACACTCTTTAGCATTCCTTTTTCTTTAGGGAGTATAGTTTGGGATATAGTTCTGGTAATTTGAAATGGCCCAAAAGTGCTATAATTTTGGTATAAACATGAGGCATACATATTTAAGGGATTTCGGTGAATGGATTATTTATCACCCCTCTAACAATTATCAACTTTCTTTAGCATTCCTTTTCTTTTAGGGAATATAGTTTTGGTAATTTGAAATGGCTCAAAAGTGGTATAATTTTGGTAGAAACATGAGACATACATATTTGGCATATTTGGGGGATTTCGGTGAATGGATTATTTATCACCCCTCTAACAATTATCAACTTTCTTTAGCATTCCTTTTCTTTTAGGGAATATAGTTTTGGTAATTTGAAATGGCCCAAAAGTGGTATAATTTTGGTAGAAACATGAGACATACGTATTTGGCATATTTGGGGGATTTCGGTGAATGGATTATTTATCACCCCTCTAACAATTATCAACTTTCTTTAGCATTCCTTTTCTTTTAGGGAATATAGTTTGGGATATAGTTTTGGTTATTTGAAACGTCCCAAAAGTGGTATAATTTTGGTATAAACATGAGACATACATATTTGTGCGATTTCGGTGAATGCATTATTTGTCACCCCTCTAACAATTATCAACTATCTTTAGCATTCCTATATTCCCTAACACTTTTTTTTTGGTAATTTTGGTGAATGCACACACTAACTTTGAAAACAACTACAAGTACATGTAACTGAATAATGGATTTGTAACAAGGGATCCCTTGTAACAACTTCTAGCGCCTGATGAGCAATGATAAGAATCCGATCGCAATTATACAACAAAAAAAACAACCAGCTATCAGATTAGCTTGCTTCTTCAACTCGATCACCTGCCTTAACTGCTTGTTCATTTTCTTCAGTTCTCCCTTCACTTCCACCAGTTCTGCATTGGGAGCATTAGGCATAATCAGAACGGCTCCTCTCTCCACCGCATTCTCTACAGCAAGTCCCCCTCCCAAATTGTGCTCCCCAATAGCGTCAATTGATGCCTGCAATTGAAGCCTCTGAACATACACATCGATCCACTCGAAATACCTGCATTTCTTCAGGATATGAAAACAACAACGTGAACCCTAAATCCCAAATTCGAGCGAATAATAAGAAAATCAAGAGAAAACAGAACAATTGGAGCGAGATATAACCTTATCCCCCTCTCTATATGGCAATCTCTCGCATGCAAGGAACTCACGTCCACGGTTGCTGTTATCGTTCGTCTTATAGATCAATCGCTTCAGAGGCTCCTGGCGTGGGCAGTTAGGGCATCTTGTCAAAGGCACGGGTCCATACTGCGGCCATGAAGAACGGGAGGTTGAAGAGAAACTAGACATCACCCGCCTGCCGGAGAAGGGCTGCCGCTGGTGGAGAAGAAGAACAATGGGGCGCGGGGAAAGAAAGGGGAAGCAATGGCACGGGCACGGGCGCGGGGCTGGCTCGGGCTCCCATTTTGAAACGGTCACCTGGATAAGCTGTGGGTCCGGCGCGCTAACATGGACAAGTTGTGGGTCCCACGATGATCTGGATAAGTGGAGACATGTCCACTGCGGGGCACCAACAGCGGCCCCACTTGCCAGCACCAACCAACGGTCAACTAAATAGGATTCCTCCCGTCCGAGCTCCTTGTGAGGGTTTCAGACAAGGGCTTGGGCAAAACTGAGGAAAAACTAAGCGGCTGGGGAAAACTGAGCACAACTAAGGACCCGAGGGCACGAAAATAGAAATCCTTATTATCAAATAAAGCTACGATCTCATGAGTGAAAGTAGGCACAATGTATTTGAGCCTATACTCGAAATAAGTTTATTTGACTATAGCCTCGGGGGCTACTCCCGTCGGGAGCAGTGGGCGCGCACCCGATGATGTTTTTTCATGAATAATGGAGCAAAGAAGGCGAAAGAAGATTTGGAAAACATCGTTACTACCATCAGGAGGGAGTTTATATCAATCAAGGTTGAATAACCCGAATATTTTTAGAATTGAAACAGTCAAACAAGGCTGCGACATATGATTCTCGAGTTGCGTCATCGCGATAAAACTTGAATACCGTGGTTGAAATATATCATGAAGGTAAGATCCCAGGATCCGTCCTGTGTGGCCTGGTATACGCGAATGGATGCGCTCTGCTGGTACTTATCCATGTCTACGACGCAAAGAAAATCCTGGTGGACGCACTGGGTACCCTGAGAACCACTGGGATTCATCCTTTGTAAGTCCTAAATGCAGCAAAAGAATGGGTTTGACCAGTTTCCTGAATTCAAGTCCAAGGGGATTGAATTTGAAGTAGGTGATAAGTATCTATTCCGGCAGTTAACTGGCCTCTTGATCCGTCAGAGTTGTCAGGCTTGTTCATCAAAACCCCTTGCGAGACATTATAATAAAGGGATTTCTATTTTTGTGCCCTCAGGTCGTTAGTTGTACTCAGTTTTCCCCAGCCGCTTAGTTTTTCCTCAGTTTTCCCCTCGCTCTAGTTTGAAACCCCTCGCATACGCTGGGACGGGAGGGTTGCGGTCTGCTCAGAGGCCTTAGACCGTTACCGGTGACGGCTAGGGAGCCACGGTGGTTGTGGATTGACCGTTGCTTTTGAATTGTGTTGACTGTTGACCCAATGAGACACGTCGGACTGGCGGTCTGTCACTCACCCAAAGCTTTCCCCTCCGCCCGAGACTGGAAGAGCTCACACACCGCCCCTCCGCCGCCACGCCGTCCTGCCCTCCTACCTTATGGCGTCGTCCACCACCGAGTCGGCCCCGCCCCCACCACCACCCCCGGGAGGCGGAGAGGGCTCCGCCTCCACTAGATCTAGATCTACCCCTATGGCGGTAGAGTTTGTACATCCGTCTAATGTGCCGATTATGCCCCTCAACAGCGGAGAAGATTGGGAATCGGAGGGATCTAATGCATGGATTCCATCTGGGTAAGCATTGTCTGCCTATGTGAATTAAGAGTACGCAGTTTTTGAGCGCGAATCATTGTTGCTCAACTAACTGCGTTGCTTTTCAAATAGGATTGATCCAGCGCTGGCTTTTCGGCTGGTGGTTAGGCTGGATACTAGTTTTTTGCGTGATTCTAAACGCAATGTGACCGGATTTTACATCCCAGCGGTGGTTGCAACTACCATCTCGTTGAGGGATTTAAAAGATAACATCTGCGCTCTGTACCCCTGGGGCGCTGGCGATTCAGTTGATTTCCAATATTTCAACAGCACGGAGGGAAGATTTGTTCCACTAATTTCCGACGACGATCTGGGAATTCTTTTTGCTTTAAATGATTCTTGCCGTGTCGGTAAAATTCGAATCCATGTGGACAGGGTCCAGGCATCATCTGGTGTTGGGGCATCATCAGGTGGTCGGGCATCATGTCTCTCTAGTGTTGTTGCCTCTGCTAATCGTGTGCGCCGCCCCGCTCCTTGTAGGTCCACAGCAGCACCATCTGTCCCCAGTGCTAGTGGTAGCCAGATTGTTCCTGCGGTCGATGTGGAGGACGATGCAGAGATTGAGGATCCGTCTCCTCAAGATGATGAGGATGAGTTGATGTTTCCTGAATTGGTAGATCGATGCAGTAAGTAGGCAATGGAGGATCAATACATGGAAGATATTGCACAAGGTGCCAGATTTGATGACACTGATGATGAAGAGAAGGATGAGAACAATGACAGCCTTGTTTTAGCCGATTACGAAGATGATGACTTGCCAACAATTGAGTGGAACAGGGAGGATCCTCAGCTTACAGAAGGCACCGTATTTCAAACGATGATGGACTGCCGTAATGCAATTACTACATATTGCATTCTCACCAAGAATGATTATGAGGTTATTAAAAGTGAGCCAGGTAGGTTCACAGTTAAGTGCCCATACAAGAGGTGTAGGTGGAGGCTGCATGCATCCACAATGCTCAGAAGCACCGTGGTTCAGGTACTACGCCAACCAGTTGTGTATTTTAGATCACGGTGTAAAATTTGTTAACTGTTACTGACATCACTTATAATTATGTTTCAGATAAAGACGAACTCGATCGGCCATACTTGTCCACCTCGAGCGGGAGCGCCAGAGGAGAAATCAAAGCTAGCGAAGACTAGGTGGTTGGCAGATGCAATCATAGATTGGCTGAGAGAAACTCCAACACTTGGTCCAATAGCACTCATAAAATTGATATCTGATAAGTTTACTATAAACATACCTTACATGAGGATGTTCTATGCAAAGGAAATGGCTCTTGACTGGATAAATGGTCCATGGAATGAAAGCTTTCAGTTGCTTTACACTTTCAAAGCTGAAGTGGAGATGGCTAGTCCAGGCAGTGTTGTAGCGATAGACAAACATACAGTTCCCTACAAATTAAAAAGCGGGAGGATGATGCAGAAGGAATGTTTTAGAAGGGCTTTTGTTTGTTTCAAGGCTTGCTGGAAAGGCTTTCTGGACGGTTGCAGGCCTTATTTGGCCGTGGATGCAACAGCTCTTCATGGCAGGTTTAAAGGACAGCTAGTTGCTGCTACTGCAATTGATGGACACAATTGGATGTTCCCTGTTGCTTATGGAGTTTTGGAGGTTGAGTCAGAGGAAAGTTGGACTTGGTTTCTGCAGAATTTGCACGACCTTATAGGTCATCCACCGGGACTTACTATCCACACAGACGCTTGCAAAGGTTTGGAGAGTGTAGTAGAAGCAGTATTCCCTGGAGTGGAGCATAGGGAATGTATGCGACACTTGGTACAGAATTTTACAAAGAAATTCAAGGGTAAAGTTTATACTGACAACCTATGGCCAGCTGCATACACATGCAGCATTAGGAAGCATCTGTTTCATTTGGAAGTGTTGTATAAACAAAAAACTGGGGTGAAGGAGTACTTGGATGAACATCATGGTAG
Organism: Dactylis glomerata; assembly: GCA_007115705.1. NCBI lineage: Eukaryota > Viridiplantae > Streptophyta > Magnoliopsida > Poales > Poaceae > Dactylis > Dactylis glomerata. Next base: position 204,916 of record QXEO01000037.1, on the reverse strand, counting down.
GGTGTGGTCAAGAAGCCAATTCAATGAAATTTGCAAGGTAGACTATGTAACAAGTAACCATGCGGAGAGTTTCAATGCAAAGGTCAAGTCATTGAAAGGGCTTATGCTGTGGCAAATATTTGATAAGATTAGGCAGATGATCATGATAAAAATCAATCTACGTCAAAGAATTGCAGCCACAAAATATGTTGGCCATCTCATGCTCCCATCTTTGATTAAGTCTTTGCATGCCAGGGCAAAACAATTGAAGATGAAATGCATCAGAAAAGGAATGGAGGCTGAGGTAACCTACACTGACAGTAAAAACAGGCAGTGGAGGTATCCAGTGAGTTTGGTTGATAGGACATGCCATTGTAGGCGATGGCAGATCCGTGGGATACCCTGCATACACGCATTGTTTTTCATGTGTGTTATAGCGGGTGCAGAAGGTGAAGTTGATCAGTATGTGTCAGAGTATTTCTCTGTTGCCAAATTTAGGGCTGCATATGCTATGAATGTTCCTACCTTGTTGGGAAAAGACCAATGGATGAAAGTCGATCCAGGCTTCAAACTGTACTCTCCAGTTTTGACTAGACCAGCAGATAGGCCGAGGAAGAATAGGATCAGAGCTAGTGCAGAGGGTGGTCCACCGATTCGACGACGTAAGTGCAAACGTTGTGGAATCCCTGGACACATTGCTAGGCTTTGTAAAAATCCAGTTGACCCTGCTTTTGGAATGGAAGATCAGGCGGGAGCAGCAAATGCAGAGGAGAATGAAGAAGCAATTCAACATGAGGAGATTGAAGCAATGGATCATGAGGAGATTGAAGCAATGGATCATGAGCTGCTTGAACAGATGGATCCAGAGCAGATTGAACCGATGGATCGAGAGCTGCTTGAACCGATGGATCAAGAGCTGCTAGAACTGATGGATCGAGAGCAGAGGGAACAGATGGATCGAGAGCTGCTTGAACCGATGGATCGAGAGCAGAGGGAATAGATGGATCGAGAGCTGCTAGAACCGATGGATCGAGAGCAGAGGGAACAGATGGATCGAGAGGCCTTGGAAGAAATGGATCGACAGCTGCTTGAAGCATTTGAAGAAAATGTATTAGAAGAAAGAGCACAAGCTTCGTATGATATGGTTGTCTCGGTCTTGGCACAACCCGAAGAGAAGAAGAACAAGAACAAGAAAGATGGCAAAAGGAAGGTAGACACCGGTAATATCCCTGGTAGGGTTACCCGGAGTAAGGTGGTGGACCCAGCGAGTCACACCAGGAGCAAGAGAAAGATTTTATTTTGAACAATTAATTTGAATTTGTATGAACAATTTGTGTTGGGGATCCCTTTGTATTGAATAATCACAATAATGTAGGGAATATATGTGTTATTTGCTTGAATAAGTTCCTAGTCCATGAGCTACTAGCTATAGTTCATCGCTTGAGGTTTCCTCACTTTTCCCCCTCTTAGTGACTAAACTCAAAAAATATAGTTTTGGGTTTATTTTAATTCATAATAATTCAAAACATGGTGGAACCTTCCCATGGAGTCTTGTTATGTTACCTACAACCTAGAGAAATAATAATGGAAAAGGAAATATAGAGATATGAAGTTTCCCTTTCCCAAAACCACTTCCTAGTCCATGAGCTACTAGCTATGAAGATGCAGGGCTTTCTACTCAACACACCTCCCAAATGCCCACAATGCTTACAAACTTTGTCCAAATGAGTCCAAATTCGTCACACTTGTGTATCTTTGAATTGCAAACAATATCACGTCGCCCAAAATGTACTATATTGTTCAAATAACACAATCTAACAATTTTTATGCCAAAAGCTTCAATTTCCCTTACTCCCTTTATTATTTGGGCGCCCCTGTTTTACTTAGTTTTACTCAGTTTTCCCCCTCCGGGTCCACTTGTTTTATTCAGTCCTACTCAGTTTTGCCCTTCCGATAAACATTTCCTCACTTTTCCCCCTCTTAGTTCTACTCAGTTTTCCTCCCTTGTACTCACTGGCTGATCTCTGATTGGTCGAGATGTATTTCACATGAATCTTGGTTGGTTGATAGCTCAACGCACGCTTGCACCGTTGGATCATTTATGATCGGACGGCCTGTCAACCCTGGCGGTCGCGGCGGCGCGGATCTGCAGAGACATACCTACCAACCCTGGCAGTCGCATATTCCAGTCGCATCTTCCTCTCTTACTCTGGCGGTCGCGGCGGCGCGGATCTGCAGCGTGCTTGCGTGCGTGCGGCGGCGCGGATCTAATCATGCGGCGGCGCGGATCTGTAGCGTGCGTGCGTGCGTGCGTGCGGCGGCGCGGATCTAACCGTGCGGCGGCGCGGATCTAACTGTGCGGCGGCGTGGATCTAAGAGTGTCGGTGAGGATCTAACCCTCGGAAATAGTTGAAATGTCTCTCTCTCTGTCTCACTTTCGTTTATCTTCTCAGATCTGTTGCTGATGGACACCAAGACGGCGTGGATCTAACCGACAGTGCTCACCGATGCCAAGACGATTGAAGCCATCACCTACAACATCGCTGCGACGGCGCAGATCCAGCCTTCAATGTCGGAGCCTGCCGATGTCTCACTTCTGTTACCCTCCTCAGATCTGTTGCTGATGGACACCAAGACGGCGGCCTTGTCGACAGTGGTCATCGATCGTCTTGAAGCCATCGCCTCAGATCTGTTGATGATGAAGAACACCAAGACGGTGGCCGTGCCGACAGTGCTCACCGATGCCAAGACGATTGAAGCCATCGCCTACAACATCGCTGCGACAGCGCAGATCCAGCCTTCAATGTCGGAGCCTGTCGATCGTCTTGAAGCCATCATCCACAACATCGCTGCGACGGCGCAGATCCAGCCTTCAATGTCGGAGCCTGCCGATCGTCTTGAAGCCATCATCCACAACATCGCTGCGACGGCACTGATCCAGCCTTCAATGTTGGACCCTGCCGATCTTCTTGAAGCCATCATCCACAACATCGCTGGGACGGCGCAGATCCAGCCCTCCTCCATGTCCGAGTTTGCGGATGGCGCAGATCCAGCCCCCTCAGCCGCCCGTCGTCCAGGCCCTTCTAGCCCATCGGTGCGCGGCCGTGTTCGACGCCGCAAATTGGGATAAATTATGATAAATTTGTATTTTTCAATTTCAATTTGGGATAAAATTGTTCGAACTACTACCTCTGTGTCAAAAAAAGCTTCTCCACTTTCTCGATGTGTCCCTGTACATCCGAATGTATGATTTGAATTCTATCCCAACTTGATTGGGAAGATTGATATGTATTTGATCCGAGAAGCTGGTACATGCTTTCACTTTTGGGATCCATTCACTTTTATAAGAGTTCATGCATGAAAATTATCGCGCGCATTACTTAGCACAACTAGGAAATTGTACGACAAAATACAGTGGTTAGAGCCACACCAAAATATAGTGGATAGAGCCATCTACTGAATAACAATTCTATACTATCTAAATCATCTACCACAACCACATAACTGCTAGGACAGGGATGACACCTAATAAAATTGCCCAGATGAATCTACTTTTCGCCTCTCCCATCACTTGAAGTTCATGTTCTAGATTTTCTACCACTTGATCAAATACGGCAAGATCTGTCTCAAGTATCAACTTCTCCTTGCGAATAAGCTCTGAATTCTTCTTTTCTTCCTCCACAGTACGCTTCAGCTCGAATATCATCAGGTTTTTACGGGCCAATTCATCATCTAAATTGGCCACCTTCTCCTCCAAATCCATCCTCTGGCTACACCACTGGGTTGATTCATCTTGATATGCAATGTACCATGGATCATCGGCTTGCCTGGCGAACTGTAACAATAATGGAAAAAAGAACAACTGAAATCAGTCCAACAGGCCATGGCGGCACTTCAAATTCAACGGTAGTACAGACAGCAGAAGCTAGATACCTGCACTTCCGACGAGGTAGGAGAAGTAGAACGTGGCCACGACATGATCGAATCCCCACCCTCGCCGGTGTACCCGCTACGACCAGACATTGAGGACTATTTCGCACCTGCAAACTCCAAATAAATTACGGGAACCGAATCGATTAGGGGCCGGGGGAGGCGGAAGTGGAGGTCGTCGTGGGCGGCGGATCTGCTTGCGGCGGAGCAAATCCCGGTCGTCGTGGGCGGCGGATCTGCTTGCAGCAGACTTTCCTGCGGTGGGTACAATGCGTGCGGACGAAACAAGTGCTGGAGCCGTGGTTGACGTGCAGTGCCGCAGTCCGTTCGACGCCGCCGGGGAACAGAGCCGGCGGCGCGACGAGGCGCCAGCGATGGCTGCTCTGTCCGAGGGTGGGGGACGAGCTGCCAGCGGTTCTCCGATGACTAATGAAATGCACAACACTAGGTTCCAGCCATGTTTAGCACAAGATTCACTTTAGATTAAGCTACGAAAATAGTCACCTGCTGGGTCTAGCTTAAGAAAAATTAATTAGCGAACTTGTTGCTTCTCTCTAACTAAAAGCAGGGATATATGCCTTTTCACTAAGGGCGACCCCAGCGGTCATTGGCTGAGGCGGCCCCACAGAGCGGCTCTATATGATTTTCTCTAAATAAATAGACGACCCCAGCGGTCATTGGCTGCGGAGGCCCCCACAGAGCGGCAATATATGATTTTCTCTAAATAAATAGACGACCCCACTGGTCATTGGCTGCGGCAGCCCCACAGAGCGGCAATATATGTCTTTTCCTGAAAAATACACGACCCCACTGGTCATTGGTTGCGGCAGCCCTATAGAGCGGCCCCATTTGTCATTGGCAGCACCGCGTATACAATCAGGAAATAAAACAGCCCACACGTTAGCGATAGATGGATGGCTGCTCCGACGTGTCTCCTGACCCTACCCGTCAGCACCATTCAAAAGCATCGGTCAATCCACAACCACCGCGGCTCCCTAGCCGTCACCGGTAACGGTCAAGGCCTCTGACCAGACCGCAACCCTCCCGTCCCAGCGTCTGCGAGGGGTTTCAAACTAGAGCGAGGGGAAAACTGAGGAAAAACTAAGCGGCTGGGGAAAACTGAGTACAACTAACGACCTGAGGGCACGAAAATAGAAATCCCTATAATAAAATGATATGTTGAAAGACCAAGTCAAAGATTTGGACATATGAAGAAGTCAAGTATTGATCAAGTCAAAGATTTGAAGATCTGAGATTCAACCCAAATCTGCAATTCTGGTAGAATCTCGGGGGCTACTGACAAGGGTATAGATAATAGAGCCCATCAGTTGAGCACCCCTAAGGCCCGTTAAGTTAGGCCCAATTGTAATGATAGTCGAAATACGAGTTCATGTCGTATGTCGATATTGTAATCTGTATCGGATCCGTCCCGATCCTTGAGACCTGGCCACCTATATATAGGGGCCGGGAGAGGACGGTGAGAGATAGATTGAGAGTAAGCCAAAGTTCACCCTACGTTTACTTTCGACACACACCTTGTTTGACTGATTTTACCTTCGAGTTCATCCGACACCCTACTTCCCCGATCCTAAGTCCTTCATCTACGACATTTGTCAAGTTAACCCTCGTCAGTGACAAAAAGAAAGGCTCGGCAACGAGGCACACTCCGCAAACTGCAAACCGCGGCGCTCGTGCGTCTCGTATTCATTTCCCGCTCAGGCAAACATTTCAAGTTCCGTGTGACCGCTCAGTTCTGTAGTCCAGTCATGTGTGACAAAAAGAAAGGCTCGGCACCGAGGCACATTCCGCAAACCGCAAACCACGACACGCGCGTGTCGTGATGAGGCGTGGTGTGGCGTGGTTAGGCGGGCGGCGGAGGAGGAGGAGCACGCGTGAGAGAGCCTTCTTCTCACACACTCTTACCACAAGATGAAGAGCTCACCTCATTTGTTGGTCCAACTCCTTCTAAACTAGCAAGGTGGGACTAAACATTTGTCCGACCCCTTGTCATGCATGAATGGGCCACATCGGCCTCTAGGATTTAGGAATTATTGGATTTGTTATTTATAGGCTGGGCCATAAAAGACCAAAATTCCAACAATCCCCCACCAGATCCTAGAGGCACATAAAGTTGCCTTAGGGTCCAAAACATTGTTTATATACTGGTGCTGCAGTGGAGACTGTAAAGTTGAACTTCCACCTAGATCTCTATGCTACACTAGACTGCTACTTGAACAGTGGACTAGGCCTTGAACTGCAAGTTTTCTGCGAATCTAGTTTCACACAGAGCTTTGACCGATACTAGGTTGCCGTGGGACTTCCCCGCGGTTGGAGCTTATACATCATACTCCGAGGCCTTTCATGAGTTTATTAGAGAGCACCCAACTCTCATAGACTGTGATGGTTAACAGTCAGACTCACATAGGAGTGTTTTTCAAAAGATGTTCTGCAGGACAACATCTCTGCTTAATTGAGCCACTTAGAACACATTAAAATAAAATCAGCCTGCCTTGCAGATTAGGAGAGTACAGCATCTTCACAGAGTGGTATTATACAAAATATGGATACTCTCCTCTCAATTTACCAACAGCGTGTCTCCCAATTCTAATTCACGGGATCTACGATCACATAGAGTGGGTTGCCACTATGGATAACTCATATTGTGGGTCTCATACCCATCTCCTTCGATGTATAATCTATCACCTTTCGTGATAGACACTTTGTGAAGGAATCTGCCAAATTCTTAGATGTGTGGATATAATCAAACGCAATAACTCTAGAGTTTCTCATTTTTTTGGCAGATTTTAATCTCCTCTTCACATGCCTTGATGACTTCATATTATCCTTAGAACTGTTTACTTTTATGATCACGGTTTGATTATCACAGTTCATAGGAATTGCGGGTATTGGTTTTTCAAGCACAAGCAAGTCCATCAAGAGCTCACAAAGCCACTCTGCTTCACAGTGGCTGTGTCTAGTGTTGTGAGTTCTGCTTCCATAGTTGACCTCGTTAAGATGGTCTACTTGCAATACTTCCAAGAAATAGCGCCACTACCAAGTGTAAACAATTAACCACTTGTGGCCTTTGTCTCATTAGCATAAGAAATCTAATTTGAGTCACTATACCCTTCAAGTACCCTTGGGTACCCAGTATAGCAAATCCCATAGCTCGCAGTGCCTTTCAAATAGCGCAAAACCCTTTCAAGGGCCTGCCAATGAACATCTTCATGATTTGACACAAATCGACTTAACTTGCGTACATCAATGGAGATATCAGGCCTCATAGCGCTGGCTAAATACATAAGTGAGCCAATAATCTGAGAGTATCTCAGCTAGTCTTTGGCATCCTTAGGATCTCCCTAATTCTTTTGAACCAACATGCTAGGATCATATGGTGTAGGAGAAGATTTGCAGTTGCTATACCCAAAGCGACTCAAGATCTTTTCCACATAGTGAGACTGAAGCAAATTTATCCCACCATCAACATCATCTTTCAGCAGCTTGATGTTCAAGATCATATCAGCCACTCCTAGATCTTTCATCTCAAAGCAACAAGATAGAAAGTCTTTGAGCTCCATGACAGCATCAATATTGGTCCCAAATATCAATATATCATCAACATACAGACATAGGATGACTCCCTCGCCCCCACCATGGCGACAGTACACACACTTGTCAGCTTTGTTTACAACAAAGCCTTCAGCAGTTAAAGTTCTTTTAAATTTCTTAGGCCACTGCTTAGGTGCTTGCTTAAGACCATACAAAGACTTCAGAAACTTGCACACCTTTCCTTCTTGACCATCTACTACAAATCCATCTGGCTGATCCATATAGATTTCCTCATCTAACTCTCCATTTAGGAAAGTCGTCTTAACATCCATTTGATGAACGAGAAGGCCATGCGAGGTAATCAAGGAAAGTAGTACTCGAATGGTGTCAATCTGGCCACAGGGGAGTAAGTATCGAAGAAATCTTCGCCTTCTTTCTGGGTATAACCCTTGACAACCAGGCGTGCCTGATACGTCCATTTTGCATCACTATTTTGCATCATAATTTACTGTTATTCATTGATATATTTCATATTTAGAGGTGATACTTATGTTGTTTCATCTGTTTTTACATGTATGATGATCATTGAAGAATTTGCTGCTGGAGTCAGGATTCTGCTGGAAAAAGGTCCGTCAAGACACCATATTTCTGAAGATCAACAATTCCAGAGAAATACCCAGAAATTCATATATTACCAGAAGACGAAGGTAGCCAGAAGGAGAAAGCGAGGGGAGTAGCAGGGGGGCCACACCACCAGGTGGCGTGGGCCCACCCCTGGCCGCGCCGCCCTGTGGTGAGGCCACCCTGGCCCACTCCTGCCATCGCCCCCTCTGTGTATGATCATCTCCAAAAACCTAAGTCAAAGGAGGGGATCAGAGATAGACACCGCCCCTCTGCGGGGCAGAAAACACCGAGAGAGAAAAGCTCTCCGGCAGGCAGAAATCTACCAGGGAAATTCCTTCTCGGAGAGGGAAGATCGTCGCCATCGTCATCACCATCGCGCTGGAGTTCATTGGGATCATCATCACCATCATCATCATCAGCACCTTCATCTCCACCATCACCACGCCATCCCGCTGTAACATCTTGGGTTGAATCTTGTCCAATTCTTAGGGGAAACTTTCCAGGTGTTAATTACTCTTGTAGTTGATGCTATTGAGTAGAACCATTGAATTAAGGTTTATGTTCAGATTGTTATTTACCATTATTTCACCTCTGGTCATGATCCATATGATGTCTTGTGAGTAGTTTGTTTAGTTCTTGAGGACATGGGAGAAGTCGAGATGTTAGTAGTGAAACTATGTTGAGTAATATTTAATGGTTTGATATTTATATATTGTGGTGTTATTCTACTAGTGGTGTCATGTGAACGTCGACTACATATTACTTCACTATTTATGGGCCTAGTGGAATGCATTGTGTATTTGGCTACTAATTGTGGGGTTGCCGGAGCGACAGAAACCTAAACCCCCGTTAGGAAACCATTGCACCAGGGAGCATAGGATCTCAGAGTTTAAGGCTATGGTTAGATTTATCTTAATTACTTTCTTGTATTTGCGGATGCTTGCAAGGGGTATAATAACAAGTGTGTATTAGTCCTAGTAAGGGTAGTACGCTAGCACAGGTTCACCCCCATAACACTTATCAAACCAATGAAGATTACTTAGCAGCATGAAGCAAAAGCTCTCAACAGAAACTCTCGTGTGTCCTCAGGAACGTTTGGTAATCATAAGTTACACAACTGGCTTGTCCTTTGCACTAGAAAGGATTAGGTCACTTGCAGTAATTTCTATTATTGTCTTTTATTTACTCATACTTTATTTACTTGCATTACCAAATACCCCTAAAAACCTGTTTGCTAGTATTTACAGTGCATCCTTGATCAAAATCGCTTGTCAACACCTTTTGCTCCTCGTTGGGGTCGACACTCTTATTTATCGAAAGTACGAGACACACCCTATACTTGTGGGTCATCAAGACTATTTTCTGGCGCCGTTATCGGGGAGTGAAGCACTATTGAAGAGTGGAATTGGTAAAGGTAACTTACGCTGTGAGTATTATTTTTATTTTTGTCTTTTATTTTATTTTGCTATGGAGAATTCTCCATTTGGTTCCCTATTTGGGAACAATACTGCCTCTGTTACGGTAGAGGAAGGACCATCGCCAGCTCAATTAGATCCTTTTAAAATACCTATGAAAATTGTTGAAAGTGTTATGAATAACCGCTATTCAGGAGATGGAACTGTCCATCCGGGTGATCATTTACTCTTTATACATGAATTATGCGAGTTGTTCAAGTGTGCAGGTATTTCATCAAGCCAAGTTAAGAGAAAGCTATTCTCTTTATCATTGAAGGGCAGAGCTGCGGAATGGTATAGGCTGCTCAAGGATGGGCCATCTATTGGCTGGGAGGAAATTGTACCTCTCTTTTATTCTAAATTCTACCCTCCAAGTGAGATTTATAAAGATCGGAATCAAATATATAACTTTTGGCCTCACGATGGAGAGAGTATTGCCCAAGCATGGGGGAGATTGAAGTCACTAATGCTCAAATGTCCCATTCATGAGCTCCCCAGTAATATTGTTATTGATAACTTTTATGCAAGGCTTACCCTTCACGACAAGGATTTATTGGATGCTTCTTGCTCTGGATCATTTACACGTATGAAAGAAGAAGCTAAATGGGATTTTCTAGGCCATATTCAAGAAAATACTAAAGGATGGGAGAACGACAAAGGTAGAAAGTCAGGTATAAATTATGATTATGAATGCATTAAAGCTTTTATGGGAACCGATGACTTTCATGATGTTAGTGTTGTTTATGGTCTTGATTCCCAACTACGTGCTAACTATTTTAAGGCCTTTGCCTCTTATCTTGATGTTCCAAAGAAGGATTGGAACAAGTATCATGCACTTTATAAAGATTAGTTGTGCTCCTGCTAGAACTACTGAAGTTTGACCTGTTGATCGCATTCTGCCCGAGCTTTATTTTGAGAAAACGCCTTTCCCTACTAAGGTAAAGGAACATTCTACTTTAATTAGTGTGCTTAAGAAAAGTGCAAAGAAAGCTGTAGAACCTGATGAGAAAATTACTATTAAGTCTCCTATAGCTATAGTGAAGGACCTTGTTACTAAAAATGTAGAAGATGAACATATTGTCTTTTGTGAAGATGCTTCTAACATTGTTTCACATCCTAGTAGATCTAGGAAAACAAGTGTTCTTGTGCTTTCTGTCAGGATTGGTGATCATTGCTATTATGGATTATGCGACATCGGTGCAAGTGCAAGTGCTATTCCTTTCGAGCTTTATAGAGAAATCATGCATGAAATTGGCCCTTGTGAACTTGAAGAAATTGATGTGGTTATTTAGCTTGCTAACAAAAAAACTATCTCTCCAATTGGTATTGTTAGAGATATGGAAGTGATACGTCTCCAACGTATCTATAATCTTTGATGCTCTATGCTTGTTTTTACACCATTTGCCTACTGTTTCGTTACACCTCGTGGCACTTTTATGCATTTTCCGGAACTAACCTATTAAGGAGTTGCCACAGTGCCAGTTCCCTGTTTTCTGCTATTTTTGTGTTTCAGAAGTGATACACAGGAAATATTCTCGGAATTGGACGAAACAAGTTCCTGAAGTCTTATTTTACCCGGAAGCTTCCAGAGATCCGAAGAGGAGTAGGAGGGGGGCCACCAGGGGCCCACACACAGGGGTGGCGCGGCCAGCCCCTGGCCCGCGCCACCATGGTGTGAGGCCACCTGGCCCCTCCTCTAACATCGCCCCTTCGCCTATAAAGACCCCCCGACGGAAAAAACCTAAGTACCCGATCAATTTTCCAGAACACATCGCGATCCGCCGCCGCCGTCGACCCGAAGATCGGGAGGGTCCAGAAGCTCTTCCTGGCACCCTGTCGGAGAGGGGAATCGCCACCAGAGGTCTTCTTCATCGCCCTGCTTGCCTCCAGAGCGATGAGTGAGTAGTCTACCTTGGACTATGGGTCCATAGCAGTAGCTATATGGTTGTCTTCTCCACCATGTGCTTCATGTTTAGATCTCATGAGCTGCCCTACATGATTGAGATCACCGTTATGTAATTCTACATGTTTGGTTTGTTGGGATCCGATGAATATTGGTGTTTATGATTAAGTTGCTGTACTGAATATTATCTTTTGTTATCTCTATGTTGTTTATGATCTTGCATGCTCTCCGTTGTTAGTAGCTATCTTGGCCGAGTAGTTGCTAGTGACTCCAAGAGGGGGTATTTATGCTCGATAGTGGGTTCATGCCTCTATTTAACCTGGGGGAGTGACAGAAACCTCTAAGGTTGTAGATGTGCTGTTGCTACTAGGGAGAAAACAACATTCATATGCTCAAGGGCATATGCTTTGTTTACATTACACACTTTGCTTAATGCAATTATCTGTTGTTCGCAACTTAATACTTGTGGAGTTCTCGGATTGATTCACCACAAGTGGATTATTAGTCATAGATGCAGTTGGATGGCGGTCTATGTATTTTGTTGTAATGCCTAGAGTAAATCTCATAGTGCTCTTCTTGACATATCACGTTTATCTTTATTCTATCAATTGCCCAACTATAATTTGTTTACCCAGCATGTGTTATTTATCTTATGGAGAGACACCACTAGTGAACTGTGGACCCCGGTCCTATTTTTATCATATTGCTATCACCTATTTACTTTACTCGCACTGTTTACTTTACTCGCATACTCTATTATTTTCCACTCGATACACTCATAACCTTTGTTTCAAGCAAACCGGTGAGATTGACAACCTCATCGCAAGTTGGGAACGAAGTACTTGGTTGTGTTGTGTGCAGGTTCCGCGTTGCAGCTAGCAAGCAAAGCTTGGACAAGGCGCCATATATAAATTGTCTGAAGCTGTCGCAAACTAGCAAGCATCACCTTCAGTCGTTTGTCTCTCCTCTCCAAGAACGATAAACCTTGGTTTCTTAACTGAGGGAAAACTAGCTGCTATACTCATCACACCTTCCTCTTGGGGTTCCCAACGGGCTGGTCATTCACCATGCATCAAGCTAATTTTCTGGCGCCGTTGCCGGGGAGGAAGTAGAAGACTTCTGCGAGGGGAGTTTTCTCACGCACATCCTTTACTTTGTTATTGTTTTGCTTTACTTTATTTATTTTACCTGCATCGTTTTATATCAAAAACCCAAAAAAATTAGAATCCTTGGTAGTTGTTTTTACTTGTTTACTTTCGTTTTGCTAAAATGGCCAATCCTGAAAACACCAAGTTGTGTGACTTTACTAGCACAAACAATAGTGATTTTATCTGCACTCCTATTGCACCACCTGCTACTGCTGCAAACTTTTATGAGATTAAGCCTGCTTTGTTGAACCTTGTTATGAAAGAGCAATTCTCTGGTGCTAGTACTAAAGATGCTGCAGCTCATCTCAACAATTTTGTTGAGCTATGTGAGATGCAGAAATATAAGGATGTAGATAGTGATATTATTAAGCTCAAGTTGTTTCCTCTTTCTTTGAGAGGAAAAGCTAAAGATTGGTTGCTGTCTTTGACTAAGAATAGTATTGATTCATGGGCTAAGTGTAAGGATGCTTTTATTGGTAGATACTATCCTCCTGCTAAGATTATATCCTTGCGTAGCAGAATTATGAAGTTTACTCAGTTTGATAATGAACATGTTGCTCAAGCTTGGGAAAGAATGAAATCTATGATAAAGAATTGCCCCACTCATGGACTGACTACTTGGATGATTGTCCAAACTTTTTATGCAGGACTGAATTTTTCTTCGAGGAGCCTACTCGATTCAGCTGCTGGAGGCACTTTTATGTCCCTTACCTTGGGCGCCGCAACAAAGCTACTCGACAACATGATGGTAAATTATTCTGAATAGCACACCGAGAGAGCTCCACAAGGTAAGAAGGTAAATTCTATTGAGGAAACCTCTTCCTTGAATGATAAGATTGATACCATTATGGCTATGCTTGCTAATGATAGGACTCATGTTGATCCTAATAATGTTCCTTTGGCCTCTGTGGTTGCTCAAGAAGAGCATGTTGATGTGAATTTCATTAGAAATAATAATTTTAACAACAATGCTTATAGGAACAATTTTGCTAGTAACAATTATAGGCCGTATCCTTCTACCAATGGTAATGGTTATGGTAACTCTTATGGTAATTTCTACAACAACACTAGGGCCGCGCCCTCCGAGCTTGAGGTAATGCTCAAGGACTTCATCGGTAAGCAAACTGCTTTTAACAAGTCTGTTGAGGAAAAGTTAGGCAAAATTGATATTCTTGCTTCTAAAGTTGATAGCCTTGCTCATGATGTTGAACTTCTGAAATTAAAAGTGTTGCCTAATGATGTGAAAGAGAACAATGTTTTTGCTACTGCTAATGCTATTCAAGTTGGAATTGATGAAAATATTAGATTGTTAGCGGAATTGCATGCCAGGTGGGAAAGAGAATATGAGATCGCTAGAGAAATGAAGGTATGTACCATTACTACCTCTAATGATGTTGCTCCTAATGCTAGCAATCCTCTTACTTTGATTGGGGTAGAGAAAACTCCCACTCCTTGTGTTAAAAAGCCTAAAACTGCCAAAACTTTTTCTCAAAAGAGTGCGGAAATTTTTCGGAGTGTGGGGGATGATAGCTCTACTTCTTTTAATGATTTTGATGTTGATGGCTGCAATATATCTGAAGTAATTTTGTTCTTGCAAAAGCTTGCTTTGACTCCCAATGCTAGTTCTTTAAATATTGCTTTTACTAAGCATATTACCAATGCTCTCATAAAAATTGGGGATGAAAAGTTGAAGCAAAAAGCTTCTGTTCCCAAGAAGTTAGAAGATGGTTGGGAACCCATCATTGATATGCATGTTAATGGTTATGATTGCCATGCTTTATGTGATCTAGGTGCTAGTATTTCTATCATGCCTAGAAAGATTTATGGCATGCTTGATTTACCACCGCTTGAAAAGTGTTATTTTGATGTTCCTATTGCTGATGTTGCTAAGAAGAAACCTTTGGGAAGGATTAATGATGTTCTTATTGTGGTTAATAATAACCTTGTTCCCGTTGATTTTCTTGTTATGGACGTTGAATGCCATGCTTCATGTCCTATTATTTTGGGAAGACCCTTTCTTCGAACTGTAGGTGCTATCATTGATATGAGGGAAGGCACTATCAAATATCAATTCCCACTAAAGAAAGGTATGGAACACTTCCCTAGGAAAAGAAAGAAATTACTTTTTGACTCTATTCTTAGAGCAAATTATGAGCTTGATGCTTCATCACTTGATGTTACTTGATTCGCAAATTTTCTGCGCCTAGCTCAAAGGCGTTAAAGAAAAGCACTCTTGGGAGATAACCCAATGTTTTTATTTTCAGTAATTTTTCTTTTATTTGAGTCTTGGAAGTCATTACTACTGTAATGACCGCTCCTTATCTTGTTTATTTCGTTTTTGTGCCACGAGAAGCCTCTAATTCGAGTGAGGTAAAGATTTGGGGATGTTGCTGTCCTGAAACTGTTTTTGGTGCTGCACCGTAAAAATTCGTATAACTTCTCTGTATATCTTTTGGACCTGAAATTTCTTGTTCATATTCCCCAGGTTATATCCAAAC
This sequence comes from Dactylis glomerata, assembly GCA_007115705.1. NCBI lineage: Eukaryota > Viridiplantae > Streptophyta > Magnoliopsida > Poales > Poaceae > Dactylis > Dactylis glomerata. The sequence goes on along the minus strand of QXEO01000037.1, from coordinate 189,831 downwards.
TTTTGTTAGTTGAACACTTTTTGATTTGAGCAACAGAAAACCCCTCAAAAATTCGACCTTTGTCAGCTGTTCAGTTTTGACAGATTTCTGCCAATATTTGTGTTCGCCACTTTATCGCTTTCTTTTGATCATGGAAATTTTGGAGAAGTTGCTACAGTAGTATTTGCTATATATGTGGTGGTTTTGAGTTGAAAACTGAAGCAAAAAAGAGGATTGATTATATGTTATGCCTACACTAATGTTGCTAATAGATTTGTGTTTAGTTTTGTATGAAGGAAGTTTTCAAGTGTAGGGATTGGAGAATGATGAGATGAGTGGAAGAATGGACAAAAGCTCAAGCTTGGGGATGCCCATGCATCACCCCAAGAAATATCCAAGAAGTACAACCATCAAATCTTGGGGATGCCCCCGAGGCACCCCTTCTTCATCGGCAAAAATCAGGTTACCTTTCAAAACACTATATTTTTATTGCTTCATGCACTATGTGTTTTTCTTGGAGCGTCAGTTGTTTTAGTTTTCTTAGTTGATTTAGTTTGTTTTGTTTGCTGCAATAAATGGTTGGACCCCAACAAATTTCTTTTGGAGGGGATGTACTCATTTTCATTTGCCAAGAACGCTCTAGTTTTCACTCTTATTAAAAACTGAGTGTTCTTCTTTTTCCGCTACTGCTTTTGGTTTTTATTTTCGCCTTGATTTGCGTTCAGACCTTGTCATATCTTTTCATCAAGGTGTATTTTTGCCTCTGATCTTTATTGGTTTTCATCAAAAGAAGTGTCTTTAAAAATTTCAAATGGTGTTGGAAAAGAGAAAAAGCTTTGTGCAAAATAGTGGTACAAGAAGGAGCTTGTGTAGACTGCGGCTTAGGCTTTTTCATATCATGCTTGATGTCTTTTTGATAGTATGCTTAGTGGTTTTGCTGTAGCATGACTTGTCTCAAATAACTAAGATTGCTTAATGAGCCTTTGAAAAAAATCATGCATTGTTTTTATTGTATGGAAGCATTATTTTGGTTTTCTCCTTGATACTTTATTTGGGTTGACTTGGCGCATGCTCACACATGTTAGACTCTTACAAGTCGCCAATAGCCTCTATGATCATTTAGTTTTTGACTTTTGATGCCATCGTATGCTTCTTTTAATGTCGCTTTGCATGATTATGGCCATTATTGCTCTCTTAGTTGGTCGCACCCAGTCTTTTGCTAGCCCTTGCCTTGTACTGAGTATGAGCTCTACTCGTGCATCCAACTCCTAAAAGCCAAAGTTTTTCAAAGTGTCCACCATACATACCTACTAGCAATTTGCTATTCCAAGTAAATTTGACTTGCTTTTATTTTCTCTTCAAATTAAACTCTTACCAGTGTTATGCGAAATTCGGTCAGTAAAGCTCTCACGAACAGGAAGGCACACTTTACTTTTTCCTATTCTTAAAAATTTGACATTGTGGTCTCTTATGTTGAGTTATTATGCTTGCAAGTTGTAAGTTGGAGACTAGCCCAGCCATGCAGTCATGGGCAAGCTTTCAACATTGCACTTCTTATTTGAGTTGATATCGTAATCTTTTGTTTATGGATGCCCGCGGTGTGAAATGAATTGGGAATCTTGTGGGGATCATGGAGTTTGTATATGTGTTAGGGAAACGTCGGGCCGCTAATCTAAGCCATGCATAATTCATGGTGGAAATTTGCAGCATACCCATGGTGAACATTCGACGACGCATCTCACAATAAAAAGCTAAACAAATGGCAAATAAAAGAGATGTCGAGGTGTTCATTGTCTGCTTGTCCTGTCATTTTGGTGTGGGCTTGTTCCATGTCATCGGGCACGGAGGTACCCCATTGGCGGTTCTCAATGATATGCATATATTTACAATGACAAGAGCCTTGCTTGGGACTCTAAGTAAAGTAGCATGAGGTTTGGGTACTCGTATTCATGGGGCACGAGGTTTTCAACTTATGATTTGTCAAGCATATGCATCATAATTGTTCTCGCATTAACTTTAACCATTCAAGATGCTTATGATGGGGGCAATGAGAGCTCAAAGCCGGTAAGTACCATAATTTTTGAAGGTTATAAAACTTGCAATCACTGCTTCCCTCTGCGAAAGGCCTTTCTTCTACTTTTATGTTGAGTCACCACCTTCTATCTTTATGCACCATTAAGAGAGCATAGTTGTCATTCTTAGTGTAATATGCATTGTCCCAAAGTTCATTGATTGATTCATATTGTTGGTTTCACTTGTTCTTAAATTATTTGTATCTAGTCGCCCTCTTAAACTTGAAGGTGTCCTATGCATTTATGTTTTGCTCTCTTTGAAGGACAAGCTGAAAACCATTTGTATGTTTTCCTTATGATTTGAACACACGTTTGACTTTCATTGTTTCATTTTCATGATCTTTTGTTTGTGTTCATTTTCATGTTATAACATGGTTGCTAAGTTTCTATTGTCAAGATTATATCTTTTATGCCCATGTTTTAAGTTCTTATGATCCCAGCTCACAAATGCTTACATATATGATCAAGATTGTGTAGGTGCATGTCACCTCAAAAATTATTCTTTTGTTATCACTTACCTACTCGAGGACGAGCAGGAGTTAAGCTTGGGGATGCTTGATACGTCTCCAACGTATCTATAATTTTTGATGCTCCATGCTTGTTTTTACACCATTTGCCTACTGTTTCGTTACACTTCGTGGCACTTTTATGCATTTTCTGGAACTAACCTATTAACGAGTTGCCACAGTGCCAGTTCCCTGTTTTCTGTTGTTTTTGTGTTTCAGAAGTGATACACACGAAATATTCTCGGAATTGGACGAAACAAGTTCCTGAAGTCTTATTTTTCCCGGAAGCTTCCAGAGATTTGAAGAGGAGTAGGAGGGGGGCCACCAGGGGCCCACACACAGGGGTAGCGCGGCCAGCCCCTGGCCCACGCCACCATGGTGTGAGGCCACCTGGCCCCTCCTCTGACATCGCCCCTTCGCCTATAAAGACCCCCCGACAGAAAAAACATAAGTACCCGATCAATTTTCCAGAACACATCGCGATCCGCCGCCGCCATTGACCCGAAGATCGGGAGGGTCCAGAAGCTCTTCCCGGCACCCTGCCGGAGAGGGGAATCACCACCGGAGGTCTTCTTCATCGCCATGCTTGCCTCCGGAGCGATGAGTGAGTAGTCTACCTTGGACTATGGGTCCATAGCAGTAGCTAGATGGTTGTCTTCTCCATCATGTGCTTCATGTTTAGATCTCATGAGCTGCCCTACATGATTGAGATCACCGTTATGTAATTCTACATGTTTGGTTTGTTGGGATCCGATGAATATTGGTGTTTATGATTAAGTTGTTGTACTGAATATTATCTTTTGTTATCTCTATGTTGTTTATGATCTTGCATGCTCTCTGTTGTTAGTAGCTATCTTGGCCGAGTAGTTGCTAGTGACTCCAAGAGGGGGTATTTATGCTCGATAGTGGGTTCATGCCTCTATTTAACCTGGGGGAGTGACAGAAACCTCTAAGGTTGTAGATGTGTTGTTGCTACTCGGGAGAAAACAACATTCATATGCTGAAGGGCATATGCTTTGTTTACATTACACACTTTGCTTAATGCAATTATCTGTTGTTCGCAACTTAATACTTGTGGAGTTCTCGGATTGATTCACCACAAGTAGATTATTAGTCATAGATGCAGTTGGATGGAGGTCTATGTATTTTGTTGTAATGCCCAAAGTAAATATCATAGTGATCTTCTTGACATATCACGTTTATCTTTATTCTATCAATTGCCCAATTGTAATTTGTTTACCCAGCATGTGTTATTTATCTTATGGAGAGACACCACTAGTGAACTGTGGACCCCGGTCCTATTTCCATCATATTGCTATCACCTGTTTACTTTACTCGCACTGTTTACTTTACTCGCATACTCTATTGTTTTCCACTTGATACACTCATAACCTTTGTTTCAAGCAAACCGGTGAGATTGACAACCTCATCGCAAGTTGGGAACGAAGTACTTGGTTGTGTTGTGTGCAGGTTCCGCGTTGCAGCTAGCAAGCAAAGCTTGGACAAGGCGCCATATATAAATTGTCCGAAGCTATCGCAAACTAGCAAGCATCACCTTCAGTCGTTTGTCTCTCCTCTCCAAGAACGATAAACCTTGGTTTCTTAACTGAGGGAAAACTAGCTGCTATACTCATCACACCTTCCTCTTGGGGTTCCCAACGGGCTGGTCATTCACCACGCATCAGGAAGTTTTATGCGATAAGACTAAATACCCCGCTGATTTTCTAATATTTTGGTACATAGGTTAGTAAAACTTGTCCTATTATTTTTGGTAGACCCTTTTTGAACACTAGTGGCACTGTTATAGATTGTAAGATGGAGAAAATTTTGACTAAGTTTGATGGAGAATCTTATGATTTTAATTTTTCTAAGTTTACTAAAGCTCCTTATGAAAATGAATTGCCTAATGAAGATTTTCGGGTTGAACAATTTACCTCTATTGCTCTTGCTCCTAATAACGCTTTGCAGCAATTTATGGAGGACCATGAAAGTGAGATCTTCGGGGAAGAAAGAGATGAGATTGACGATATTCTTCTTCATCAACCAGCGTTGATTAAACACAATTTACCTGTGGAGGATTTGGGTACCACTTTGCCACCCAAGGAAGATCCTGTTTTTGATTTAAAACCTTTACCTGATGATCTTAAATATGCTTATATCGATGACAAGAAAATATATCCTGTTATTATCAGTTCTAAACTTTTAGGAAAGGAAGAAGAAAAGTTATTAGAAATATTGAGGAAACACCGAGGAGCTATGGGATATAATCTTGATGATTTAAAAGGGATTTCTCCTACAATATGTCAGCATGCTATTAACATGGAGCCAGATGCAAAGCCAGTTGTTGAACATCAACGTCGCTTAATTCACAAGATGAAGGAAGTGGTAAGAAATGAGGTATTGAAGCTCCTTGATGCTGGTATTATTTATCCTATTGCTGATTGTAAATGGGTTAGTCCTGTGCATTGTGTTTGTAAGAAAGGAGGTGTCACTGTTGTGCCTAATGAGAATAACGAGCTTATTCCTCAAAGGGTAGTAGTTGGTTATAGGATGTGCATTGATTTTAGAAGGGTCAACAAAATGTTACTAAGAAGGATCATTATCCTTTACCGTTTATAGATCAAATGCTAGAGAGGTTATCTAAGAAAACTAATTTTTGTTTTCTTGATGGTTATTCTGGTTTCTCTTAGATTGCTGTTAAAAACCAAGATCACGAGAAAACAACTTTTACTTGTCCTTATGAAACTTATGCTTATAGACGTATGTCTTTTGGTTTGTGCAATGCTCCTGCTACTTTTCAAAGATGCATATCTGCTATTTTTCATGGTTTTTGTGAAGAAATTGTAGAGGTATTCATGGACGATTTCTCCGTCTATGGAACTTCTTTTGATAATTGTTTGCACAATCTTGATAAAGTTTTGCAGAGATGTGAAGAAACTAATCTTGTTCTTAATTGGGAAAAATGCCACTTTATGGTGAATGAAGGAATTGTTCTTGGACATAAAATCTCCGAAAGAGGTATTGAAGTTGATAGAGCAAAGGTTGAAGCAATTGAGAAAATGCCGTGTCCTAGGGATGTTAAAGGTATTCATAGTATTCTTGGTCATGCTGGTTTTTATAGGAGGTTTATTAAAGATTTCTCTAAGATTTCAAAGCCTCTTACTAATCTTCTTCAAAAAGATGTACCATTTGTTTTTGATGATGATTTTAAGGAAGCTTTCGAAACTCTTAAGAAGGCTTTAACTACTGCTCCTATTGTTCAACCACCTGATTGGAATTTACCCTTTGAAATTATGTGCGATGCTAGCGATTTTGCTGTAGGTGCTGTTCTTGGACATCACATAGATAAGAAGTTGAATGTTATTCATTATGCTAGTAAGACTCTTGATGCTGCTCAGAAGAATTATGCTACTACTGAGAAGGAGTTTCTTGCTGTTGTTTTTGCATGTGATAAGTTTAGACCTTATATCATTGATTCGAAAGTTACTATTCATACTGATCACGCTGCTATTAGATATCTTATGTCAAAGAAGGATGCTAAGACTAGGCTTATCAGATGGGTGTTGCTTTTACAAGAGTTTGATCTGCATATTGTAGATAGAAAAGGTGCTAAAAATCCCGTTGCTGATAATTTGTCTAGATTGGAAAACATTTCTTTTGATCCTATTCCTGTTAATGATAGTTTTCCAAATGAACAGTTGGCTTCAATAAAGGTAACTTCGCGAGAAATACCTTGGTATGCTGATTATGCTAACTTTATTGTTTCCAAGTATTTGCCTCCAACCTTTACAGCTCAGCAAAGAAGGAAATTCTTTTATGACTTGAGGCATTACTTTTGGGATGACCCACACTTATATAAAGAAGGAGTGGATGGTATTATGCAAAGATGTGTTCCAGAATATGAACAACAAGAGATATTGAGAAAATGCCATGGTAGTCCCTATGGAGGGCATCATGCTGGAGATAGAACTGCACAAAAGGTTCTACAATCAGGTTTTTATTGGCCTACCCTTTTTAAAGATGCTAGAAAATTTGTTTTATCTTGTGATGAATGCCAAAGAGTTGGTAATATTTTTGGACGCAATGAAATGCCTATGAGTTATTCTCTTGTTATTGAACAGTTTGATTGTTGGGGATTCGACTTTATGGGTCCTTTTTCTCCTTCAGAAGGTTACACTCATATACTCGTAGCTGTTGATTATGTTACTAAATGGGTAGAAGCCATACCTACGAAGAGTGCCGATGATGAGACCTCGTTAAAAATGCTTAAGTATGTTATTTTTCCTAGGTTTGGTGTGCCTAGATATCTTATGATGGACGGAGGTTCTCATTTTATTCATGGCGGTTTTAGGAAAACTCTTGCTAGATATGACGTTAATCATAGAATTGCTTCTGCTTGTCATCCCCAAACTAGTGGACAAGTAGAGCTATCGAATAGAGAGATCAAGTCTATCTTGCAGAAGACTGTTAATAGATCTAGGAAAAATTGGGCTAGCAAGTTGAACGATGCTTTATGGGCTTATAGAACTGCTTATAAGAACCCCATGGGCATGTCTCCTTACAAAATGGTTTACGGAAAAGCTTGTCACTTGCCTTTAGAATTAGAACACAAAGCTTTTTGGGCAGTGAGAGAGCTTAATAGGGATTTTAAACTTGCCGGTAAGAAAAGGTTGCTTGATTTGAGTTCCTTAGATGAGTGGAGAAACGAAGCTTATGAGAATGCCAGACTTTTTAAAGAGAAAGTCAAGCAGTGGCATGATAGGAGAATCCTTAAGAAAGAATTTCATGTCGGTGAGAAAGTTCTATTGTATAGGTCTCGTCTCAGATTTTTTGCAGGAAAATTACTCTCAAAATGGGAAGGACCCTTTATTATTGAAGAGGTGTATCGTTCAGGTGCAGTAAAGATTGCTTCGCTTAAAGATAACACTACGCAAGTGGTGAATGGGCAAAGACTCAAACATTATATTTCTGAAGATTCTTATAATGAAGATGTCAATGTTATTCAAATGATAACTCCGGAAGAATTTATCAAAGAACATATGTAGGAATCTGCAGAATCCGTTTTCGAATAGGTAACAGTTCTAGTCAGAAAAAGTTTGCGTTATACTTTTCTACTTATATTTTTGTTGTTTTTATTAAATATGAAAAATCGCGAGACGAAAATGAGTTGGAGACGGAGTCCAGAGGCTCCTCACCACCTGGTGGCGCGGCCCCCTCCTGGCCGCGCCACCCTGTGGTGAGTCCACCTTGGAACTCGTTTTCTGTCTCGGTTTCCTCCTATGACTTTGTTTTGATGTTTAATTTTTGCCTATATAACCCCCCGGATTGCCCGAGGTCTGTATACCATGTTCTTGTCGTGTTTTTTTTTCAATCTGTTTCTGTCAGGAGTTGTTCCCAGCTTTGGAGCCGCCATGTCCTCGTCTGGTTCATCCGAGGAGAACTCTCTTGCAGACATCATTAATACGTACATGAGGGAGCTGAAGATGCATCCAAAGGAGTTGTCGCTCAAGGATGGAAAGTTACAGATAGAAGATGGTCAGGGCCCTATAGGAGAAGGAAGTCTTGAAGCTAGGATGGAAGCGCTGGAGCAAGAAGTCTTTAAATACAAGAAGATGGCGGAGCGCGAGGTGGACATCATCCATAGGATAAATCAAGAACTCATCGCCAAGCACAAGAAGGAGACCGCAGAGCTCTGGGATGACATCTTGTCACTCCATGAGACCACCAACAAATTACAAGCACAACTCTACGACTTGGAAAACCAAAACTGTGAGTATGAGGCTAGGTTTAAACAAATGAGGGCTGCTGCCAGTTTCAGGATATTGGAGACAAAGTCATCCTTTCTTGATGGGGAACCTCTGCCTTGGAAGTTTGATGAGGATATAGACTCACCACCACCACCGAAGGAGTAATTCATCATTGGTATAGGCATCCCCTTGGCTTGTTCCAATCTTGGGGGAGTGTCGCGGTATCACATCATTATCTTTTACCCATTTACTTTTCAAGTAGAGTCATATCATGAATAGAGAAGTTATCTTATAGAATAGTTTGCAGTGTCGAAGTATCCTCCTTTAGTTGCTTACCTATGTATCCCTTGGTGTGAGTTGCGGTTGAAATATTAATGAGAAGTCTTATCTTTTACTTTCCGCACACCTTATTTTAGTTTGCAATCTTTCTTATATGATTAGTCTTGTTGATTAGTATTGGTATCACTTTGGGAGCATGAGTAAATCTAGTTGGTCTTGGCAAACTTAGCTTGGTCAGTAGCAACATTACCTTGAGGTTTGAGTAGAAAAAAAAGAAGGAAGTGTTAGTAGATACATCATTTCAGCTTTCCTTCATGATTGGCTCATAAGCATTAGTATTCTCAAGTTAAAATCGTTTGTACTTTCAAGGAAAATTTGCATGATTGTTTTCTATCACATATATGTTTGTTTGTTTCATGCAACTCTTATGCTTGCTAGCCAGCCTTGCTAGCCAAAAACCTGTACTGAGAGGGAATACTTCTCGTGCATCCAATCCCCTAAAACCAAGTTACTTATAGAGTGTCCACTATAAATTTCTATGCATGGTATTTCAAGCCATTCCAAGTAAATTTTCATGTGCTGCCTTTTAAAAACTTTCAACTACTTCTCATTTTGTGCCACTATTTTTAGCACATGAGGATGTAGTGGTTGGGTTTGTTATCTTCAATACTAAATTGAGTACCCCTCGACTTGCATGCTTCATCTGCTCGTCACTAATTTTACAAGGGAGCTGGTCAGACCATTGTAATCTAAAAAAAGAAAAGAAAAGAAAAAGGCACTCCTCCATGGTATGTAAAAGTTGGTGGGCACCCGATGAAATTGGTTAGCCATGGTTTGAGAAAGTAAAAAGTGGGGAGGAGTGCCAAGCTATAAAAGAGCACAATTGTGCCAATTAATCAACATCTCGGAACCTCTCTCACTTGTTTAGTATGGAAGATATCAAGAACTCCGTTGCTAGTCGTTGACAAAAGCAACCACCTCTCAAAACAACTTTTACCTCTGTTTTACAAATGAAAAGCTCTAGCACTTATTTAATCCCTGCTTCCCTCTGCGAAGGGCCTATCTTTTACTTTTATGTTGAGTCAACCTATGCCCTTCTATCTCAAGCAAGTATTTGAGTTGTTATGTTTCATTCATCCATATATTGATTTGTTCAATCATGTTTACTATCTTCCTTTGTTTAGTATAACTAGCATGGTGGCCCTCGCAAATGCGAGGCCATCATCTTTATTATCTATGAAAGTATTAAATGTTTACTAATTATCTTATAAAAATAGTTTTTTCTCCTATTTGCCCTCTTTTTGGAAAATACATGATGCTTTACGAATTAAGAGGTCGTTATTGTATATAAATGTTTATGTATGACCGAAATATGTGAATATGGCTAGAAACTATATGTACGGTGTTAAATGCTATTAGGATTAATATTGGTTCCTAGGATTAACAATATCATGTAAATAAAAATATCATGTGAAACTTAATTTAAACTCTTCAATTTTTGGGTGAATATTTACTTGAAGATTTACAGTTGTATTAGTAAACATTGTACATCATGATATTAGATGTCATAGGAATGATGGATTATACCATATAAGCCTTGCCATACCGCTTGAGCCTGCTTGGAGAAAAAAAGTCTCATGGAACTCTCCAACACTGATTAGTGACATAGAGAAGAAAATAAGATTTTTATCCATTTTAGCATCATTATTGCCTAAATATTTTATTCAAGTATTAATATTTGATCCACCTTTATTTTTTAAAGAGGTTTTTATTAATACATCGCCGATGCTTCGTGGAAAAAAATTGACATGATGCCCTTTGTACTATTTGTTCATTTTGGTAACATTATTGTCTATTTTTTTAATTACATACTAAATTTCAAATACGTCCTTTTTTTGAAAAAAGGGGTACTAATATTCGATCCACCTTTATTTTTTAAAGAGGTTGTTATTGATACATCGCTGTTGCTTTGCGGAAAAAATAGTGACATAACATCCTTTTTACTATTTGTCCATTTTTAGCAACATTATTGCCTAAATTTTCAATTACATACTCCCTCCGACCCATATTACTTGTCGCTGATTTAGTACAAATTTGTACTAAATTAGCGACAAGTAATATGGATCGGAGGGAGTACTAATTTAAATATGTCCTTATTTTTGAAAAAGGTTTTGTTGATACACCACCACTTTTTGTACAAAAAATTACATTGACGTAAAGGTATAACAATCAAGTATTTGGATTAGCTTTATTATCAAATTTTGTATAATGCAATTTATATGTATACAGTATACGCCACTTACGTTTTTTTAGAAAATCCCGTTCACATGCATATCCATGCTCATCTAATATAGCTGGCTGGGACACAAATTGTTTTTTTGTGAGGAGCAAGCACCGTATGTGGTTAGGACTGTTTTAGATTTATATTTTACTTTTTTTTCTTGAGGAGGCAAGCACCTGGCCGGGACACATATATAGATTTTTTTTAAGGAGCAAGCACCGTACCTGTTTCGGACTGTTTTAGTTTTATAATTTCCTTTTAATTTTAATTATCTGGTACGATCATGTAACGTGCCTAATCTAGTCAACTGAACTATGTACATAGTTACGTGACTTTTAGTCTCTATTAAATTCTAGCCATAAATTTTAGATCTAACTATCAAAATAAATTTAGGTGATGTGGGTTAACGTGGTGTCTTTATTTTAGACCCCCCTATTGTGCTTTTAGTATATAGTAGATGCTTTTATCTAAAAGAATATATCTTTGAAAGCTTTCTATGATTGCAAAGAGTTTGTTACGTTGAGCATACAGTTTTTGCTATACTAGCTCTGTTTTAAAAGGCTCCGTTCAAAAATAAGTACAGTTTGTTCATTGTTCTCTGACCAAGAACAAAGGTTTGCCATCACCAATCATGATTTACCTTGTGCATCTTTATTTGTGATTCCCTTTGCTTACTGCAAGTCTAGTTATATGAAGGGAAGTTGCTGTCTATTATGATTTGTGCCTTGGTAAATGTGATGCTTCTTGTCCGTATTTTGTTTATCGACACTTCACTCCATAAACCTGTGATCATGTTTACCGAGTTCAGTTTTCGCTTGGGGACAAGCGAGGTCTAAGCTTGGGGGGTTGATACGTCCATTTTGCATCACTATTTTGTATCATAATTTACTGTTATTCCTTGATATATTTCATATTTAGAGGTGATACTTATGTTGTTTTATCTATTTTTCCATGTTTGATGATCATTGGAGAATTTGCTGCCGGAGTCAGGATTCTACTGGAAAAAGGACCGTCAAGACACCATATTTCTGAAGATCAACAATTCGAGAGAAATACCCAGAAATTCATATATTACCAGAAGACAAAGGTAGCCAGAAGGAGAAAGCGAGAGGAGCAGCAGGGGGCCACACCACCAGGTGGCGTGGGCCCACCCCTGGCCGCGCCGCCATGTGGTGAGGCCACCCTGGCCCACTCCTGCCATCGCCCCCTCGCGTGTATGGTCATCCCCGAAAACCTAAGTCAAAGGGGGGATCAGAGATAGATACTGCCGCCTCTACGGGGCGGAAAACGCCGAGAGAGAAAAGCTCTCCGGCAGGCAGAAATCTGCCGGGGAAATTCCTTCCCGGAGAGGGAAGATCATCGCCATCGTCATCACCATTGCACTGGACTTCATCGGGATCATCACCATCATCATCATCATCAGCAGCAGCACCCTCATCTCCACCATCACCACGCCATCCCGCTGGAACATTTTGGGTTGAATCTTGTCCAATTCTTAGGGGAAACTTTCCCAGTGTTAATTACTCTTGTAGTTGATGCTATTGAGTGGAACCGTTGAATTAAGGTTTATGTCCAGATTGTTATTTACCATTATTTCACCTCTGGTCATGATCCATATGATGTCTTGTGAGTAGTTCGTTTAGTTCTTGAGGACATGGGAGAAGTCGAGATGTTAGTAGTGAAACTATGTTGAGTAATATTTAATGGTTTGATGTTTATATGTTGTGGTGTTATTCTACTAGTGGTGTCATGTGAACGTCGACCACTTTTTACCTCCTTGATGTAACTGCTGAATTTTGAGCTTCTTGCTCTCGCCTGTACATATTGTCCATATTAATATAAAATTTACACCGTAGGGGCTTCCCCTACGGTTTCCCGGTCAAAAAAAACATGTGAACATTGACTACATGATACTTCACCATTTATGGGCCGAGTGGAATGCATTGTGTATTTGGCTACTAATTGTGGGGTTGCCGGAGTGACAGAAACCTAAACCCCCATTAGGAAACCATTGCACCAGAGAGCGTAGGATCTTAGAGTTTAAGGCTGTGGTTAGATTTATCTTAATTACTTTTTTGTATTTGCGGATGCTTGCAAGGGGTATAATCACAAGTTTTTATTAGTCCTAGTAAGGGTAGTACGCTAGCACAGGTTCACCCCATAACACTTATCAAACCAATGAAGATTACTTAGCAGCATGAAGCGAAAGCTCTCAATAGAAACTCCCGTGTGTCCTCAGGAACGTTTGGTAATCATAAGTTACACAACCGGCTTGTCCTTTGCACTAGAAAGGATTGGGCCACTTGCAGCAATTACTATTATTATCTTTTATTTACTCGTACTTTATTTACTTACATTACCAAATACCCCTGAAAACCTGTTTGCTAGTATTTATAGTGAATCCTTGATCAAAACCGCTTGTCAACACCTTCTGCTCCTCGTTGGGTTTGACACTCTTATTTATCGAAAGTACTACGATACACCCCCTATACTTGTGGGTCATCAGTGCATTGTACTTCTCAATAGTACCATCAGGTCTAAGCTTCTTCTTGAACACCCATTTACACCCTACAAGTTTACACCCGTAAGGACGATCAACAATCTCCCAAGTTCCATTAGCCAAGATGGAATCCATCTCACTACGGACAGCTTCCTTCTAGTAGTCAGCATCTGAAGATGCATAGGCCTCTGAAATAGAACTAGGAGTGTCATCCACAAGATACATGATAAAATCATCACCAAAAGACTTTGCAGTCCTCTGTCTTTTACTCCTTTTAGGAGCTTCATCGTCATTCTCCACAGGTTTTTCAGAGTGTTCTATCAGAATGGTGGGTTCAGGAATTTTAACTAATTCTTGTCTAGATGAACTAGGCATCTCCTGATTCGATGAGTTAGACATATCCTTCATATGAAAGATATCCTCAAAGAAAGTCACATCATTCGACTCCATGATTGTACCAACAAGCATATCGGGTACCTCAAATTTTACTATCAGAAATTTGTACCCAATGCTATGGAAAGCATAACCTAGGAAAACACAATCAACATTCTTTGGTCCAAGCTTGCGCTTCTTGGGAATTGGCACATTGACTTTGGCCAAACAACCCCAAGTCCGTAAGTAGGAGAGTTTTAACCTTTTCTTCTCCCATTCCTCAAATGGAGTAATCTCTTTGTTCTTTGTGGAAACTCGGTTTAGGACATGACAAGCTGTCAATATAGCTTCCTCCCACTATGCCTGAGAAAGACCTGACATATCTAACATGGCGTTAACCAAATCAGTTAGAGTACTGTTCTTTCTCTCGGCCACCCCATTTGACTGAGGTGAGTAGGGAAGTGTCCTCTCATTGATTATACCTTGTTCCGCACAAAAAAGAATCAAACTCGTTGGAAAAATACTCGCCACCACATTCAGACCTAAGATGTTTGATCATTTGATCAAGTTGGTTTTCTACTTCAGCTTTATAGATTTTAAATAAGTTCAGATCCTCATCTTTCGATTTCAGAAGATACACATAGCAATATCTAGTGGAGTCATCAATCAGAGTCATAAAGTATCTATTTCCATCTTTTGTCAAAACACCATTCATCTAACAAAGATCTAAATGTATAAGCTCTAGAGGTGCCAAATCTCTTGCCCCTGCAGTCGTATGAGACTTGCGAGGTTGCTTAGCTTGCACACACACTTGGCACTTGGAGCCTTTCACAACAGTGAATTCAGGGATTAAATTCATTTTAGCTAGCCGCGTCATACATCCAAAATTAACATGACAAAGTCGTGAATGCCAAACATTTGATAAACTATCATTGCAAACATGGTTAACAACTTTATTACAAACGTCTGACAAGGATAGGTGGAATAATCCCTCACACTCATAGCCTTTACCAACAAAGTTTCCAAACTTGGACACTACAAATTTATTGGACTCAAAAACTATCTTGTAGCCATCCCGATATAGAAGAGATCCGCTAACAAGATTCTTATTGATTGAGGGAACATGATGCACGTTCTTCAGGCGCACGGTCTTTCCCAAAGTGAACTTCAGATCGACCGTACCAACACCATGACCAGTAGCATTAGAGTCGTTCCCATCAACACAGTTGAAGTCCCTATGACCTGATAGGAGGAAAACATGGAAATATCATAACAAACATGTACATTAGCACCGGTGTCAATCCACCAATTAGGAGAATGACAAACTAAAAGGATAGTAGGAAATATACCATACCTAGAGTCCTTCATCTCAGCATCGTTAATGCCAACATTTGTGGTCTTGCCGCTCTTCCCATGACGCTTGTCAAAGTGGTTTGGGAAACTAGGTGCCCAATGTCCGGGATCGCCACAAACGTGGCATGCTCCTTTCTTCTTATCGGTCTTCTTCTTGAAGCTGGTAGACTATGATGGTTTGTTCTTCCCATCAAACTTTCCTTTGCCATCAGATTTGTTCTTGTTCTTGGACTTGTGAGATTGGAAGTTTTTGTTCTGTACCACATTGGCACTAGAACCTCCCTTAGTACCTCGAGGACGTGTGTCTTTTTCTCTCGCCTTCTCTTCCACATCAAGATACCCAATAAGATCAATGACAGAAAACTCCTGTCTCTTGTGCTTCAAAGAAGTAGCAAAATTCCTCCACGAAGGAGGAAGCTTGGCAATGATGCCTCCGACAATAAACTTGTCTGATAACACACACGTGAACTGCTCGAGTTCTTTAGCAATGGACTGTATCTCATGAGCCTGCTCAACAATGCCGTGCTCATCAGTCATCTTGTAGTCAAAGAATCCTCCATGACATACAATTCATTGACTGCGTCCTAGACCCCAATCTTGGCCTCGAGCGCATCCCACATGTCCTTGCCCGTAGTGATGGACAAGTATGAGTCAACAATGTTCTCGCCAAGAACGCTGATAATAGCACATCTCATGAGGTTGTCGGCTTCCTTAAAAGCTTTCTCCTCAACGGGAGTAAGCTCTCTCTGAGGCTTGCCTTTAGATGCATCAAAGCATCTCATGTTGGTGAGCCATATGACGGTTTTTGCACGCCATCTCTTGTAATTCACACCCTTGAAGACCAGGGGCTTTAGAGACGCGGCATAGCCAACAGGGTAAAATTCCCTATAAGAAGCATAAGGTTTTTGGATTGTTGGAAAGATGAGAAATTTACCATGATATTTAATCCATGAAAACAGTAAGCAGAATATGGCTAAGAACATGGAAATCAAACTGACCATGTTTACAAGTGAACGATAAGAACAGAACATGTCTGGCATATCTAAATCGATTGCTAGTCTAAGAAACTGAAGCACAAAAGTAATGATCAAGAAGACATATACGGTGTTGGAGACGGTGTGGATGCAGAACCGCTGTTGGTGTTATCGTTGGTGAGAGACATGTCGCCGAAGAGCTTATCGATACCGGGGAAGAAGTCCTTGTTGGGGAAGACGTCCTCCTCGTGGGCGTCTGTGGTGAAGAACTCGTCAGTAGTCACGCAGAGAGCTCCCCAAAAACCTTATCGCTTCTCTCCCGTATAGGATCGCAAGAGACGGGGTTCCGGAGGCCAACTGTCCCGGCACGCTGTGCACGCTGCAAGACAGGATGGGGAAGATGGTCAAGGCAGCGCAGTGCTCTGGAACAAAGAGGCAGTTGATGTTGTGTGTACGCTGAGAGGAGCGACCTCTCTTCTATAGCCATAGAGGGAGGCAAACAGGCAGCGTGGGAGGTGAAACGAACAGCCAGGAGACGAATCGAACAGACTTGTATTCATTTCCTACTCACGCAAACATTTCAGCTTCCGTGTGACCGCTCATTTCTGTAGTCTAGTCATGCGTGACAAAAAGAAAGGCTCGGCACCAAGGCATATTCCGCAAACCGCGGCATGCACGCGCGTCTCACGAGGCATGGCGTGGCGAGGTGGGCGGCGAAGGAGGAGGAGCACGCGTGAGAGAGCCTTCTTCTCACACACTATTACAACAAGGGGAAGAGCTCACCTTATATGTTGGTCCAACTCCTTCTAAACTAGCAAGGTGGGACTAAACATTTGTCCCACCCCTTGTCATGCATGAATGGGCCATATGTGCCTCTAGAATTTAGGAATTATTGGATTTGATATTTATAGGCTGGGCCATAAAAGACCAAAATTCCAACAACCGCCTCTCTTGACCTAGCCGTCACCTCCACCTCCGCTTTCTCCATAGATCGGTTTTCCCTCATCCAGCTAGCCTCACTGGTGTCAGGAAGGATGGGAAACCCGATCTACAGGTGGAGTTTTCAATAAAAATAGTGTTCTATAAAGATTAGGTTAGAGTTTTGGTAGTCATCTTCTTTTTTGCCTACGTGATGTCATCGTTCATAATAAGTGATCGTCGGCTCTTAGTTCAATGACACGATCTCTTTTCCGTCGTCAGTGGTGGTGTTGTAATATTAAATTTTTATAGGCATGGTCTTCCAGATCTTGCTTCTCACCAGATTGATTTTGGATTCTTTCTCATGGTTGCTGCAAGGAGGTTTATCCTTCTAATATTTGTCCCGACTGCTACATCCTCGAATATTGTAATTCATACTCTCAAGCCTCGGATCTCCATCAACATCGACCAGGCTGTTCGTTTTCTTTTTCGTGGAATACTGGTGTTGGTACTCTTGCAATTGTTGGATGATTACTTTAATGGTTGCACGCATGCATGTAGCCTTGACATTGCGGCCCAAATTAAAAAATATGGGAGAACCTCTGTTGGTATTGCACGTTTATGGTTTCATATCTATGTCATTATTTTTGGTATCTTTTTGGAAAAGTACATGATTATGTTATTGAATAAGAAGTGTTTGAAGACCTCAAAAATTAGCTCATCTACTTTAGATTTTATTTTTTAATATCTGGAGAAAGCTTATGTATCTCTACCATGTATTGTTCGCTAATATAAATATATCATGGTATCAACTAGAAAAAGCCTAATTACTCTCTCCAAGTAATTATTGCATGCACAGAGAGTTTTCACAGGCATAGGAGGAGAGAGAAGGAGGGTGCATGTTGAGAGAGAACAATATGGATTGAGAGACAGAGAGAAACTTACATTAGTTACTTACGAGAATTAATACACTAAATAAAAGTGGTCTTATAATTCCTAATAGTCTAAAAAAACTTTGATATTATGATTCCACATGAAGAGAGTAGCATACTTTTTTCTGAATGGGGAAGAGGCCGAAGGCCTCGAAAGTTGTATTACTTTGCGGTAACAATTACAAAGAGGCCCCTAGAATACTGAGAATCATAGGGGTCCTCCACATTTGCAAGAACAACCAGAAATAAATGCTCAAAAAAGCAATCAAGTCCTTATTCTCCGCATCTGCTCATCCAAGAACTCGATTCACGGCTACCGTCGACATCGGGTATGCCACTTGGGTCATCGACAACACGGCCGAAGGCTGTCCTGAGATCAAAGATCCTCCGCTTCGGCTCGATGGCCTGGAGGAATTGGTAACTATGGTGCCAGCTGCACAACACGGCGCGGAGTGGATCCATTTCGCTCCAAATCACCTTGGCATCCTTGTCCATCGTGCATCCTCTTCCCGCGCCCAAGGAGGGAGTGGCTGCCTCACAGACATAAGATCCAGCACCAGAACGGTCACTAACAGTCAAATGCCAGGAAGAAACTCTCATGGAGTTGCTGGCTTGCGGCTACGGCTAAAGCATTTAAAGGCTAAGATGGAAATAGCCGCTAATAGCCTGACTATAACCATTTAGCCTCAGTTTAGTTCCATAGCCCGCTAAATTTTTGTCCTTGGAACCAAAAATTTTGGACCAAATTCTTTAAGTGCGGACCAAATTTGGCCGCACACGCTACTAAATCCGGCTACCCTTATTGGCCTGCAGCTGAACGGTCTACATCGCATAATTCCAAGGTCTCACTCACAGGTTGCTGCTATTTAAGTTTGTAATATGCAGATAGAAGTATGCCAAGACTATTTATATCTTGTATGTGATTAATAATTTGTTATGCTGTAGCGAATTATTGATATATAAACCTATATATGCTGCCTAAATTTTTATTTTTATTCATTATTTAGTAAAATGGCGAAATAGCATAGTTTCTTTTATAGCTTTTAAAATTGCCGCGGCTAAATACAATAACCGGCGCGGTGCCGAAGATGCCACCTCGCTCCGCTTCTCTCCCTCGCCTGAGCGTCGGCGAGCAGCAAACCGCGACGAATCTCCTCTCCTCCTCACCTCCATGACTGGCCAGGAGAGACTGAAAAGCCTAGTTTCTTCGCTGTAGTGGGTGCTCTGCGACCAAGGGTTTATTCAGGGGAGCGACATCCCTCCATCTACCGGGCATGAAGCCCAACTTACAGTCCAAGCCCTCAATCCTTCTCTTCTCCAGGCGGCGCCGCCGTCGGAGTCGAGTCGGAGGAGATCTCGGGAGCACGAGGAAACCCTCAAGGGTACTGTAGCTGAAGGAGAGGCAAAAAAAAAGAGTGTGTCGATTTGGCTCTTGGGCTCAGTGGGGCCCTTTATTTTAAATATTTAAAACTTTCAAAAAATTATAACAAAAATATATATTTATAAGCAATAATGTATACTTTAATTCTGCAAAGTCTCAATCTGAAATACATTGTATTCTACTCTACATAAAAAAGACAAAGCTTTAGATCTAGATATGTGAATAGTGCACATTTAAATCATGTTAGATTTTGTCTTTTTTGTGTAGCCCATAATAAAATTTATTTCAGATTAAGATGTTGCACAGCTAAAGTATACATCATTATCTATATGTACATATTTTTTCAAAAGTTTTTGAAATTTCAAACTTTTTGAAATTTTCAAAATAAAGGGCTCTAGTGAGTTTAGGCTCCAAAAGCATTTTTCAAAAAAACGAGCCGCACACGAATGGCCTATCCACACCATGGATGTCAACTGGCAGCACGTGCAGGATTTATTAGTGAGTAAAGACTGAGCACAAGAGATCTACAATATTGTTAAAGGTTTGGCCATAGTATGATACTAGAAGGATACCCCGCGTGTTGCAGCGGGTATATCTTTAAAACTTCTTTTTGTAATGGAAGGGCTTAAGTAGATGAATATGAAATAAATTAAATTTTGCAATTGCATAGCATGGTGGGATGGAGAAACTAAATGACATGGATGATTGGATGGTGTGATGTTATAAATTCTGCACTAAAAGAAATGGTATGAATGATTGGGTGGCTAAAAAGATGATGATATGGTCAGCTTGCGTCTTAAGTTAGACTATCATTAATGAGTAGTGAAGATGATGTGAAATATTGAATGGTTGAAAAATGGTGATGAGGATAATTTTTAGATTGAGATAGACTATCATTTATAGTGGAGTATACTTAGACAATTAAATAGTGGTTGAAAATAGACGTGTGCGTTGCTGCAAAGTTTGTTAAAACAAATATTAGTGGAGAGGACTTAGACAATTAGATAGGTGAAAACATATGTGTGTGTTCTGCGAAAGATTCTCATCTCTATACTACTTTTTTTTTTTGAAAATCAATACCATATATATTTATAGCAACAAATAGTACATGGTAGAGTTACACGAGCTGTCTTTGACGATTACAAAATAAAGTCTAAAAGAAACTAGCAAATCTTCGAGGTCTTCAAATTCTTTCTTCTTTCATGACACAATCTTGTACTTTTCTGAAGGCAGCCCAAGATAGATACCAAACCATAAACCTATAAATACCAATAGAGGTTCTCCCATAATTTTAATTTGAGCCGCAATGCCAAGGCTACGTGCACGCGCGCAACCATTGAAGTAGTCAATCCACATCGGCAAGAGTACCAACATCAGTATGTCAGGGCAAAATAACCGAACAACTTGATCGACGTCGCTGGGGAGTCGAGGGTACGAATCACCATTGTCGAGGATGTAGCCGCCGGGACAAATACTGCGAGGATAATTCTCCTCGCGGCAACTAAGAGAAAAGATCCAAAATCGATCCGGCGAAGCAAGATCTGAAGTACCATACATAAAGGAGTTTAATCTTCCAACACCACCATTGACGCCGGGAGGAGGATCTCGTCGTCGATCGAAGGGTCGGAAATCAATTATTGTCGATGATGCCATCTCCATTGACAGAGGCCACAAGAAGATGGCTACTAAACCCTAATCTAATCTTGTAAAAAGACTACTTTTATCAAAACCTCCACTCATAGATCAGGTTCTCCACCCCTCCTGACACCGGCGAGGCCGGCCGGAGGAGGGGGAACCAATCTATGGTGGAGTAGGAGGAGAGATAGAGGCTAGGTCAAAATAGGCGGCGGCTGAGTAGGGAAGACTCATCTCTATACTACTTAAAAAGAAGGAACATGTTCCGTATTCCATCTCCTGGCGTTCTGTTCGTCACACCCGTGTTTTGTTCGTCAAGCATCTCCTCCCAACCGAATGGGCTGAGCCCAATAAAAACGTTCCCAGCCCATGGTCCAGCCGGCTAACCAGTCAACCTAAACTTAAACATGATCATAGTCCAATCACGCCAATAATCACGTTCCAGTCAAGACCACGTCAATAAAGTCAGGCTTCCAAAAATCGATCAATCACCTTAATTTATGCCATTTCTTCACCCTGATATTAATTTGGCCCATAACTACGCAAAAACCTGCCAAATCAGCTAGAATCATGCTGCCAAAAATCTCTATTACTAAAATAACGCTGCTAAAAATTGGTAGCCAAATCACGCAGAAATTTCCACGATTAAGAAATCATAAATCCCGCTCGCCATTCATAAATCTGCACACTAGGCCACTGATGATTAGATCTTCCATCCCAAATAATCAACCGGCTATCCCACGTATACGCCTCCCAAAACCCAGCGCCGCCTTGCAAGAACTAGCGTCTCACCGTCCAGATCGCCGCCGACGGATAGGTTGTTGTTTTTTTGCCTCGCGCTCACCGTGACGGTCTGACGACAGCTGAGGATCTCCATCGAGTTCTCCATCGACAACGTTGCAAATCCACCCTGCTAGCCGGGATCAACCTGATTGCAGCGATTTTCTTGGAACAATCCAATGTCAGTTGATTCTTCACTTCTTTTCCTTCAGCTTCGGATCCGTCTTATGCTTCACGAGAGTTGACATGTAGAAACAGATTTTGCCATATACAATATAGTATTGAGATATTCCCAGACATCCACTCATGTTAAAATGTCTAATATGTGACATGAAATTGTTATACATCAGGAACATAGTTTTGAATTTTGAAAAATAGCTCGTAATTTAGTAAGACCAGATGGATGAAGTTTATCAAAATTTTGCAGTTTGGAAAAATAAGGCAGAAGACAATGATGTTTTGTCTCGAGAAATCAAATGCATAGATGACGATGAGCTGAACTGTATAAAATTCTGCATGTTTCAGTGGTTTAAATAGAATCCTCTTTGACATTTTTTTTCTGATGGTAGTGGTTTGTGAATCTCCCATTATGGCTCCTCCAACTCTCGCCACGCCACCGCCCGAATTGACGACTGATGAGTATGTCGACAAGTTACAAGCATATTAAGATTTTAAATATCCTCATTCTATTTATTTTTCAAATATGAATATCCTTATTCCTAGCTGCGTTAAAATACACAACTCAAGCAAACTTAACACCACATATTAAATCAAGGGAAACCAACGTACGAAGTACTCTGTTAGAAATCAACTCGTGGCCAAGATGAAAATGAGCAAGCCTCAACAACTTACCTTGTCACTGCCAGTCCCACAAGGCACTTTAAAATCACAGCATGTACCATCAGGATATAAAAAAGGAACCTATTGAAATACTTGCATTTTTCATGTCATCTACAGTTAGTGGATATTAGACTCTTTTATTGTTGATCTATGTAATCAACAGAACAAATCTTCCCCTAAAAAAACAGAACAAATCTTTCATACTGAACTGTATGTTTCATACACAGCGAAACACAATGAAAATAATAGCAGAAGGCTGCTACATAATGGAAAGAAAAGTTGAACGCTGAATCCAATAGGTGAAACTGCATGGCATAGTACTTCTAAAGACAAAAAATGATACGCAGCAAACAAGTGATGCATATTTGAGCTATCTGAACATACAAAATTGTCTATATAGTAATGCACTTGACTTGTCTCTTTTTTCTGAAGCATATCAAATCAGTACCGCTATCAGCATGATATGCAGCGGCGGAGATTGTATGTTGGGTGTTGGCTTGGTCGAAGTGGAAGAGTGTAGGGTGGACAGTTGTGACATTGTAGGTTAGGCGAAGTACTGAATGATGTGCGTCATTGATTGACTAACAACTAACAGCTAGCTTTGCCAACCTGAAGGCTCGAGGTTTTAAATCTTTGTCAGTTCAAGATTTGCATCAGCGACATCTTTGTCAGTTGTGTTTAAATATGCTACAGGACAATGTTGTAATGTGGACAAATGTGTAAATGTTGCCGAATTTGCAAGTTCAGATTTCAGAGAGTATTGTGGCATGCGTGCAATAGATCTCATTGATCAGTGAAACCCAAAACAGCATGGATGTCATAGCCCTACATTCTGTTCCCGTTCAGCTGAACATTCACCGTCAGATGGAAATCTATCTACCCGAGTGACAACAAAAATAAACTGCATTTCTTTAAATAAAACTACTATGATCACCAGCAATCACAGTGAAAAGATAAGAAAATCAAACCCAAATGATTTTGCATGCATGGTAGGCAATGTTTGCTAACTTTGGTAATCTAATCGCTGTAAAGGGATTCATACATTCTAATCGCTGTGTAATTACAAGAAACAGGTTATGTTATGTCAGAACAAAAGCAGAAACATACTGAAATTGAGGAATGACAGGTAATTGCAGTCTGAGATGAAAGGGACGAATTACCAATCGCACGTAAGGTGGGGAGGGGCGTCGACAATCGACACCGGGAGTGCCGTACTCGAGCTGGTTGGCTTCACTCCAACCCGCTAGAGCAGGGCATTCGCGCCAGCGTCCTCTGAGCGTCGGAGGTCGATCCGATTCACCGTCAAGACGTAACGGAGGAGGAGGCCTCCCTTGTGCAGCCATAGAACGCGCTGTGCCAGTGCCCGCAGATTCGGTGGAGACAAGGTCCGCCACTCCACTTCGTTGACGCCGAGCGCTGGGTTGCAGGCCTGTCGCGAGCGGCGGAGAAGAGCAGGGACATGTCATCGGCGCCAGGCCATGGAGATAGCGGAGAGGAGAGGTCGGTCGGAGAGCCCAGCGGTGGGGAGGCAGGTGATTGGCCGGACGGCGAGCCCAGCAGCGGGGAGGCAGGCGATTGGACGGTCAGGTGGTGGCGGTGGGGAGGCAGGGGATGGGGCACTCGAGAGAGACAGAGGGAGCTAGAGTGAGGAGGAAGGGATGGAGGCTGTCATGGACTCAATGAACGTTTCAAGTTAGAAGCACATTAAGATTTTAATTATCCCGTAATTCTTTTTGAATATCCTTAATCCCATTAAAATATGATTTCTATTGAAGTCCGCATAAAAACTCCGGAATCAAAGCATCTGTTATTTTTGATAGACGTGTGTTGCATATACACACTTACTACTACCTCCGTTTCAAGGAATAAGGCGCACGCGTATTTCAAAGCAAATTTTGACCAAATAAATAGAGCAACTAAAATTTGATTATATTATATAAAATTAGTATCGTTGGATTTGTATTGAAACATACTTTTCAATGATACTAATCTTATACCAACATTGTTTATATATCTCTACTAATAATATTGCTATAGGTATGATCCGTGGCGGTCGCAAAATATGTTTCCGTCCACAAAAGTATGCTTTCATCCGATAAAATTACCCACTAATGCCATCCATAAGTTAAAAAACAGCTAAACCTCCTCCCCGTATCCTAGAGCATGGGGGGCGGCGGTAGAGCTGGGGAGGGACGGCGGGACAGCGCCCACAGACCAGGCTACCTACTCCAAGAGACGTTGCTCCTCCTCCCAAGCTATGGCAACCGAGCGCCCTGCTCCCTGCCCCAGCGACCCTGCTCGTCCCACGACTCCCCTCGAAGCGCCTTATCCTTCCATTGCAGATCCGCTGAACGAGGACGACGACGAGGCGCGAGCTGTCTCAAGGAACGAGGACGACGACGAGGCGCGAGCTGTCTCAAGGAACGAGAATGGATGCCGGCGGCACGAGCTGTTCTCCAATGATCGGCGGCACGAACTGTTCTCCAGCGACTGGCGTATCGTGAGGACATCGAGGTCGAGTGATCCCAGTGGGTCTCCTGCTGCGCCCTCTCCATGGACCGAGCAGGGAGACTGAAATTTCTAGCGATTGAACGAAGGATTACCCGAAACAGAGCTTAACTGGGTCTTCCCTATCCCCGGCCAGCCATTGATCCCCGGCGAGCTCTCCCGTCTGCCGCCGCCTTCATCTGACCAAATGAACAGAACCTTCCGCACCTGATATCCCCGCCCATGAGATCCAGGCCGCCCCGCGTCTGAGCACCCGTCTCTCCAATGCCTCCGATCTCCTCCTTGGACAGCTTGGTGCCCCGACGGGTGAGCGCGGAGCTGCGCAGACGCGGAGAGCGCGGAGGCGCGTAAGCCTACGGGACTGTTGTCCCCAGTCCTAGCGTCAGCGTCTTGGTCGGATGCTGGAGTTGCGCGAGCGACCATCAAAATCATCTTCACTAGAACAATCGGCAAAATTAGATTGATTGAGTCCAATCCTGCGTGTGACTAGGTATCGCAAGTCAAGAAGAGGCCATATCTTGTGGACTGGTGTACTGGTGTGTAACATGCATCTGCTATGGCTAACTGAAAGTAACACCCGGTCAAAAAGTTCTGCAATCTCTTAACCAAACCAAGTGAGTAATTTTTTTCCTATGCCCAAGCTGCTTGGTATGTGTCTACCTGTCCCACGGTATGTAGCTACTTGCCACTTCGATTTGTAACTGAAGATTTGTGATATAAGTGTACTACATTCCGTATAATAAAAAATATCTCTCAACCCTGCAGGTTCTCATGAGAATTAGAGGCCCCTGGTTCATCTAGATGGTGATGATGAAACAAAAGAACTGGACAAAATCTTGCTTGTAATATTTATGAAACACATGACTTCCCTTACACATATATGTTCTAGAACATTCATAAATTTAAACATATAGGATGTGTCTATGACGTGTTATTAGTTGTATTCCTATCCGCATGGATATATCTATTATGTTATTAAAGTGCACATAGATTTAACTTTTGAAACTTTATATGTTTTTAAGCGGATTTATAGTCGGTCGAACCCTTTGTCGCAATAGTACAATCAATCATAATTGCCACAACATATGAATTTGGACTTGCCAGGTTATGGTGCATTCATATAATATATGCGGCATTGGAGGAGACATCCCACACAACGCCTGCCTATGCATATGAACACTGGCGATGGTCGAGTGGGTAATTTGGTTCTGGTGTGTTTTGGTAATTGATTTTTCCTTGTGGAATCAGCGCAAGAGTGCATATCTGCGAGGATCCTTGGGTTCTAGATGGAGTGACACGCCATGAGATGGAGTTGGACATTGGAGGCACCAGCAGACAAAGAACAAACTTGGTGTTGACTAAATTCAGGTCCATTATATATATTGACAAAAACAAATTGGAAAAAAATAAATTCTACAGCCTTTGACCACATTTAGTCCTATCGGTCAGAGCACATTAAGAAAATAAGAGAGTAATTGGAACATTTTTTAAATACTTTGTATAAACTCCAAGTGCGCCACTCGATATACACTTCAATTTCCCCATTCTTTTGTTCAATCAGAGAACATCAAGAACAGAAGACAATAACTTGTGCCGCAATAATTCTGAAGGAACGTTAAAAGAAAAAAATGATGACACAATGGTTGTTGCTGAAGCCAAAAAATATATATACAATTCCTCATTTGCCAAATATAGCAGTGGTTAGAAACAAAAGAGACCATAACCATGATAGACTTTGTTACTTATCTTGTTGATCATACATTTTTACTCAAGGCGATGCTCATATTGTCAATCATATGTTCCATCTCTATCTCTACTACTTATAAAAGCACAAACATGTTGGGATACAATTAATCTCAGCCATCCATACAACCTAATCTAATGGTCCACAATGCTTTAATGTTGAGCTCAACTCAACAAAATGCTCGCTAATCTTACATAAAAAACTCTCCACTAATTTCTCTAATCACCGCTATGCTTTTAGTGTCTTGCCCTATTTAATGCCCCACTAATTGCTCTCTTTCTGTTACAAATTAGTTTAATGGTCTGTCAACGCTCGGCTTTCCCCCTTCGCACGCTCTAATTGCATAGACGCCCTTGATTGCGTAGATTTATTCCCACCTAAATTACATTGACTGAAGGCCCCCTAATTCCGTGATCCCGACGACTATGTGTGTTGTTCTTTCAATCGATCGTCAGGAATCCCTAGATGCTTGGACCGCTCCGAGGAGCAGACTCTCCTTGCCATGCCCACCACGAAGGCCTACCGGATCTGGCCGGTGCAGCTCATCGGCGAGGGCCTACAAGAACAAGGTCAAGCTGCTGGAACCTACTGTTAGTGTTAGCCTGCAAACAATTTCGCCATCTTCCCTTTCTTACTTTCCCGCGTGTGTCCAGAATCCAGTAGTACGTTTGCACGGTTGTGCTGGTTAGATTGCTGATACAAGTGGGCGGGTAGGGACCCGATGAAGTGGCTATACATCTATAGCATGGACGACCTGTCCATGAGCGGCGGTGGCACCATCAACGACGCCGGGCAAGAGTGGAGGGCTCGCTCCGGCAAGCGCAAGAAGACTCATGTGCATATGCAACAACCAGTCTACCAACACCACTTGTCTCAGCTTGCATGTGTTACGTATTCCTGCATGCAGCCCTGCAACGCGCGGTCTCCTCCCATGGTGAGGTCCAACCGAGTATCATTTTCACTATTAACCAGCGACACCAAGATCGAGTGAAGTACTGTGTCGCCGGCGGCAAGGAATGACGGCGTTCTTGTGGATGTTCCCAGACGGCATTTCGAGGAGTGCAGGAGTGAGCGTGCAAGGCGTGACGCCGCAGTTCAACTGTCATTCACACGATGCACCGACGTGAAGGGCTATTGATTGCTTGCGGTTTTTTTTTTTGAAATAATACCATGATATATTATAGCAATGAACAGTACATGGTAGAGATACATAAGCTGTCTTCAGCAATTACAAAACAAAGTCTAAGAAAAAACAAGCTAATCTTCAAGGTCTTCAAACTCTTCTTCTTGCATGACACAATCTTGTATTTTTCTGAAGGCAGCCAAAAGATAATGGCGCAGATATCAAACCATAAACCTGTAAATACCAACAATGGTTCTCCCTTTTTTTTAATTAGAGCCGCAATGCCAATTGCTTGCGGTTTGCCCAATTGGAAATCTCCAAGATGTGTTTTCATCTATTTTTTTTTGCGAATAAGACACTGGCATTAAAAGAAACAACGAACAGTACAAAGCACCCTAAGAAAAACGAAAATTACAACGAAATCCTTGAGAAGCCCTTCATCTTCAACCTCCAGACCGTATCGACGGCGCGCCGCCGCTGCCGCTCCTCCCTGAGTCGGCCTAGGACTGTTGATTTTTTTTTGACAAAGATTAAGACTATTGATAGATTGATTGCTCAAACTAATGGAAGTACAAACCTTCTTCTGGGTTGTGCAGACGGAATAGTAGGATTACTTTTGAAAACCATTTTTTGCCAATTGGTTTTGCTTGGGCTATATGCATGCATAAAGGTCAGAATGCAATGTGCTATAATCATTTGGGATTTGTCTTGGATGTAACAGAAGTCATAAATCTAACCAAGTGGATTCTAAATTAAATAAGTTCTAACCTGTATTTTGTAGTCATATTTCCAATTATATCCATAATTTTCCTAATTTTTCTGTGAATTCAGACTTATTTCATGTATATGTACTTGAATTATAATTCACTATTAACAAATCTAATTTATACTCATGCAAATTTTGCACACAAACTCTCATAAAGTTTAGAAATTTGTAATGCTTGCAATGCATTCTTTAGTGATGAGACGTGCGTGCACGTGCGTGCTTACTAGTGGGAGAAAAAAGGTCAAGAAAAATCTAAGGCACCTAGCAATTTATGATTTTATACTGGAGTGCATGTAGTGGAGTTTTAAATTTCATTTTGTTCCATGGTTAAAGAGAGAATACATTGTTTGGAGTAAGGAACCCTTGTGTATTGGAGTGATCGAGTGAGTGTAGTCATGGAATAAAATAGTATTTTAATTGATACTTGAATGTGTGCATTTTTCTTCCGTATATAAGAGAAAAATATCGAGTTTTTGCTTTCTATGCATATGATGTTGAACAATGATTTTTTACCAAATTCCAATGTAAAGAAAAAAATAATCTCACTGTTTTCATAATAATATGGGGCTATATCTTTTTATACATGTAAATTTTATGTGTATCATATTTGCATATGAGACAAAAAAAAGTTTAGAATCCCGTAGCAACGCACGGGCATTCAACTAGTAAATATTAAAAGCAAACAAAAGTGGGAAACATAAAAAACGTATATGCATAGAACAAAACATATAAGATCTCAACTTATTTTGCAAGATGGTAAAATAGCTTAATTGATGAAATTTCAGCCATGCAACAAAACTTGACTACAAAAAATGTGAATGACGCAAGCAGATGTCATAAATTCACAGTTCTTTTTTTTTTGCGGGAATATATTCACAGTTCTTCAATATGTACAGATCACCCTATTGGAGAATATAACTGCAGAAAAATGCTTCTAATTTTTTCTCAATCAGCACAAAATATCCTCATTAGAATCTGACTGCAGGAAAAAAATGTAATTTATTAAGTGTTGTTTTTGAGCTTCAACCCAAACAACAATAAGTTCTGTATCATAGATAGTGCAATACGAACAGTGACATGTTATACAATAATATAAAAAGCACATAAAAGGTTAACCTTGCCATGCCAAGATTGACAGAAGAACAATTGAGCATTTTCTAGCGCAAAAAAGTGAAGAAAGAATTGATACCTCGTGACATATAAATGATTGTTGTCGAGCTTAATACAGATTTGGTAGTAAAAATATACGGATGGGATCAAAAAATGATTAAATGACCATAAGCTTTGTCACCATTTGGTCGTAAAAATATACGGATGGCATCGAAGTAGCACTGTAGAAGCAGTATCTCGAGTCAAACAGAACTGTACCGGCAGCAGGTACTTCACAGACCACATGTAGCCAAAACATGAATCCGCCGCCACTCGGCCGGCGGCCTCGCAATACGTTCCCTTAGCTAGCAGTGACTGGAAAAATGCGAACTGAAAAAATGCGATTTCACTCACATTTTTTCAGTTCGTCAGAGCGCAGTGCAGATCAGAATCTAATCTTGCGAATTGAAAAAGTCAAAATTCAAATTTTGCCGAGAGATCATAGCTACGATTAGTAGTTGTTCGTCAGTTCTTGCGCGGATCGATTGCATACATACAAAATTACAACAAAAAAAGAGAAAATATTTAGTGGGCGAGCTCCCCTAGGGCTTCATGCGCATATGCGCATCGCCGACGGGTCAATATGGAGCTCGTGGTGGGTGCGGTGGCCGTCGCCGCGCCGCCTAGTCGTCGAGGACGACCACGTCGACGTCCATGGCATCGGCAACCTCCGTCCTTCTCCTCCAGCTCGGTCGCCTCCGCCACCTCTGCCGCCGCGCTGGCAGCCTCCCGCTCCGCGCGCTTGGCCGCCTCCACCGCCGCGATGGTGGCCTCCATCTCCTCCCGCTCCCGTCGCAGTTCCGCGCGGAGCGCGGCCTCCGAGAAGCGGATGGCGTTGATGAGCGCGTCGCGCTCCTCGTCGTCGTCGTCGTGCGCCCAGAAGAGGCGCCGGTGCGCGTGCGCGTGGAGCTCTCGCCGACCGCGGGCGTCGTCGGCGGAGCAGGGACGGGGACCTCGTCCTCGTCGGGCAAGCCGAGGGACGCGGGAGGCCGCTGCCCGCGGTTCGTCCACCGGCGCGCCGCGCGCCGCGCGGCGCTTGGCGCCGAGGCTGCGCACCGCCTTCTTCTGAGCTTTGTCGCCGCACGGATGCGGCGAGCGGCCCGACGGTGGGCGCCTCCCACCGCCACCGCCCATGCGGCCGCCGCCAAGGCCGCAGCTCCTCCCTACGGTTGTCATCGGCGCAGATCCGGCGGTATGGACGTTCTAATTGCTCGCCGGAGTTGAGGTGTGTTCGCGATGGCGGCGTTAGCGGCTAGGGTTTTCGCGGCGGAGGAGAACGGGTTCGGAACCGAACTCGCGTCTCCGCGCGGTATATGTAGGGGCCGGATGGGTCGGAGTTCGGGGTCCTGAGAAAATGGTTTTCGGGCTGGGCCGTTTCTGGGCTCCGTTAGCTCGCAGGCCCAGCACCGAAACCATAAATCCGCTGGAATTTTTCAATTCCCAGCGATTTACGGTTACTGCTAGAGATGCTCTGGCCGATGGGTACCTGGAGAGCTGGCGGATTGTAGATTTTTTGAACGGGCGGATTGTAGATTTGCTGGAGAGGATGACGCTCACGAAGGGAAGTGGAGGGTCAAGGCCAGATAAATACGAATCAGATCAGTACTCTCCAAGCACATGAAGCAAATCATCTTGAAGATCTACAGTCATGAGTTACGGTGGTTTGAGGAGAGCAATGGTCAACTAGGCTCACACATGAATGTCTGCAATGCTGCGCCTACACTATTTTAAGGTGACATTCCATCTCTGCAGCAAGAAACGAAAAATGAAAATAATGATGTTAGTGAGCGGAAGTTGCGTTGGCCTGGGCATGTCACAATGGAGTTAACACAAATGAACAGATAGATGAATATAATTGGACGGCTGTAAAAACACGATGATGTGGATATATTGTATGTGAAGATAGATAATTTAAATAAATTTTTAATGGGTTTTACTTTATAAAAAGTATAGATTACCATAGATTTTGTAGCCTACAGATGGACAGTCAGAACATAGTACTCCCTCTGACGTAAAAAAATATATCAAAGATTCATTTAAATTTAGATGTATACTAGGAAACATACCCATGCGTTGCAACAGGATAAAAAATAAAAAATTCACGTGATCTAAATGTTGCCATAAAATTGGACAAAAGCATCAAATTTGTCTATAGTCAACTTGGAGAGCTCTTTAAGATACTGTGTCGCCTGTTTGCACTAACAAATTAATTTCTTGTTACTACTAAAACTATGAAATGTGAGTTTATTTCATAAAAAACACCGACAATTAAGTTATTTTATTTATCGAGTAATCCCTTTTCATTTTACAAGATGTACCTTACTTTTAATTCCTATGCTAATTCCACCGTACTTTATGTACAGTTTTCAATTTGTTTTCATGATGTCATTATGGTCCTAATTTGTTAGATTCAATAAAAAAGTATCCTGGCTGAATAGACAAATTTATCATATTCAATCAATAAAGCAGTTAGGCGAATCTTTACCGATATATTCCAACACACACATCCCATACAACAGCTAGGTTGGGTCAATTTGGCAGCTCTACACTGATGATATATAGCTCAAACGGGCAGTTCAACGATACCATAAGGAAAATCAGTTCAAAAAGGGTACGGACCTCCGATGATGATTGGCACAGTTCACCATACTTCCTGCCTTGCCAAGCCTGCCAGGTTGACCACTGTTGGTCGCTTTGAGCCTTTGACAGATGGGTCAGCGGGATTTTTCTGTCGCCTTCATCTGCCTACGACGTGTTCTTGCAGCGGACTTCTCGTAGCCGCCGATGATGACAATCAGTCAGGGGCCTAGGGTGATGGGGACAGACTAGCTACCAATATCAATCAAGAGGAAAGAAGAATTGCTAGCCATCACAGTCAGTGAA
The DNA here is from genome assembly GCA_007115705.1 of Dactylis glomerata. NCBI lineage: Eukaryota > Viridiplantae > Streptophyta > Magnoliopsida > Poales > Poaceae > Dactylis > Dactylis glomerata. The sequence continues at coordinate 157,109 of QXEO01000037.1, read as the reverse complement.
TAGGTGAGCTGCTGTTGTTTTTTTGCAATGAACTCGACTCCCATGCTGCTGCTGCGTCTTTTGCTCTCCGCCATGGGCGCGCAGGCTACCGTTATCGAGCTGGCCAGGCATTCGAGCATCCACAAGCTAGAAGCCATGGGAGGGAGTAGTGGAGCACGCTCAAACTCTAGCCTGCTGCTCGCCGCTCGCTTTTTTGTCAAACTTGTTGAGATTTTCCTCCTCATTCGATCTATAAACTCTAGCATGGCCAAGCTGCACGCAACCACCCCAATCCCAACTCACGAATCCATCGACGACGATCTCAAACTTGTGCGGATCTCCTCAGGCATCTCCCCTCGCGCGAGCACGAGCGCGTACAGGAGGCAGCGCATGCCAGCATGGACTGCATCTCCATGGTGCAGTTCCGGCGAATCTAAGCGCCTCCCCGCATCGCCATCGCCACGGGCCTCCCTGTGTGAACATTGGCCATCCCGAATCGACTGTCGGCGCAGCTCCGGCCCGTGTCCGGCGACGCCTGGAGAATACCGTGCGGGGCAAAGCATGCGAGTGACGAGCGACCACGCCCCGCGTCGTCCACGCCCGCGCGCCTGCCTGGAACCGCCCTGTCTCCGAGCCCCCGCTTCCAGAGTCACCTCTAAGGCGGGGAAGAGATGGGCGCCGGCCAAGCCGTCCGTGCCCGCACGCCGCCCGCGCCCGCCTGGAATCGCCTTGCCCCCGCGCGCCCTCCTGGAACTGCCCCGCCGCCCGAGCCCCTGCTCCAGCCTGGAACCGCCTCGCCGCCGGATTCGCCAGGTCTGCAGTGGGGAAGGGATGGGCGCCGGCCACGTTGTCCGTCTCAGTCGGAACGACCGATGGAGAAAAAGACCGGAATTAGAATTGTTGACTGAAAAGCGAGATTATGGGTTGATTCACGGAATTATGAAGGGTTTATTTACAAAATGTTTGATGAAAGATCAAACCATAGAATCCTTGCGTACTTTATTATCTTTATTACTAGCTGAGTGCCCGTGCGTTGCTACGGATCTTGAAATTTTATTTGTTTCACTCTACTTAAATTTCTTAATACAAACTTTATTGCTATATGTAAATTTGCTAGTCTATTCTTCTACTATGACGGGCAAAAGTATCCATAAGCACTCCTACCGATCATCTAAAACCTATCCATCGAGCAGAAGAGCAGCAAAATTCCAAATCTAATTTATATACCAAAATTATGAGATTGTTGATTACGCTACACTAAAAGAGGAGAAGTAAAATATTTGTCAAGTTAACATGTATTCTGTTTTGCCGATCATAATAACATTAAACCTTGAGTAATAACATGCAGATTCTGGAGGTTGTTTAGCTTGAAGGACAAGGACAAGCATTTGATTACCATATTACCAAATGGACAAACTCTTGCTTGTCCTTGCTGACATGGTACCACACCACAAATACCCTCGGTGTTGTCGGAGATGAGACAGGATCTAGAGGTGCATCGAGTCCTACAACGCATACTTAACAAATATAGATATATATTGGACATATGAAACCTAACATAGCACACTAATTCATAAGAGATAAGCATCTGGGCGAGGCATTGCAATGGATTCAGCATATGGGGTGTTCCGCCTAGCCGCGAGGTCTGCGTTCCGTTGAGCTCGCAGCTCCTGCCTCACCTCGGGTGGTATGCTTTGCCTACGTGCTCTTCGGCGGGCATTTGTCTGTTGTCGTTCCTCGTCCGGCTTATTTTTACTGGCCGCCCTTCTGAGGGCGTTTATCTCTTGCCTTACCTTGGGTGCTAGATTTTTCCTGGCTGCCCTTTGGCTTGCATTTTTCTCGTCATTAGTTTTATTTTGCCTAGCTGTTCTTCGGTGTGCATTCATTTCATCTCTCTGCTCTAGTGTTAGTCTATCTCGCCGCGCTTTATCATGTTCCCGCCTTTGTTGATTTTTGTACTGTGCAACGGTTGCATTTGAAGTCATATGTTCAACGCCACTTTGTGGTCCTTGAAGTGTTCTAGGGCTTTCTGCCCGATCAATGTGTAAATTGTTAAATCCAAACCCCATATCTGAAGCAATATACTCAGGAGTTAGATCTAACAAATCAAAATGTACAAGTAACCAATGAAAAAATGTGGTGTGAAAGGGTGATACCATTTGATGTTTCCACATGCTCTCCTTGTTTAAATGTTGTCAGGGTATTGCCTCCAGGAAGCGCACATGTTGTTAGAAAGTACACAACTCGTGTCCCCTTATTAGGCCCATATTTTATATCATGTGACATCTTATATGCAGAATGGTTCATAAATAATAAACCGTTTAACCTTCTGCACAATGGTTCATAAAACAAAGAAAATGAATTAGTCCTACCAGGTTTTGGTGCCCGAAGCAACAGAGGCGTAGGGAAATATTGTACAGTGTTCTGATGGAATATTCAGGTTTTCTTTGAACTAAAATATTCAGATTTCACAAGCATACCTGAGATCTAGATGCGTATTGAGTTGTTGTAGAGTCCTGTGCGTAAAGCAGAGTTCCTGCGCCCAATTTTTTTCTTTTATTATTGCGCCCAAATTATTCTGGAGGCTGATCCCCTGGCGACGTCGAGCTGCTCACTATTCCTCGTAGCCTGGCGACGTAGGTGGAGCTGCTGTTGACTTTGCTCTCAGCGGGGAGGCGTTGCGCTACTACCTGCCGACGAGGTGGCTTTGGTCCTATATGCAGAATGGTTCATAAATAATAAACCGTTTAACCTTCTGCACAATGGTTCATAAAACAAAGAAAATGAATTAGTCCTACCAGGTTTTGGTGCCCGAAGCAACAGACTCCAGAAGAATCGCTGCTCTCAAAGTCTCGTGAGGTTCTGATCGGTGGCGGGCGTTAGCTGCGTGCGGATCTTCTGATTTTTATTTTGACAGAAGATCTTTGATCTTTGGGGGCGCACGCTCATTGTGATTCGGTAACAAAACTGGTTCGATTTTGATTCGGTAACAAAACTAACGAGCGGGGCAGTAGCGAGGTATGACGTACCTACCACACGTACCATCACGACCGCGGGTTTTAATATTATTAATAGAGAGAAGAGATTATTACTATTACTATTGGTTTCGAGTTGTTGGTGAAGTCACCAACTCAACATACAACATGTGACTCAATTTTACCCCTGACAAAAACTAGGCGAACGCTGGACACATCCGAATCGTCGTTCTTAATCTGGATCGCACATGCTCCGCAGAAATAAAAAATCAAGATATCAAAAAACAACCGCAAAAAATCAAAAATTAATGCACAATTAAAGGGCTAATTAATAAACGTTTCCAATCCTAGCGGCTCCCTCTCCAATCACCCCGCACATAGTCAATTCCCCACCGTCAAGCCCGGAGGCCAGCCAGTGCTGCCGACCGTCCCCAACATTGCCGATGTCGCCCTGCCCTATAGTATCGAGGACGCCGCCGCCTTAGCTACCCTGTACTGTCGAGGACGCCGTCGTCCTCGACGCTGCCATGTTCCGGGATGCCTCTCCCCTGCCCATTGCGAGGATGTCGCCGCCCTGCTCCTGCCGTCCGGCGCCAAGTCCACAGCACCCAGGCAGCGGGCTTCTCGACCTAGAAGGCTCCACCGCCGTTGAGTATACTCCATTCGAGATGCCACCTGCCCGAGGTCCCCACGCCGCGGATGCCGTTCCGCTAGACCTGTTCTCGATTGTTCCCATGGCAGTATATGCCGTACACGCCGTTCGGGTCAGATCGGAGGTTCTTCCCCCAGGATTGGGGTTGGAGAGGAAGAACCGAAGAGGATGGTCCTGGAAGAGGCCGACACCGCACGGATGGAGAGTGACGAGATGGATCGGGCTCCAGGAGTCCAGGGAACCTTGGTTCAGGTAAAATAATACTTCCTGCATTTTGTTGCTGCCTTTATTTTAGTTCGCGATCCCCGCCTGTAATTCTATGATTTTTAGCTCGCATAGCGAATGCCATTGAACCGACTTCAAATTTGTGCAAGATTTTATCGAATGACGAACTTATCATCTTCCCAACGAAACTGCTCTTCTCTTCCATCTATGATCATATCAAGATTTCTTGCGGTGTTGGCAATCTGATACCAAAGATCATACAATTCAATCTTTACATCAGGGAAGAAAGAGAAATCGCTCCATGTGATAAAAGAAATCTTATTTAATATAATTTGGTAGATATTTCTGATTTCCATATTGACCTGGGGTGATTATTAGTAACCCTCCTTTGCCGAAGGCAATATGAATCTTGTCACAGCTTTGCGAGATTGAAATATACCAAAGGCGATAAGAATGGTCATACCCTAGATCTTTGCAGAAGTTAAAAATTCATACCATATGTACCGAGTTATGCAAAGTCAAGAATACAATATATCATATGTCTACTGCTTTATACTATGTGAATATTTACATGCATTTATGTTTACAAATAGCCTCTCTGCTGGGCACAATACAAGTAAGTTTATGATAAAAGTATACTGATCTCAGTTTTGTAGTATGCTTCATTATTTACTCTTAAGGCTAGAGACGTTTGTTCATATGGCTTCATTTCCTGTGTTTGTTCACATGTGGCATTTCAGATAAAGCATGTTTCAGTTCACGCCACGAGCTTATGCACAGATCTTTCGCTTCCTTTTATCATGGTTGGAGTTATGGTGTATGAGGGGATCAGCTAATGGCATACTTGGCTGTGAGCTCTGAAGGCGGTGACCGGAGCTCCACATCATGAAGAAGTCTATCCGTCTAAAGGGGCGACAGGCAGATAGCCAATGATGAAAGGAGACTGTGCAGGTGTGTGTTTCATAGTAAATTAGTAATCTCTTTCATCTTGTAAAAACTAGACTTTTGTGATGTGCTGTTGGCTGTTACAATCTGATTATGATTGTATTCTATTGCTGTGTGAGGTATAACTATCTATTTTGCCATATTGCTTGAGACCTGTTTGATTTATTAAAAGTGTGGAAATATCAACTATATATTTGGCAAGTTGGGTAGTATTTTAGAAGTTTACTTCGGAGTATCCAATGTGGTTAATGGAGTTAATATGACAGCTATGTCAATAGAATAAGCTTGATAATCAGTACGGTTTTAAAGCATGTATATTGGACCCTTTTCACAACTATATTCTGGCTGAGTTAGAAAAAATATAGCAACATAATTTCAGTGCATGTATGTAATATTCTTCATGCAGAGATCCTGCTTAGGATTCATTGCACAGCCTTAACAAGTACATTCGTATACATAATTTCAGTGCATGTATGTTATTATTGCCTCCACCAATAGATGGATTTTGAAGACATAACAAACCATGCGTGTACATAGGAGAAGAACAAACTTTGAGGTGCGGTTTTAAATTTGTACCTTCTGTTTCCTTAGAGAACAGTGTTTTTGTGTTAACTGGTGGACCAAGATGGGCTATTAACTTGTCAATTAGCTCACACCGATTGTTGTAGAAATCTATATTTTGCTGATGGCATTGTGAATATTTAATCTTCTATTCCACATAGCCACAATGTCTATTATATTTTCATATGCAAGTCCTTGTTGACCTTGCAATAACAATAGGGCTTCTCGTTTACTAAAAAATCACACCTTTGTTAGACTCTTTTGTTAATGATATTTGCTCCGCTTTGTACTTCTGATCATTAGTGTATAAAGTCTCAGTATTACACATCTTGAGCATCTACTGAATATTCCGAATTGTACTCATCTATCATGTTCTTGATAATTAGGTTATAAATTATTTGATGTTGCCAAATGCGTCTGGATCATAGCTGACATAATTGTTTACTTTGTTTCTCAGGACAACCGATGAGACTCCGCACTTGCTGACGCCTAACTTTCCCAAACATTCTTCCTCAACACTCCTCAACTCGTACTTTCGCCAGGAGATGAGCAAAGTTCGTCGACTGAGGTTCCCCTTTAGAGATGCATGCGATTTGGGGATTCAAAGTATTTCTTGGAGGGCAGCGGGGGAGAAGAATGGGGGGATTATGATAGACTTTGTCAGATTTGTTCTTAGAGAGAAGCACCAATAGTTCTCATAATGGATTTAAGAAGAAGAGGACAGACAGTGAAGCCTGGGCTTTCATACCCTCGAATTACCGAGCAGTTGAGAGATGGGAAAAATATTCTATATAGGGTGTCCATACCGAGCAGAAGAGTACCTAAGAAGATAACTAAGCATTAGATGAATTTTAGCTTGCCAGACTTTATACGATAGGACCAACTTATGACTTCCATAAGCATATTTTTTTGTGTTCACTGCGACAAATGTAATAATGCGACATCTCTTTACACACATTTCATCTAGAAAAATCATTGAGCAATGTTCATCGCACATATTGATGAAATGATCAGTTGTCATAATTTTAATAGATTTAATATTTATGTACTATGTAGCTATTGTGTTTATGCATCTCTTTCGAAAATAACCGTTTTGATTTGCACTGATATTTTTAATGGAAGTAGCAAATCTCACTTTATATATCCTACACACCTATATTATTTTGTTATATAACTACCTAATTTTATGATCATATAGCTTTATTTCTCAGAACTACTTTGATACAACAAAATAGAAAACTAATAACTAATATAATATAACAAAATAAAAGTAAACATTGGAACATCTTTTCTACTTATTATTAAGTTTTGTTTTATTTTAAACTTTTTGATATCAAGTATTAGGTTTTGTTTTTTCTCTCTTTTCTGTCTCCTCCCCCAGTTCTCTCATAGTATATCTGTAAAACAAATAGATAAATTTTGTATTGTGCGCATGAAGAATAAAAATCAATCCTTCCAGCTAGTTTAGCAAGTACATATGTAGAGTTGTGGACTAAAGCTGCATGACATACCACTGTTATGCTCCAGGAACCATTCTTGACTCTGATATCTGGTATAGCTTCCTCCATTTCTTTGCTCCAGAATCACTTGTATATCTTTCATATATTGTTATTATCCAACAAAAAATAGATGGAAGTCTGTCATTAAGTCAGCACGTGGAAGGTATATACACCTGCAGTTTAATTGCTTGTTCATCAACAAGTTAACATGAGCTTCGCTCTCAATTTTTTTAACACGAGCTCTGAAACGTACACTTGCAATTTGATTGTTTGTTCATCCTCTCTCATACTTTTTACCATGAGCTCTGAAACGATGATTACGCCATCAGATAAGAACCCCACGAAGGCGGCCGCCACCCGACGAGGCCATAGAGGCCGAACAACGAACATCCTAGCTGCGAGGAGGAGCACAGCCTCAAACACGACCATGGACCTTCATGTGTCGCGGCGGCTGGTACTGCGGCTGGGTGAGTGCGCGACCACACAAGAGGTGTCCATTGGCATTCTGCTCTGCTCCGGCATGCGTTTGATGAACTTGCTCTCTTTGCCGTCCTCTGATTTGTAGCAGGTCGAGCTGGCTGTTGGAGGCTTGCTCAGCTTAATTCCTCTCATCAGTTTCCCACTGCGACGGCAGCAATGTGCAGTTGGATCGAAGAAAATGTGGGAATTGTTGGGCTGCGGCGGAACGGAAACGAGATTTGAGAGGCAAAACCTCTCATGACGCGTATCACCTCCACTATTTGGCGCATTCCGAGTGCGCCGGCCACCACAGCTCTGTCGTCCTGTTGAGCCAACTGGCGGCGTCTAGCACAGCCTTAAGGTCCGCAACCTTGGCACTCATCTTCCGGCAGCAGTTGGCGTGCACGGTGGCCACCTGCCGGGCGTCCCGGCTGTCCTGGCAGAACCCGTGAAGCGATGTGTGTCCAGGACGCACGCCCTCACGCCGAGCCGGCCGAACGCGCCTTGCCGCTTCATCTGGTTCAGCATGTCCTCCTCCTTCATGCCAGCCGATTGGTTCCGCGCTGCCTGCCACTCGTCGAAGAGCGCCACCTTCGGCTGCTCGTTACCATGAAGAAGAATCTGGTGCTGAACTCGTTGCCGAGGTAGTCGTCCCAGCCAGGTCCTCCCAGGTGCGGCTCATGCTCGGGAAGGGGTTCTCTCGCCCTCCACTCCCACTGGCGCTAGACAGCGATGCCCGTGACCTCCGCGAGCTGGAGGCGTGGAGATGCGCATGGAGGTGTCAAGACGAGGTGGCTGACCTGCAGCAGGCCCGTCCATTGTCGATGCTCACTTCTCGATCACAACTTGTCAGATTTTTTTTTTTTTTGGCGTGACAACTTGTCAGATTTGACGGTCACTGCTAGGTAGAAAAGAAAAAGATGAAAAAGAATACTCTGGCTAAGTGTAGAATTTGCAAGAAAAGAAAATTGAAAGAGTGAGAGATGTAAAAAACGTTTCTACCTTAGAAGCTTACCGTGAGTGATCTCCCACAAGAGAACTCATGGGCATCTATTCTCGGAGATATCCTATTTCAACAGAGGCTTCATCATGAAGATTTTCCTGATAAAATGATCTATTAAGTAAAGGTTTCAATTTCCTGACAATAGTAAGCATGCAAGTGCAATGCACGTCTTAACTCATGCAGATTGCAATCATTAGAAAGTATGAACCATAGTGATTGTAGTACCATTTCAGCACCAATTTAAATGTATGTAACCAAAATAGTAATTAAACACGTGTTATGCTAATGGCCAATCTAAAACATATCAAATATGGACTTTTTTACATTATAAGGATAATTTTATTTTAACATGGTCTCTAATAATTCTATAAATAACTTTTCTAACAAATATATTTGTCCAACAAATACAAATACCTAGCATTTGCAGTTGCTTTTACAACTCAGAGATTGTAGTCATTCCTCTTAAGCATAGTTAATTTTTTGTCCTCTTCGAAATTGGTCAGTGTAGTAGTAGCTTGTGGCAGCTGAGCGAGATTCCAATGTTCTACTCACATTGCAGGTCAGTCGATCAGACATCAGCATCTGCATCAAAATGTAATAGTTTAGGCATGAGACTGCAGTAGACAAATCGACAAAATTATCTAGGAGAACAACATCCTGCATCTCTGCAAATTAACAACAGGTACCAATTCGGCACAACAATCAACATAGAAAGAAAAACTATCATCTAGCAATTCTCTATAGTGAAGCTCCCCGTATATATCTCTCTTTATGTCTTCTTTCATATCTCTCTCTCTCCGTACAGAAAACATCAGTTCGCAAATTCGTATAGCAAACAAGAGCTAGCTAGCTCCCTGTATCTCTCTGTACAACAATCGCAGCAGCCAGTGCTAACCCCCTCATCTTCTAAATTGCTGCATCGGTCGCATTCACATGCGTTTTTTTATAGATACGATGGATCAGCATACACATAGAAATGACCAATACCAAATCCAATCTCCAGAACTTCCCTGGTTGAAAAATCAATTAGGAAGAGTACACGCAGTAGATGACAGACAAAGAAACCCGATCCAGCAAGATAAGCATAGCGGCTCGACGAACCTCATGGGAGCCTGTGGGGAGGCGCATTCTCACCAGTGATGCCAGGGTTGTTGAGACTATACCTGGGCATCCTCTCGGGCCGGGCCGGGTCGGGCCGGGCCAAGACAAAGCCCGAAGATGAAAATGGCTGCCCAGGCCCAGCCCGGCCCGACTGTCGGGCCTAAAAAATCTGCCCAGGCCTGGCCCGAGTGAGCTATTTTCTGTCGGGCCGTCGGGCTTTCGGGCCGGGCCTTCCTAAAAACCTCCGAATCTGCTACCCAGGCCCGGCCCGAGTAAGCAGTCGGGCTGCATTTCTGCTGCCCAGGCCCGAGATTTTCGGGCCGGGCCGGGCCGGGCCGGGCTTGTCGGGCCGGGCTTCCCATGCCCAGGATTAGTTGAGACAGAGGAAAGTTGCGCCCCCGCCGACGGGCGTCGCCGCCGATGCTGCCCAGGCTCCAGGGTGGAGCCGTGGAGGCGGTCCGGTATCGGCGGCGGCGGATCCGTGCTGCTCAGTTCGGTTGGACGGGGTGACTGGTCGTCGATGACTGCGTGGCTAGGGCCGTCAGCGCGCCAGACAGTGGGCGCTGGAAGATGCATCGGGAAAGTGGGCCGCTGGTGCGCTGGTGGGGAGGCGGCGCATGGCGAACGTATTGGGGATGCAGCGTCGTGGACCATCGGTAGGGAGGGCACGCCGCAGGCACGACCCCATAGCCTAGATGGGAAGGGCGCGATTTGGAGGCGTCACTCTTGTGGTGGGGATTGCGGCGTTCGATGGCGTGATTTGCAGCGTTTGGCGGTGTGATTTGCGATCACTGGCTCTCGCCGGAAAAAGGGAAAAAGAGACAGAGGAGTCCCCAAGGAAAAGAGCCTCCACGCCCGCTGACAGCCCTGGTCGACGACCTCCGTTGGCCCTCACGCCGACGGGAGGAGGGGCGACTGCGGAGGTAGCCATGCCGGCGGTGCGGTGTGTGATTGCAATTCCTTGATTTTAGCCATCTCCTAATCCTAATTATTGCGGTACTGTGATTTAATTTGCATGCTAGGTGTAATTTCAGAAATTAAATGATGTACAGCAAAAGTGTCTTCACCAACTCGAAACCAATAGTAAAGATATAGATACTACATCATGTCAGATACGTTTAAAATATCCTTGATATCATTTAGAGACAGAGGGAGTAGTATAATTCAACTCATGAGTGGATTAAGTATACTATTCTCTCCGATCGGAAATAAGTGTCGGTGATCTCTACTAATAATACGGCTTGAGGTCGCGATGGTCACAAAACCGTGGTAGGTCAAAAAAACCAATGATCTTTTTTGGTACGTCAAAAAAATCGGATCTTTCCTGGCTTCGTCTGTCGATGGTACTTGAGAAAGCCGTCGTCCGTCAGAAAACCATATCTCGATTGTAAATAAAACCGAACAAGTCGTAAGCGATTCCTTCGTCCATGTGGTGGTAGTGCGTAAAAACCAGATCGTATGCAAAAAAACCAGGTTTTCTTAGACTTCCCGTATTTACAAAAACTGCCACCGCCGAGTGAAAGTAACGATTTGTTTTAGACAAGACATAGCCCGCTCTACCGTCCTCGCCATGTCCCGTGGACTTGCCGATGCTAATCCTATTCACCCAAACCCTATCCACTCTCTCTCCTCGTTCTCCTCTCGGTCTCTCACTACACGCACGAGCGCCGCTGCCTGCTGCCCCGGCCGCCTGCTTCCCCGGCCGCCGTCCGTGCAAATCAGGCACAGCGCCGGTGCTCTCTAGAAGTCTAGATAATCCTAGCCCGCCCACGCCATCTCCTTCTCTCTCACTTGAGAGCTCCCCAAAATCCTAGCCCCACAGCCGCCGTCCGTCGCCGCCGGGGGCAGGGCCAATCAGGACAGTGCCGGTGACCTGCGGGGCCGGGTACGTCGGCAGCCACGCCATGCTGCAGCTGCTCGCCGTGGGATTCCGCGTCATCGTCATCGACAACCTCCAGAACTCCTCCGAGCTCTCCGTCCGCCGCGTCGCCGCGCTCGCGTGGGGAGCACACGAGGTACCTCTCCTTCCTTTCTACATGTCAATTTGCAGTGGGTAATTGTGTGATGTTTAGTCATGTAGTCATTCGAGAACTCGCAATCAATATTGTTTAGTGCTTGATCTCAGAGGTGCTGTGTTGGAGGAAGATGGCGAGCTGCTGATTCGAGCAAACCAGGGGCACACAGTGACAGTAAGTTCTCTGCCTGAACACCGATGTATTTTGTTTTTCCATAACTGTTGAGAGGATCAGATATAAGAAGGAGCAATAATGGCATGTATCAAACTTCTACCTAGGCAGTCCGTATCAGACATTACACACTTTAGCTCAAGATGTAAATTCTTCCCAACAGTATCATATTCAGTGGTAGTTTTGCTGTTGTTAACTGGTAATTACGTATAATATTGTCAGATCCATTATTGGTGGGAACTAAGAAAAAGAAGCTGCCAATTCATGTGTGTTTGCTACGGCTCGAGCGTGTCTTCTGATGTTGCTATACAGCTGTAGGACTATATTCTTCAGTCACACTTCAGTTCCACGTGAATAATTAAGATGCTGCTGTCATGTCTGATGCCTAGCTTTTGCAAACTTAAGACGCCTTAACAATCTTGCTCTGTCATATTACTACTCGATTCAAGTGAAAAACATGATCGTCCATTGTGAGTGTTGCCCATTGTGCCGCCCTCATCGACATTGATGTGTCTCGCTGCTAGCCATGATCGTCGGTTGAGGTCGGAATATACCTGGGCATCCTCTCGGGCCGGGCCGGGTCGGGCCGGGCCAAGACAAAGCCCGAAACTGAAAATGGCTGCCCAGGCCCGGCCCGGCCCGGCCCGACTGTCGGGCCTAAAAAATCTGCCCAGGCCCGGCCCGAGTGAGCTATTTTCTGTCGGGCCGTCGGGCTTTCGGGCCGGGCCTTCCCAAAAACCTCCGAATCTGCTACCTAGGCCCGGCCCGAGTAAGCAGTCGGGCCGCATTTCTGCTGCACAGGCCCGCCCATCGGGCCAAAAAACACGGCCCAGGCCCGAGATTTTCGGGCCGGGTCGGGCCGGGCTTGTCGGGCCGGGCTTCCCATGCCCAGGATTAGGTCGGAACGACAAATCAAGCAGGGCAACTGGAGCCACCGTGGACGCCGTGTCGTGTTGATAGAACCGGAGCCATTGATTATGCCACGGAGCCGGAGCTGCAGCAGTGGAGGACGCCATGTTCAGACCTGAGCTTGATTTTTAGCAAACTGATCTAGGTAAGGAACTTGATGAGAGGAGTTTTTCAGCAGCTAGGTAGGAGGCCGGTGATGTTATCGAGTAGGTCGAGAAGGTCAACCACGACTTGTGTGCCTACATATAACGAGAAGACAGGTAAGTACTTCCTTATGCTTCTACTCCATAAGGAACGAGCAAGTGTGCAACCGAACGTAATTAAATTAAAGTTCTCTGAACTTAACTGATGCTTTGTAAGTTGAGGTTGTCCTCCTTCCAGACTGAATAAAAACGGAAGAGGAAACTGGCTGGAGATCTACATATTTGAATTTTGTTGTACGACCTCGCATCCGGTTTAATCGACTCAATAGGAGGGCCATATACGCGTTGATTAAAGTGGAATGGAGGAAGTATTCCCTAGATTTGTTAGAGAATTGGTTGATTGCTGATGTTGTTGTATAAAAACAATGGTTCACATTAATTTGCTCGCATTGTGAATTTGTGATGTCTAAACCAGCATACATATTTTTTAAAAATCAAACTACTCGCTCTGTTACAAGTTAATTGATTCCAATTTATCTAGATTTGTTTATATTTACGTCCTGATACATGTGTTTTTGACCCATTTGCGGCAAATAATTTGAAATAGAGTGAATATTTTTCAAAAAGAAAACTACGTTGATAGTGCATATTACAAGGTAGTAAACGTGTACTTAAAAAAAAATTAAGTCATTTTTGTTACGCAGCTGTGCATGGGCATAGTGCTAATTTAGTTAAAGTACAAATTCGTGGTGGTCTAGCACATTATCTCTGCATTGCTTGCTAACAGATATACTGCTAGGACCAACCATGTTTCAAAGAAACACGAGTTTTAATTGATCATTTGAAGTCAATAACTTTAAAATCTATTTATGTTGCTAAAAATATGTATTGAGCAATTTACCCGTAGCAACGCACGGGTAACATGCTAGTATAGTATATAATTTGATACAGTACAATAACTATTGCTAAACGTATTTTAAGGTCAAAGCTTAGAAAAATTGACTTAGGAGTTAGAGGACAGAGTGTAAAAGTACACTATGCCAGATTGCCATTTGAGGCACGCCGCGGAGTGTCTCTACTCATCGTCGCCGCCGTCTAGTTTGTTGTATACACAGAAGCAGGCGGAGGCGGCCGCAGGCACCTCCACCTCCACCTCCGTCCTCTGAAGAACCAACCAGTGTCCTAGCCGCACCCCATGGACGCCAACTGGCAGACCGTGCAGGGGTCCAACCCCCCGCCGGCGTTGACCTGAACGCCCCCGCCGGCGTTGACCTGAACGCCCCCGCCGCCGGAGGCGACTGGCGCGCGCAGCTCCAGCCCGAGGAGCGCAGCAGGATCGTCAACGAGATGTACGGACTGCAATCGATTCGATTTGCTTCGCTTTTCCCTCCCTCTAATCATATCAGTTCGATCCTTCCTCCGTTTTCCGGTCAATTTTGTCGCCGATCCATCTATTTAGCTCTGTTCTAGGTGTATCCGTAGCGGCAGCAACAGATTCGCTGTCGATCTCCCAGTTTCCGCGCCTCTATTGGTTGTTATGACTCGTATCGCACAGCCTACTTACTAGGAGTACTTTATTTTAGCTAGAGCTATATATCTGAATAATTTTGGCACAAGTTTGTCGATAAAGCGGTGCAGATTTTTCATGCCTCGATACAGTACACAGATGCCACAACGTTTGATCTCGTAGGGGAAACCATGCTATTAGTACCATGCCGGGATGCAATTCTCTTCTGGTTTACCGTGTACTTCCCCATGGGATATTCCTCACACACATGATCAGAAGTCATGATTGAATCAATTCCGCGCGGCACCTTCTTGGTTTTAGCGCAACGGAAATTGCGCTTTGCTTATAGGAATGTGAGTGAGGGATTATGATTAACAATCGGAGATGTACCTCAGTTGGCTGCCTGCTTGTTCCACCTCAGATGCCACATATTTTTCTTGCACGCAACTATTGAAAGCAGTGCATCCCCAGTTATTCACATTTTTGCGTTTTACATGTAGCCTGCAAACTCTGAGTAGGCATCTTCCAGTATCAATGCCAGAAGGATTGAACGAACTTCAAAAGATCGCTGTACGATTTGAAGAGAAGATCTATACCTCAGCGACCAGCCAGGTAATTTAACCTATCTTCGGTACCTCTTAGCAGAGCACAGACTTTTAGTTATGGGGGCAAACACGGTTTATGGGCTAAAAAAAATAGAGCAAAACTGTCTCCAAATACTATACAAGTTTTTTTTACCTCTTCTTTAGGTACTTTTAGCAGTATCCGTTTAGATTGCGGGACCTTGGGTGACGTTTTTGCCTTCCATATGCCAACATTCTTTTATATGCTCTTGGCAACATATCCGGATTTTCTCATGCTTGGGAACAAATACAATTTCTTCTTGGTGCCAGGACTTTAACTTGGTCCATGGGTACGCCAACACCCATACTCAAACCATTTGGAGCACATCACAGTTATTTTAGCGTTTTCACACTTACTATACATACAAAAAGTAAGTTAATGAGCTAGTATGTTTTTAATCTTTGTTATGTTAATGATAGACTGAAACGCTGATCATGATCTTGGTTACTCCCTCCGTCTCGGTGTATAGGTCTTGCACGTATCCCTAGATCGTCATTTTGACAAATATAATACAATTTTTATAACATAAAAATTATACCATTAGAAAGTACGTAATCTGAAGTTTCCAGTGATATATATTTTGTAATATATGTCTTATATTATGTTGGTCAAAATAGCGACCTAGGGATACGTGCAAGACCTATACACCGGGACAGAGGGAGTATTATTGATCATGTGTTGAATCGTGCAGTATTGCACCTTGATGCTTGAGTTGCATTAGTCAGTTACTCTTCCAATTCATGTTTCTATGCATCAAGTAGAACTATCTTCTGTTAAAACGATAGCACTACCCAAGTCCATGGATACACGATGGTATACAATCATTTATCTCGGGCCAGATATCAAACAAGACCTTACTCCCTCCTTCTGTTTGAATGGGCTTCATCTTAATTGCATCTACTCCATTCTGGTCAAAAATTCAAATGGATTTATTCTGGTTGTAAGGTGTACCATGTCACTATTTCTACTTGGAATTTCTGGTCACCTGTGTTTTTTTGGCAGACCACTTCCTTTTTTTGTTGGACCGGTCTTCATCATATTGCCTTACTGTCACTATCTTGATTTGGATTTATAATCATAACTCTTATTTGAGGCATGCTTATCTGCTTAGATGACCATTTTGTATGATCATGATTCAAATGTTAAAAGATGAAGCACCTTCTTGACCGTGCTATGCTGCTAATCTCACCAGAACTGCTGGTTGCAAGCCAATATTATTTTATTAGTAATTTGGTATATAACTTTGCATTGTTTTCTTTGTATTACTTAGCCTGAATATATGCGGAAAATTTCTCTGAAAATGCTCTCTATGGAGACGACGAGACAACAGGCTCCTGGAAATGCTCACGTGTTTCCAAATCAAAACAACCCTGGTCAAGGTACAATATAGCGTAAACGAGTGTTGTATATTTTTATCATCTTTGCTTGGATGACAATTTTGCTATTGCATCAAATGCTGAGATTACGTGCTTTATTGCATTAACGACCTCCACCCTCCGGCATCTTTTATAAGAAATTTGCATCTAGCTTATGTGTCAGTATACATAGTTATAGTAGCGGTTGTTCTCATACTAAGTGTGGCCTGACTTTTCATGTGTATTTTAACTTGACCTGCATACAATACTTATTGTTAGTTTGTTACTGCAAAGCCACATGTATGCTTGTTCTTGAGACTGGATAATCACTGTCCTCTCTTCCTGATTGCAGGATGACCTAGGCAATTATGTTGTGGGTACAAACTCTCGTCTCCAGGTTGTACTTCAAACCCTTCTTTCTGCACACTTGGACCTGAAAAAAATTATATCACTATTTGATGTTAATACTCTCAAGCTTTGCACGGACTGAATTTTGACGCAAAAATTCTTCTCATTCAGCATGTGCAGGTTCTGAACAAGTGTACCAAGGGTGTTGTTATTCTTGTGGTCATTGTCTAGCTATCATGAAGTACCTGTAAACTTTTCCCAGTTCAAATCTGTAATGTAGAAACTTTCAAAGATAACATGATTACTTCTGTTTTGCCTCCATTTTCACGAGGATTGGCAAATCTATGTTCTGCACGAGAGTTGGCAAATACGCTCTCTATATGTGGCTTTTGCCAGGTTTAAATTGAAAGTTCAAAATTTTTATGTCTGGTATGTGTATAAATATTTTAACTTTCTCCAATGCTTTGGTGTGCTGGGTTACAGTCAGTATGTGTCGTGCTTTTGAATTTTGATGAGGCACGGCCTATAATCCCCTTCGATCCCTGCAGTCGCGCAGTGTTGCCCCACTAGTCATCAGGTTTTGCCGCTTGGGCTCCTTGCTTCAGCCTATGAGCATCTTCAGTTTCATATACTCGACTACGGAACGGGATCCTCTAACTTAGCCTACCCTAACTTTGTGTCACTGACAAGTGGGATCCACTACGTCTGGGCCCACCTGTCAGTGACACAAAGTCAGGAAAAGTCAGGATTGCAAAGTCAGAGGATCCGGCTCCACTCGACTACATATGTTTAAGTATATTTGACAACAAGTCTAGGCGCGTTGGGAACTGGTAGACACCAAGATGGTAGCAGACCACGATCATCATGCGCGCTGCGGTGAGGTCGTGTGTTCAAGCCCCCAGCTCCGCAACTTTGCACCTAGAGCTCCTCCTTCTTAATATGCAATACCGCAGGGCTCCTCCCCTGCTGGTCTCGTTTTTTTTTTAAGTCTAGGCGCTTTAGCTTGAAAGGGTTGCTCGTATTCTTCTTGATGAACTTGTACATCTTCATCACCATCTGGTTTACCACAAAAGTTGTCTGCACAGTTTACCCAAAAAATTGAATCAGTAGAGGCAATGCAAAACTTGACACCACATTTATCAGGTTGCCCAGTTAACTAATGCATATGAGCTTAGCTAGTTGTCTACCGGATCTACCATAGTACAATTACCTAATATTGTAGGGCGTGGCTAATACTAAACAGGAAAAAACTTGGCTGAGCACCATCTCACCTACACCTACTTACTATTTTAGATTTTTCTTTTTTATATCTTCTAAATTATATAACGTATGGACTTGAAACTTTGCAGGTCACTGTAATCTTGCAACTAGAATGTGGGAAAAATAGTTTAGATTTTTTTGTGTAATTTATAATTTTCAAATATTTAAAATTCAACAAAAATTGTTTTAAAAAGTATATATATACTGTCATAAAAATATCGAACTATTTTTCCTAAAATATATCTCAAATGTTTCAGTGAACTGCCAAGTTTCAGATTCAAAGGTTGTACAGAGTGAGAGATATAAAAAAGAGAAGTTGTCAGAGAGAATAACAAAATAGGCCAGCACGGATCTTGATGCACCAATTAACATCCCAGATATGGGGGTGTAGGTGAGATGGTGCTTAGAAAAAACACTCTTTCTAAACATCTCCAAGTATCACATGCATGTTTTAGCTTGGACAAATCGGTATCTTTGAATTCGTGCATTGAACTTTTTCTTATCTAAAATTGTGCACTAACCGTAAGCATAAGCATGCATGCATGTTTTAGCTGAGTCTAGACTCTAGAGACAGTTCTAAAGATGCATAGAGCTGTGGACAATGTGATTGCTACCAACTGAAAGAGAACACATAGTAACAGGTGCATCGCTAAATACTAAAAAGTGACGCGTTGAGTTCAAGAACTGAAGGAAGCGAGCGTCAATTTCATTACTCTTTCTGACACGGACATTCCGAAGAGACGGCAGGTTACCCAGCCAACTCCGCCGCCGCGCTGGCCTCCGTCGTCCTGGCATCTCGCAGGGCCGACCCGACTGTTGGGGGATGCTTGGCTCACCCCATGGTCCTGCTGCCTGGGGCAACCATGTCGAGGCAGGCGATGTGTGCCTCCGCAGCCTCCATTCACGTCAGCCTGGAGAGCAGCGTGTCTCCTTCATCTGGTGCAGTCACAGCAAGCGGCGCTGCTGGGGAGGGACCTGCGGAGCCCTCCGGTGGCATCTCTGCTGCCAGTGTCTGCTGCTACTGTCGCTATTGAAGACAAGGAAGGCTGGGTGCAGGTGGGTCGAGGCGGCCGCCCTGACCGCGAGCCATCGTCTTTGATTCGGCAGGAAGGTCTTGAGCGCAGTATCGCCTTCAAGCGTTGGGCTCGCGGGAGATGCTTTTGGTGCCTCGACCATGATCATCAGGTCAACACTTGCCGTAAGCCCTTCAGATGCATCCGTTGTCGTCGTCCTGGTCACCGGGAGCGTTTCTGTCGTGCGCGCTTCCCTGCTGACCGTTCTCGTTCTCCGGACACTCGTGCTTGCCCCGTGGTTGCTCCTGCTCCTTGTCAGCGGAGTCGTTCACCGTCTACTCGGCCTAGTCGTCCCTCGTTGTCTCGGAGTTGGGCAGAGGTTGTGCGTCACTCGTCGTTGCGTGCAGCGGGGTCACCAAGACCCTCTCCTAGGGGTTGCGAGGAGATAAGTGCCAACACCACTTTGGACTCTCTCTTCTAGTCTCGGGTTGCCTTGATGCGCTTGGAGCTCATTCAGTTGATTAACGTTCGCGTCGAGGAGGTGTCTCGCCCCATTCGTGAAGAGGTGGCAGCACTCAAGTTATTGTTGGCACGCGTTGGTGATTCTTTGGAGCCAACGGAGGCATGCACTTCTGTTGGCCTGGAGCTCGCTCCTGTGCAGGCTTCATTTCCACTTGACTCTATTGAGCAGAAGTCACCTGTAGTTGCCGAAGAGCATCTCTATGGTTGTATCTCTCCTCGGCGCAGTCCCTGCCTCTCGCCACAGCCTGACGTGTCGGTTACCTCTGAGAGCGGGGACTTGGCTTCGGTGATGCAGATCACACCAGAGCTTCATGAGTTATGTGGGGAATCTTCTGTGGTGCCTCTGTTGGAGCTTGGCTCATCTGAGGCCTTGACAGTGGCATCGATGCCCTCGCCATCGCAGTCGCTCGCCTCTATGGTCACTAGAGAAGTGTCGGTGGATAAAGCTGATGCTCTTTTTGTTGCAGAGCTTTCCGGCTTGCTCTCCAGTTTAGAGGCGGTTAGTCCTGGATATGGCAAGGATATTGCCTGCGTCGTGGCGGGGGAGGCTTCGGAAGACATGATTAGGAAGGTGGAGAAGTCTCTCAAGAAGGTAATTATCAGGGGCAGAAGTAGGAAGAGGGGCGTAGCAAGGAAAACTGCGAGACTTACTTGAGCGATGAAACCTTCTATGGTCTTCCTGTTTGTGGATCTTTGCATCGTGGCGCTCGAATTGTTGTGAGTTTGTTCAAGTGTCGTGACTTCGCGGTTGTAGGTTGTGAGTGCTTGTGGGTTTGGAGGTTTCATATTTTAGGTGTTGTTTCTCTTGTTTTTTATTGTAACGGTTTTTGCTCGGTTTCCCGTTATTTAACTGAGCAATTCTCTTCTTCTTAATTAATAGATTGGGGCAAATCTTTTGCTCCCGTTTCAAAAAAAAAAATGCTAAGGATGCCAGCTGCTTCGTCATTTGCGACCCACAGGTCGATTCTGAGCTCAACTTGTTCAGCCTTGGGCATAGCTCCTGCCTGGAACACAATTTCGCACCCCGTCTCGAAAGACCCCCAAAATGATGTCAGCAAACGGAACCCACTAGCGATGACTATCAGTCCGCTCGGGTGGCGGCTCAACAAGGCAAGTCTATGAAGAGCCAGTAAACTTCCAAGGATTTCCATATACTCCTCTCCCACTTGTTTGACACATATCTCTAACTTGGAGAGTTTGGAAAGATGTTGTGGGTTCCTCCTTATCCACGCCGGCAGTGTCTGAAATATCATGGTGTTCAATGCCATAAATTCTCACAGACTTGGAGGGGGAACCCAACGATCCCCCAATAGATCCGTTGATTCCCTGGCCACATGACGGCAAGAAACTTCAAAACTTTGAATGTTGGATAGTTTTCCTACTAACTCGACAAAAGATTCTTCCATCTCCAAGCTGAAATTATTAAACATGATTTTAAGATTTCTTAACATCTTCATCTTGCCCAACTCTTTCACCGTGCTCAGAGAGTCACCATGGATCTCACTCAGCTCTTCCATTGATGTCAGGTTTCCCAGCCCATCGGGAAGCTTCCCGTAGCAACTATGAATAAATAGGCACATCAACCTTCTCAGCTTAATGATAGCCGATGGCAGTTTTTTTATTCTACGATTGAAGCTCAAATCAAGCACCTGCAGAAACTGCAACTTTCCAACCTCTTCCGGGGCCTCAGAAATATTTGTTTCGGCTAGACCCAGGTACCTCAGGTACAATAAACTCCCCAAATCCCGAAGCTTTACATGACAACGATCTAGTCTATACCCATCCAAATCCAATACATGTATAACAACAAAGCTCGATAATGACGGCATTAGGCAAAAAGCAGGTCTGAATATAGCAAAAGACCTCACTTGCAACATACCCATAGATTCTAGTGGTGTGGCTTGACATCCTTCTTCTTTTCTAAAATTTTGGAGGGACATCCTGCGGACATTGGTCTGAGACATGCTATCAACAGTACCATTAATTACAGTAACAAAGTTGTTCTCACTTGATATGGAAGAAATTAGATCAAGAACCATATCATGTACACGACAAGCGTATACTGTGCCTTCATCATCATATACTGGTTGTACCATGTTTCTATTCACAAGCTTATTAAAGTAAGTTTCTCCAATCTCAAACAAACAAGCTTCTGCTTTGTCACATTGGACAAAACTTTCCGCAATCCACATCCATATCAGTCGATCTTTCATAATCTTCAAATCCTCCGGAAACATGCTCAGATATAATAAGCATGTCTTCAGATGAGAAGGCAAATCATAATAGCTAAATGATAATATCCTCAGCATCTCCTCTACACTGGGGTCTTCTGTAAGTTCACGACCAATAGACTCAAGCAAAACACGCCATTCATCCTCTGGTTTTACATGCTGACCACTAGCCAAAAGACTAGCCATAGTAATGATAGCTAATGGTACTCCATTGCATTTCTTCAGAATATCTGTGGACAATACTTTAAATTCACGGGGACAAGCAAAAAGTATTCTCTTATTGAAGAGCCTTATGGAATCATCAGCACTAAGAGGTTTCATTTGATAAATTGAATGATCAGTAGATGAGCAGCATACTTCAGATACACTAACTATACGGGTTGTTGTGATTAGCCGACTGCCCAAATTGTTACTTCTAGAGAATGCCAAGTTGATAATTTCCCACAATTTTTCATCCCATATATCATCAATTATAATGAGGTACCTGTATCAACAGGAGATCAGCATTGAATTCTAAGGATAATTATCATACAACAGTCAAAAAAGGTAAATATTTCTAGATCAAAGATAATGTTT
The DNA here is from genome assembly GCA_007115705.1 of Dactylis glomerata. Taxonomy (NCBI): domain Eukaryota; kingdom Viridiplantae; phylum Streptophyta; class Magnoliopsida; order Poales; family Poaceae; genus Dactylis; species Dactylis glomerata. Next base: position 135,036 of record QXEO01000037.1, on the reverse strand, counting down.
CAATCAGAATGCACTTTCGCACTTCTCTATCCATCCATAAGAATTCGAATAGCTCATACTTACATCTAAGTAGATTTATAATCTATGTCCATATAATATTTTGTAACTACCAACTTACTGATTGTTAGACACATAATACAATAAATTATTTTTACCAATATAAGCTAGATGCTTTCATTAAATTAGTAACACATACGACGCGTACATACCTTTTGTTCTCGAGTATTGCCTGCAGTTTGTCGATGAGCTGTCTTCCATCCAATTCGGTAAGATCACTTGTCCACATGTCAAGATCATGGAGGATGTCCATGAAAACCTTCTTTGCATCAGAATTTTGACCCACTGGAACAAAAGCCGTGCAATCAAAATTTATCTTGATCTTGTCATAAACAGTTTTGACAAGAGTGGTCTTGCCCAAACCACCAGATCCAACAACAGAAACAATCTTTAACTTTTTTGTTGACACACTGTCTCCCTCTAAGAGCAAATTCAGCAGGTCTTGATCCCTTTTCCCAGCAATCCCCACAAGCTCTGTCACTTCTCTATAGAGAGCCTTAATGCGCGGATCAATGGTTGTCGCGGGTGCAGTTCTAGCAACAATATTGTCAACTGTGTACCTTTCTGTCACGACTGACAACGTCGCGCCTTAGGATTCAAGGGGCGCCAAAGGTGAAGTGTGTCACCAGCTGGCGCGAGAAGCAAGTGGGCCTAAAGTGTATTGGGCCGTGGGGCATGTAGTCGCTGTGTGTGGGTGTGCTTATAAGCCACCAGTCGTTCCTGAATTTGTAAGCCTGAACTGTGGAAACAGAAAACAAACTCTTCCTGCCTTTCTCTCGATTCCTTCTTCTTCTTCAAGTCTAGCGTGCGTTGCGTGTGTGCCTCACGTCGCCAATCATAGCGGCAAGGGGGTGAGGTGTGACAATTGGTATCAGATTCGGTATCGATCCGCGGGGCTAGGGTTGTTGGCCGATTCCCAATTCGCGAGATCTCGGGCAGTAAAATTCCTGCGAGCGGTGGGGAATTTGGGGTTTGATTTCGATCTGCCTCCGATTTCCGTAAGCCCGGCAGTGGGTTTGCTCGGATTCAGCGAGGAGTCACCACGGCGCCCTCCAAACCATCTCCGCAGACGCTCCTGGTTCTCGAAGCGATGGGTGAGGCGGCGACGGCAACGGAGGCCTCCCTCACCGAGCTCCGGGCCAGTCTCGATCTGCTCCATGGTCGGGTTGCTTCCATCGACACCACCCAGCAGCAAGTGATGGCGCAGCTGGACCTTGTCTCGGCCGCGGTCCAGGATGGCGCCAAGCTACATGATGCGGCGGCGCGGCAACTCGCTGCGATGGAGCATCGGCTCGCGGCTGCAACACAGGCCATGGCCCATCTCCGCGTGCGGCCTCCATCACCGGAGGAAGATGATGCAGATCCAGATGAGGGTGTCGTCACCGGCAAGGGCACGCTGCGTGCTGCACATGTGACATGGACCGGCAACACGGCGGGCGCCTCAACTGCGACCTCGGCGGGTGGTGCTTCACCAAGGAGTACGGCTGACGGTGGAGCTGTGCAGGGCAGTATCCTTGGAGGCGCTGGTGGCGGTGGAATTGGTGGCACTGGTGGCGGTAGACCGGCGTCTTCTGGTGAGAATTCTTCTAAGCATCAACTCAAAATGTCGTTCCCACGTTTTGACGGTGAAAACCCACGCATCTGGAAGGAAAAATGTTTGGATTACTTCCGATTGTTCAATGTGCATCCATCTCTGTGGATGGTATCCTGTACTTTGCATATGGACGGCACCGCCGCGTTGTGGCTAAAGGCATACCGTCTGCGGCATGAAATCTCAACATGGACAGCACTGATGGTGGCAGTAGAGGAAAAATTTGGTTCAGATGATTACCGAAAATATATGAAACAGCTGTTGGCCCTAAAACACAAAGGCACTGTCGAGGAGTACCAACAACAATTCGAGCAACTGTCCTACCAGATTTCCATTCAAAATCCCCATTATGATGAGCAGTTCTTCGTGTCACAGTTCATCAGAGGCTTGAAGAGTGAGATTCGGGGTGCGGTGGAAGCCCAGTTGCCAGCAACAGTGGACCGAGCCATCTTGCTTGCCTTGGTTCAGCAGGAGATACTAACTGACAGTAAGTCTTGGGCACATCGGCCAGCGTTTCCAGCTCGTGCTGAGCCAGTGCCGGGTAAACAACCACTGAAATTGGGCAGTGGCGATTTCTGGAAGGACAGACAACTCCGTGACTATCGTCGGGCCAACAATCTGTGCTTCAAATGCGGAGAGAAGTTTGACCCCACACATGTTTGCAACAAGAAACCAGGAGCTGAACTGAATGCCATTACTACAGAGGAAGAGGTGGAACACTTGTCTGAAGAGGTTCTTAATTTGATGGAACTCCAGGATCTCGCGGAGGCGCAACAACTGAGTCTGTCTCTGAATGCCATTGCCGGGACTGATTCAGGTGACACCATTCGACTTCGAGCACTTGTCGACAATCAAGTGTTACTTATTTTGGTGGATTCTGGGAGTACTGGTAGTTTCCTCAATGAAGCTATGCTCTCTCGTCTCCATTGCAACACTCAGAAAACTAGTCCTGTCACTGTAAAGCTGGCGAACAATGAGACCATGACCTGTGATCAGTTGGTGCCTGAATTTTCTTGGTGGATTCAAGGTGAGACATTCACCACTCCTATGCGAGTTCTTCCCCTGGGAGCCTATGATGCTATTTTGGGAGTGGATTGGCTAAAGAAGCATGGCCCTATTACTGGTGATTGGACATTGAAAACTCTTAACGTCACAAACTCTGGTAAACAAGTGTTGTTGAAAGGAGTTCAGTCCCCTGCTTCTGTTACTGTCCGAGAAATGCATGTAGATCAATTTGCCAAGTGGGCCAAAGGAAATGAAATTTGGGCTGTTGCTGTGGTTCAACCCGAGCAAGTAAATGGCACAGCGCCAGTGTCTGCAGCTGTACAAACAGTTTTGGATGAGTTTGCTGATGTGTTTGCAGAGCCAGCAACATTACCTCCTCCTCGACCATATGATCATGCTATTACTCTAAAACCTGACGCCACTCCTTTCAATATGAGACCATACCGATACTCTCCTGAGCACAAGACAGAAATTGAGAAGCAAGTGCGGAAGATGTTGGAAGCTGGCATTATTTCTACTAGTATGTCTCCATTCGCATCCCCTGTGCTACTGGTGCAGAAGAAGGATGCTACCTGGAGGTTCTGTGTCGATTATCGCCGCTTAAATGACCTCACCATCAAGAATGTTTTTCCTATGCCCATCATTGATGAGTTATTGGATGAATTGGCGGGCGCTATCATTTTTTCTAAGTTGGATTTGCGCGCGGGTTATCACCAAATTCGCATGCGCCCTGAAGACGAAGCCAAGACTGCGTTCAAGACGCATCAAGGGCATTACCAGTTCAAAGTAATGCCGTTTGGACTTTGCAACGCACCTGCTACATTTCAATGTGTGATGAACGTGGTGCTAGCGCCATGCCTGCGCAAGTCGGTCCTTGTCTTCATGGACGACATCCTAGTCTACAGCCGCTCGGAGGAGGAACATGTCGTGCATCTGAATCAGGTACTCACGCTGCTCCGTCAGCAACAACTGTTCGTCAAACGCAGCAAGTGCTCCTTTGCGTGCGCCAGTTTAGAGTACCTTGGGCATATTATTTCTGGCGAGGGCGTCGCAACAGACCCAAAGAAAACACAAGCGATGACTGAGTGGCCTCTTCCCTCGACAGTCACTGAACTTCGTGGTTTTCTGGGCTTAACTGGGTATTACAGGAAATTTGTGCGCAATTACGGCATAATTGCGAAACCTTTGACCTCGCTGTTGAAGAAGAAGTGCTTCACTTGGTCTGAGCAAGCTACTGCCTCTTTCAACGCTCTCAAGGCCGCCATGGTTTCTACTCCAGTTTTGAGTCTGCCTGATTTCAACAAGCAATTTGTGGTTGAAACAGATGCTTGTGACTCCGGTATTGGCGCAGTGTTAATGCAAGAGCAACACCCTCTTGCCTTCATGAGTAAAGCACTCAGTCCAACTCATCTTTCCCTTTCCATTTATGAGAAAGAATTTCTTGCATTATTGATGGCAGTGGATCGGTGGAGGCCATACTTACAGCGTGGAGAATTTCTGATCAGAACAGATCACCACAGTTTATGTTTCTTGGACGATCAGAATTTACAATCTCCTCTGCAGAAGAAAGCTATGGCTCGCTTAATGGGACTTCAGTTCAAGATTTCCTACAAAAAAGGTGCTGAAAATGTAGCAGCAGATGCTCTGTCTCGTATACATCATGTTCTGAATATTCAGATGTGCTCTCAGCTACAACCAACGTGGCTCCAAGAAGTGCTCAACTCCTATGTCACTGATGCTGAAGCTCAACGTCGTTTGACTGAACTTGCGGTTACCAGCCCTGATGAACATGGATACGAACTGGTGAATGGCATTATCAGATTTCGTGGGCGTGTCTGGCTTGGGTCCAACTCTGCTTTACAGACCAAGATAATTACAGCACTCCACTCCAGTGCCGTGGGAGGCCACTCTGGTGTGCAAGCTACATACCAGCGCATCAAAAGATTGTTTGCCTGGGCAGGTCTCAAAATGCAAGTCACTGACTTTGTGCGCCAGTGTGACATATGTCAGCATGCCAAGCATCTGAATTCTCCACCTGCTGGACTGTTAGCACCCTTGCCTGTGCCTACTGGAGCATGGCGTGATATATCCATGGATTTTGTGGAAGGCCTGCCACTTTCTGAAGGATTCAGTGTGATTATGGTGGTCGTCGACCGTTTTACAAAGTATGCTCACTTTGTTCCCTTGAAACACCCATATACTGCACCATCTGTTGCTCGTCACTTTATTGACAATATAGTCAAACTCCACGGCATGCCTCGCACGATTGTCTCTGATCGTGATCGAATCTTTACAAGCATCTTTTGGAAGCTACTGTTTCAGAAGCTGGGCACGAAACTGAACTTCACTACTGCTTATCACCCGCAGTCTGACGGCCAGACTGAACGCGTGAATCAATGTGTCGAGATGTTTCTGCGCTGCACGGTCCAGGATCAGCCCAAGCAATGGTGTCGTGCTCTTCCACTGGCAGAATTTTGGTATAACTCCACATTCCATTCTTCTCTCGGATGCTCTCCGTTTAAAGCGTTGTATGGGCATGAACCTGACTTTGGTGCCATGCCGGACCTGGAACTGGACACTTCCCCTGTCACTGATGTGTTGCAAGAACGCCAAGTGCAGATAGCGCTTTTGACCAAGAATCTGGAGGCTGCACAGACCCGAATGAAGTCCAATGCTGATAAACACCGTACTGAAAAAGAGTATCAGGTGGGAGACAAAGTTTTGCTCAAATTGCAGCCTTATGCTCAGGCTTCTGTGGTCAACCGCCCATACCCTAAATTGGCCTACAAATACTTTGGTCCATATACAATTTTGGCTCGCATTGGTCGCGCTGCTTATCGCCTGGAGCTGCCAGCCGACAGTCAGGTACATGATGTTTTCCATGTCTCTCAGCTCAAAGACTACCGCTCTGATTTCCGTCCAGTGTTCGCTGAACTGCCGAAATTCCCGGCTCTTGATGTGTTGAACACGGAGCCTGAACTGGTACTGGATCGTCGCTTGGTCAAGAAGGGAAATGCTGCGGTGCCTCAAGTTCTGATCAAATGGACAGGACTGCCTACTGATACGGCTACCTGGGAAGATTGGGAAGTTCTGAAGGTGCGTTTTCCTGCTGTGCTTGCTTGGGGACAAGCAAGTTCTTCTGAGGGAGGCAATGTCACGACTGACAACGTCGCGCCTTAGGATTCAAGGGGCGCCAAAGGTGAAGTGTGTCACCAGCTGGCGCGAGAAGCAAGTGGGCCTAAAGTGTATTGGGCCGTGGGGCATGTAGTCGCTGTGTGTGGGTGTGCTTATAAGCCACCAGTCGTTTCTGAATTTGTAAGCCTGAACTGTGGAAACAGAAAACAAACTCTTCCTGCCTTTCTCTCGATTCCTTCTTCTTCTTCAAGTCTAGCGTGCGTTGCGTGTGTGCCTCACGTCGCCAATCATAGCGGCAAGGGGGTGAGGTGTGACACTTTCCCTCCTTCTAGCGACCTCTTGGAGTTGCATATTGATGTCTTTGATCGCATCAGCGATCTGATGGCGAGCCTTCCCCTTACTAAACAGGGCGGCCATCTTCTCAGTTAGCCATTTGAGCTTGCTTGACCTGACGGCAGGCTCGAAATCATCACCACCATCGACACGCACCAAGAACTTGTCGACGACATCTTCTATGTCAAAGGAGAGATCCCTTACCTCCCCTGCCCAAAGCTTGACCTGCCCATCAAGCTGATCACGTGGCACTTCCCCCACCTTGCGGAGGGCAGCGTGCACGCCCTTCTGCAGCCTGTATTCGTCGGTGAGGAGCTCGCCCAACTTGGGAAGCAGGGAGCCCATGGTGCCCGTAACCAGATCCATGGCGCTATAGCTTGTTGATTGGTTGGCTCAGTTGCTCTCTTATTTGGTTGAATATAAATGCACATCGATTTTGCCGTAAGTTTGGGTGGTGAAACGCTGCTATGTACAGAAACTTGGGCTAGAAGTCGTCGGCCGGTTGAGCGTGCGGTGCCATGGAGAATCACACTGATCTAGGCCGGTAACATGCAGTGATATCCAACATTATATATAATCGCACTGATCTGATCTAGGCGTTGAACGCACACGCTACAACGTGCATCGATTCCTGTAATAATTATATGTAGATAAAGGCTGGCTTGATGTGCGCTTGGCCGGTTTATAGGTCTTACGTCTATTCTAGGTTGCCAGTTTAATCTAAATATATATTAAATACTAGTATAAAATTATATTATTAAAAGTATTATCTAAAGTTTTTAATGATATATTGGTAATATATATTTTATATTATGTTGGATAAATAACCGATCTAGAAACATGTGTAACCCTAAACTCAGAAGGAGATAGTACTACCTCTATTCCGGTTTAAAGGACCTACGTGTATTTCTAGGTTGTCAATTTGATCAATATAATATAAATTATATAACCTAAAAAAATTACTATTAAAAAAACTAGAAGATCTAAAGTTTTTTATGACATATTTTTTGTAATATATATGTTACATTAAGTTGATCAAATTGATAACCTAAAAATACGCGTATGCCCTTTCAATCGAAATGGAGGAAGTAGTACTTATCTCAACTAGTAAGTCTACATGTGCGTCTCAACAAATATAAATTGTAATCATAAATATTTATAATCTATCAAACAATTTTGACAAGGGTTAACCTCGACAATGTCCTAGATGAAAGAGACTTAGGATCAGGAAAACAGGACATCAGATGAACTCGAAGGTAAAGGATCAGACAAATAAGGAGAAACTTGATGTGTATTGAGACAAAGCTTAGTATTACAAGCTAAATCTCGGTGTGTCCCTGGCCGACCTCTCCTGGCCCTTATTATAGGTGGCAAGGTTTCAGAGATCCGGTCGGGTTCTACACAAATTCATCTGGTCTCAGAGATCCAGTTGGTTTACCTGTACCTGAAGGACGAATGAAAGATGGTAAATTTCAGCCGGTCAAGGAGAAATTAAAAAAACTATTCTCTGACTATGCTGAAAAATATTCTTCAAGTGGAGCCAAGGATGTGCTAATAAAATCTGTGATTCAGGCTATCCCCACATATCCCATGAGTGTTTTCCAATTTTCGGAAGGACTCTGTGAAGACTTCATGAAAATGACAAGGGATTTTTGGTAGGGTGATGAAGATGATAAAAGGAAAAAATACACTGGATGAGTTGGGACAAAGTAACAAGGAGGAAGGGACAAGGTGGCATGGGATTCAGAGATCTCCACCTGTTCAACCAAGCACTTCTAGCAAGACAAGCCTAGAGACTTATAGCTTTCCCGGATAGTCTTTGTGCAAGATTGTTAAAAGCTAAATATTACCCATCAGGTGAATTAACGGATACCGCTTTTATTACAAACCCATCGCCATGCTGGCAAGGAATTATGCATGGTCTTGAACTACTAAAAAAGGCGTTATGTGGAGAATTGGAAATGGAAAAAAGGTGAGAATATGGAGAGACAATTGGATACCAAGATGTGATATGAGAGTTACAGCAAATTTGAAAAAATCAAGAGTTAGAAGAGTTGATAAACTTATTAACCAAGAAGAACGATCTTGGAATGAAAATTTGGTGAGAATAATATTTATGCCACATGATGCGAAATCCTAAAAAATTGACTACCAAAATTCGAGCAAGAGGATTTCATTTCTTGGACTCTGAATAAATATGGTTTGTTCACTGTTCGGAGTGCGTATAATCTGGCTCTGGATCTTAAAAATAATACTCCACCAAATTCAAGTGGTAATCTGAATGGAGATAGAGGATTATGGAAGACAATATGGAACACAGGGGTACCACCAAAAGTTAAAATATTTACTTGGAGACTTGCTGCAAATAGTCTTGCGGTTCAAGTAAATAGAAGTAGAAGAATCCCCAATGTGGTGCCTGTTTGTACAATCTGTGGTATGAAGGAAGAAGATGGGTATCATGCAACTATGAAGTGTACTAAAGCAAAAGCTTTGAGACGGGGCATGTCTGATGTATGGAACCTCCCTCCTGATATAGAGATTATATTCACGGGAAGAGACAGGTTCTGGTTTTGCTAGACAAACTGAATAAAGAGATGAGGGATAAAATGATGTTCTTATGGTGGAGGGCTTGGCACCATAGAAACAACATAATTTTCGGTGATGGTAAGGATTCTATTGAATACTCTATTAGTTACTTGCAAAATTATCTAGTTACTTTGTAGAATTTACCAAAAGGCAATATGGTCATTGTCAGAAAGGGAAAAGCAAAACTAGACATCTCTGCAGATTTACGAGCTGGGGCAATTCCAATCGAAACAAAGAAGGAAGAAGCCTGGGTGAGACTACCAAACGGATGGGTTAAATGTAATGTTGATGCAAGCTTTATTGATGAAGACAGAAATGGTGCATGGGGAGCGGTTCTAAGGGATTCCAATGGAACTATTCTCTTTTCTGCATGGAACACGTTGAGTCACTGTCAATCGGCGAGTGAAGGGAAAGCTATTGCCTGTCTATAAGGTTTAAAACTGGCGATTGCAAACTCTGATTCAAATATAATTATTGAAACAGATTGTGCTTACATTCTGGATTCATTAAAGGAAGGTAGTCCTGATCGGTCTGAAGTTTGCCTGATTGCGAAGGAGTTCAATTATATGAAGCCTCCGGATCGGCAAGTCATAATTTCAAAAGTTAATAGACTTCGTAATAAAGTAGCTCATGGTTTATGCCAATTAAGTCGTAGTGAGTTGTGTAGTGGTGTTTTACAAGGTGCGGTGCTGACCTGTGTGTCGAAAGCGGCCTTGGACGATTGTAACCAAAACCTTATTATCTGATTTATATACAACACATTTAAAAAAAATACATATTGTTTCCTTATTCGAATACAACATATGTCGGCTCCCATCTTGGGCCTATCTCTATATGGGCTTTAACTCAAGTATATCCCAGGGGTACCAATGCCACGGGCCCCGGCGGGCGTACCCTTGTCAATAGCCCCCGAGATTCTATCTGAATCATAGATTCGGGTCGAATCTTAAATCTTCAAATCTTTGACTTATATATAATCTTTAACTTGTTGAATCTTTGACTTTTCATTTATAATTTATCATGTTTTTATGATTTCTATTTTTAATAGGGATTTTGGTAAATAAGACTGGTGCTTTTGGCAGATTAGGAACCAGTTAATTGCGTGAGCAAATACTCATTACCTACATAAAACTTGAGTCCCTGGACTCGAAATTGGCACCTGGCGTAATTCATATTGTGCCGCTTTTAGGACTTACCGAATTATGAATTCTAGTATTTCTTAAGGTGCCAAGGGCGTCCGCCGGGATTTTATTCGTATCGTGGATATGAAAAATTACTAGCAGAGCGCATTCTTGTGCGAATACTAGGCCATGCAAGATGGATCATGAGGTCTTACCTTCATAATCTTGGCGATCACGGCATCCAGACATGTTATTGCGACAGATGCGGTCTGAGAATGAATATTTTTGAGAGCCTTGTTTGGATGTTATAATACCCAATATTGTCGGGTTACTTCCTTCAATTTCTCACAGATCTCTCCCGATGGGAGTAAAATGTCGAGTGCATTATCCGGTGTTTACCACTGATGATGAAGTCAAATTTTTACTCCTTCATAGTAGATGAAAAGTTTTTAGCATCGGACGAGTGATAAATGCCCCCGATGGGAGTAGCCCCCAATGCTATAGTCGAATGTTTACTTATTCGATCCTTGGCGTCTGTCTAGAATAGGCACACTGCCACACTGGTTTCTGCCAGCGAGTCAGCCACTAAATTTCAGCGAAACAACTTAAATACGGAGTGAATCGGTGACAAGAGACGACGTGTAATATCCCAGGATTAGAGGTTACAAAATAGAGGCAACAGATATGTGCGTTGCATTTCATGCATAGAAAATCCGGGTAATTTTCGCGCATTTAAATAAAACAGATCAAAGTGATTGGAGTTTCACTTGAGTTGATGGAATTGAAGTAGCTCATCAATTAGAGTGCGATAAACTTCAATATGACCTTTGATAAAATCCTTGTTTTGGGTAGTGATAGTTACAACAACTAAAAGAGAGTTAAGTGAGATAAAACTAAAATGCTTCACACACCATTTTAGAACCAAATATATATTCATACCAAGATCATCATGGTATTATATAAACCCTACTTCTTTCATGCTAAAGAAGCCAACACAAGTCTTATTCTTAAATTATGATCTATTCTATATTCTTATGTCCTAATCTCGTGAGTCCAAATATGAGAAGTGGAGAGGTTAGCTCAATACTAGTTTGATTATTAGTATTGCCTTAACACTAGGTGAGATAACTTATGGATGTTAGAGCCAATCCTATAAAGGCCAACTAGGAGACTTTAGACATTACTCCAAGTCTAATTAGGACAAGTCATTTGATATAGGGGAGATCACATTATAAACCCTAACTCTGGTCTAGACTAGAACCATACTTAGGTAGTATGACTAATAACTAGACTTATGGAGTTATGAAGAGGTAGTAGCTCCAATGTAAATAACACCAAGAAGGAGATTATATTCTTAATCTCAGAAGGCAGGTACAACCAAGAGTTTATCCCTAGTTAGGAGTCGAATAAAGATCAGGATAAACTATAAGAGGAATGTGAATTATGAGTAGTGAAGTATCCTAAACTTAGAAGTTAACCTTAGGATAATGAATTGGTTGGAATCACTAGATAATTAGGAGGAGTATTGGTAGTAGTATTGATCTCAATACTTTGAGAAGGAGTTTATGAAGAAAGTTTAGATGCACGGACTATGGGAGTTGATGAAAGAAATAAAATAGATTTATTATGGGAGTTGATGAAGGAAATAGTATGATCATGTCAAGTACATGATTATGCTAGCTGATGAAGCTAATTAGTTTAGTATGAAACCTTGTCTGATAAGCAGATATCATCCTAAGACCAAGTGTGGAGTAGGAGTCCAACTTAAACAAATCTCAATTAGGAGATACCCATCTTGTTAAAGATATAGGAGATACCTTGATCTGTGTACAAGTTTCCCTTGATAGAATTATCTGGTTATAGGTTGAGCAGGTACTAAGCCTTAAGTTTCATTGATACCATTTTAGGATTATGCACTACTTCTTAAATGAGGGTAATACCATTGCATCAGATTCCATAACCTTTTATCCATTCATTTGGAAAACCCATTCACAAGCATCTGTTTCCATTTATGCATCACTTTGCGATCATAAGCCATGTCTATCATCATGTCTTAACCTTAAATTCATGAATTGTGTTCCAATTACAATTCTTATAGGGTAGCATAACAAAGTCTTTTACTTACTGATCAATTCACATATCAATAGGTGATTTGCTCTTAATACCAAACCAACCCTTCTTATAGGGGTTATGAAGCATTCCTGAATTATCTAAAGTATTAAACCACTAGTAACCTTGGGGTAGTCCATGGGGCATACCCAAGTCATTAAAAGCCAAAAAGTAAGATGAACATGGAACCATGCATGTTCATTAGGTCACTAAATCCAGTATGTAGTTTAATCAAATAAAAATGCTGAAATACCTATTTTTACTCCCATACAATAATCTAACATTAGTTTTATAAACAATTTTGGGATAAACAAATTCCTAATAGGGTATTTCAAACAAGCAGTATATGACATTCAAATTCATCTTTCTCAAAAATATCTACTCAAACCTTGATGGAATACAAAGTGTTCAAGGTATAAATTCATACAAGAAACATATTGTTACTGTATGGTACTGTTGAACCCCTGGCTCGATTCCACACCACCGAGTGTTCCAAATCACAAGGAATCAACGGATTTGAACTTGATCTGTGAGCTCCGGCCATTGATGACATCATCAGGTGCCTAGTCAGCTGGTTTGACCTGGTCAATTGCATGCATGGCAGCTGACTAGGCAGTAGCCCCACTAGTCAGTGTGTAGGGTTAGCTCTGCCTCGGTATGAAAAGGTTTTCTCTGTCAGATGGAAATTCCAGAAAATAGTCAAAACTTAGAAAATTCATATCTATTTCATTTTAAATTAGAAAAATATAAATAATATATCAAAATGTTCAGAAAAACATAACCTATCTATTTAGATCATAACTTTATATTCTTGTTTGAAATAAATTTGAAACCTTGTTTAAGTAGTATTTGAATTTTGAATTCAAACCCAATAATAATAATTCAAACCAAAATTTTCAAATACCAAATAAAACTTTGACAACTTTAACAAAGTTAATTTCAATTAATATCCCATCATTTCAAAAATGTAAATCATATACTTTACTATTAGGATTTCAAACCTAAAATGATTTGTTTTCCTAAATATATTTAAAATAATAAAATTTGGGAGAAATCATAAACTTGAATAAGAATTACTCTCTAACTCTACTATTTCTATTTCAACAATTGTTTCATTATGAGAAAAATCTAAAACCCATTTCAAAATCTTTAATCACTTAAAAATTTGGATTCTAACCCTGAAAATCTAGGAACAGAAATGCTGGGCTTTCTAAATTATTGTTAGATACTAATAGAACCCTGCATTGGACTTCCAATCCAATAACACCTTAAGTGATATGTTCTTCAAAAGTAATTCTTTTGAAGTACATATAACTTAAGTTCTACCACTACTTTTTAGTACTACAACAAATAACTACCTTGATAAGCTAGCCTTGTTGTGAATTCTAATTCCACCATGATTGGTTAGATTTGATGATCTATTTTCAACATGGTATACCTTAGTCCACTAACTATTTGCAACACCTTTGTTGCAACTTAAAAACTATTACCCTCCTGACATAACCTAACCACCATTCCTTTAAGTAATACAAATATCCATTAAGGATTGTGTTCTTCAAAATTAATTCCTTTTAAGAACATACCAGATAAGCATCACACCAAATTCTATACCCTAAATCTAGTAATGACCTATGCATGTTGGGATTATTAACAACCCTAGAGTCAACCATGTATGGATTACTTTAGCACCAATTGCTCATGGTTAACTATTTGAGTGCATGTGCATGTTATAAGAATGTTACCAACTATAGAAAGAACCATATATAGTAATAGCAATGAAAGTTGCTTTGTATAATCATGCCCAACTAATACCACATAGGTAACAAATGAATCTTAAATAGAAAACTTGTTATGTTCCATCTATTAACTACTTTGTGAGTATTAGATAAGTATTATCAAACCTAGAACACTAAACCTTAGGTGTAGTGCTTCTAATCAATAAGAAATATGTTCTTCAAATGTTATTCTTTTAAAAAACATTGAAAGTAAGTAACAAACCATTCCATTAAGCTTGAACTTATATAACTCTATTTGGTGTTAAGATTGTTGTCAACCCTAAGACTAACTGGGTATTCTTATCAAATAAGAATTACTTCAGCTTTGCTTGTCCATAACCAACTACTTGATTGCTGATAACAAGATACAACATAAAAGTGTTACTTTCAAGTCTTCACCTATTGCTATACCTATCTTTTGCAATAACTTTTGTTTGAAGCTTTATTCTATTGCTTATGTAGAATTGACAACTAATCTAAAACCTGTAACAACCTTGTTGTGGAGTGAATCTAAAAGGGCAACCCATCTTAAAGAAATCATTACCACTCTTAATTACTAAACCATCGGGGTTAGGTTACGCTTAGAACGATGCATAGCATATATGATGCATATCATGCTGCAATTCTTTTAACATCATCTTTACCAGATGATGGTGCTACTTCAATATTTGGATTTCATACGTATCGAAGACCTTGACTTGCATAATCTTGCAGTCAAAAAGGCAAGTTTATCTTGCTCATATCTCTGGATTGCACTGGTTTTGAAACTACTTGCAAAGTGTTGAGTTCAAACTCTAACATTTCAAAAGGGATGGAAAACCTATTTTCATAAGTAATATGACTAGTGGTTATCGACCAGTGGTGATAACCTAGGAGGGCTGGCAGGTGGAACCACGGTAAGATTGTGGTGGTGGAGGTTCCACTTGCACGGGAAAGTAAACCTAGGAATAACTACCAATGCCACAGTTATTCTTGTGCCGTAAAAACCGTGTCATCCAAGAGACTTGGAATGGGACGGGAAAGTCAGCTGTATCTTCTCTCGTTCGCATGTCAACGGACACTCAGCTACCGTTCGCCGTATATCTCGAAAGAATACGTGCACATGGGTGGGACCCCTTAGTGCCCACGGCCACTGGTGTCTATGATAGTCCGCAA